>OY744548.1:49258295-49913295 GCA_963556195.1 Sepiola atlantica
TTCATAGAGGGGGAAGGATATCTCTCGCTTGTATTTTCTTAAGGAAATATTTCCCTTAAATGAAATTGCTGACTACATCAAAATCATGTCTGATAGGTTCGCCTCCAAAACCCAGATATGTAATTAAAACCATTGTTTTACCACTGTTTTACCGTTGTTAAATGTACGCATGTCTTCGTTTGCATTCTTTCATTTGAAGTAAAACAACTTGTAAGAAGTGTGACCAAACAGACTTCATTAGACAACATTTATATGCCATGCCAGTTTGTCATAACACTTGTAACAGTTACTTCCTCCTTTCAAACATAACTGCACCGGTTGGCCGTTATGTGTCGCCTTTTCATCGACAGGTGGCGCTGAAAAGCGACACCAGAGTTATCTGCCCTTCTGATTATAAAAACCGGTGTAAACAAGAAATCACTCTTCTCTATTCAATTGGCCTCGCTGAACGACGCTAAGACACCAGCGCTCCGCCAACACGTGTTCAACAACGGTAAGAGTTCTCAACTCATTTTCTTTGTATACGGTTTTCAAGGACTTTCCCACGCCGGACTCATTTCTTCACATACTCTTTTCAATAACTGTTTTCTATCGACACACATACATACACCACACACGTCATCATCCCACATACACACACGTTCGATAAACCTTATTTGAACTACCTCCTTTTGTTGTTAATTATTACTCTGTTTTTGCATGCAACAATTGCTTGATTTTATGAACTCGCTTATAGTCGGGAACACGACCCGATTCTAACACACTGCTACTGTTTGATCAATGCTAATTCTTTGTGTTTAACTTATAACCGAGGTCGGAAACCTTTTGATTTCTGCGGGGCAGATCACGTATTAATGAGTTCGGGGCAAAAAGCCGTATTCTTTTAATTTAAATTACTGTTTTTGTTTTGTAATATAAACAGAAATCGCCAACGATGTTTTAGTGCTTGGCGATTTCTAATTTCAGAATAATCATTAATAAGCTACGCGAAGGGTACCAGCCGGATAAAAAAAATACCAAACCGAATCGAAAAAATTGTCTCCCGCCAAGTATTCCGGCGCCAGCGTCTTGATTGATAATTCCGAATGTCTAATTGTAGACAAGAGGTTATTTTGGAAAATAGAATTGACATATTAAAAGGTGCACATCTGGATCGTAATGGACGATAAAATAAATTTTGAAGGCTATGTAAAACCCACATTGAGATGAACGTGTTGATCAATGAGAATTTCTGAGCCGCAATTGGTTAAATTGAAACAAAAGGATAATTAACGAGAACTAGGGGAACTAAAGAATAAACTAAACTTCACATCCATCTGCTTGCACGCTCGCTTAAGTTCGATGTCAATATTAGACAGGGATATTTGTCCTTTATACAAAGATCCTTCCAGAATTAATGGAATCGACGTCGCGCAGATAGCCCTCTTGGAATTGGGTCCCATGTCCGGCTCGTCACACAGTGAACACTGACATAAGAACTTAGTGAAAATTTCAGAACCGAGATTCCGACAAAATTTTAACAGAATTATCCGTGCATACACAGTGTCTAGGAAAAGTTTTTGTTTCCTATAAATTGTATCAGCGTTCTGTACATGAACTGATCAAGTTTTAAAATGGTAAATGTACGAAAACATAAACTGTAAGAATTCTAATTTACATTTTTGAGATGTCAAATTGATCATATTAAAATTGCAAAGCACTATACCAAATTTAAAATTACTTAATATCGCAACAATATTTAATTGAATTAAGTAAAACTAAAAATTGCAAACGGAACAAAAACGAAATTACTGTAGCAGTTACATGGTTAAGATCTTTTTTTTTTGCATTTACATGTAATAACTCGCGTAGTGATTGGTACGTGGTTCGGTTAGATAAAACAGACATGTTCAGACTCACGTAGTGATACGTCGGGTGATTAGAACACGTTGCGCATGCGCGCCTTTCCCCATTTCCGGCCAAACCATTTGGTGGCCAAATATTAACAGTGTCAGTCGAGATGCCAACGTCATCAGACGTTATACTATTTGTCTCATCCCTAGCAACTACTTGGCTAGACGAACTGAATCCCCTGAACTCAATTCCTCTTCTATAGTACATGCGCGCCGGTCGGACCAATCTGTCTTATATTCTCGTGTTCCTGTGTTGACGAAACTGTTAAATAAAGTTAATGTAAATTGTAGAGACGATGTTTGTCTTTTTAACTGGAACCTGGTGACCCTTTTTCTCTTCTTCATTTAAAAGATGAATACAGACTAACGACGCTATTTCAAAATGTTCATCTCCAACAAGCATTTAATCACTCCTAAGGAAAAGTTTCTTTTGTAATAATCCTTTGATCAAAAGATCAAAGGATTATTACAAAAGAAACTTTTTTCCGACTTTCTCGATGAAAATCTCAAGTCAATTAAAAGATATAGCCCGAAATATGTTTTCTTTTTTTAAAATTTTCTTGTGTATCTCAAAAAAAGGTAAATAAACAAAAATAAAACTCCGAGCGAAACTTAAAATTGAAAATTAATCTAAATAAAACAGATTCAGCGATAGCTTTCACAATCGTAAACATTAAATTTTTTTTAAAAAGCGGAGGTATCTGAATTTTCACGAAGGGATTCCACCCCTTGTTTTCACCCTTTGTATGACCTAAATTAAACTAAATATAGCCTACATTACCTACTCTTACGCCTAGCAGCTGTGCTGTAAAATTCATAATGATTTGTTAATTAGTTTAAATGCAAATATATAAACATATACACATACATAACTTTATATAAATAGAGATTGTTGAAAATAGAAAACAGTTGTTGGTTTCGTTAAATATTACAGATAACGTGTGTCTGCATATCTTTTCTTTTATCCTTTCTAAATTCATGATTCATTTTCGAGTTGCTGTTACTGGCAGATGTATTTACCATATTCGTTGAGTACTTTCAGTTCCTTAAGGAGCCATCTTCAGAGGTGGGTATCGAGTAAATAACATATTTTCTTTTTAATTTTTAGTGATAGTTTTAGCAAGAACCGTAAATAAGATATGCAGACACAGACTGTAATATTCAAGAAAAAATGCTGCTCATATATATATATATATATATATATATATATATATATATATATATATATATATATATATATATATAAGTTCAAATATTGATGAAATAAACTTAAAACCAATATTTTTTCAAAAGTGCTCAATACAAATAAACTTTATATAAACATTAAAACAACCTACGCAAATTAATTTATGTTTAGTGCTAAGCACACGTCGTCGGGGCTGTCACGGCAATAATTATAATTCTCTAAAGAAACTCAGAGATACAGGTTTCGAGGCCAGCAAAACTTCGACCACGTTTTTCTCAAGGTTATAGTAACGGGGTGGGGAAGGGTGAAGACTTTTTAAATATGCCTGATTTAATCATCACCGACTAACATAATTCGCCTCACTTGTTTACTTTGTCTTAATGAAAAATTAGCTATTATTACGTTCCCTGGTAGAGACAAACAACTGAATGAAAGCGATGAAATAGGTATTAGCTGTAGAAACTTCAAAAGGTTCACCCTGGATAAATTTACATTAATATTCAATAAGGAAACATTACTGAACCTACTATCTGGTATAACATAACAATAAGAATCTTTCCAGATAAGTATACAACTAACATTACTTTTAATCCTTTACTAATTGTAATTAAATCAAGTGTTAAGCTAACTAGTTAATATGTGTTCTTAAATATAAAACACTGTAAATGGTTGTGTGAATGTAGAATATAGTGAGTCATTTGAACAAGATGATATTTAATAATGAAACAAATAGACAAATTTGTATAACCTCGTAATTTAGGTTATAATAAATAATAACTTGTAAATAAAATGGATGAACTATCAAGATAAACGTTTAACAGATTTATTAAAACTAAACACAGAATTAATTAATGAATTAATTCGCCGCTAGACGCGATTGACATACTAACAGTCTTGAAGCCGTGATCTGTGTTTACTTCTCTCCGGGCCTACTTTCATTTCCAAGGGCGATAACTCTTAACTCCCGAAATGGTTCAAGGGAGATAATTCCTTTTCGTTAGGTGTCCTAACACAAATTAATACAAAGCCTATAGTAAATTCCTATAAAGGAATAGTATAGTTAATAATATTCGTCCCACTATATTTTATGCTAGTCAAGATTAATTAATAATTTTCAGAATTGTTAAAATTCTAATACTGTTTTATCCCATTGTGTGACTTGTCTGTTATTGACGTTAATTTAATACTTTTTAATTGTGTTATGACTTTTGTGTTTTTGTTGCGCATAATTGTATTTTCATTACGTTTTTACAGATTTCTGTCTGTGCAGATGTTAGGCTTATGATGTATGATTTTATAATTATTTGTAATATGAGTTTTGACAATGTTTTCTAGTTATTATAAATTTAGATTAATAATAATTATAAAATTAATGGGTTTAGTAAATACCGGTTGGATTCTATACTTAACTGGTTTAGATATAAATTAATTTACTAAATCCCAAGTTAACTATAATAGAAAATTCTAATTGAGATAAGAAGGAAAAAAACATTTTTTAAAGGATTTCTTGTAGTTATTTTATTCAGGTTTGTGTATATAAAATTTAATACACTTATTACATAGGTTTTTTTTATTTTTTCTAACATAGTTCACCCCAAACAAGGCAGGCCGCCACTGTAGACGTAAGGGGATACTGAGAAAAAAGGGGAGAAGGTTTGGGGGGGGGGTCAACCTAAATTGGGATCTGCGCAGCGAGATGTCTGTTTACATTAGTTTTAAATTTCTGCCTGTTAGTACCGTCGGGGAAACAGGGGCAGGGAGGGAGTTCCAGAGGCAGCAGCACGAGGAAAGAATCGATTGGAGTAGAAAGCTCTCCAGCATCTGGGGACCTCCACAGTGTAAGTGGCAGTGAACTGAGTGCGTATGTGTGTGTGCTATTCTGAATTGTCTACCCTGTAATCTGTGTGTGTAAGTGATATTAATTTACGGTGATATATGTACGTATGCCAGGTCGGTTTTTTAAACCATGTCGAGCTAACGGAAGTATATATGATAGTCTAAGCTGCGCTTGCCAGCTGCCATGTTAAAACTTATGTGTATGAATATACGTTCTGTGTATGTGTGCATGTATAGAAGATTTTTAAATGCTAAGAAATGTGTGTATGGATGTGCGTGTGTTATTACTTGTTTGCATATACATAGTCTGTCTACACATATATGTGATTGATGCCTATAATTCTCTAATGTGTATAGGGGTCGAATTATTTTGATCTGCTTAGCTTAGAAAGTCTTCACTCTCTCCCCACCCACCCCCGTTACTATAACCTTGAGAAGAACGTAGTCGAAGTTTTGCTGGACTCGACATCCATATCTCTGAGCTTCTTTAGAGAATTTTAATTATTGCTGTGACAGTCCAGACGACGTGTGCTTAGCACAGAAACGTAAATTAATTCATTCGTAATATTCCGTCTGTATGTATTTTTTAATGGAAATCGCTCCAGACACTGCATGAAGCCACTTGATGTAAGGAGCTAACAAGAACGAAAGATGATTATCGCAAAGACACGGGGGTGCCTATTGACCTTAGTCTTGAAAAGACCAAGGCTATAGATAGGAGGAAAACAGTCAGCAGGAAGAGAGTTCCACAAGCCTGCAGTTCTTGGAAAGAAGCTACTGGACTAGGAAGTTGTATTATCAAAACAGCGAATTGATGGAGACCACTAGACATACAAGTCAAACGAGCTGGAACAAAGGAAGCCGATAATAGATCAGACAATTCTGAAGAACACATGCCATAATAGCATTGATACTAACAACATCACTTCTTTGAAAGAGAGGATGCAGAGAAGAAGACAGGGTGAAGCCAATCAAATTACAGATACGTTTCTGCACCTTATCAAGATCCCTCAAATGAGACAGAGATGCGTGTTTGTGTGTGTGTGAAAAGACAAACGGAAAAAAACAAATTTTAAATACAGAAAAAAATCATCAAAGAAAACGTATTTAACTGTATTCAAAATTTGTTTTTCCCGTTTGTCTTTTTTCACACATCTTGTCACGGCATTTCATTTTTATGATATATCGTGCATTTTACCCTCATATATATATATATATATATATATATATATATATATATATATATATATATATATATATATATATATATATATATATATAATAAGTAAGAAACTAAAAGTAAACTTTTAGTAGAAAGAACCTATAGTGAAATGGTAAAAGCTCAATATACGAGATAGAGCAATTATAAAGATAAATGGACGAAGAGTGATAAACATGCACGAATGTCCAAATTTATTTCAAACTTCAAATGTAAAAACACGGTATATTCTGTAATAAAATTATGTTTATTGTTCTTTCCTTAAGCCAAAGCTTTGCAAAGATTGAGATCTTATCATCAGAGGAATTATACAGATAGATAAGTTGGCAATAGAAAAGCCAAAGTTCAACATTTGAAAAAATATTAAGAAAAAAATGGGTGAAAAAAAGTTCGAGTAAAAAGATACTGGATTTGTCCAGGTGGTAATTATCCGCCGATAAGGTGTCCAATCACTCTTCGTCCATTTATCTTTATATATATATATATATATATATATATATATATATATATATATATATATATATATATATATATATATAGTGTGTGTGTGTGTGTTTCTCAACTAAAAATAATTAATTTCATTTGACACATGAAAAATAGCCTTTATATGCGTGTGGGGGTGAAAAAGACAAAGTTTTAATACAGAAAAAATCATCAAAAAACGAGAGATTTTACCGGTTTCGTTCGGATCAACGAACGTCTTCAGAAAAAGTGAAGATTTTAAATGTATTCGATGACGGTAAAAACACAGGAAAAAGAAGAACGCACAACGGGATGTTATTGGCACGTGTTAAACTATCTGAAGAAAAAAAAGAATACTGAAACGTGTGTGGCAGAGAACTTTAAAATTGGAAAAGGGAAGAGAAAGAAAAAAGAGAAGAAAAATGAAAAATAAATTAAAATATTGATCAAATGTAGTAAATATGAATAGTTACTTTAACCGGGATCGCAGTTATTTAAGCAGTGGCGTAATATATTGCATTGTTTCAGTGCGGTTCTAGCCAGATGTTTGCTTAAGAAATAAGATCCGAGTCTGAGGTTTATCTTAGATGGAGATGAGAGAAGTATTATAGCGCTTTCGATGCACTGGCGGCGTGGGAGAGAGTATTCAAACTGCATCCTCCTCAAAATCGAATACTCTTAAAACAGAGGCTAAAGAGAGTTCGGCATAGGAGGCCAACTATAGGTTTGGATTTGAAACCGACGGTACCGATGTTGTCTTAATCTTCTGTAATTACATATATATATATATATATATATATATATATATATATATATATATATATATATATATATATAAACAATGGTATGTTAAATTCAAAATTCAAAGGCTTTTATTCATTTTTTTTCTTGACGAATTTCAAAATAATTCAATGTAACTTGACAATTGTTTCGTGCGCAAACAAACAACTGTGAATAAACATGCAATAACCAGGATCTTTCGTTCATCAGAAGACTAATTCCCGGATGGAAATCCTCGAGCAAAAAAAAATCGAAACCTTTTACATGCATTTCTTACAAAAATCAGTTCTTTAAAGGAACCAAGGATTCCATTCATAGACAACCGGTTGTTTGTCCATGCGCGAAACAATTGATTGCCAAGTTACAGTGAATAAAGACTTGTCATTGGCATTTAACGTACCATTTTTTACTTATATATGCTCTGTTGTTAAATGTTAACATTCATTGAGCTTTTACATCGAAAAGTTTTGGTAAATTTTCTTAAAAAATATGTACAGAAATATATATTTTAATACACACACACACATATATATATATATATATATATATATATAGTGTATATGTGAAGTGGAAGAAACAAGACAGAGTGCTCAATTAAGTAAATAAGAGCGTGCAATATTAGTTGTATTTGAGAATAATAGACTTTGAGTTGAGTGAATATTCGTACCCAGGGTTTCATAGATAATATACACTTGAGACGCAGAGTTTACTTCAAAACGTGTACCAACCCACCCTAATCCTAACCCTACCCCTAACCCATCCCAATCGATCGTCAGATGAAATCCAATAGCAGGACTGAGGGGGGGGGGGGGTCTATGCGTCCGGAAAACATCCACTGCAAAAGAAAAAGCGCAACGGGTTCTAATTGGTTACAATTGAAAGCAGAAAAAGTAGGGAAAAGAAAATGACTCTAATAAAAGAAAAAACTTTTTTACAACCCTGCTCTTGCCATTGGATTACACCGGACGATTGGGACTCGTTTTGAAGTAGGCTCGGCGCCTTTTAATTGTATACTGCTTATGAAATCCTTGATGAATTAGGAAAATTCCAAAAAGATCTACTCGACGTAATCCTTAATATCAAATTTATAAAACACTAGTTGGCTTTTCTACTTGAAATACTTGAAACATTCATTTAAAATAATAAACATTTCATTCATAACTTGTTGTAAACACGAAACAAACCCTTTCTCATTCATTCATATAAATAGATTAGCATTGCCATTTTGGTCATTTCCATACAAATTTACCTATCTCTTATTAAATGTGACTGTAAAGAAAGGAAAAGAAAAAAGAAATGCAATTTAGAACTAGATCACAACTTGTTGAAAATCAAATCGATCCCTCTAAAGAAAGGAACATTTGAACACAAATGCTAAATGTTACACCGGCCGTTCTCACACAGGAGAAACTACACCGGTTGTCACTATAAATAGTGTGAGTCACCAGAAGACAAAGCATAGTCTTGTAACTGTCTAGCCAAGTGCTAGTCACTTTCTTACTTTGTTAATACACTTGTTGAACCAACCCTCGACTTGACTTCCTTTATTTATTATTTACTGTGGAACAACTTCACAACACTAAATATTTGTCCAGGAAATGAAACAATATTGCGAAACAGAACTATTTGTTATATTAAAATCAAAACAATCATTGAATTAAAAAGACAATAACAAATAATAGTTAATTAATAAAATGTCTTTTTTCAAAACCAATATGCAAATTAGTTAACCTTGCGACTAATATCGCGTATACAGAAGCAGTATAAAAAAAAATGGTGTGTGTATTGTATGAAGTTGAATTAATTGAAATCAGACGTTTTGACTTTATCGTTAGTGTGAGAAATGGGCCCAACGTTTGCATTTATTTAGATAACAACCAGCTCCAGAAAAGATATTTAAGCCACAGATAACAATTTTTAAGCCACAGATAACAATTTTTAAGCCACAGATAACAATTTATAAGAACAGATAACAATTTATAAGAACAGATAACACTGGTTTTCTCTGATGAAACGACTAACTTGTTAAGGTAAGCAAGAATAGACGAAAAAAAAAAAATAACCTTAGAAAATAACACCAATAAAGACTCATTAGTTGCACTTAATATTCTTTGAAATAGAAATAGCGAAGCCAAATAATACCGACCAATCGCAATAGAGATTTATAAGAACAAACCAATTAATAAAAAAAAGCATTTGCTATGCTTAAAGAGCACAAAATAAATTTTGATAGAAAGGAACTCCCTCCCTGCCCCCTGTTTCCCCGACAGTACTGACATGCAGAAATTTAAAATTACTGTAAACAGACATCTCGCTACGCAGATCCCAGTTTAGGTTGACCCCCCCCCCAACCTTCTCCCCTTTTCTTTCTTCTCAGTAGCCATTTACATCTACAGTGGCGGCCTGCCTTGTGTGGGGTGAACTACGTTAAAAAAAAAAGCATTTGTTATGCTTAAAGAGCACAAAATAAATTTTGATAGAAAGGAACTCCCTCCCTGACCCCTGTTTCCCCGACAGTACTGACATGCAGAAATTTAAAATTACTGTAAACAGACATCTCGCTACACAGATCCCAGTTTAGGTTGACCCCCCCCCCCAACCTTCTCCCCTTTTCTTTCTTCTCAGTAGCCCCTTACATCTACAGTGGCGGCCTGCCTTGTTTGGGGTGAACTACGTTAAAAAAAAAGCTTGATTGCAGATTAATTAACCCTGCAAGTAGAGCCAGCAAGGATATGCTTAAAGCATGCCTGGGAAACCTAAAGCCTGCAAAAACTTTTATAGTTGCCTGCAGAGACGTTTAATTTTTAGGAAAGTATTTTTTTTTAATTCCAATGAGATTATCCGAAATAATGCTACTATACCACGGGAACTTTACGTCTGGCCTCAAACTAAAATAGGACCACTGAAGGTTAGTCAAAATGTATTTATAGAAATCCTTTTGAATTTTTCATTGTTTTGATAAGCTTTTGAGAGTTATTAAAGACACCTCTAATACTTTCTTTTAAATGGTGTTTGTTAATCTTACTTTTACTATCTTTTTAACTCTGGTCTGTGTCCAGGTTGAGAAAAGTTAATCGGACCCACACATGAATAAAGGTTGCCCATGAATGGCCTAAAGCAATAAGCAGGAAATAATTATTAATACTAACCTACGACTCCGGAATAAAACCGAGTCCACTATTGACTAGTTTAATGCTATATCAGACTAGAAAAGTGAAATTTACACAATTTGACATTCTGGATTTTTATCCCTCAATCACCAGAGCCATTCACAATCAAGCATGTAAACATTAGTAAAGTCGGAACACAAAACTATACTACTAAGACTAAGAAGATGCTTCTGTTTTATAATGATAAAACGTAGGTAAAAAAATCTTACCCTGAAGAACCCTTTGACGTGACAATGGGTTCGTTTGATAGTGCAGCATCTGTGAGCTGATCGTTCATACTAGATTCTGTTGAAGACAACAAATGGATGGTCACGGTCTGTGCAGTAAACGTACACAGACGCACGTTCACACTGCCACCCTCATATGATATTAAAATTGTGGTGACAAGCATTGGCCGAAGAAATCCCAGCCTCTCAAGCTCTGACGTCTTCAACCAGGCGACACCCTTCTACAATAACGCACTCTATCAAAGTAGTTTTAACAAACGTATTCAATCCACTCCCAAAACAAACTATAACCCATGCAACGGCAGCTGAAACTCAACATGGGAAAGATTTTCCTCAAATTGGTGAACAAGCATTTCCTTGTTAAGCACCACTTCCACAAGCTTTTTAATCTTGCGAGTCCAACTGATGAATCATAAAACGACTAAACATGTGTCCATCGATAATTATATTTTTTAAATGTATATATACTAGTATATACCCTCTGTCAAAAATTACAAAATAAATTATGCCTCGCCAGTGTTCGAACTTACTATTTATCTAGATATATTACTAAAATATTCATACAAAATCATAGAATTATGTCAGTAATTTAATATTTTATATATAATTTATTCTTATCATTTCGGATGACCTAAAGAAAAAAAAATCACCATTTACTTTTTATTATAGAGTGGTGGATTTCTTTCCGAATTCATTTCAGGTGGCGCGGTAAGTCTGCAATGGTTGTTTGACTTGCTATTTGCTTTCTTGTTCCCTCTCATGACTGAGAATGATGGTTTCGTCTGGGGTCTAGAAAAAGTCAGTCGCTAACTTTTGCGTGACGAGATCAAAGTATATATATATATATATATATATATATATATATATATATATATATATATATATATATATATATATATAAATACACATTGGTGTTTATTATAGAGTGAATGAAATGATACCCTCTTGTCAGCGTCTTTTTTCATTGATGCCTCCTGAATCTTCCAATTACTCCCACCTCATCCCAAAAAGTGCCGCTCAAATTGGAAACTGGAGACTTAGAAGTTCATTTCCAAAGTCGTGGCAGATGTTCATCTGCCGCTTCTGATGCTAAAATAATCCTTTGAACTTTTTTTTCGGGTGCATCATACTTACAAGCCAATTGCAGTCGCCTCTCTTCGCCAGTTTTAGTTCCTGTTTGTTTGTTTGTTTGTTTGTTTGTTTGTTTGTTAACGGCTTCTTTTTTCAGCCTTGCCAAATTTTTCCCGCTTTGAACTAATGATAAACAGCGCATGCGCACAACTAGAGAATCTTCCAGAAAAGAAAACAAGTCCTATCTTTATCTCTCTACATATAAAGTAAAGTGACATTTTTGTATATATATATATATATAGACTAGATGGCTTTACCAGCTTGCTATTGATTCACAAAGTTCTCGACTTAAAATTCTTGAAACAAAACTATTAAACAATAAACATTTCATTGTTGTAAACACAAAACAAACACTTTCACATTTGTTCATATTGATAAAAACATTAAACTTTTCGTAATTTTAATACAAATGTATTTATCTTTTAAATGCGACCATAAAGAAAAGAAAGAATGAATCAATAAGTCAGTTCCTCCAAAGAATTGGCCGGAAAGAAATACAGCAGTGATGCATAAACCATCCTGATAAGCAAGTAAAAGAACCCACCATTATTGGCATTTCAGAATTCTATTGACTCGTTAAATATTTGTCCACGAAATAAAAAAATATTCCAACACAGAACTATTTGTTATATTGAAATCAAAACAATCGTTGAATTAAAAAAAACAATAACAAAGTATAGTTAAATAATAAAGTATATTTTTGCACAGCAATATGCAAATTAGTTAACTCTATTACTGTGATCACATCCACATCAGCAGTATATAAAACAGGGTATGCCCCCCCCCCTTTTAGGTTGAGCACTGTGGTAAGTGAAATCGACAACTGACATCTGTGTAAATGCAAACTCTTTCGAGCACTGTTCGGTAATTGACAGTGTTTATATAAACATTGAGATTTTGCTTACTCACAGCAAGTGACTCACAGACAATCGAGTTTCGATCTCAGCTTGGGACATTTGCCTGTCTAGCCACACGATAAAGAGAAACCGTCTGTCTGTGAATTACTATATTAATATTTCAGAGAAGGTCAGATATATATATACGTATACAATGCCTCCCCCATATATATATATATATATATATATATATATATATATATATATATATATATATATATTATAATATAAAATGAAGTAATAAAATAAGGTGTCAATCAAATTTTATTAGAATTCAAAGTTCATGCAAAGCATCCTTAAGTCCTTAGCTCATGAGTTTTCAAAGATAATTCTTCTCTTCAGAGGACCATTACCGCAGTTATACTACTACAGGCAATAAAATTACGCTTTGAAAATATATAAAATTATATACACAAATATATAAAAATACATAACATCAAACATATCAATCCAAAAACATACTTTTGTTGAATCCATACAGTCCATCCAGGTCATACAAGTTGAGAAGCATAATCAGGAAGGACATTACTCCAAGATACAAATAGCAGTCCAAATATGTGAAATTGAAGGGGCCGGCAAAGTTATCCAGTCGCGAAATGTGTCCATATTCAGTGTTAATGATAAATAAATCAATCAAAATAATACAAAAAGTCCAATCAAAGTTCCGAGATCCCAACATGTGCAACTCCAATCAAATCCAAATTCGTTGTTTAATTAGAAAACCCGCTAAATCCGAATTTTATTTTGCTCAATTCGGATTTAGCGGGTTTTCTAATTAAACAACGAATTTGGATTTGATTGGAGTTGCACATGTTGGGATCTCGGAACTTTGATTGGACTTTTTGTATTATTTTGATTGATTTATTTATCATTAACACTGAATATGGACACATTTCGCGACTGGATAACTTTGCCGGCCCCTTCAATTTCACATATTTGGACTGCTATTTGTATCTTGGAGTAATGTCCTTCCTGATTATGCTTCTCAACTTGTATGACCTGGATGGACTGTATGGATTCAACAAAAGTATGTTTTTGGATTGATATGTTTGATGTTATGTATTTTTATATATTTGTGTATATAATTTTATATATTTTCAAAGCGTAATTTTATTGCCTGTAGTAGTATAACTGCGGTAATGGTCCTCTGAAGAGAAGAATTATCTTTGAAAACTCATGAGCTAAGGACTTAAGGATGCTTTGCATGAACTTTGAATTCTAATAAAATTTGATTGACACCTTATTTTATTACTTCATTTTATATTATAATATTAATGCTCTATCCAGTATATTGAGCTTCAGTTTTTTTATCCGGATGTTTCACTAATTATAAGATATTAGTTGACGCTTATATCTTTTGTTGGATTGCTTCATATATATATATATATATATATATATATATATATATGTCAATTAATTAATATATATATATATGTCAATTAATTAATTTATATATATATATATATATATATATATATATATATATATATATATATCAATTAATTAATTAATTTATAAATTAATTTTTGTATATATATATTTTTTTAATAAAATTATGAATTAATTTTTTTGTTCACGCAAAAATTAATTCATAAATTAATTTTAAAAATCTATATATAAAAAAATTGATGACACTTCTGATTAAGGGCAAATTAAAAATGCGGTCTTCTGCAGATTCTTAAAATAAAAAAATAAAACGCTCAGGGTAGCACAAATAATAAAAACGCACCGGTCGACTATCGCCAGAAAAAAACAATAACAAAAATCAGCATATATATATATATATATATATATATATATATATATATATATATATACATTTAAACCCTCAATTTAGATTATATAAACAATCCTCATCGAGATAACTATAAAACTCAATCAACAACTTTCAAATATCAGCAGCTCAATATTTAGTGGAATAGAGCTCAATATATACAGAGAGATTTTGGTAATTAAAACAATTTTCAAATCAAGTTCTGAATAAAGAGCATACATGTGGATATATATATATATATATATATATATATATATATATATATATATATATATATATATATATATATATATATATAATATATATATATATATATCAATTATTACAATATGCGAATTACCATATACTATCAGTGCCTTTTAATTAGAAGTCTCTTTAAAAGATTGAGCTTGATGATTGTCAATAAGTAACAAGAGAGCATAGATAAGTCAGGTTAATTTTATATTCCTATAACCGTGTTTTTTGTTTTTTTATTTGTTTTTTTTCACATTTCCAAAAAACATAACATTTCTGTGAGATTAATTTTTTTTCTGAAATTCTCAAAAAACAAGATTTCTGTGAGATGTATTTTTTTTCACATTTCCAAAAAACATTTCTGTGAGATGCATTTTTTTTCACATTTCAAAAAAACATAACATTTCTGTGAGATGCCTTTTTTTCACATTTCCAAAAAACATAACATTTCCAGAATATGTATTTTTTTTACATTTCCAAAAAACATAACATTTCTGTGAGATGCATTTTTTTTTCACATTTCCAAAAAACATAACATTTCTGTGAGATGCATTTTTTTTCACATTTCCAAAAAACATAACATTTCTGTGAGATGCATTTTTTTTTTAACATTTCCAAAAAACATAACATTTCTGTGAGATGCATTTTTTTTTCACATTTCCAAAAAACATAACATTTCTGTGAGATGCATTTTTTTTTCACATTTCCAAAAAACATAACATTTCTGTGAGATGCATTTTTTTTCACATTTCCAAAAAACATAACATTTCTGTGAGATGTATGTTATTTTCACATTTCCAAAAAACTTAACATTTCTGTGAGATGTATGTTATTTTCACATTTCCAAAAAACATAACATTTCTGTGAGATGCATTTTTTTTTAACATTTCCAAAAAACAACATTTCTGTGAGATACATTTTTTTTTCACATTTCCAAAAAAACATAACATTTCTGTGAGATGTATTTTTTTACATTTCCAAAAAACATAACATTTCTGTGAGAGGCATTTTTTTTCACATTTCCAAAAAACATAACATTTCTGTGAGATGCATTTTTTTTCACATTTCCAAAAAACTTAACATTTCTGTTAGATGCATTGTTTTTTACATTTCAAAAAAAACATAACATTTCTGTGAGATGTATTTTTTTACATTTCCAAAAAACATAACATTTCTGTGAGAGGCATTTTTTTACATTTCCAAAAAACATAACATTTCTGTGAGATGCATCTGCTTCCATCTAACAGTTGTGTTTACAGGTGTGTGCATATTGGCATTTATTTACAGCAAACGTTCAATGATAATTGAGTAAGCAATTAAGTAAAGGTTCTCAATTCGATCGTTTCTTGGCACACATGCATTTGATTGGTCAACTTGTGCATAGGTGATTATGTCATGCATGTGTACTTCATTCCACTTTCCATCCTCTCGGAGATAACAACTTAGCTAGCTCAGATATATCGTTTAGAAAATAAGTTAATTCCGACACCTCAATCACAAGATGTGTATGGGTTCATCCAGATCTTGTAGAAAGTCATTAATCACTAATGACTTTCTACAATATCTGAATGAAAGTGTGATTAATCAAAAGATGCTGTACTTCGTGAACGTCATTATAAGCACCAATTTTCTTCGTCTCAAACAAATCCGTTAATCTGGATTAAATTCAGACTTTGACTTCCCTGATTTTTTAGATTAACGATTACTTTTTTATTTTTTTTTCATTTTTGTTTGATTCTTTGTTCATTTAGTTTGTGGGGTTGAGGTTAGGGCTAGTTTGTGGGGTTGACATTTCTCCCCCTTTTTTTATTATTGATTCACCACTTATCAAGGTCAAAAACCACTCGAAGATTAACAAGATCGACAGAATGTCAGTTGAATGATGAAAAATTATGAGAAATCATTTATTGTTTGTTAGAATTTTTATTATTCACATCTTGGATATTAGTCTCACCTTCTCTAGATGCATCTTGTTAAACTCTGAAATTTTGATGTCGAACTCCGGAATCTATATGGAATTTCAAACTGACCCTTTATTTGATCCATGGAGGTAGATTGTTCTCGTCCCATCAGCCATGATGAGTAGAAGCATTGAGTAATTTTTATTTCATTCGTAGTTATTATTATTATTGCCTTTAGTGAGAATTGAACCTTCAATCTTCAGAAGACTGTCACTTAGAACTGATTGAACTTTATCGGTTGTGCCACGGGTTCATGTGGACAATTCTAGTATGAATTTTGGGAGTTTTAAACCTAATCTCATTTTAGATGTGTAGAATTTTTCAGATTAGGATTATTCTCATTTTGGATGTTTTTCTCACAACGTTTCAGCCAATGTAACCTCTGACCTTCTTCAAGTGCATCTTGTTGCACTCTGCAATCTATAGGAAATTTCAAACTAAACCGTTTATTTAATCCACCGGGGTAGATTGTTCTCGTCCCATCAGCCATGACCAGATAGAAGTCTTAAGTAATTCTTTTATATTCTTCGTTAGTATATCCTTTTTCTTCGTCTCAAACAAATCCGTTAATCTGGATTAAATTCAGACTTTGACTTCCCTGATTTTTTAGATTAACGATTACTTTTTTATTTTTTTTCATTTTTGTTTGATTCTTTGTTCATTTAGTTTGTGGGGTTGAGGTTAGGGCTAGTTTGTGGGGTTGACATTTCTCCCCTTTTTTTTATTATTGATTCACCACTTATCAAGGTCAAAAACCACTCGAAGATTAACAAGATCGACAGATTGTCAGTTGAATGATGAAAAATTATGAGAAATCATTTATTGTTTGTTAGAATTTTTATTATTCACATCTTGGATATTAGTCTCACCTTCTCTAGATGCATCTTGTTAAACTCTGAAATTTTGATGTCGAACTCGGGAATCTATATGGAATTTCAAACTGACCCTTTATTTGATCCATGGAGGTAGATTGTTCTCGTCCCATCAGCCATGATGAGTAGAAGCATTGAGTAATTTTTATTTCATTCGTAGTTATTATTATTATTGCCTTTAGTGAGAATTGAACCTTCAATCTTCAGAAGACTGTCACTTAGAACTGATTGAACTTTATCGGTTGTGCCACGGGTTCATGTGGACAATTCTAGTATGAATTTTGGGAGTTTTAAACCTAATCTCATTTTAGATGTGTAGAATTTTTCAGATTAGAATTATTCTCATTTTGGATGTTTTTCTCACAACGTTTCAGCCAATGTAACCTCTGACCTTCTTCAAATGCATCTTTTTGCACTCTGGAATCTATAGGAAATTTCAAACTAAACCGTTTATTTAATCCACCGGGGTAGATTGTTCTCGGCCCATCAACCATAACCAGATAGAAGTCTTAAGTAATTCTTTTATATTCTTCGTTAGTAGATCCTTTGTAGTGAGGATTGAACGTTCAACCTGCAGAAGACTGTCACTTAGAACTGATTATTACTGGGAATCTTTATGTCGTACTCGGGAATCTATATGAAATTTTGAACTGCACTCTTTATTCATTTCACAGCGATAGATTGTTCTTGTGTGTGTCCGTCCGCCATGATCGGATAGTATTGCTAATCATTTTTATGTTATTCTGAGTTATTATCGCCTGGAGTAAGAATTGAACCTTCAGCCGACTCTCACTTAGAACGGATTGTTAACCAACACATTTAACTATTACGCCACAGATCCATGTGGATGCACCTCAGGTCAAAGGTTACATCAGCCGAAACAATGTGAAAATAACAACCAAGATGAGGATCAAATAATCAAAATAATACAAATCGTTTATTGTTGCCCGTTTAATTTATGTTTATGCAAAAAGTAGAATTAATTTGATGAAACGTGAATAATTATAGTTGGGGTAGATCATTTAACTCCACAGAAAGTTAGACACAAGGTCAGGTGGGGATTGAAAAGCCAGCCCACTAGAGAAAGCGGACTCTGGCCTACAAAAAATGCCTGAGCAGCTCCATTGGCATTCTCCGAAGGGGAGCCTCAAGTGATTAGCAATAAATTAACCCCTTCTCAAAGGGTGAGAAGGTAAAGCCTGGGAGGGTGGACATCCTAGAATTGCACAGAACCATTCTCAGCCCGACAGAAACAAGTCCACCTAACTGCAAAATGACCCAAACTCTGTTGGCGTGATTGTCGATGACGTATCCTCGACTGGTCAATTTTAATGCGGGAAAACTTATTGTTATATTGTCTATTTCGATTGGTTAAGGAAGAAGATGTTTTCTTGATCCACAATTGGTCTAATTTATACGATCTTCAGACTATGGAATTGGCTGTGCCAAGTCTCAATCCTCACAAATCTGCTGCGGTGATTTTCGTTTTACTAATGTATCACCACTTATCAAGGCCAAAATCCACTCAAGGATAAGGATTAATGAGATGGATGGATTGTCAGTTGGATGACGAAGAATATTATGAGAGGATTGAAAATGATTGATGGAATGAACAAAATTTGATTATTTATGAGGACGATTTATTTCAAGTATGTGTTGACATTGGAGTTAGAGATAATGAAGTTGTAGTCTGCAGAGAATCAATGTCGTGATAATGTGTTCCTCAAAAGTTCTTGGAAAAAAACTCTGTCCATAGAAATTCCACCTGATGCTAGGCTCACAGACGAAGAAAGTAAAGTCGTAGCAAGCACTAGCGCTATAGCTTCACTTGCCTACTTCTTAGACAGCGTACAAAATCTAACCTAACAGGTCCCACACTGTCTACCAAGCTCAAGCTTCTGTCCCATCGCCACAATTTTAGCATCCTGTGCTTGTTTTACAAGTACTTCAATGGAATGCGCACCAACGAACTTGCTGCACTTGTACTCCCTTAACGTAATTACGCCGAAAAACCTGACAAACAGCAAAATCACACCCCTTCACTGTAGAGGTTCCCAGATACCAGAAGACTTTCTACTCTAATAGCTTCTTTCCTTGAATTGCTTGCCTTTGGAATTCCACCCCTGCTCTCAGTTTCCCTGACTGTCATAACATGCAGAAGTTTAAATGTAATGTGAACAAACATCTCGCTGCACAACTCCCCACTTAGGATGCCTCTATAAATCTGGCCTCTAATACGCAGTAGCCCGCTACGTCTCGGTTCTTTGTTTGTGGTGGATACAAATTTAAAAAAAGCTCTTTCCAGTTGTGGTAATAAGATGAGTTCTTGCTGTGAATGTCTTACGAGAAAGACTCAGAGATTTGAGATCAGTCGATTTACGTACTAAGAGAAGATATCAAATCAAATCAAATTTATTGACAAAAAATAGCAAAGTGCAACCAACCATGTCAATGGACAGAAGATATATACATCTAAACAGTGTCTGAATGTTTTGTCGAAGGCGACCTCAATCCTGGATATGATAGACATCACTAACACCTGTGCTAGACTGCCCCACGAAGCATAAACACAGACAGAGAATACTGCCCCTCCTCCAATGAGACAAAAGCGATATGGTACATCCTCCGCTGGGTTCCGTGCAGACCACAATTGGCTCCGGAGTAGAAAAAAGGTACATCCAAATTCTGGTTGATGTTTTACGCTAGAAACGTGTCCGCATGCATCCTCCTCTGCTCAAGTGAGGGGCAATCACCCAAAGATCAGCGGTCACGCTACATCCAACGATGCTGCCTTGAACTGTTTAATCGTCTGTAGGTGACTATGAATTCTGGCAACATGTTCCATGGTTCAGCGATCCGAACCAAAGATGCCTTCTTTGAGTTTCCACAAAGCCCTCTCTATGGAGCTGGTGTGATAAAGAGGTCACGAGGCACATTGCAGTTGCCGCACATGATGTTAAATGCGATGTGCAGCCGTCTACGCTTTTATGATATAAACCAACAACCCCTCAGCTATTGGTAGGAATAACAACTTGTGTATAATTAATCGTTTACAATTAATCATTTACAATTAATCGTTTACAATAAATCGTTTACAATTAATCGTTTACAATTAATCGTTTACAATTAATCGTTTACAATTAATCATTTACAATTAATCATTTACAATTAATCGTTTACAATAAATCGTTTACAATTAATCGTTTACAATTAATCGTTTACAATTAATCGTTTACAATTAATCGTTTACAATTAATCATTTACAATTAATCGTTTACAATTAATCGTTTACAATTAATCATTTACAATTAATCGTTTACAATTAATCGTTTACAATAAATCGTTTACAATTAATCGTTTACAATTAATCGTTTACAATTAATCGTTTACAATTAATCATTTACAATTAATCGTTTACAATTAATCGTTTACAATTAATCGTTTACAATTAATCATTTACAATTAATCGTTTACAATTAATCGTTTACAATTAATCGTTTACAATAAATCGTTTACAATTAATCGTTTACAATAAATCGTTTACTATTGAATACTCCAAAAAGGGGGGGGGGGGGGTTGCCTTGGTAAGATAGAAAGATTTTACTTGGCGACGGCTTCTGGTTTTCAAATTGGAAATTGACAAGCCGTGTTTATCAAAAAACAGGCCCCTATCATTTTATACCGCTTAGATTTTGGCCGAATTTTTAATTTCACTAGTTTATAAACATTTCATTAAGAGAGTTAACCAAATTTCTTTTACGACTAACCATAAGTCCGAGTGGCAAGTAGTCAGCTAAAAAGTAGAACGCCCCAACAAAAATTTTGATTTGATTATTTGTAAAAAAAAAAATTCCAATTATAAAAACCAGTTTGATTTGATTATTTGTAATAATAAAAAAATAATTAAAATTTCTAATTATAGAAATCAGTTTTATTTTCTTATGTGTAAATAAAAAAAAAATGGCGAAACAAATTATTAATTGCCCCTCAAAAAAATATATAATCTAAAATATAATGAATAACTGTTTTTTTTTGATAAACACTGCTTGTCTATTTCCGATTTTAAAACCGGAAGCCGTCATCAAGTAGACTCTTTCTATTTAGCCTATGTCTTAAAACAAATCAAAAATTGGTTTGAGTTTTGTTTTTTTTTGATAAAATTTTACACTTTGCCCCTACACTGTCAAGTTTCACTCATCTGTGCTGGTATTTGGTTGAGTGACCACCTACAATGATAATGCTATCTTTATTACCATGGCTACACAAGCTTACTGTAGCCTTTCTGCCGTGGTGGTCATGGTGGTATTTGATTGTGTTGTAAACCATGTAATTTAGGTTATAATAATTAATAACTCGTAAAACAAAATGGATGACTTTTCAACAGAAAGGTTTAACAGATTTATTAAAAATGAAATTAGAATGAAATGAGTTATTTAGCCGCGGTAACACGAGATGAAATATGAGACAGTCTGATCCGTGGTCAATGTTTACTTTTTCACTCCGGCAAGCCACTCTCGACAAAGGGCGATAACTCTGAAATGATCCAAGAGACATAATTGCGTTTTCTTTAGTTATCCTAACAGATTGCTAATAAATTACGTTTTTTTGTTGTGCAAATGTGTAATGAAGAAGTCGAATTTTTTTAACATTTTCAGAGAGAGGAGAAAAAGAGGCTAAGCAAGACAAAGATAAAACGTGACAGAAAGAGGAAGAGGAAGAGAGAAATAAAATCAAGCCAAATCGGGGGGAAAAAAAGACGTAAAACTCTAGCGATTAAAAAAAAAAGAAAGAAATCCGGAATTCCGCTTTTTCTGAATTACAAAAAGCAAATATAACAGTAACAAGCGGAGAACTCCAAAGAAAAAGAAGATACATTGGCCTGGTGGTGTTAACATTTTTCTTTGTTGAAAATTATGATGTCGTTTTCGTCCAATTTTTGGTTAGTGTTTAGATTCCGCTTATCACATGCATCTTTTCCTAGTATAGGCTGGACGTTTCTCGGCATTATGATAAAGCAGGGGTCGGCAACCCCCAATCCACGGGCCACATCCGGCCCTCAGCGCACCAACTTAACTCTGAAAATCCAATTAAT
Organism: Sepiola atlantica; assembly: GCA_963556195.1. Classification (NCBI taxonomy): domain Eukaryota; kingdom Metazoa; phylum Mollusca; class Cephalopoda; order Sepiida; family Sepiolidae; genus Sepiola; species Sepiola atlantica. Next base: position 49,281,028 of record OY744548.1, read on the forward strand.
ACCGAATAAAAATAAAGTTAATTCAGGTTAACCCATTAAAGGCCAGAGGCAAATATTTTTGCCACTTTAGAATTGAACAGATCAGAACAGATGCTAAACTTTTCTCCTAGCCAAAGTCCTTCCCAGGACAAACTCAGTCCTTCTCAGAACAATCTACGAAACTATTACACTCAGTCTGCTGAACTTTTCTTCAACTCCAATGCACCCTTCACACTTCGACCATAAACGTTGGAGAAACAAGCCAACCAACTCAACATCAACGGCAATGCCAACAACTGAACCTAACATTTCGTAATTTCAGCTTCTGACCAAATGAAATCGGCTATTTTTATATACAACTTTAATTCCTGTGTTTCTCATCATTGTTTTCCCATTGCCCTGTTGCCTATGTGTCTCTCACAAGTTGTAGGGACGACCTTGACAGGCCGACCCGCAACACATCTAAAAATATATATCAGGTGTCTAAAATTGACTTCACAATCTAGTGGGAGATGATTTCTTCTCTTCTCTACAGTCTCTTTCACACAGAAAAGACGTTGCTAGTCTTTCTCTGCTCTATTTTTATTTCCATTGAAGGTGCTCTACTGAGCTTTAATCTCTAGTCCCTTTCTGCAAGACATTCACAGCAAGAACTCGTCTTACTAACACAACTGCAAAGAACTTTCCTCTCTTCCTCCGTGTGTTTAACATCGAATGGAATTGCCATACACAGAGTTTCTTTCCAAGGAATTCCCATCTGTGGAAGACATTACCACAATACTGTTTCCCTGCAAGCTACAACATGGTCTTTTTCAAATCTAATGTCAACAAGATTCTAAGAGAGTCGTTTTGCCAATGTGGCTGAGCACAGCTGCCAAGGTCAGCATCTCTGTTACCTCCTTGAAAAACATTAACAGCAAGAACTCGTCTCTCTATCACAACTGAAAAGAACTTTCATTTCTTCCTCCATCGTCAGGCGAAATTTTCATAAACAGCGTTTTTTTTCCAAGAAGATTCCACATTACCCTGCAGACAATATGGTCATCGCTTCAAATCCAATATCATTAGTAATCAATTTGTTTTCTTTCCTTCCCATTTATCATTTCCAATCCTCTCATAATATTGTTTATCATTTAACTGTCAATCTATTTATCTATTAACCTTTATCCTCGAGTGGATTTTAGCCTAGTTAAGTAATAACTCATTAGTAACAAAAAGTATTTTGGAGCTCTGGTAATAGCACGGTACCAAATTGCTGGGGTTTTTTAAAGGTGACTTTGAGATGCTGAAAATCTACACAATCGAAAAATGGTCTCAAATCCACGGTCTGCCTTTTCTTTCTTATTTGCATTAATTATTAATTAGAATTAATTTTTAAGACAATTTTTTTTTTAATTTCCTTCGATTTAAAATAAACGAGTGTGGAACACAATTATTTTTTAGTTGTAGGTACGTGCAAAATCAATGGCCGATTCCCAAAATGAAAAAACATTTTGACCCCCCCCCCCCCCCCTTCACTTAAAAATACACTAAAATTCAGGAAATCAACCAATTTTACTGAAATTTTCAATATTTATTAATCAACAATCACGGAATATAATGAAACCATTTTTTTTTTTTTGAAATCTTAGTGAAAATGTATTAGTTTTTAAAAAGAAAATACACCTTTACTAAAGTTATATTTTTATATATTAATAAAAAAATGCATGATTTTTTCAATGTTGATTATGTAAATAAAGCATCGTAGATGTTAACAATTAAATTTTTTTTTCAAAATATTTCGTATATATTACGAAAAAGGCCAGTAAATACCGTGTTAATAAAATCACTATAACTCGAAGAAAAATTAATTTTTTGAATTAGCGATATTATTATTGAATAAAGCATTGTTGAATCAATATTTTCACCCAAAAAATAATATAATTGCAAAAAATATTTCATATGATTTTAATGATTAGAGTTTTTGGAAAAATAAAAAATGCGACATAATTATATTTCTCTTTCATAGATGAACGTGGCATCATCAGCGCAAGAACATTTTTTTATAATCTTGAAAATAAACTAAAAATTGACAAATTTGAGATCCAGGAACTTAACGAAAAAAAAGAATTAAAAAAATTGAATAATTTCTACTAACGATGAACTTTCATTAGTATGGTAGCCCCGTTCTGTAATAACCAGGTGGGATTAGCCTTCCAACAATCACTCACTTTTACAGCGCACTCAAATTTTTTTTTTTTAGAGATTCAACAATTTCGTTCATTTCACAATTCATCGTCAATTATTTGGAAAGATTTGTATTTGTTTTGTCTTTTTTTTCATTAATAAATATTTAAGTTAAAAACAATTATTTATTAATAAAGAGAATTCAAACATAACATTTTCTTTCAAAATTGAATTCTGTTTATCAATAAATAACTTTTTTTTCAATGAATAAATTGTCAGTGTAGTCATTGACTTTAATTTACTTTTTCACACTTAAAATAAAAAAAATAAAAACACTTTATTTTTAAAAGAATCAATGTAATTTATCGTTACGACACGTTAAGAATAAATCGAGTAACTAAAGTTTTTAATCATGTAAAAAAAAATTGATAAAATTGACGCAGTTCGTAACGTAAAAATATTTTTAACATTTAAAAAAATAGTTTTATTTCAAATTCTAAAGAAAAACATTGGTAAACAGACGTCATCAATAATTTCAGAGTATTACGAAATTAAAAACTGAACCTTTTCAGTTAAAAATAATTGCGTACACTCACAAATAATTAAATAAGCATTTCTTTTTTTATTATAACAAAATAAGGGTACTTAAATTTGATTATAACCTTAAAAAGAATAAAGAAACTAATGGATAATAATTTTTCAACTTTTATAAACTATTATTACATTTTTATATATAAAGTTAAAAATGATAAATTATGACATTTTTGTCTTCCATATATTTTGCATAGCGATAGTCAATTTGTAAACAAAGTCCTTTTCCGGTGAAGTTATGGCGGATTTTTCTCATTTATCACATTTGAAGGGATAATTTTGCTAATTTTTAGTCAAACATGGGATTTTTTTTTTAATTCAGTGTATTATGACTTTAATTTAATAATTATCTTTGAAATAGTTCCCAAAAACTTATATTTATCTTTTAAGGGATTTTTACAAGTAATTTTTTCAAAGTTCAAAATCCATTTAATTTTTGGGGTTTTTGACCGTCGTAATTACATATTTTATTATAATTTATTTTTCACACGTAAATATGCAGTTTTTTTCGTTTAGAGATTAAGTTTAGGCTTTTATCTTTCAAACACAATCAAAGTTTACACGGAAACTAATTAAATAATTAATGATAAGCGCTTTTTAATAAGCATAGTCCGTACAAGAAGGCGCCATTTTTGCACGTACCTAAACTGCTTAACCCTTTAACATTAAAGGTGATTATGTTATTACAATGAAATTATATTAATTACTACAATGCACAGATCTTTTTTTAAAAAGATGAGATTAGTCTAGTCGAATTTCAATGTCATTTTAATTTATGTAAACAAAACTGGGTGCTTAATTAATGTACAATGACGAAAGAAAAGGCCAACCGTGGATTTGAGACCAATTTTCGTTTGTGTAGGTTTTCAGCATCCCAAATTCACCTTTGAAAAGATCAGCAATTTGGTACCGTGCTCTTACAAGAGCACCAAAAATAATTAAATAAAAAACTGCCTTCACCTCGGATTCCTTTTTTCATTTCTTTTTTATTTAAGGGAAGTCACTTAATCACTTTTTCTTTACTAACTCAGAGTTGTCTCCCTTTGCGAATGATTTTTTTTTCTTTATAAATTAGAACAATGACGATAACCCCAAAATAACACTTTATTTATTATTTATGTATATTTATTTATTTATTTATGTTAAACTTTCTCTAAGAATCAGAGACAACTCCATAAAAAGGGAAAAGGAAAAGAAATTAAATTTGCCTTTTTTAGGCGATTACGTGTTAACACCCTGAAAAACTTGTCGGAAAGAAACAAAATTTTTAAAATAATACACAATTATTTTAAAATTTAGAGTGAGGGATCAGTTTCGCATATTAATTTGATGTAATTTGATCCCCTATTTCCAGGCTATTCTAACATTTTAGGGCATTAACCAATCCCCCCCTCCCCCATGGGAGATAAATTCTGTGAATTTTGCTTTCTTTCGGGGGGGGGGCCCCGATCCATGCCTCACAAGTAAGTTCTCTCTCCTCCGTGAGTAGGGAGAACACTTGGGCTCTTCTCTCCTTTCGCCTCGGAACACGTTCGTCAGGTTCCGCCATGACGGACATGGGGGCCGGTAATAATAAGCCCCCTTCAGACCCGTCGGTTCTCTGGCCGCCTTTATCTCTTGGGGTTGGAACCCTGTGCAGACTCCCCCGCCTTGGGGTTTCTCCGGCCTTCGAGCTGCGTTGCCCCTCACATGGGTGGTCGTTTCTTTCGTTACCGGTCCTCCGGTGCTGCCAGCACCACCCGAGGGTTGGGGTTTGAGGCCGACCTCCTCTTCCTGGAGGGTCTCTTTTCTTAGGACTACGTCGCTCCCTATGAGGGCAGTTCCTTTTTAGATGGCTTTCATCCCACACCGCCAGCACTTCCGTGACCGGCGGCAGGCAGAGAAATGGCGTCCTTCACCATAGCCTTGACCTGTGGTGGACCTCACCGTTATCGGGCCACCCTGCCTTGCACCTTCGGCCTGGTGGCTCGTTGGTGTCTCCCTGGGCCCCCTGTTCCAGAGCTGGGCTGTGCACCCGCACCCTGCGGCTACGCCCCCGACTCTCGACCTCTCACTGCTGTGCACCACTGACTCCCATGTCCGAACCGACAGCACCTAGTGCAGCCTGATCCAAACGAGCTGCATGGGCGCCCATAATTTGTGGGACACTCTGCCGCTCAGTACCCCTCACCTCTACAGGTCCAGCAGACTGATACCCGTCTGACCGGTGCGGGCCTATAGTACTCGTATTGAGGGTTCCACTATTAAAAGTGCCCTAATCCTGGCATCACAGCAACAGATATAAACGTGGACCCCACACGCCTCTTCTGGCCCGTGGGTATTTTTTCGGCCACTCACACACAGTTGTTTGATATCTTGGTCGCAGTGCCAAGTATAACAAATACCCCACTCTGTTCCTGCGTCACAAAACTACTTATAACATGGTACTCCGCTCGTGTCTCTATCTCTGTGCTCACGCCTCTGGTTCTCTACACAGAGATCTTGCCAGACCGTAAACACTCTCTGGCCGATCATTGTAGTGGCAATAAAAAAATATGTCGCTCGAAATTCCTCCAGGCCGGGATGATGACGATGGTAGTGATGGCTTCGTCGATCTCGTCTCTGTGAAGGCAAAGGTTATTCAAGCAGAACAAATCAACAATAGAATGATGCAACAACTTGGTGAGGTCTTTTTTGTATCAAAGTATTATTTACGATAATAAAAGAATTGTTTTAATTTTGAAGTAATGTTTATCATATGGTAATGTCTTTTACATTCCTATTACGTTGTCTCTCTGTGCGCGCATACAATCGCAATTAGCTATTAAAGTCCTAAACTATGTGCGAACGGCGATGGCAAGCATTCTGTTTTCTCCAGCGATTTTTTTCCGATTTGCTTTCTCGTCTGTCTTTGGGGAACTGGTCTCTGGGCGTTTTCACGCGTCGACACTTATTGAAAATTTACATTGCTTCACCCTTTTGGTCTCTCTTTTCTTTTCTCTGTACCTCTTCCTCTCTCAGGGGTTTGGAGGGGGGGCGTTTGCACGCATAGACTCTCATTGAAAATGTTAATCGCTACAGATAAATGGGATTTTCTCTCTTTCTGATTTTATTGTTATCGCCGTTATAAAAACAATTATTCGTTATTTTCTCGTTGGGGAGCAAAGGCCGCTCGCCCTAATTCATGATGACAGCTTAGATGGTTATCTTTGACCATCAGTTTAGCCCGCCCGGCTAGGCATAGCACTGATACACCTGACCATATGTTTTTTGTTGATGTTTATTTAGTATTTTGGTGATTAAAAGATTTTGCCCACATTCTGATTTCACATCTGTTAAGCGTAGGCTTTGTGTGTGGTTAATCCCAATTGACAATTTACATGACTTTTCCTTAAACAACCCAGACAACGCGGCGCCCGACCGGCCGTGTTTGGATAGTCGATTCGTGTTGAATATATGTACTGGTCTTATATCGCCACCTTGTTTCTATGTAGGGTCTAGCATCATCACCAAGATGCATACTAGCTCGTAACTAGGGTACCCGATCCCCGTCGGTCTTGACTACTCTGTCACAATTTTTAACTTGTTCTTTTTTTTCAAACGTATTTCCTAAAACTGATCACTTTTTTAAAGTCCTGACGTGATGAAAAAAGTAAATGGCGATTTCGTCTTTTCCGGTTGATTTTGACTACGAACGGCTGATAAAGATGGATGTCTTAAAGTCTTAAAAACATAAATTAGAATTTTATTTTGGGATAAAAAATACAATTTTAGACTAATTAAGTTTCATGTGTGAAAATCCAACGAAATAAGCAAGATATTCAACTAATATATTGTAAATAAACTCTCCGTTTGGAAAAACAAATTCCCCCCTCCACCACCCCCTCCAAAAAAATGACTGTTTTAAATTATTACAAATGTTTACTATATTGTAAATAAACTGTTCGTTTTGCAAAAAAAAAAACAACAACACACATTTTAATTTATTTCAATAAATGTTCTATTAATTAATTATGAATTTAAGACTAATTAATAAATTTCATCCAAAATGTGTACGAAAATCAAACGAAATAAGCGAGATGACTCCCCCCCCCCTAAAAAACATGACTATTTTAATTTATTTCAATAAATGTTCTATTAATTTTTATCTATTAATTATTGATTTTGTGTTACTTTACTGAAATCGTAATCTTTCATGCTCCATTTACTTTTCGTGTTTGATTTCCTTTAAGTTTTTAAATAATCAAGAAACATCATTTATTTTTTTCGGAAATGAGAGCAACTCTTATCAAATTATTCAAAAACAAAACAAAATTCAGCTAAAACTAATGATAATTAAATGTTCATATAAAGAATAAAACTGCCTCAGAATACGGATTTGTCTTTTTCTTGTGTTTATAGAGATATTCTTGTGTTTAAGAGATATTTCCATGCAGTATAACTGATACTAGTTTATTCATTCGATGTAGACCGGAAAGAATGAACTTATTTAAAAAATGAATATTAAATCAGACAAATTATTTTTCAAAGAAAAATGTTCATGTTTTAAAATTTTAAAATTATCACAACACCATTTTATTAAATATTAATTTAATGTTTGCTGTCTAGGCTACGTAAATTACACGATAAAACTTGATATTGGTGACAGTAGGGATGCCCTACGCGCTCAGGTGGTTCGGCCATGCATCAACTCCATAAGATGCCTGTGTAAATATACACTCAGCGGTTTGCATGTTTAGTGGTTTGCATGTTTAATGGTTTGCATGTTTAATGAGTTGCATGTTTAATGGGTTGCATGTTTAGTGGTTTGCATGTTTGTGATGCATGCGAATAACAGACTTGCTGTGAGTGAGAAATATTCAACTAAGAAAATAGAAATCACCCAAAATATAGGAAATATCTCTGATTTTAGGTTTGACCCCCCCAGAATTCGATTTGTCCACTTGGGAAAATAATGTTCCTTTAGATACAAAATTCCTGCTGTGGTTATGACCCACCAAAAGATACAAGACCCCTAGACATTAGGTTTTTTATGTTTGTAGATAAAGCTGTCTATTATTACATGGGGTTTTTTTTTGGGGGGGGGGGGTAATATCTACATATATTCCAGCAGAGGGGTAGTGTGTGGCCTTCGTAAAGAGAAGGCCTTTCCATTGAGTCTTGTTTTTCTGCTGACATTACAGTATTTGGTGCTAGCCGTCGCCTAACGAGACTTCGAAATACCTGAAATGAACTGCTATTTTCAGGGGATTAATAGAGGTTCTCTAATATTGTTTTCATGTTGACTCATGATCGGAATCACAGTATTGAAAAAAGATAGAAAGAATGCTTATCTGGGTTACTTACAATTCTCTGTTAAATCATTTTTGTGGAAAGAAAAATGATAAAATTATTAAGAACAAATTAAGCAGTAAAAGAAAATGTCAAACATTCAACTAAATTATGAAACAGATTTTTTTTATAAGTTTGAGTTTTTTAGTTTATTTTTGCATTAGTAATTTTATTGTTTGTCTATATTGAAATTATTTGTTTGAATTTCATTTATTTTTGCATTAGTAATTTTATTGTTTGTCTACATGGAAATTATTTGTTTGAATTTCATTTATTTTGTTAGTAATTTTATTGTTTGTCTACATGGAAATTATTTGTTTGAATTTCATTTATTTTATTAGTAATTTTATTGTTTGTCTATATTGAAATTATTTGTTTGAATTTCATTTATTTTTGCATTAGTAATTTTATTGTTTGTCTACATTGAAATTATTTGTTTGAATTTCATTTATTTTATTAGTAATTTTATTGTTTGTCTATATTGAAATTATTTGTTTGAATTTCATTTATTTTTGCATTAGTAATTTTATTGTTTGTCTACATTGAAATTATTTGTTTGAATTTCATTTATTTTTGCATTAGTAATTTTATTGTTTGTCTACATTGAAATTATTTGTTTGAATTTCATTTATTTTATTAGTAATTTTATTGTTTGTCTACATTGAAATTATTTGTTTGAATTTCATTTATTTTTGCATTAGTAATTTTATTGTTTGTCTACATTGAAATTATTTGTTTGAATTTCATTTATTTTATTAGTAATTTTATTGTTTGTCTATATTGAAATTATTTGTTTGAATTTCATTTATTTTTGCATTAGTAATTTTATTGTTTGACTACATTGAAATTATTTGTTTGAATTTCATTTATTTTTGCATTAGTAATTTTATTGTTTGTCTACATTGAAATTATTTGTTTGAATTTCATTTATTTTTGCATTAGTAATTTTATTGTTTGTCTACATTGAAATTATTTGTTGTAATTTCATTTATTTTATTAGTAATTTTATTGTTTGTCTATATTGAAATTATTTGTTTTAATTTCATTTATTTTTGCATTAGTAATTTTATTGTTTGTCTACATTGAAATTATTTGTTTGAATTTCATTTATTTTATTAGTAATTTTATTGTTTTTCTACATTGAAATTATTTGTTTGAATTTCATTTATTTTATTAGTAATTTTATTGTTTGTCTATATTGAAATTATTTGTTTGAATTTCATTTATTTTTGCATTAGTAATTTTATTGTTTGTCTACATTGAAATTATTTGTTGTAATTTCATTTATTTTATTAGTAATTTTATTGTTTGTCTATATTGAAATTATTTGTTTTAATTTCATTTATTTTTGCATTAGTAATTTTATTGTTTGTCTACATTGAAATTATTTGTTTGAATTTCATTTATTTTATTAGTAATTTTATTGTTTTTCTACATTGAAATTATTTGTTTGAATTTCATTTATTTTATTAGTAATTTTATTGTTTGTCTATATTGAAATTATTTGTTTGAATTTCATTTATTTTTGCATTAGTAATTTTATTGTTTGTCTACATTGAAATTATTTGTTGTAATTTCATTTATTTTATTAGTAATTTTATTGTTTGTCTATATTGAAATTATTTGTTTGAATTTCATTTATTTTTGCATTAGTAATTTTATTGTTTGTCTACATTGAAATTATTTGTTTGAATTTCATTTATTTTATTAGTAATTTTATTGTTTTTCTACATTGAAATTATTTGTTTGAATTTCATTTATTTTATTAGTAATTTTATTGTTTGTCTATATTGAAATTATTTGTTTGAATTTCATTTATTTTATTAGTAATTTTATTGTTTGTCTACATTGAAATTATTTGTTTGAATTTCATTTATTTTATTAGTAATTTTATTGTTTGTCTACATTGAAATTATTTGTTTGAATTTCATTTATTTTATTAGTAATTTTATTGTTTGTCTATATTGAAATTATTTGTTTGAATTTCATTTATTTTTGCATTAGTCATTTTATTGTTTGTCTACATTGAAATTATTTGTTTGAATTTCATTTATTTTTGCATTAGTAATTTTATTGTTTGTCTACATTGAAATTATTTGTTTGAATTTCATTTATTTTATTAGTAATTTTATTGTTTGTCTACATTGAAATTATTTGTTTGAATTTCATTTATTTTTGCATTAGTAATTTTATTGTTTGTCTACATTGAAATTATTTGTTTGAATTTCATTTATTTTTGCATTAGTAATTTTATTGTTTGTCTATATTGAAATTATTTGTTTGAATTTCATTTATTTTTGCATTAGTAATTTTATTGTTTGTCTACATTGAAATTACTTGTTTGAATTTCATTTATTTTATTAGTAATTTTATTGTTTGTCTATATTGAAATTATTTGTTTGAATTTTATTTATTTTTGCATTAGTAATTTTATTGTTTGTCTACATTGAAATTATTTGTTTGAATTTCATTTATTTTTGCATTAGTAATTTTATTGTTTGTCTACATTGAAATTATTTGTTTGAATTTCATTTATTTTATTAGTAATTTTATTGTTTGTCTACATGGAAATTATTTGTTTTAATTTCATTTATTTTATTAGTAATTTTATTGTTTGTCTATATTGAAATTATTTGTTTGAATTTCATTTATTTTTGCATTAGTAATTTTATTGTTTGTCTACATTGAAATTATTTGTTTGAATTTCATTTATTTTTGCATTAGTAATTTTATTGTTTGTCTACATTGAAATTATTTGTTTGAATTTCATTTATTTTATTAGTAATTTTATTGTTTGTCTATATTGAAATTATTTGTTTGAATTTCATTTATTTTTGCATTAGTAATTTTATTGTTTGTCTACATTGAAATTATTTGTTTGAATTTCATTTATTTTATTAGTAATTTTATTGTTTGTCTATATTGAAATTATTTGTTTGAATTTCATTTATTTTTGCATTAGTAATTTTATTGTTTGTCTACATTGAAATTATTTGTTTGAATTTCATTTATTTTATTAGTAATTTTATTGTTTCTCTACATTGAAATTATTTGTTTGAATTTCATTTATTTTATTAGTAATTTTATTGTTTGTCTATATTGAAATTATTTGTTTGAATTTCATTTATTTATTAGTAATTTTATTGTTTGTCTACATTGAAATTATTTGTTTGAATTTCATTTATTTTATTAGTAATTTTATTGTTTGTCTACATTGAAATTATTTGTTTGAATTTCATTTATTTTAATAGTAATTTTATTGTTTGTCTATATTGAAATTATTTGTTTGAATTTCATTTATTTTTGCATTAGTAATTTTATTGTTTGTCTACATTGAAATTATTTGTTTGAATTTCATTTATTTTTGCATTAGTAATTTTATTGTTTGTCTACATTGAAATTATTTGTTTGAATTTCATTTATTTTATTAGTAATTTTATTGTTTGTCTATATTGAAATTATTTGTTTGAATTTTATTTATTTTTGCATTAGTAATTTTATTGTTTGTCTACATTGAAATTATTTGTTTGAATTTCATTTATTTTTGCATTAGTAATTTTATTGTTTGTCTACATTGAAATTATTTGTTTAAATTTCATTTATTTTATTAGTAATTTTATTGTTTGTCTACATGGAAATTATTTGTTTTAATTTCATTTATTTTATTAGTAATTTTATTGTTTGTCTACATGGAAATTATTTGTTTGAATTTCATTTATTTTTGCATTAGTAATTTTATTGTTTGTCTACATTGAAATTATTTGTTTGAATTTCATTTATTTTTGCATTAGTAATTTTATTGTTTGTCTACATTGAAATTATTTGTTTGAATTTCATTTATTTTTGCATTAGTAATTTTATTGTTTGTCTACATTGAAATTATTTGTTTGAATTTCATTTATTTTTGCATTAGTAATTTTATTGTTTGTCTATATTGAAATTATTTGTTTGAATTTCATTTATTTTTGCATTAGTAATTTTATTGTTTGTCTATATTGAAATTATTTGTTTTAATTTCATTTATTTTTGCATTAGTAATTTTATTGTTTGTCTACATTGAAATTATTTGTTTGAATTTTATTTATTTTTGCATTAGTAATTTTATTGTTTGTCTACATTGAAATTATTTGTTTGAATTTCATTTATTTTATTAGTAATTTTATTGTTTGTCTATATTGAAATTATTTGTTTGAATTTCATTTATTTTATTAGTAATTTTATTGTTTGTCTACATTGAAATTATTTGTTTGAATTTCATTTATTTTTGCATTAGTAATTTTATTGTTTGTCTACATTGAAATTATTTGTTTGAATTTCATTTATTTTTGCATTAGTAATTTTATTGTTTGTCTATATTGAAATTATTTGTTTGAATTTCATTTATTTTTGCATTAGTAATTTTATTGTTTGTCTACATTGAAATTATTTGTTTGAATTTCATTTATTTTTGCATTAGTAATTTTATTGTTTGTCTACATTGAAATTATTTGTTTGAATTTCATTTATTTTATTAGTAATTTTATTGTTTCTCTACATGGAAATTATTTGTTTGAATTTCATTAGTAATTTTATTGTTTGTCTACATTGAAATTATTTGTTTGAATTTCATTAGTAATTTTATTGTTTGTCTACATTGAAATTATTTGTTTGAATTTCATTTATTTTATTAGTAATTTTATTGTTTGTCTACATTGAAATTATTTGTTTGAATTTCATTTATTTTATTAGTAATTTTATTGTTTGTCTACATTGAAATCATTTGTTTGAATTTCATTTATTTTATTAGTATTTTATTGTTTGTCTACATTGAAATTATTTGTTTGAATTTCATTTATTTTTGCATTAGTAATTTTATTGTTTGTCTACATTGAAATTATTTGTTTGAATTTCATTTATTTTTGCATTAGTAATTTTATTGTTTGTCTATATTGAAATTATTTGTTTGAATTTCATTTATTTTTGCATTAGTAATTTTATTGTTTGTCTACATTGAAATTATTTGTTTGAATTTCATTTATTTTTGCATTAGTAATTTTATTGTTTGTCTACATTCAAATTATTTGTTTGAATTTCATTTATTTTTGCATTAGTAATTTTATTGTTTGTCTATATTGAAATTATTTGTTTGAATTTCATTTATTTTATTAGCAATTTTATTGTTTGTCTACATTGAAATTATTTGTTTGAATTTCATTTATTTTATTAGTAATTTTATTGTTTGTCTATATTGAAATTATTTGTTTGAATTTCATTTATTTTATTAGTAATTTTATTGTTTGTCTACATTGAAATCATTTGTTTGAATTTCATTTATTTTATTAGTATTTTATTGTTTGTCTACATTGAAATTATTTGTTTGAATTTCATTTATTTTTGCATTAGTAATTTTATTGTTTGTCTACATTGAAATTATTTGTTTGAATTTCATTTATTTTTGCATTAGTAATTTTATTGTTTGTCTATATTGAAATTATTTGTTTGAATTTCATTTATTTTTGCATTAGTAATTTTATTGTTTGTCTACATTGAAATTATTTGTTTGAATTTCATTTATTTTTGCATTAGTAATTTTATTGTTTGTCTACATTGAAATTATTTGTTTGAATTTCATTTATTTTATTAGTAATTTTATTGTTTGTCTACATTGAAATTATTTGTTTGAATTTCATTTATTTTTGCATTAGTAATTTTATTGTTTGTCTATATTGAAATTATTTGTTTGAATTTCATTTATTTTTGCGTTAGTAATTTTATTGTTTGTCTATATTGAAATTATTTGTTTGAATTTCATTTATTTTTGCATTAGTAATTTCATTGTTTGTCTACATTGAAATTATTTGTTTGAATTTCATTTATTTTTGCATTAGTAATTTTATTGTTTGTCTACATTGAAATTATTTGTTTGAATTTCATTTATTTTATTAGTAATTTTATTGTTTGTCTATATTGAAATTATTTGTTTGAATTTCATTTATTTTTGCATTAGTAATTTTATTGTTTGTCTACATTGAAATTATTTGTTTGAATTTCATTTATTTTTGCATTAGTAATTTTATTGTTTGTCTATATTGAAATTATTTGTTTGAATTTCATTTATTTTTGCATTAGTAATTTTATTGTTTGTCTATATTGAAATTATTTGTTTTAATTTCATTTATTTTTGCATTAGTAATTTTATTGTTTGTCTACATTGAAATTATTTGTTTGAATTTTATTTATTTTTGCATTAGTAATTTTATTGTTTGTCTACATTGAAATTATTTGTTTGAATTTCATTTATTTTATTAGTAATTTTATTGTTTGTCTATATTGAAATTATTTGTTTGAATTTCATTTATTTTATTAGTAATTTTATTGTTTGTCTACATTGAAATTATTTGTTTGAATTTCATTTAGTTTTGCATTAGTAATTTTATTGTTTGTCTACATTGAAATTATTTGTTTGAATTTCATTTATTTTTGCATTAGTAATTTTATTGTTTGTCTATATTGAAATTATTTGTTTGAATTTCATTTATTTTTGCATTAGTAATTTTATTGTTTGTCTACATTGAAATTATTTGTTTGAATTTCATTTATTTTTGCATTAGTAATTTTATTGTTTGTCTACATTGAAATTATTTGTTTGAATTTCATTTATTTTATTAGTAATTTTATTGTTTCTCTACATGGAAATTATTTGTTTGAATTTCATTAGTAATTTTATTGTTTGTCTACATTGAAATTATTTGTTTGAATTTCATTAGTAATTTTATTGTTTGTCTACATTGAAATTATTTGTTTGAATTTCATTTATTTTATTAGTAATTTTATTGTTTGTCTACATTGAAATTATTTGTTTGAATTTCATTTATTTTATTAGTAATTTTATTGTTTGTCTACATTGAAATCATTTGTTTGAATTTCATTTATTTTATTAGTATTTTATTGTTTGTCTACATTGAAATTATTTGTTTGAATTTCATTTATTTTTGCATTAGTAATTTTATTGTTTGTCTACATTGAAATTATTTGTTTGAATTTCATTTATTTTTGCATTAGTAATTTCATTGTTTGTCTACATTGAAATTATTTGTTTGAATTTCATTTATTTTTGCATTAGTAATTTTATTGTTTGTCTACATTGAAATTATTTGTTTGAATTTCATTTATTTTTGCATTAGTAATTTTATTGTTTGTCTACATTGAAATTATTTGTTTAAATTTCATTTATTTTATTAGTAATTTTATTGTTTGTCTACATGGAAATTATTTGTTTTAATTTCATTTATTTTATTAGTAATTTTATTGTTTGTCTACATTGAAATTATTTGTTTGAATTTCATTTATTTTTGCATTAGTAATTTTATTGTTTGTCTACATTGAAATTATTTGTTTGAATTTCATTTATTTTTGCATTAGTAATTTTATTGTTTGTCTATATTGAAATTATTTGTTTGAATTTCATTTATTTTTGCATTAGTAATTTTATTGTTTGTCTATATTGAAATTATTTGTTTTAATTTCATTTATTTTTGCATTAGTAATTTTATTGTTTGTCTACATTGAAATTATTTGTTTGAATTTTATTTATTTTTGCATTAGTAATTTTATTGTTTGTCTACATTGAAATTATTTGTTTGAATTTCATTTATTTTATTAGTAATTTTATTGTTTGTCTATATTGAAATTATTTGTTTGAATTTCATTTATTTTATTAGTAATTTTATTGTTTGTCTACATTGAAATTATTTGTTTGAATTTCATTTATTTTTGCATTAGTAATTTTATTGTTTGTCTACATTGAAATTATTTGTTTGAATTTCATTTATTTTTGCATTAGTAATTTTATTGTTTGTCTATATTGAAATTATTTGTTTGAATTTCATTTATTTTTGCATTAGTAATTTTATTGTTTGTCTACATTGAAATTATTTGTTTGAATTTCATTTATTTTTGCATTAGTAATTTTATTGTTTGTCTACATTGAAATTATTTGTTTGAATTTCATTTATTTTATTAGTAATTTTATTGTTTCTCTACATGGAAATTATTTGTTTGAATTTCATTAGTAATTTTATTGTTTGTCTACATTGAAATTATTTGTTTGAATTTCATTAGTAATTTTATTGTTTGTCTACATTGAAATTATTTGTTTGAATTTCATTTATTTTATTAGTAATTTTATTGTTTGTCTACATTGAAATTATTTGTTTGAATTTCATTTATTTTATTAGTAATTTTATTGTTTGTCTACATTGAAATCATTTGTTTGAATTTCATTTATTTTATTAGTATTTTATTGTTTGTCTACATTGAAATTATTTGTTTGAATTTCATTTATTTTTGCATTAGTAATTTTATTGTTTGTCTACATTGAAATTATTTGTTTGAATTTCATTTATTTTTGCATTAGTAATTTTATTGTTTGTCTATATTGAAATTATTTGTTTGAATTTCATTTATTTTTGCATTAGTAATTTTATTGTTTGTCTACATTGAAATTATTTGTTTGAATTTCATTTATTTTTGCATTAGTAATTTTATTGTTTGTCTACATTCAAATTATTTGTTTGAATTTCATTTATTTTTGCATTAGTAATTTTATTGTTTGTCTATATTGAAATTATTTGTTTGAATTTCATTTATTTTATTAGCAATTTTATTGTTTGTCTACATTGAAATTATTTGTTTGAATTTCATTTATTTTATTAGTAATTTTATTGTTTGTCTATATTGAAATTATTTGTTTGAATTTCATTTATTTTATTAGTAATTTTATTGTTTGTCTACATTGAAATCATTTGTTTGAATTTCATTTATTTTATTAGTATTTTATTGTTTGTCTACATTGAAATTATTTGTTTGAATTTCATTTATTTTTGCATTAGTAATTTTATTGTTTGTCTACATTGAAATTATTTGTTTGAATTTCATTTATTTTTGCATTAGTAATTTTATTGTTTGTCTATATTGAAATTATTTGTTTGAATTTCATTTATTTTTGCATTAGTAATTTTATTGTTTGTCTACATTGAAATTATTTGTTTGAATTTCATTTATTTTTGCATTAGTAATTTTATTGTTTGTCTACATTGAAATTATTTGTTTGAATTTCATTTATTTTATTAGTAATTTTATTGTTTGTCTACATTGAAATTATTTGTTTGAATTTCATTTATTTTTGCATTAGTAATTTTATTGTTTGTCTATATTGAAATTATTTGTTTGAATTTCATTTATTTTTGCGTTAGTAATTTTATTGTTTGTCTATATTGAAATTATTTGTTTGAATTTCATTTATTTTTGCATTAGTAATTTCATTGTTTGTCTACATTGAAATTATTTGTTTGAATTTCATTTATTTTTGCATTAGTAATTTTATTGTTTGTCTACATTGAAATTATTTGTTTGAATTTCATTTATTTTATTAGTAATTTTATTGTTTGTCTATATTGAAATTATTTGTTTGAATTTCATTTATTTTTGCATTAGTAATTTTATTGTTTGTCTACATTGAAATTATTTGTTTGAATTTCATTTATTTTTGCATTAGTAATTTTATTGTTTGTCTACATTGAAATTATTTGTTTGAATTTCATTTATTTTATTAGTAATTTTATTGTTTGTCTATATTGAAATTATTTGTTTGAATTTCATTTATTTTTGCATTAGTAATTTTATTGTTTGTCTACATTGAAATTATTTGTTTGAATTTCATTTATTTTTGCATTAGTAATTTTATTGTTTGTCTATATTGAAATTATTTGTTTGAATTTCATTTATTTTTGCATTAGTAATTTTATTGTTTGTCTATATTGAAATTATTTGTTTTAATTTCATTTATTTTTGCATTAGTAATTTTATTGTTTGTCTACATTGAAATTATTTGTTTGAATTTCATTTATTTTTGCATTAGTAATTTTATTGTTTGTCTACATTGAAATTATTTGTTTGAATTTCATTTATTTTATTAGTAATTTTATTGTTTGTCTATATTGAAATTATTTGTTTGAATTTCATTTATTTTATTAGTAATTTTATTGTTTGTCTACATTGAAATTATTTGTTTGAATTTCATTTATTTTTGCATTAGTAATTTTATTGTTTGTCTACATTGAAATTATTTGTTTGAATTTCATTTATTTTTGCATTAGTAATTTTATTGTTTGTCTATATTGAAATTATTTGTTTGAATTTCATTTATTTTTGCATTAGTAATTTTATTGTTTGTCTACATTGAAATTATTTGTTTGAATTTCATTTATTTTTGCATTAGTAATTTTATTGTTTGTCTACATTGAAATTATTTGTTTGAATTTCATTTATTTTATTAGTAATTTTATTGTTTCTCTACATGGAAATTATTTGTTTGAATTTCATTAGTAATTTTATTGTTTGTCTACATTGAAATTATTTGTTTGAATTTCATTAGTAATTTTATTGTTTGTCTACATTGAAATTATTTGTTTGAATTTCATTTATTTTATTAGTAATTTTATTGTTTGTCTACATTGAAATTATTTGTTTGAATTTCATTTATTTTATTAGTAATTTTATTGTTTGTCTACATTGAAATCATTTGTTTGAATTTCATTTATTTTATTAGTATTTTATTGTTTGTCTACATTGAAATTATTTGTTTGAATTTCATTTATTTTTGCATTAGTAATTTTATTGTTTGTCTACATTGAAATTATTTGTTTGAATTTCATTTATTTTATTAGCAATTTTATTGTTTGTCTACATTGAAATTATTTGTTTGAATTTCATTTATTTTATTAGTAATTTTATTGTTTGTCTATATTGAAATTATTTGTTTGAATTTCATTTATTTTATTAGTAATTTTATTGTTTGTCTACATTGAAATCATTTGTTTGAATTTCATTTATTTTATTAGTATTTTATTGTTTGTCTACATTGAAATTATTTGTTTGAATTTCATTTATTTTTGCATTAGTAATTTTATTGTTTGTCTACATTGAAATTATTTGTTTGAATTTCATTTATTTTTGCATTAGTAATTTTATTGTTTGTCTATATTGAAATTATTTGTTTGAATTTCATTTATTTTTGCATTAGTAATTTTATTGTTTGTCTACATTGAAATTATTTGTTTGAATTTCATTTATTTTTGCATTAGTAATTTTATTGTTTGTCTACATTGAAATTATTTGTTTGAATTTCATTTATTTTATTAGTAATTTTATTGTTTGTCTATATTGAAATTATTTGTTTGAATTTCATTTATTTTTGCATTAGTAATTTTATTGTTTGTCTACATTGAAATTATTTGTTTGAATTTCATTTATTTTTGCATTAGTAATTTTATTGTTTGTCTACATTGAAATTATTTGTTTGAATTTCATTTATTTTATTAGTAATTTTATTGTTTGTCTATATTGAAATTATTTGTTTGAATTTTATTTATTTTTGCATTAGTAATTTTATTGTTTGTCTACATTGAAATTATTTGTTTGAATTTCATTTATTTTTGCATTAGTAATTTTATTGTTTGTCTACATTGAAATTATTTGTTTAAATTTCATTTATTTTATTAGTAATTTTATTGTTTGTCTACATGGAAATTATTTGTTTTAATTTCATTTATTTTATTAGTAATTTTATTGTTTGTCTACATGGAAATTATTTGTTTGAATTTCATTTATTTTTGCATTAGTAATTTTATTGTTTGTCTACATTGAAATTATTTGTTTGAATTTCATTTATTTTTGCATTAGTAATTTTATTGTTTGTCTACATTGAAATTATTTGTTTGAATTTCATTTATTTTTGCATTAGTAATTTTATTGTTTGTCTATATTGAAATTATTTGTTTGAATTTCATTTATTTTTGCATTAGTAATTTTATTGTTTGTCTATATTGAAATTATTTGTTTTAATTTCATTTATTTTTGCATTAGTAATTTTATTGTTTGTCTACATTGAAATTATTTGTTTGAATTTCATTTATTTTTGCATTAGTAATTTTATTGTTTGTCTACATTGAAATTATTTGTTTGAATTTCATTTATTTTATTAGTAATTTTATTGTTTGTCTATATTGAAATTATTTGTTTGAATTTCATTTATTTTATTAGTAATTTTATTGTTTGTCTGCATTGAAATTATTTGTTTGAATTTCATTTATTTTTGCATTAGTAATTTTATTGTTTGTCTACATTGAAATTATTTGTTTGAATTTCATTTATTTTTGCATTAGTAATTTTATTGTTTGTCTATATTGAAATTATTTGTTTGAATTTCATTTATTTTTGCATTAGTAATTTTATTGTTTGTCTACATTGAAATTATTTGTTTGAATTTCATTTATTTTTGCATTAGTAATTTTATTGTTTTTCTACATTGAAATTATTTGTTTGAATTTCATTTATTTTATTAGTAATTTTATTGTTTCTCTACATGGAAATTATTTGTTTGAATTTCATTAGTAATTTTATTGTTTGTCTACATTGAAATTATTTGTTTGAATTTCATTAGTAATTTTATTGTTTGTCTACATTGAAATTATTTGTTTGAATTTCATTTATTTTATTAGTAATTTTATTGTTTGTCTACATTGAAATTATTTGTTTGAATTTCATTTATTTTATTAGTAATTTTATTGTTTGTCTACATTGAAATCATTTGTTTGAATTTCATTTATTTTATTAGTATTTTATTGTTTGTCTACATTGAAATTATTTGTTTGAATTTCATTTATTTTTGCATTAGTAATTTTATTGTTTGTCTACATTGAAATTATTTGTTTGAATTTCATTTATTTTTGCATTAGTAATTTTATTGTTTGTCTATATTGAAATTATTTGTTTGAATTTCATTTATTTTTGCATTAGTAATTTTATTGTTTGTCTACATTGAAATTATTTGTTTGAATTTCATTTATTTTTGCATTAGTAATTTTATTGTTTGTCTACATTCAAATTATTTGTTTGAATTTCATTTATTTTTGCATTAGTAATTTTATTGTTTGTCTATATTGAAATTATTTGTTTGAATTTCATTTATTTTATTAGCAATTTTATTGTTTGTCTACATTGAAATTATTTGTTTGAATTTCATTTATTTTATTAGTAATTTTATTGTTTGTCTATATTGAAATTATTTGTTTGAATTTCATTTATTTTATTAGTAATTTTATTGTTTGTCTACATTGAAATCATTTGTTTGAATTTCATTTATTTTATTAGTATTTTATTGTTTGTCTACATTGAAATTATTTGTTTGAATTTCATTTATTTTTGCATTAGTAATTTTATTGTTTGTCTACATTGAAATTATTTGTTTGAATTTCATTTATTTTTGCATTAGTAATTTTATTGTTTGTCTATATTGAAATTATTTGTTTGTATTTCATTTATTTTTGCATTAGTAATTTTATTGTTTGTCTACATTGAAATTATTTGTTTGAATTTCATTTATTTTTGCATTAGTAATTTTATTGTTTGTCTACATTCAAATTATTTGTTTGAATTTCATTTATTTTTGCATTAGTAATTTTATTGTTTGTCTATATAGAAATTATTTGTTTGAATTTCATTTATTTTATTAGCAATTTTATTGTTTGTCTACATTGAAATTATTTGTTTGAATTTCATTTATTTTATTAGCAATTTTATTGTTTGTCTACATTGAAATTATTTGTTTGAATTTCATTTATTTTATTAGCAATTTTATTGTTTGTCTACATTGAAATTATTTGTTTGAATTTCATTTATTTTATTAGCAATTTTATTGTTTGTCTACATTGAAATCATTTGTTTGAATTTCATTTATTTTATTAGTAATTTTATTGTTTGTCTACATTGAAATTATTTGTTTGAATTTCATTTATTTTTGCATTAGTAATTTTATTGTTTGTCTACATTCAAATTATTTGTTTGAATTTCATTTATTTTTGCATTAGTAATTTTATTGTTTGTCTATATTGAAATTATTTGTTTGAATTTCATTTATTTTATTAGCAATTTTATTGTTTGTCTACATTTAAATTATTTGTTTGAATTTCATTTATTTTATTAGCAATTTTATTGTTTGTCTACATTGAAATTATTTGTTTGAATTTCATTTATTTTATTAGTAATTTTATTGTTTGTCTACATTGAAATTATTTGTTTGAATTTCATTTATTTTTGCATTAGTAATTTTATTGTTTGTCTACATTCAAATTATTTGTTTGAATTTCATTTATTTTTGCATTAGTAATTTTATTGTTTGTCTATATTGAAATTATTTGTTTGAATTTCATTTATTTTATTAGCAATTTTATTGTTTGTCTACATTGAAATTATTTGTTTGAATTTCATTTATTTTATTAGCAATTTTATTGTTTGTCTACATTGAAATTATTTGTTTGAATTTCATTTATTTTATTAGCAATTTTATTGTTTGTCTACATTGAAATTATTTGTTTGAATTTCATTTATTTTATTAGTAATTTTATTGTTTGTCTACATTGAAATTATTTGTTTGAATTTCATTTATTTTATTAGTAATTTTATTGTTTGTCTACATTGAAATCATTTGTTTGAATTTCATTTATTTTATTAGTAATTTTATTGTTTGTCTATATTGAAATTATTTGTTTGAATTTCATTTGTTTTATTAGTAATTTTATTGTTTGTCTATATTGAAATTATTTGTTTGAATTTCATTTATTTTATTAGTAATTTTATTGTTTGTCTATATTGAAATCATTTGTTTGAATTTCATTTATTTTATTAGTAATTTTATTGTTTGTCTATATTGAAATTATTTGTTTGAATTTCTTTTATTTTATTAGTAATTTTATTGTTTGTCTATATTGAAATTATTTGTTTTAATTTCATTTATTTTATTAGTAATTTTATTGTTTGACTACATGGAAATTATTTGTTTTAATTTCATTTATTTTATTAGTAATTTTATTGTTTGTCTACATTGAAATCATTTGTTTGAATTTCATTTATTTTATTAGTAATTTTATTGTTTGTCTATATTGAAATCATTTGTTTGAATTTCATTTGTTATGTCTTAATTTTTCGTTTGTTTTTTTTTTCATTTTAAACGAACTTTTTATCATTTGTTTTAATTTTAAACGATTATATTGAAAAGGTTGGCTCTCCAAATTGCTGCAAAGTTTTATAGACTAGTTTTGTCTGATTTTCTGAGCAGTGACAGGGCAAATTTATCCGCCATTTTAATTCGTTTTATTTTTGCGGATTTCTTTTTTTGCTTTAATTATTATTTGGTTAATAACCAAATAATAAAATAAAACTCTTTATTCAAAGTTTTGCCACTCAGACTTAGGGTTAAAGGAGGATATGTTTTTTTGTAAGAAAAAAAATAATAAAATCAATGTTTATTAAAAATAAAATTGAAATATATTTCAAATTAAACATTATAATAATGACGTATCCAATATAGAATTTTGCTGAAGAAATTGTCTTTAAAAATACAATGTAATACGCAAAAAAACAGAAAACAAATTAATATTTAAAAAGAAATCTACAAAAATCAAACAGCAAATTAATTTACTCTGTCGCCGCTTGGTAAATAACAAAAAACTAGTCGATAAAATTTGGCGGCCAATTTTGAAACTAACCACTTCAATATAAACTTTTTAACTAACTTATTGTTTGTTTTCATTTTTTTGTAATTATTCATCGTTTGTTTTCATTTTTAAATTATTTATCGTTTGTTCTGAATTTGTCTGTTTATTTAATTATTTGTTTGTTCCCTAAATTCATAAGTAATTGATTTTAGTCTGCTTAAAAAGTTAAAAACATTGTAACCAACAATATTTTCTATACAACAAATAGGTTTATAATGTAACTTTTAAAAAAATATAATCGTCATTGCTTAGCTTTGAATTTTTTTTATTTTAACAACTTCCATAAAAAAAAAATTTTTTCAGATTGTTCACAATCAAAATAAATGAATTTTACTCTTTAAAATTCATGAAACATTTCATTTAATGCAGCAACAACACCCAACTTAACTTTGCTTTTTTAATTAATTCTTGCTTTTTGGTGTTGTTTTTGTAAATTAATATTGGATTAAGTTCAGTTTCAGTATAAATTGGATCATGTTCCTTTTTTACTTTTTTCAAAGTTTTCTAAAACTTGTTTTAAAAAGCTATTATTCATCCAGACTTTTCAGCATGTCTCGTTCACCCAACCAAAGTGTATGACGTAATTTTCGATTGAACAGGCCTTCTTAACGTAGGTTATGGGCAGGGGCAGTGAGTTGGCTCTCTAGGCGTCTCATGGTCTGTTTGGTTTTTTGGAGTTTGAGAGTTGGTTTTCGGTGGCCCTCAGAAACAGATGGTCTGTTTGTGTTTGGTTGGACTTGTGTTTTGATTTGGTTGCTCTAAGAATCCTCATTTGCAAGTCTGTTGTGCAGTAAAAGAAAACGAGTATCATTGTAATCTCTAAAGAAAATAAACTTTTGTTACTTGTTTTAAACCGAAGTTGTGATTTTATTTGGAAGAAGAATTCTTCTGTTACAGTCCTGACATTGCGACTAATTGACATTGCGACCACAAAATCCTCTAAATACCAAAACCAGAGGAGGAGGAGGAGAAAGAGTAGGAAAAAGTTTTGTTTGTTTTTTAAAAACAGAAACAAAGACAAAATAATAAAGTTTAAAGTATTTATTTACAACATATAACAATACAAAATTAGAGATAGAAAAACAGTCAGCCATTGGAATATGAATGAGAAATATACAATGAAATTAAGATGAGACAAAAAAAAGATATTTTAATCATTTTTTATGTGGCAGTGTTGTGCTAAACGGCTCAACAGTTCTGATTAAATTCAAAGTAGTCAAAATAAAAGACAATGGTTTCAGACGATTTCTTTTTTTAATAAAATCATTGAGAATGAGAGTATGATGCAATACCTTATGAAATTGTTTTATAGGCATTGCCAGTTTTGGTTGCAGACAGATACCAAATCTCCATTATAATATCATGTAACTGTCTGTTTTATGTAAAACAAAAATCGTGATGTATTTTTACAAGTAAATATGAATCTTATACAAGATTAAACCAATCTTAAATCGTCAAAATTGGTTACTAGTATTTTTTTGTTTTCAGATACTCTTTTTGATATATATTGAAAAAAAAACACATCTAACATATAAAGTTCTCTTGTCGGATTTTCGAAATTCAGACTCAAATAATATTTAAGCTAACAAATCAAACTTTGCTTCTGACTAGCCAATTTTCATTTGTTATTGTTGTACCATGTTATTGGCAATATAATGATGTATTTCGCTATAATTTATTATAAAAATTATGTATTAGCAGTCGTCTGGGCCAAACTGAAACATTTATAAATAATCACCTAAAAATAAAAATTAGCAAGGGGGATAACTCATTTTAAATTGTAGGTACTTATGCAGTTTATGGACGGCGTTATCATCGGCACATTCTGATAGGTTACGTAAACCGACAGAAGGTGCCGAATGAAAACTTCGTGTTTTTGTATCGAAAACGCTGGCCAATGTTACAATGCTAGAAACAGGCATCGTATGATAATTTCAACGAAAATATTGAATGGAAAAATATGTAAATTTGTAAGGAACTTTAAAAATTAAGGAAAAAAAATTCAAATCAAGAAAAAAAAAATACTCATCATATGGTAAGTTTCATGAATAAATATTTATTTTTTAGCAAAGAAAATAAATATTTATTTTTTAACGAAGAAAATAAATATTTATTTTTTAACGAAGAAAATAAATATTTATTTTTTAGCAAAGAAAATAAATATTTATTTTTTAGCAAAGAAAATAAATATTTATTTTTTAACGAAGAAAATAAATATTTATTTTTTAGCAAAGAAAATAAATATTTATTTTTTAACGAAGAAAATAAATATTTATTTTTTAACGAAGAAAATAAATATTTATTTTTTAGCAAAGAAAATAAATATTTATTTTTTAACGAAGAAAATAAATATTTATTTTTTAGCGAAGAAAATATAGTGCAAACACCAAACAGTTTTTTTATGATTTTTTTTTTCTTGCTAATTCTTTTTCAACCCTACCGACTAGGTTAGGGTTAAGTTAGGGTAGTTTTCTGTTAGGGTTAGGATTGGGATTAGGGTGATTTTCTGTGGACTTAAGCGCAGATGACAGAAAAGTAAGAGTAGAGTTTCTCAAAAACACAAAGTTTTTGTTCGGCACCTTCCGGAGGTTTACGTAACCTGCTGGAATATGCCGACGATAATGCGGTCCGTAAACTTGCATAAGTACAAAATTGTAGAATATAATAGAAGTTGTTAAGTTTAAAAATTAAAATGACTTCACTACATCCCGGGCAACGCTGGGGAGGGACAGCTAGTGTTTGTGATGCATCGGGTGCACATAAAAAGCTGGAATGTGCATCATATCCGATTCATAAATAGTCCCTATTTACTTGCCTCCCCACAAGGGCAGAGTTAGACACAAGGTCGGTTGTGGGGAAAATCTAGCTCTCCAAAAAAGGGGCACTCTGGATTGGGTCAAAAATAAAAATTTCCTCAGTCTAGAAGGATCTCTCCTCCACTGACCGAGGACAGAACAGATACTACACTTTGATCCCAGTTGGAAGAGTCTATTAGCTCAATGTTCCGTATATGTGATCTACAGATCTTTTGAGCAATGTCACTGTGTCTCCGTTTTATGTGAGATAAAATTGTAATGCATTCACAAAAATGGATAGGCAAGAGAAATAATGGCTGGAGAGTTAAAAAAAAGTTTTTAATCAATTTCTCTTTCCAGTTTTAAGAAAACTATTATAATAAGAACTATTAGATTGTTCGGAAAATACTGGCCGATTTTTCGACTCACTTTTAAAAAGAGGGAGTAGTTAATGGCAACAAAAAAAAAGCTGAAATCGAAATGCATTCCCCAACCTAGGGGGCCACGTCCCCTCTGTATGAGTGTGTTTGTCGAAATGGCAGTTTAAAAATAACTTTTTCCCAAGAAAACTTCAATCAGTTTCAACTAAGAAAGTAAAAATTAAGAAAAGGACATTGAGTGCGACTGTGGGAGGGAAAGAGACAGGACGTTATACTTTGATGAAACAAAAGTCGTCTAACTCCCCTACCCCTTCATGAATCATTTGAAGTCTTAGTCTTTACGGCAAAATTAACATTTTTCAGTTTGCAGAGAGAACTGTCATAAGAGGGGAAAGGAATGCAATGTAAGATAAGATGGAGACAGGAAAAGAGAAAGACAGATAAAGAGGAAGAAAGAGAAAGAGAAATAAAATCCAGTCAAATAGCGACGAAAAAATAAAGAGATAAGGCTCTAGCAATTGGGCAAATCAGTTTTTTCTTATTTAAAAAAAAAAAGCAAATTTCGACAAAATGCAGAGGAAGGATGGATGGGAGGCTCTCGCAATTTAAGCTGAAATCCACTGTTTAGAAATGGCGGAATTCTGGTAAAAAATTAAGAACTCACATCCGTGAAAAAGTTGATTCAGATTTCTATTTGTGTAATGTTTTTTTAAAAAATGTTACATTCTTAATAATAATAATAATAATGTACTTAATAATAATGAAATTTTCAATAATTTCTTTAAGAATATAATTTTGAAGCATATAAGCCCATAATTACAAAGATGAAAAAAGAAAAATATTTAGTGCTTCTCTTTCTGAAATATTGCACTTATAAATAAATAAACAGGATAATTTTATGAAATACTTACTTTTTTGGAAAAATATTACACCAAAATTTACGGAAAATTATCCAGTAGATGTTTAATAATAAAAATTAGAATTTTTATTAGCGTGGTTTTTTTCTGGTTTGACGCCATTTTAAATCTATTTATGAACAGGTATATTATCGGGGAGTTAAGCACTGACGAAATTCATAATGATGATGATAATTGAGGTGAAATTTCAGCTACAGATAAAGTAGAATTTCGTAAATAAAAACAAAACTACTGGATTAATTTCCATAAATTTTTGTGAACAGTATTTTTCCATCACAAGTAAGTACTTCATAAAGGTTTCTTGTTACTTTCTTTTTAACAGCAATATTTCATATAGGTGTAACCATGAAGAAGCACCAAAAACTTGTATACTTTTCTTGCATGAGTTGCAACTCGGTCATAATCCTTCCAAAACAGCCGCTAATATCTACAGAGCGTGTGGAGAAGGGTCCACAAGTGATCGAACAGTTCAAAGGTGGTTTCAACATTTCCGTGATGAAGATGGTAGACGACGGCAAGCACACTTCACAATAAATGTTTCAAAGCACTTGCTGAAGAAAAGCCAAGTCAAAATTGTAAAGAAATGTTGATACTGGTACAGTTTGTGACCCATACTGAAACTGACTTTTTGTCGGTATCTTCCGACAGTTTATGTAGGTAGCCGGAAGACACCGACGCGCTTAGCCAATCAGGTTGCAGTAAACGACAACTTGCAATTGCAAATTGAGTAAATCGTAAAATTAATTAAGTTAAGACATTTGATCAAAGCGATAATGAATTTCAGCATTTTAAGACATACAATTCGGTCTCCCAAAGGACTAAAAAATGTAAAAAAATGTTTTGCATTTTCACCCTAACCTTAAAAATAAATGGTTTTGTTTTCACTCTAACCTAGTTTGTCTGGTTCAACAGCTGTATCAGTACAAAAAAAGAAATTTAATTTATCGAAACAAACAAAAATATTAATTAAACAAACCTTCTTGTGAAAAAAAAAAAAACTTTGTCAAAATTTTTTTTTTTTAATTATAAGTTTTTTCATCATATTTTCTTCATCAAAAAATAAATATTTTTGCATAAAATTTTACATACGGTGATTGTTTTTTTTCATTCTGCATCTTCTGGAAAAACCGGTTTTAGCATAGGTCACAAACTGTACCAGTACCAAAATGTCTAAGGCACTTTTGAAGAATATAATCCTAATAATATAATAACGAAGATGAAAAAAGAAGAAGCATATACTTTTCTTTCAGAAGTTCAAATTCAGTTATATTTCTTTCCAAACAGTCACCAAAATCAACAGAGAATGAGAAGCAGGGGGCCACAACTGATCGAACAGATGATGGCAGTGGTTTAAAAAATTCCATAGTAGTAATGAAATCCTTAAAGATGATGAAGGTGGAGGAATGCTTAAAAGCAATTGTTGAACAAGACAAGGCAAATGCAAAAATGAAAATTAATCTTTCTGTTTTTTTTTGTTTTATTATAAATCTTACTTGGCTTCAATGTCACTTGATGATGGAGTCCATATAACATAATATTTCGGCAAAAATCCTTTCATCACATCTATGTTCAACTCTGATCTCAAAACATGTGAATGACGGCTGATACATTCTCGCATTGTAATCACCTATAAATTATCTATATATATTACACACAATTCTTCAAGCAAACCACATCAACCATTTGTTAGAGAAATGTCTAAGGCATTTGGTGTCAGTATTTCTATGGTATTCAACAATCTGAAGAAAATTGGTAAAGTGAAAAAGTTTGATAAATGGATGCCGCATGGTTTGGTTATTTTGTTTTACGGCATATCAACCCTTTTCGGGTAATTTAATGCCGAATCTGGTCATTTTGGTAAAAGTTTTTATGCTTTAACTTCTTTATATTTTCAAATATTTATTCACGGTGTTTGGTTTGGTTGTTTTAGAGAGGAAATTGTTTTGGGCTCTGCAGAACATGATTGAGTTTTGCAAAGAGAAAGGAAAACAACAATAAGCATCAATGTTTTGTGCATTTTGTGCAGTATCGGATCCCGCGTGAACGCAATTAATAATTTTTTTTTTTTTCTGAAATCGAACATTATTTTCCAGTCAAGTTAACAAATTGATATTATGAACGCTCGGCATTGTTCGTGTCCATTCATATGTCCCAAACCAGCTTCAACGATGAGGAGGAAAAACTAAGATGAAATCGGTCATTATTTTCTGAACAACCTAATAATTATTCACTGAAAAACGGACATTAATTTACAGGTCAAATTATTTGATCATTAGGTTTTATCACAACACAAAAATTTGAATGACAGTTTGACAAATTAATTACAAATTAAATACAACATATTTGAAATGTATACAATGAGATGTCAAGATTGAAAAAAAGTAATGGCAGACATGTTTTATAATCAATTAAATTGAACAGACTAAAGCTTATAAAATGTATTAATTCATATAGTATCAGAATTCTTTATATTAAGGAGTTTGTTGTATGCTCAGCAAGACAAGAAAAATCAAAATAGATTACTGGCATGTTAAGCCTCTGCCTTTCTCGCTCTTCACGTTTTTCTTCACTTTTTTCCTTTTCTTTTTCTTTTCTGTTCCCTTGTTAAAGTAAAATAGATTACTGGCATGTCAAGCCCTTGCCTTTCTTTCTGTACTCGTTTTCCTTCACTCTTTCCTTTTCTTAGAGCTATGCTGACATAAAAGTGGAAAAGGGAATTACATAGAACCATTGTCTACAACTACGTCCGCCTAACCTGGTCACATGATCAATCCACAATTAAAAAGTAATCTAGTGTTCATTAACCAATCAGAACACTTCCTGCACAATTTATCAAACCAAGTCTAGGAACCTCTTGACTTATTTTAATGTGATGTGTCTTTGCTTTATCTAAATGAATAAATGCAAAAGGTTTTTTTTTCATTTATCACTCCTATATTACCATCAAAACGGGTTACTCTTATTTAAATCAATAATACAACATTTTATTTACCTCCCCAGGAGGTTTGGCACAAGGCCAGTTTTATCTTACTCCCACAAGGTAAGATGTGATCCAAGGTCGGGATAGGAAAGTAAGACTTGAAAAGCCAGCGCCCGAAAAGGTGAGCACTCTGGCCATTAAAAATTTCCTGGGCAGCCCCGTCGGCATTCCCCGGTAGGGGCGCCTCAGGCAGTAAGCAATAAACTTACTCCTCCCCAAAGAGAGGAGGCAAAGCCTGGGAGGGTGAACCTCCTAGAACTGCACAGGACAGACCCATAGACCAGCGTAAATCAAGCCCCGAAGGCCAAGACAATACCAGTTTATGGGGTGTAGTATCCATCGGAACAAAGGCCGATCAATAATACAACATTGAAATACTATATCTATAGTTCAGATAGAAAATCTAAGGACAGGTCTTTGAATGCCTAATTTGCATAACTATTTTTTAAACAGTCTATAATAAATGAATGTTTGGTGTTGTTCATTTGTAATTTTATTGTCCTATTTTTCATATATATATGCAATAGTTTTGTCGATATTAACAGTAATTAATTAAACTGATTTAATAAAAAAGGATAAATTACTAAAACTTTTCTTGCATCGCTTGCTAGAAAGAAAGATATACTAATGAGGCATAAGCGAGAAGAGTTTGTAGAGAAAAAGGAGGGATAGGGTGAGTGAGTGACTGCTTGTTTGCCTGCTTTCTCTCACCTCCCCCCTCCTCCCCATTAGTGATGTCACATTTTCTTTTTTATAGTTTTTAAATTCAATGATTGTTTCGCATTTCTGTTTAAATGTGCATTTCTAGCATTTCGTTTCTAAATTGTAAGTTAAAAACAAGAAATCTCCCACACACACACACATACCATCGCTCAGGTCAATTGATTTCTTCTATCTTTTTATTTCTTTACGGTCTTATTTAAAAAGTAAATTTGTATAAAAATTATCAAAATGTTAATGTTTATTTATATGAATAAATGCAAAAGTTTTAGTCTTGTGTTTACAAGGAACTTATGAATGAAATGTTTATTATTTAAAATTTTGGTTTCAATTATTTAAAGTAGAAAACTTTGCAAAGCGATTGTGCAAGATAAAATTATAATGTATTCATAAAACTGATTAGACAAGCAAAAGTTCAGTTCCCAAGAGTTGCAAGCAAATGATGCAAGCGGCAAGGTGTCAGATAGCCAACGTCATACCAGACCGATATAGTCGAATTGCAATGGTTAGACACACACACACACGCACAAGAGAGTAATCATAGAAACCACCAAGCTCATAACAAGGAATTTAAAAAACTACCTGGCGAATAGACCTAGTGAACCAAGTGCAAGAGAGATCCAAATAATTGCACTTAAAGGGACAGTTAGAATCCTAAAAAGATCTTTCGGTTGGAGTTTTTCAAATAGCTGGTGAATGTCTGGCTTCCAGTAGGAAGCCCCTATCCTCAGCAAAAAGAAAAGAAAACTTTAAAAAAGAGAGAGTTTGAATGTTTACTAGACACCATCCTCGAGTATCTTTGGTCTCTCTGTACATGGGGTTTGTCAGGACACCCTTACAATATTAACAATAACTTAGTATTCAAAAGCTAAATAAGCCAAATCCTTGGAATGGCTACACACTGGCTTGTATGAGGAATGGCGCACCTTCTCCTAGTGGTGCTACCTCAAATAATATCACTAAGCTGGATACTCCACTAGACCAGATGAATTCTGCTCCTAGACTCCGGCAAGACTAAGAAAAGATTACAATAAAGATAAACTATAACATAGTTAAGTGGTCAATTAATATTTTTAACTGCTTTAATTAATATTTTTAATTAATATTTTTAACTGCTTTAATTAATATTTTTAATTAATATTTTTAACTGCTTTAATTAATATTTTTAATTAATATTTTTAACTGCTTTAATTAATATTTTTAATTAATATTTTTAACTGCTTTAATTAATATTTTTAATTAATATTTTTAACTGCTTTAATTAATATTTTTAATTAATATTTTTAACTGCTTTAATTAATATTTTTAACTGCTTTAATTAATATTTTTAATTAATATTTTTAACTGCTTTAATTAATATTTTTAATTAATATTTTTAACTGCTTTAATTAATATTTTTAACTGCTTTAATTAATATTTTTAATTAATATTTTTAACTGCTTTAATTAATATTTTTAATTAATATTTTTAACTGCTTTAATTAATATTTTTAACTGCTTTAATTAATATTTTTAATTAATATTTTTAACTGCTTTAATTAATATTTTTAATTAATATTTTTAACTGCTTTAATTAATATTTTTAACTGCTTTAATTAATATTTTTAATTAATATTTTTAACTGCTTTAATTAATATTTTTAATTAATATTTTTAACTGCTTTAATTAATATTTTTAACTGCTTTAATTAATATTTTTAATTAATATTTTTAACTGCTTTAATTAATATTTTTAATTAATATTTTTAACTGCTTTAATTAATATTTTTAACTGCTTTAATTAATATTTTTAATTAATATTTTTAACTGCTTTAATTAATTAATATTTTTAACTGCTTTAATTAATATTTTTAATTAATATTTTTAACTGCTTTAATTAATATTTTTAATTAATATTTTTAACTGCTTTAATTAATATTTTTAATTAATATTTTTAACTGCTTTAATTAATTAATATTTTTAACTGCTTTAATTAATATTTTTAATTAATATTTTTAACTGCTTTAATTAATTTAAAAAATTTAACTGCTTTCATTAACATTTTTCAACTGCTTTCATTAACATTTTTCAACTGCTTTCATTAACATTTTTCAACTGCTTTAATTAACATTTTTTAACTGCTTTAAATTAATATTTTTAACTGCTTTAAATTAATATTTTTAACTGCTTTACAAATTCCAGGCTTCAGAAGTAGAGGAGAATCTTAATTAAACGGATTGGATATCTATTGAATTTCTATTGGATATCTCAAAGAAATCAAGTGTTAGCCCCAAGAAGGGACATACCCTTGATTTTTTAAAGCTAACTCAGTTGAAATGAAAAAAAAGACAGAGACACATATGTCGACAGCACAACTTTAGAGCTTTAAAATAATACGCACACGTTGGAAGTCACACACATCAATGAACATTTAAAGAAAATGATAGAAATCTTTGAAACAACTAATAAAAGAGAAATTTCAATTTTCTTGTTTCGTTTCTCTTTCACTAATCCATTACGTACTTCCGACATCAAACAACTTTTAGGTTCGCAATGGATTCATCTACAATCTGTACAATTCAATTATTGATACATTTAAGCCAGACTTTTTTTCTTTTTTTTTTTTTCTTTTTTTTTTACACAGGTCGAGTTGGTAAAAAAAAATACAATAACACTCCCAGGCAACGCCGGGTGTGTACAGCTAGTAATTATCAAAATTAATTTATCAAATTTTTGTCTTTTAATTATTGAATTGATCCAATTTTTTTTTTTTTTTTTTCGTTTCCGTGAATATTGTGTCAACCACATGAAGCAAAACACACCAAACTTGAATAAAATTGTTTTTTTATTAAATGTTGTATTAAAGAATTTAAATGTTGTATTAAAGAATTCTGAAATAAAAATTATATTTATACAATAGGTAAAACCGAAAATATAAACTTTTAAGACTTCATTTACATTTTTAAATAAACACTTTCTTTGTGAAATTGCTTGTAACTTTTTTAAAAATTCATTTGATCTATTGTATTTTAAAAATCTTTTTAAATATTTATTATTTTCCAGCGACAGATTTGCCAGAGATTATATTAAGAAAAATATGCTTTTGAGAGAGAGATAGTGTAAACAGTAAGAAATAAAAAAATTTTTTTTCTGCAAAATGAATATGAACAGGGAAAGAAATTGCGCCTTTTTCAGTTAGAACAGCCTCGTTTTAAATTTCACTCTTCTCGCTTTGTATAGCCTTCATTGTTTTCCTCACAAAATTGTTTCAATATTGAAAAATGCTTGTAGTTTACTGTTAATCACTGAAAATCTTTTTGTTTATTTCATGTCGATCAACCATGGCTAGTAGCCGAAGCAATTTATTTGTTTCCAAATGAAATACCTGGCATGTTTTTTTAATAAAGATTAAGGATAATAAAACACAATGTAAGTTAAAACGAAATAAGATGAATTTGTGTGTCTATTGCTTCACCGAACATTAAAGCCAATGAGAAAGCCTGAAAAATGATTGCCAACCAGTGTAAAGCAAAACAAAAAAAAATCTGTTATAAAAATAGTACACAGTGATTAGGGTGGCAGAAAAAAGACTGACGTGAGTTAGGGTTATCTCCTACGACAACTTCTATGATATTATTAATCACAACAAAAACTGCTGGTCGGATTAAATATAAAAAGTTAAAAATCGATTGGAAATAAAATTTCGAAATAGAAAATTAAAGATAGAAAAACAAGAAAAAAACATTGGAATATGAAAGGTCACTGAATGAGAAATATACAATGGAATTAAGATGAGAAAGAAAAAATATTTAATCATTTTTATGTAGCTGTGTTGTGCGACAGAGCGCAACAGTTCTGATTAAATTCAAAGTAGATAAAATAAAAGACAGTGGTTTCAGACGAGTTATTTTTTTAATAAAATCATTGAGAATTAGAATATGATGCAATACCTTATGAAATTTGTATATAGGCATTGACATAGTTTCGATTACAGACAGATACCAAATTGTATTCATAGGCAGATTTGCAAGAAACATATGCTTTATATATAGAGAGATATATAAAGTACCACCGCCGATCATGATGTTCAAATCATTTTTTTTTTTTAGGCTTCCGGATTTTATATTTATTTGGTGTCATTTTTTCATGGTTTTGTTGGTAGATGTCACAACACCAAGTACAGACTTATTTTACCTGTGATCCTGTCACAAGGTTAGTGTTTATTTATCCCATATGTAGAAATAACAGTGCACTGTCACACACCTTGTAAGTGTTAGATGTTTTCAATAAAGAATGGGGATCAGTATTTGTTTTAATGATGGTCTTCCAGACCTTATGGGAACTTTTTTCAGTATTTATACATATAGAACAGCATTCCGAATCATGCCATTGATTTATCAAAACCCCTATATATATATATATATATATATATATATATATATTTCTTCTTTTCTCCTAAACTTGTCACTGGTCTTCATTCTACTTTTTTAAGTTTTTAGTCGTAATGCTGGATTATTTCCACTTAGTTACTCTGACGAGTGTGGACGAAATCCGGTTTAGTATATTCATGTATTTTTTTTAATTATTTCCTCTCGTTTTTACACTTTTTTCAATTTCATTCCACCCAAAAAAAATGTCACAAACGTCTGTATTCCTTGCTGTAATAAAATTTTGTACCACTAAAAATATATATATATATATATGATAGATGCATAATTATTGCACTTTTTTGTAATTTTATTGTTTTAATTTATATTAAATTTAAATTTATAATTAAATCCGCTTTATATTCATTTTATAATTGTATCCTCCTTTATTTCTATATTCTAAATGTGTCATTAACAAACACTTTATTTTGAGTGTATTTTTAGTATTAAAAAATATTGACCAATCATTTATATATAAAAGGTTGACGATTTTAAATCGCCTAAAATATTTGGCTCTTCTAAATGTCCCATTTATTTGAAGTTGCCCTGAGTCTGCAGATTGTTAGAAGCATTGTTAATTGTTTCGACTCTGTTTCCTTCGAGTTTGGTGTTTGTCACGAGACCGGCCTCTATATCAAGTATAGTAATGTTGTTTACCAGTTTAATGCTTGTTATATAGGGCGATCCTACTTGCATTTGCAGACCAGTATAAACCAACATGTTCCATCCAAAATCTGACAGGGAAGGGCAGGATCCTTGTGCCACCCTTCCTCCTTGACCTTGGACACTACTATTGGATAGCACTTGGTCGAAAATCCGTGCTGTGTCCAAAACTATAAAATAGAGTGTTTTGGGGTTTTGCATCGAGCGGATTCCAAAAACATTTGAAAATTTTGGAGTCTGTCTATCTCCATTCATAAACTTTGTCGACAGAAGAAATTCATCAGATCGTTAAATCTCCTTGG
Source organism: Sepiola atlantica (assembly GCA_963556195.1). Classification (NCBI taxonomy): domain Eukaryota; kingdom Metazoa; phylum Mollusca; class Cephalopoda; order Sepiida; family Sepiolidae; genus Sepiola; species Sepiola atlantica. The sequence continues at coordinate 49,317,828 of OY744548.1, forward strand.
AGAACTTTGACCCCTCCTCAGTATATATATATATATATATATATATATATATATATATAAAGATAGATGAAAAAAGAGTGATAAACATGTACGAATGTCCAGATTTATTTCAAACTTTAATTGTTCAATGCAAGGTATATTCTGTAATAAAATTATGTTTATTATTCTTTCCTTAAGCCAAGGCTTTTCAAAGATCGAAATCTTATCATCAAAGGAATTATATAGATAGATAAGTTGGCAGTGGAAAAACCAAAATTCAACATTTGAAAAAATATTAAGAAATGGATAGTGAAAAAATGTTTGTGTAAAAAAAGATATGGGGTTTGTCCAGTTGGTAATTGTCCGTTGATAAGGTGTCCAATGAAAGGAGATTTAGATGGAGAAGAAAAGTTTTTCATGAAGGTAGCGTGGAAAAGCGTTCAAAAATGAAATAACTCTAATAGTGAGATGTTGAGTTCAGATCGTAAGTGGAATGTACTCAATCGGAATTAATATGAGAAATCGGGCCATTTTAAAAATACTTCCTGGGCCGGAGCAGAATTGTATACAAATGACTTTGATAATGAAACAGAGTGCTCAATCAAGTAACTAAGAGTGTATGATATTTGTTTAAATATTATAAAATTATTGGACACGCTATACCTCGGGTTTCATGAATCAGACACAATTAAAAAAACTGCTAAACCCAAAGTATAGCATGTCCACTCATTTAAAAATTGTATTATGGTGAAATAAACAAATATATATTCATTAATGTTTGTATTACGGAAAATCAGAACAACATCGGTACCGTCGGTTTCAAATCCTAACAAAAGGGGACCGATAAAGGCCACTATCAGACTCTCTTCAGCCTCTGTTTATCATGTTAAACAGAGGCTGAAGTGGGTCCGACAAAGAGGCCTTTATAAGTCCTCTTTGTTAGGATTTGAAACCGACGGTACCGATGTTCTGATCTTCTGTTATACAAACATTAATATTATGCTCTTATTTTTTTTTTAATAATCGAGTACGCTGCTGGGATTGTCTCCCATTAAACTTTAATATATATATATATATATATATATATATTAGAGAGAGAGAGTTTATTATAGATCAAAGTGTATATTTAAAGATAACAACAACAACATAATACATATGATTTCAGACAATAAGTAATTTAGTAAGACCTTTTTAAAATTCTATTCTTTATACATGTTTCCTATAAAAGTGTAAATAACTTAGATTTTGTTAGAAATTTAAAAAAGTTATAAATTTGCTTTTTTTCCCCACCCAGCCATTTTTAGTCTCAGTACTTCTCTAGATGATGCTAGAAAGATTGCATGCTAATTTGAAAATTAAATCTATCTCAGAATGTAGACAGATTATTATTATTATTATTATTATTAATATTAATAATAATAATAATAATAATAGGACAATCTTCGAAAATATGTGGTGATGGTTTTCTTACAGATAAAACTTCATTTTACCAGAAAATGAAGAATGTTGAATCCAACGTTAAATCAAATTTTGTAATTATTCTTAGAACCAGTAGCTTAAGATATTCTCAGAAAATCTACAGACATTATTTATTAAAAAAATGAAATTCAATCTAATATTCTTTACGCAAGAAAACACTTAGGTTTATAAAAGGTCAGACATTTGTTTTTTATGAAAAAAAATTAATAAAGTTTTGAGCAAATATCCATGAAGAAAAATCACAAAACAGAATCTCACAAACATGACATGATAAATAAACGTTAATACAGGCAGAGAGGATTGAAAAAAAAAGATTCAATGTCCAATAGATACCATTGGGCAATTTGAAATATTAGTTTGACATTAAGTTGACATAGAATACTGTTTTTATTACGTGTGAGTTATCTCCCTTGAGATGGTATTTTCATTCAGTTGCACGACTTGAAATTACTGACCTGAAAACGTTAAAAGATGTTTATTAAATAAAAACAAATTCTAATATAAGACAAACATGGATACTTTTTTATATATATTTTATATAATTTAATAAAACAGTACAAATTTGCTGATAAAAAAGTACAAAATTATTCTCTGATAAAAAAATACAGATGAGATAAATTGTTCATTCCTGTGTATCTTTAGATAGTTTTTAGAGAAAAACTCTAAATCTTCAATTAACTGGGACCAAGTCGAGATTCAGCAATTGAACTAAGCTAACAGCTGAAAGGAATAGGTTTAGCTTGGCACCATATCTGACGTCACTCGAACTTAACTCATTTACAAACTTAAAAAAAAAACATGTTTTTTTTAATTGACTTGGTCTCAAAATAACATTTTTTCCATCAAAAATTCCAAAGACATTTACTTCTTATAAAAATCTCCGTTCAAAATGAAGAAAAAAAATTATGCTTCGCCAGTGTTCACCTAATGTTCATATAAAATGATAGAATTACGTCAATAATTTAATTTTCCATATATAAATTAGTATCATTTCTGATGACCTAAACAAAAAAAACACCTACCGTTGACTTTTTATTTAGAGTGGAGGATTTTGTTTGAAATTCATTTCAGATGGCGAGGGTTGTCTGACTTGCTATTTGCTTTTCAATGTAAGTCTTTCTAATGCTTTGTTTTAATCATTTCAATAGGATAATTAGAGACTGAACGATTGTCAGTTAAAAAAATGCAAGTCATTTCTGATGATCTAAAGAAAAAAACACCAACTGTTGATTTTGCTTTTTCTTTTTTTTCTTTGATTATTGGGAAGTAGGGAGAGGGACGAGGCATTAAAAAAAAATGACACCAGACTTTTTAACATCAAAGACGTTAGCGGAAGTTAAAAAGAAGTAAGAAAACGTCTCAAACTGAAAAGTTTACACAAAAAAAGGAAAGAAAAAACGTATAAATCAGTATAGAAGCAGAAAAGGGAAAAAAGAAACTATTTCATTATAAAAATAGATTTTTACTTCTCCCTTCCCTTATTCGTCAGGCAGACTTTTGCGTGACAGGGCAGATATATATTTACAAACAAATAAAAATTGTTCTTATTATAGAAGAGAGGATATATTTGAATCTCGCTATGTCTAGCTACACTGATGAGACATAGCGACAATGAAACACATGTTTGTGGATAATTATATATATATAGTCTCGGAAGTTTCTCAACCATTAAAACTATATTAAAAAAAAAAAAAAAATTTTAAAAAAATAAAATAAAAAAAAATTATAGTCCCAAGTCTTCCAGTGGAAAATAACTCATGTAAGTCAATTTATTTTTTACAGTTATTATATTAGTTTATTTCTAACACTATTTTAAGGGATCATCAGTTGTTTACCATGAAAAACTGTTTCGGGAATTTAAAAACAAGACAGTATTTAATTTCATGGCTTCCCAGCAGAGTTGATCAGACCCCACTTCCCTTAAAAGACAAAACATAAACGTTCCTTATACTAAATCTACGCTGTTCGTCTGTCTAATCAAATTTATCCGTTACTTACAAAAATGTTGCTGCATTTTAAAGTGTTTGGACGAATCCATGACACTATTATTTAAGTGATTAATGTATATATATATATATATACATACATACATACGCTCCACCATGGATGGAGCAATCTAGTAGAGGAAATAATGGCTTCCACTTAGCATAGAAGCAATATTCTTTCTTAAAAAGAATTGAGTAAAAAAATGTAAATGCATTAATAGTCTAATTTAAATGTTTACTCAGTCGGTAGAGCATCAGACGCTAACCACTGGTTTTGAATCACGCTACATCTCGCCATACTGATGAGTCATTGAGATGACAAAACATGTATCTGTGGATAACTATATTTTATTCATAAACTAGCAGGAAGACCCGACGTTGCTCGGGATTGAATGAGGATGACTACTATGTATTTTTTCACTATGCCCATAACCCCATATTACTTTTTTTTTGTTTTTACTAAACCCCTCCTCCTATTTCGCCAGGTTAAAAGCAAGAAGCCGTCCCCCCCCCCCTAAATTGGTGATGAAAATTCAAAGCCTGGGTCGATTTCATATTTTCTAAAGAACGTGAAATTATACTTAGTCTGAAGAAGCCATATAATGCAGTTTAAATAATTATTAATTATTATAGACTTGACAACAATGTTTGCTGCATCTATGGTTGCCTCGGTGATTAACAGATTGTACTTTGGTGTTAGATGAGTGACGATAGATTTGGTGTTTGTCTTCTGGTGTTGATAGGCTGTGTGCTAAACAGGGAAGTGTTAATTCCAGTGTATATTTTAAGGTTTTTAAAATCTTTCACTGCTGAATGAGTTTGTATGTGATTTGCTTGAAGTAGGGGTGGGATGTAATGGGTGAAAATAGGGGTGGGACGTAATGGGTGAAAATTTCAGATTCATGCGAGTAGTATTTTTTTGTGTTCATTTATACATAAATAACAAACATTTTGAAATTTTGCAAAATTCAGAAGGTGCAGGCCACTAGTTTTTGGCTATTTTACATTCATGAAAACCCTTTCACAGCTTGAAAATGGTCCTAAATTAAAGTACTATATCAGATTTAACCATCTATATCCATTCATAGCTTTTGAGGATGTTTTAGGACCTGCAATGTCGCATGAAACCACTTTTTCACCAAAAAATGATGGATTTTGAGTCCCATGGAGCCCTAACGGCTATTTTTGGCCTGCACCTTCTGAATTTTGCAAAATTTTCAAAATGTTTGATTGTTTAGTGTTATTTATGTATAAATGAACACAAAAAAATACTATTCGCATGAATCTGAAATTTTCACCCATTACGTCCCACCCCTACTTGAAGTCAAAGATCATTGTGATTCTGTTGTTGGGTTCTTTTGTCTTGTATGCAAAACTTTTTCGCCTGTTGAGTGTTGATGCGTTCTGCATAGCTACTTTGCTGAATTTGAGAGGGTAGTTAGTTGCTATAAAAAAACTGTTGTATTCAGTGGGGCAAAAGCAAATGCATTTGATAAGTACATAAGAGTTGTAAATGACTGACTTATTAAAATACTTGGGATGATTGCTAATTAGATAAAATGATATACTAATATGTACTACTAAATGCAAGGGCCAGACAGACACTAATAAAAAAAATAGTGAGTTACAGATTTATGTATTTTATTGTTTTTGCTTTTTATCATTAGGATGTAATAATAAAGAACAAATTTATCATTTTAAAATTAATTTTTAAAATTAATTTTTTTAAATTTATTATTAAGATGTTTTTTTTATTTATCATTAAGATATTTTTGTAACAATAAGAAAAAAGTCCTTTTATATAGTTTAGATCGATTTTTATGAGAATCAAATTCCAAAGCAAAAGAAAGCTCAATATTCAAAGTTATTTCATTTTGTCTTTTTAAGTACAATAGGGCTATAAATAAATAAAATAGCAGATCAGAGTTTTATCATACAATGATTTCATTTTGTATATCATACAATAATTTCATTTTTTATATCATACAATGATTTAATTTTTTACCTGGATGTTATGAAGTTTCATCTGGCTATTATTATCTTTGAAGACAAGATGTTCATATGGTAGCTTGGATGTTGTTCAAGTAGGCTGTGAATTTTTTCTAGAAACGCGTGTAAGATTTTTTTGCCCATAAACTGACATTAAATCATTGTATGATATAACTCTGATCTGTAATTTTATATATATATAATACAGAGAGAGAGAGAATTGTTTTGTTAGCTCGATGATATCGTAGCTTTTTAGAGTGAATGATCAAAACATCTCCCTGGATGTGTAGCTTTTTACATGTTAGTATAAATAAAATATTAATATAAAAAAAAAATATATATATATATATATATATATATATATATATATATATATATACACACATGTATATGTTTTGTTGTTTTTTTTTCATGATAATGACAGCTTATGAACGCTATTTTATGGTGATTCACTTCCTAAGTGATGAGATAGTTAACTCCCTTAGATGCCTTGTCTGCATTACATAACATTAAATTGCATCTGAAAAACATAACTTAATATTTAAATGATAAAAAATTGAATCTTGCCAAAGTTAGCCACGCTGAAGAGTAGTAGATACTGCGAAACACGTGTATGTGGATAACTTTTATCTATAAATAAATAAATATACATACATCCCTTAATGAGGCAGCGTATTGCAGACAATGCATGTAAGGGAGTTAACTCTCATCACTTAGGAAGTGAATCACCGAGAGATAGTGTTCATAAGCTGTCATTATCACCAAGAAAACAACAACAAAACATAACTTAATATTTAAGTGATAACAAATCGTACATATTTCAAGCAAGGCTTCGTAGCTCACAGATAACATTTTAGACTACATTTTAGACAATGTGATTGTGGGTTCGTATTCTGCCAAAATCAGCCACACTCATGTTTCGCAGTATCTACCGCTCTTCAGTGTGGCTTACCTTGGCAAGATTCGAACCCACGACCACATTGTTTGGAGTCTGAAATGTTATCTGTGAGCTACAAAGCCTTGCCTGAAATATGTACGATTTGTTATCACTTAAATATTAAGTTATGTTTTGTTGTTGTTTTCTTGGCGATAATGACAGCTTATGAGCGCTATTTTATGGTGATTTACTTCCCAAGTGATGAGAGAGTTAACTCCCTTACGTGTATAGTCTGCATTACATACATAGAATATATATAATGTGTTGTTTTTCACATATGCTCTTCTTATAGCTATAAATATAATATTAAGTATTTGCTTTTGAGAGAAATAAAAGTTAAAAAAAAAAAAATTAATCATAGAAAATTGCAATTCACTGCGTTTTTTTGTTTTGTTTTTTTCAACTCCGAGAGAGCAGAAATAAATGTTTTTTTTGCTGTTGTTATTTTTTGGTAAGTGCTATATCTTTTGAACAAACTTTGTCTTGTAAGGGTAAATGACGAAATGCGAAAATCGATTGAAATTTTTTGTTGGTTTGAAACGTTTGCATTTGAGAATAATTGCATGTGTTTATAAATATATGACTCAACCACTGTTTTGTTGTGGATCTGTTGGTGGTCTTTGTAAGTTTGTAAATACATTATATAGTGTTGTTCTCCACGTATGCTCCTTTAAAATAGATAAATATGAAGGACAAAGGTTGTCTGAAACATATCACTCATTAAAACACAAACAAAAATATTATTCATGCTCTTAATTATCAAAATAAATGCCGGATGCAGCTTAAACATTTTTTTTAAGTTGCAGTTTTCTGTGATTAATTTGTTTATTTTTATTTCTCTCAAAAGTCAATATATATATATACACACACATATTAATGTTTCTAAGAAATATATATGTGTATATATGAAATCAGATTTTAAAAACAGATAAGAGATGCGAGATTTTTAATAAATGCAACATTTTTTTTTTTTTAAATATTTCGATATACACATGTTATCCTCAGTGGTTATAGTGATGGTTTTTTCTTTTTAATTTTCGAGATCCCCAATCGGCAAAGCTGACCTGAGATCATGAAAAAAAAACATCACTATAACCACTGAGGAAGACATGTATATATCGAAATATTTTATCAAAAAAAATAATAAATGTTTAATTTATTAAAAATCTCGCTTATCTGTTTTTTAAATCTAATTTCATTTTAATTTGTTTATACTTTATAAGTAACCCCTAACGGATTTCTATATGTATTTCTTAGAAAAATGAATATGTATATAATGACTAAATATACTCCCCCTTCTTGAGTTGAGATTTCTAATAAGTGAAATCGCCAACAGCCACTAGCATACGAGGCCTGTCTAAAACGTATCCGACTTTAGGCCAGAAAAAATATTTCAAATACGTGACAGGGTTGAGGACCCTAATCCGCTTCAAAGTAGGCCCCTTGTGCTTAGCCCACGGATCCATCCACTGCCGGAAACACCACTGGAAGTCTTCTTTTGGAATGGTGTTCATCTCCGCCGTCGCGTTCCACATTATCTCTTTTTTCACACCCTCTCAACAACAGCTGTACTCCAAGCAGTTTGGGGCCTGCCAGAACACTAGTCACTCTCCGCTGATGTGCAGCCATTTTTGAATCGGTTAAACCACTCCTTCATTTGTGTTTCACCCATCGCATCTTCTCTAAACATCTCCGCAATAGTGGAGATGAACACCATTCCAAAAGAAGACTTCCAGTGGTGTTTCCGGCAGTGGATGGATCCGTGGGCTAAGCACAAGGGGCCTACTTTGAAGGGGATTAGGGTCCCAACCCAGTCACGTATTTGAAATATTTTTTCTGGCCTAAGGTCGGATACTTTTTAGACAGGCCTCGTATAATGCAATGCTCTTTCTGTAAACAAATGGAGCTTTCGGCATTTGATTAAATTAAATTTGGAATTGAAACAGTAAATTAATTTTTTTTTTTAAATAAACAAATTGTCTTGGAATTTTTATGGAAAAATATTATTCCGAGTTAATTTTAAAATATGTTTTGTTTCTATTTGTAAAGGTGTATATTAGATACAGTGTAATGTTAAATCTGTTCCTTTTTGCTGCTAGCATAATTCAGGTGCTAAATTGAAACTACATTTTCCTGTGTAAATTCCACAAATTTTAAACTATTATAATAAATAATGTAGATATGTCGGGACAATCATATTAAGGTAAATATAACTTTTCTTTGGGCATCCAATCAAACGGTCTAGATTTTGTTATTTGTATATTTTCACTTTTCACACGTCAGCAGAGTTAGTCCAGTGATATTAGCTTCCATTTCTATTTGTATATTTTCACGTTTCAGAGTTCAGCAGTGTTAATCTAGTGGCATTATCTTCCAGATCTAGTGTCTCCGTCGCAGGTCTCAATCTCAAAAGAAAGAAAAAATGCAAACATTTATTTATTTGTTTTGGAATTTTTTTTAGATAAGGATCGATAATTTGTATTATTTGGACTACTATTCTCATTTTTGCTGTTATAACTAACAAGATAAGAACTGTAGTCCAAACAATCCAAACAATCCAAATTTATTTATTAGTAATTAGCTGGACCCCGTGGAAATTCCACGGTGCTTTCTACATCAATCTGTATAATTTACTGTTAATAATAAGATTCCTTTTGAAATAATAAATGTTTCTCGGGGTCAATACCATTAAAAAACATGACTCTTCTGTAAAAATAATTGCCATCGTCAGTTAAATATTCTTTAAATAAATGGAACGAATATGTCTTTTTCTCTTCTTTATTTATTTAAAATTGTAATAATTTAATTCTTTTTAAAACAATAAATATTTTCTGTAATAAATAAAACGAATGTCAGTTTTTAAAATGTATTTATTTCAAATTGTTTTAGTCGATGGGACAACAATTTGATTTTGGAACAATTCATTTTAAAATGGTTAAAGTCGGAATTCTTTACCTTAACAATATCAGATTAATCACCAATCACTATCTTTGCTCATCGAACAATCTTATTTTTTATGTGTGTGAAAGGTGATAACGTAAGTACAAACATGACATGTTTGTACTTACGTTATCACCTATTATTATATAGCTATTTTACAGTGGTATACAGGTAACTGCAATAGTATGTGTCTCTATGTACTTGCCTCCCTACAAGGGCAGAATTAGATACATGGTCGGTTTTTTAACATGGGGAAAATCCAGCTCCCCGAAAAGGGGCACCCTGGAATGAGACAAAAATTAAAATTGCCTCAGTCTAAAAGGATTTCTCCTTCACAGACCGAGGACAGAAAAGATGAGTGTAGTATGAGAACAGATACAACACTTTGAATTATTTGCAAAAAAAATATTTAAAAATTACATTTGGGGCAAATTAAACACAATGCCATTAAAAGTGTAGGGAAAATGTGCGTCGTTGGTCATCCTTGATCAACAATGATAAAAAAGTATATCCTTCCTACTCTTCACTAGAATCATCTCATTCACCACAATACCACATTTACTCTAGGAGGCCAACCTACTTAAGATATCCAAATTTGTTTGAAATTTTTTTTTTTCATAAATATGACTATGTATAGAGAAATTCATTGGAGTGAAATGGGGAAAAAACAACAAACAAAATATCGATTAGTAAGACCCTCCCAACCTTTTCTAAATAATACATCACCCACTGTTTTCCAATGTGTTCAGAACCGAAAACAAGCAGGTCGTTCTCTAAATGGGAGTGGGATCACTTTGTTCTTTGCCAAATGTACATTCCTTACTAACACTTAAGAAAATCGGACTGTTATGGCTCAAATAACCTACCAGCTTTCTCCATCTCTCCTGAAAACTAGCCCAGTCTAAAATACTACTGACAATGGAAGTATAAGTCTAGAATATAAAATATAGTTTAAACTAAGACAGGCATCCGGAAATGATGGGACCAAGTCAATGTGAAAATCACAATTTGTAATCTAAAGTGTAATGCTAAACCCGTACCTTTCAGCTGCTTGCATAATGGAGGTGCTGGATACACTTAAAAATTATATCTTACAAAAAAATAAGACAGAAAACAAATAAATATTTTATTTATTTTAAAAGTCAACAAAAATAATAAAATTTTATATTAATAATCATTATTTATAATAATCATTCAGTTTATTATGTTTTTTTAAGAAATCAAATACTGACCGATTTTGGCAACTTGCTTTTAAAATCATTTACAAAAGTTTGCATGTGTACTCTTTAATTGCAAATGCGAAAAAAGAAGAAATGCATATATACAGCATGAAGAGAAGCGTCCACAAGGGATCAGAGAGTACGGAGGTGGTTTCAGATATTCTGTAGTGATAATGCAAGCCTTGAAGATGAAGGTAGAGGATGGCCATGCACATGACGTTTGAAATAATTGTTGAACAGAGCCCACATCAAAATGCCATAGAAATGTCTAAGACACTTGATGTTAGTATTTCAACGGTGTCTGACCGTCTATTGCGAATGGATAAATGAGTCACTCCATATCTCAATGAATGCATTTATTCATTGAGATCAGGAGTGACTCATTTTCTGAAATCGGTCATTATTTTTCAAACAATATAATAAAAAAGGGGTTATTTTGTCTTAAATTTATTTAACAAAAATACATTTTTGCCTTTTGGCTTTTCCACAGTGAAAACAACTAAAAGAAAGTAAAAATCTACAGATTGAATTTTTTTTTTATTACAGGTTAATACTTTGTTATTTATACAGTTATATAAAAAGTGGCGCTGATGCAAGGGAAATAACTCTCGTTGACTAAGACATTTATCTTTTTTTTAGAAGAGAATTTGGGACACTAAAACCAACGTAATTGTACTTTTTATTACAATGTTCAATATGTGACGATAGTTGCAAAGGAATTAAAAATTTTATTGAAGAAAACTGCGACGCCTTTTTCTTTCTTTTTTTTTAATGTAACAAAGTTTATAACATTAATAAGAAAAAATGTTAATATCTTACAAAAAAAGAAAGAAACTGCAACGATAAACTTTGTTACATCTTAAAAAGTCGGCAGTTTTCTTTAATAAAAATTCCGGTGCTTTGCTACATTAGGACCCGAGCAAACTTTGACCCCATCGTTAGGGTCAGGGTCAAAGTGGGGGTTAGGGTTAGGGTCAAAGTTAGTGCGATCTCCTAATATAACAAAGTACCAAAATTCTAATTCCTCTGCAAGTATAGTCACATTTTCAACATTTTAATAAAAAGTACAATTCCTCTAAGTTGCGTTGATTTTAGAGTGCCAAATTCTCTTGTGAAAAAATGATCAATCTTTTAGTCAATAAGAGTTACTTCCCTTTCATATCAGTGCCGTACTCCAAATGAGCACCTTAAAAGTTAGAAAGAAATGAAGAAAACATTTTGATCTTTTGTAAAATAAGATTTTTCAGTGGCAATATGCAATATTTTCCATTTCTAAAAGTAAAGATCTCTGATATTTCGAAATGAGTCAAATTCCACAATGTATTTATTAGGTTTAAGAAAATTGTGACTATTTATAAGATAGATCTCTGAGTATGGCGAGATATATTTATGGGTATTTATTAAGGAATTGAATGTTTAATAACACAAAAAGATAAATTGATTTATTTGGGTTTTTTGAAAACTTTGTTAATCTCCATAAAATGGTTTATTGATCCAAGAAAAAAATCATTAATGGCGGCACCACATACATTTATTTTAAAACTTTTGTAAATTTTAATTCCTTATTACAGATTACTATTTTGTTACTTATTACAAAGTGATTTCAAGTGTTATAAATTCGAAAGAAATCAAAGTTGTTTAAATCTGAAATCTGGGTATAGCAAAATATCTATGTTTTTTTTATTTCTAAAGAAATTGAATGTTTAACAAAGAAATTAAAAACTGTATTATTTGGATTAGTCAAATTTCTACTTGGAAATTATTCTCACAATGTTTTGGCCAATGTCTGACTTTCTTCGGGTGCGTCTTGTTAAACTCGAGTTTCTATGCGGATTTCAAACATACAGATTCCCAAGTTCAAAAAGATTTGTCAGAAGAAAATCAGAGGTTACACCAACTGAAACGTTGTGAGAATAATGTCAAAGATGAGAACAGTAGTCCAAATAATCCAAATTATCAATCCTCAACTCAAAAATTACGAAACACAAATGAACTATTAATCTATTTCTTGATTTTTTAAAACTTTTTGTAAATCTCCGTCATTGAGTAAAAAAGAAATAATTAATGGCATCATGTAATTCTTTCGGTTTTTTATTTTTGTAAATCTTAATTAATTTGGAACCGTTTCTTTACTTTTTTGTTTACTATTTTTGTTTATATTTTTGTTATATTTGTTTACTTTTTGTTTACTATTTAATAAACTCTTTTTAAACAAATATGCAAATACAACTCCTATTTTTGTTTATATTTTTGTTTACTTTTTTGTTTACTATTTTTGTTATATTTGTCTACTTTTTGTTTACTATTTAATAAACTCTTTTTAAACAAATATGCAAATACAACTCCTATTTTCATCCAACTAACAAGAATTCCAATAATTATTATATTTTGCTACTTAAAACGAATGATCCTGTAACAAATAATGATCCCCTGTGGCCACCATTTGTATTATAAATAATGCTACTTTCAGTAGGTATCACAAACCAGCCTAGAGTTTAGTGGGCGAAAATTGGTAAATATAGTGAAATTCCCTTTAATTTCAACTTGTGATAACTCATTTTGATGCTTCTTTCGTTTCACAACGACGTGTTAGGCCTCTCATAAAAACAAAATGGCTAAAGAAATGTATCAACTTTGTTATGCACTTACGTGGTAGCTGAAAAGAAAAACTGTACACCAAATATTACGCAAATTCATCCAGTATTTATTAAATTAAAAATAAAAAACTACTTTATCTGTCGGCTGCCATATTGTATCTATTAATCGCCAGATTAAAAAAAAAATGAGTTATCTCCCTTGCATAATCAGTGAGCTGAGCTGGTTACAAAATGTCTACCGATATGCAAGATCGTTTTTTTTCTTTTTCTTATAATTTAATAAATACTGGATGAATTTGCGTAATTTTTTCTGTACAATCTTATTTTCAGCACACACGTAGGTATATAACAAAGTTTATATATTTCTTTAAATATTTTCATGTTGTCGCGAAACGAAAGAAGCACCTCATTTATTTTGAGGATTATTTTGAAAAGATTCAGATAAAGACAAAATTTAATCTTTTTTTCATTATAATTGTACAATTCTTTCTCTTGTGTCATTAATAGTTTTCTTTTTCAAGCTACTTTAAATTAAGGTACTATTTTTTGTGATGGGCAATTTATTTTTTAATGTTGGTGTTTTTCAAATTTGGTGAGTGCAATATTGTGTATCTCTATACTTACAAAGATAGTCCCATCTTAAAGAAAAATGATCATTCGTCAACATGGTGGGCTTAATATAGTTTTAAGTTGCCTTTTACAAAAATATCTAAGAACTTTAGTGAATAAAACTTTTGCCCTATTATAAAATAATGCTTCGGTCTGTTTTTACATGGTTAAAATTTAGTTTATTTGTATTTTCAATTAAAAGAATAATCTATCTCGATCTCTAATGTGCTATGAATCATATTAAGAAGATTCAATGTGTTAGCTGTTGAAATGAATCTTCTATAAACAGTCACATATACACTTCCATGTCATTTTTGCATGTTTTTTTTTCGAAGAGTAATGGGATTTTTCCCAATGTTTAAGTTTGTTTGATCTAATAGTTATTGCTTTCATTATGAATACTTTTCATTTACCACAAGATGACATTACATTTGGAAGGATTTTTTCACTTGTTTGAAGGCTGAATTTTTAGCTATATAAAATGCGAAAATTGGCTTCTCGATCAACAACACACTAGACGATAACTTTTCTAATTTTTTTTTATATTTCCCAAGATAGAAAATTGAATGCTTCATAAAATTCTAATTTTTTTTAAAGTTTGGTACATTTAGGAAGGCATGACACATTTCAATACTGTCACCTACAGTGTCGTGCTAAACCCATTCCTTTCAGTTGCTAGCATATTTGGGTACCGAACTTATACATGATCCATATTTTTTTTTAAACAGGTTCATTTGTACGCTTTAAAATGATTTAGAATTATGAAGTCAGTTAAATGAATTACTAAATATTTTTTAAGACTTTTAAAAATGAATATATACATTATATCAAAGAGAAATTTTATCACCAAGTCTATAACTTTAAAAATAATTAAAATATATTAAAAAAATATTTAAAACAGAAAAATTCGGTAAAAGTATAGAATAGTGAATATTTAAGAACTCGTAAACAAAAAAAAAACACATAATTCATATCAAACGCATTTGAATTAAATTCTCTACTGGATCAGCATAGTTTTAACCTGTGAAAACTATTTGTAAGATTATTTTAAACAGTAATAGTACAGAATAGTTAACATTCGAGAACTCATAGTTTTAACATGCGAAACAGATTTGTAAAAAAAATTTTTTTTTTTTTTTTTTTTTTTTTTACACAATAAAAAATCTTACCAATCATTTCTACACATTAAAACTATGGCAGTTTCTGACATTTTTTCTCAAATGTTAACGTTTCTGTACTATGTAAGATTTTTTACGCAGTAAAAAAATCTTACAAATTTCCACACGTTAAAACTAGACAGGTTCGATATAGAATTTCATTCTAATGTGTTTGATAGAAATTATGTGTTGTTTTTTTGGAGAGGGTAGGGGGGGGAGGTGCAAATTCTTGCGTGTTAACTATTCTGCACCTTTACCAAAGATTAATTTAGAGCAAATATCAGCCTTAGGGTTGTCAATTTAAATTTGTTTTGTTTTATGTGATCCCCCCCCCCTCAGTTTTGTGAATATCCTGTTGGCAATATTTTATTTATTTAAAAAAACATTTAATTTCTGAGTTACTTCCAAAATTGGAATATTTCAAAAATTGACCTCTAAATTGTCGACCCAGAATCAACCCATGAGTGCAAATTTACATTACAGTTACTCAATAGTGTAAAGGATCTACACTCACGTGCCTAGACTTGATTTGCTCTTCACAATACTACAAAACTCGAGATCTCCCTGCTCTATTGTCTCCCTGTATTCTGTAAGTTCTTTGGAGATCTTAATACGCGTATAATTTGAGGACAAGATGATCATGAAGTGAATCTGAAAAATAAAAATTAAGTCATACTTTTTAAACAACACGACATAAACAACAAAGTATTGAGTACAACTTTTAAATTCTTAAAATTGAAATGGCTGACATGATTACAATAAATAATGCAATACAATTCAATTATACAAATCAAAGACAAGAAAGTCGATGTACAGAAAATAAAAAGTACTAGAAAAATGTGACCTATTGAGTCACTCACTGGGCTTAAGTTAGATTGTCTGACCCAAGAAAAAATGTGACCTATTGAGTCACTCACTGAGCTTAAGTTAGATTGTCTGAACCAAGAAAAAATGTGACCTATTGAGTCACTCACTGAGCTTAAGTTAGATTGTCTGAACCAAGAAAAAATGTGACCTATTGAGTCACTCACTGAGCTTAAGTTAGATTGTCTGAACCAGGAAAAAATGTGACCTATTGAGTCACTCACTGGGCTTAAGTTAGATTGTCTGACCCAAGAAAAAATGTGACCTATTGAGTCACTCACTGAGCTTAAGTTAGATTGTCTGAACCAAGAAAAAATGTGACCTATTGAGTCACTCACTGAGCTTAAGTTAGATTGTCTGAACCAAGAAAAAATGTGACCTATTGAGTCACTCACTGAGCTTAAGTTAGATTGTTTGAACCAGGAAAAAATGTGACCTATTGAGTCACTCACTGAGCTTAAGTTAGATTGTTTGAACCAGGAAAAAATGTGAGTTTGCAAAGCTAGTTAAATTTTTTATCTTTCATGGGTCAGGTGTGAGGATGTTCTCCTGAGTCTTTTTTATACATCTTCATGAAGAAGGACATCATGATTGTAATCTTAAATTGATTTTATTCACTTATTTTCAAGAATTAAGAATGGAGTAAGTTCAGGGAACTTCTGCCATTACTAACCAGCAGAGCATTACCACTGTCAACCAACAGTAGAGGCACGTGTACGCAGTGTGATGATGTATGGAAGTGAAACCTGGCCAATGAGGATTGAAGACATGCGTTGCATGGAGAGAAATGATATGAGAATGATATGATGAATGTTTAATGTTATTGTTAAAGACCGACTTAGATCTAATGAGCTCAGAGGAAGATTAAATCTAGACAATATAGGGAGATGTGTGCAGAAGAGTAGACTTTGACGGTATGGCCCAGTTGAAAGAATAGATGAGAGTTCTTGGGTTAGTAGATGTAGAACAGTTGAGGTAGCAGGTTCAGTTCACAGGGATGATTTGTTATAAGTATAACCTTAAACTTTACATCTTCTTCATATATAACTTTACTAAACAGAATATTAACCATTTTTTATACATAATTTATTAAAACTAGCAGGGCTATCTGGTGTTGCCCGGGGCAGAAGTGTAACATATTTCTATAAAAACGTCTATCTCTCTCTCTCTTCCACGGCCTCCTCCCTCTCCCCACCCTCTCTTTCTTCTCTGCTCAGCCCATTTTTCTCTCTGGACAGACTTTTTATAGATTACTCGAATCGGCGTAAATTTTGAAAAAAAATCAGAGTTACTTCCCTTTAGTTAGTACATGAAAATTACAAAAAAAAATCAACACCCCCTAACGAAATCAGCGGCAGTTTAGAGTAAAAGAATGGGTATTTTTTTCTAAATTTTTAGATATTATTCATCCCTGGCAACACTGATCAGAAATATACCAACTTTGCGGATGCTTCTTTGATAGTTTTTTTACTTTTAGCTGGACACACGTACACACGTACACACAATTGCACTTAAAGGGACGGTTAGAATCTTAAAAAGATTTCTAGGCTGGAGTGTCTGAAATAGCCGATGAATGTCATCCGGTAGGATGCCCCATCTCCAGCAAAAACGGAAAGATAAGAAAAATAAAAAAAACACACACTTCACTTTATACAGAGTGGGCCAAAATAAGGGTCCTATCTTTAAATTTGAATAACTTCCACAAAATAAAAGTTAAACTCACCAAACTTTATGTGTGTGTAGACTGACCCTTCCGAGATTTTTTGAAATAAACAAAACAAATTTTAGCCGAAAAACACTTCTTAAAACTTACAAAAACTAAAGTATTGTTTTTTACACCGTTTTGAGTTTTTTAAGCAAAAATAATGTTTTCTAAATGAGGGTACGTTCCTTAGGGCTAATACGGCTCATGCTTGCTTCGGAAGGGGTCCTTTACTTATTCTAAAAAAAAAAAAAAATAAAAATCAATAAATAAAAAAGTTATGAATTTTTAAAAATAGGACCCTTATTTTTGCCCACCCTGTATAAAAGAAGACTTGCAGGAAGACCCGACGTTGCTTGGGATTGAATGAGGGTCACTACTATGTACTTTTTCGCTATGCTAATAACACCATATCACTTTCTTTGTTTTTACTGTTTCCCTCCCTCCTCTCGTTTTGCCCCCTAATATAATCAGAAGAAGTTAAAATGTTGGAAAACTCTCTGAATTAGTGTCTTATACATATGGTTTAAATTTTATTAAAATCGGATATAGGTATTTGAAGTTTTAAGAGGGTTCTCTCCTCATGAGTCACATAGATATTCAGCACGTTGAGAGTAACGTAAAGATTCAGAACCACTTCCATTGTCTTCCTCGGAGAATTTTATACATATGATTTAAATTTCATAAAAATAGGATACATTTGA
The DNA here is from genome assembly GCA_963556195.1 of Sepiola atlantica. Taxonomy (NCBI): domain Eukaryota; kingdom Metazoa; phylum Mollusca; class Cephalopoda; order Sepiida; family Sepiolidae; genus Sepiola; species Sepiola atlantica. The sequence goes on from OY744548.1 coordinate 49,335,990, forward strand.
AGTTTTAAGATAAACATATGCGAAAAAGAGTGACTGATTGGGTCACTGATTAAGTTTGGGTTAAATTGTTTGAATCAGGAAAATAGTAAGTTTGCAAAGCCAGTTAAATATAAAAAATTTAAAAAATAAGACAAAATCTAAAATTAGCCTCTTTATGTTCGATATATATCTTTCTCATTCTCTCTCCAACTTTAGGTTGGATAGTATTACTATGGTGATATTCCCTTTTGTTTATAATGGACTATTCCAATCTTTTTATTCTGTCCGTTCTTTATAACCTTTGTTAATAAATAGAGAGAAAGAGAGTGATAGAAGTGTGAGTGATAAATACAGTATAAAATAAGAACGAGGATCAAACAAGGTACAATGAGAGAGGTGGTGGTGGTAGTTTTGTTTTACGGCATATCAACCCTTTTTGGGTTATTTAATGCCGAATCTGGTCATTATAGTAAAAGTTTTTATGCTTCAAGTTCTTTATATCTTCAAATGTTTTATCATCGTTTTTGGTTTGGTAGTTTTGTTTTACGGCATATCAACCCTTTTTGGGTTATTTAATGCCGAATCTGGTCATTATAGTAAAAGTTTTTATGCTTCAAGTTCTTTATATCTTCAAATGTTTTATCATCGTTTTTGGTTTGGTAGTTTTGTTTTACGGCACATCAACCCTTTCTGGGTTATCCAATGCCGAACCCGGTCATTATAGTAAAAGATTTATGCTTCAAGTTCTAAAAATAAAAATAAAAAAGGGGAGGGAGAAAGGGAGAATGGCTGTTGTTTTTGTTTTTGGTTTTGTAGAACATAATTAAGTTTTACAAAAAAAAAAAAAAAAGAAGAAAAACAAAAAACGTCAATGTAGGTGAATTTCGTCTCAGGGAGCCACAGGGCAGCCTGATCTGGTATCACCAGACAATGAGAGAGGAAAAGAGTGATAGACAGACACTGGTTAGGGACAGCCAATTAATTATTATACAGAAACTTTGTCAAAGCATAACTGTGTGATGAGAAATACAGGGGTGGTAAGACACGGTGCTAAATAAAAGCTAGTTTGTGTGAGCTAAATCTATATCTATACTAATATGAGATACATGTGTGTCTGTCTGTCTGTCCACCTGTTTCTAGTTTGGTGTCTGTTAACATATTATTATTGCTTTTTTTGGTACTTATGCAGCTTACGGACCGGGAGGTGACGGTGGTTAAGTGAATAACGACACGGACTGAAGACCTGGGTGTTCCAAGTTCGAATCCAGTCGGTTCCACAGTACCACTTTCACTTAGGGATGTTGGCAACCTTCTCGTGGTCCTTCCTGTAAGTACCCGATGTCTTTCCAGAAAGATTTCTAACTAGAAAAACATCGGGGAAACTAATGCCAACACCAGAATCATCTGATTCACACGAAAGAAGAAGTAAGAGAGAGAGAGATGAATGGATGAAGTAAATTGTAATTTACAGCTGACTAGAATAATTAAAATGGAATTTTTTTTTTCAAACATAACTCAATCCCAAAATTAAGGAATATTTTAGCCTGTATTTTGTGTAATTAAAATATATAGGAAAAAATCCTTAGGGAAACAAACGTTGCTTAACTCAGCTTTAGTACGATAAGAAATGAACGAATCTACACTTGATACACTTTAAGAGTTTGTTTTGGGTTTATGTTAATCTCATGAATGAGTAATCCCAGTATTACTCACTTTAATTTTTTTATTTATCTTTAAAGTCTATACAAGGAATTTATTTGTGTTACACGACTGATTCAGTCGGTTACAAACTCTGAAATCGTTTTACTTCCTTTCCACCTGCGAATTTTGTTTACATAAAACATGATCACAGATTTCAGAATTGAATGACAGGTGAGGGCAAGTTATTCTAACCTATATGACATCACATCAGTTCAATAGGTAATGAATATTTTTAAACTATCAGGATCACAGTGCTAGGTTTTTGAGAGTTAAAGTAAATATCCTCTACTCTATGATAAAGAGCAATGTGTGTATTTATTTGTAAATATATATTCGTTCCATCACAAAACTTGTGCCGAAAGAGGGAAATCTATTTCCATAACATTTTTCTTCCTTTTTTTCCTTTCTATACAGATTTATACATTTTTTTAATAAAAATTTTTTTTTTTTTTTCTTTTAAATTTTCCAGTTTGGAACTTGTTTTTTTTCTTTCCTACTTCTATATGTAAGTAACAATTGTCCTCTTTCATTTCTAATGTCTTTGATGTTTTTAACATCTGGTATCTAGTCGCCCCCCTCCCTCCACACAACCACACCTAACTCCCATTTTTTAATATTTAAAAATACAGGGTGACTAAAAAAAAAAATGCCACCCATACGGAAGCGTTAATACAATTTATAATCTTTTCTTCAATCCGATATATAGAATAATACTAATAATAATGGCAGTCATATTCAGGGTGACAATAAGTGTATATTTAAAAATATATATATTAAAAAAAAAAAAATAAGATGGAATTAATTAAATCAAAATTAAAAAATAGGACTATTTTACGAGTAGGAAACAGGAACATTACATCACCTCTGGACATGTTAAGCATCCTGAATTATTATGTTGAAATAAGTATGTGAAACTAGCAGGAAGACTCGGCGTTGCTCGGGATTGAATGAGGATCACTATTATGTACTTTTTCACTTTTATGCTCAGAACATCATATTATTTTGTTTTACTGCCCCTCTCCTCCCGTTTCGGCCCCTAATATAGTCAGAAGAAACTGAAATTTTTGAAAACTCTGAATTAGTGTCTTATACATATGGTTTAAATTTCATTGAAAATCAGATATACATATTTTAAGTTTTAAGGGGGTTCTGTCCTCATGGGTCACTTCGCGGTGAGGGCACATATATATATTTTTGTTGAGCAGTCCTCTTAAATAATCAAATTCCGACCAGTTACAATCATTATTACTAATCCTCACTATGTCTCACCGTCCAACTGACTGATGACAAATTCATCCCTTATCCTCGAGTGGCCTTTGGACTTGATAAGCAGTGACTTGTTAGTAAGCTGTGTTCCAAAATTCATGATGACTGGTTAATTTGTTTAGGAGTGAATCCTGTACATAGAAATATATAGGCATACCTAACTTTATATACATAACTTTATATACCCCAAAATGTTAAAACTTACAAAAAAAATAATGTGACCATGTTACGGTGTTGCCGAGAATATATAATCCAAAATTCATAATGATTGGTTCATTAATTTAGGAGTTTATCCTGTACATATATATGTGTGTGTGTGTGTGTGTGTGTGTGCAGGGTAATCTCTTAAACTAATCATTTGAATTTTGGAATATATATTCTAAAAATTACAGTGAGTAACATGTGTTACATAGTAAGTTGGTACGCTTGCTAGTATTCATCTTGTGATTTTAATTCACGGGCCAATGTCGACACGTACACAGGTCATCGGGTCAGCGAGTGCATTCTCGACCCTGGGTGTACTGAAATCAGATATGATGTCAGCTGGGGGAGCGAGACAGGAAGAAACGGGAGTCGCATGGAAGTTTTTTAAAGCAACCGACATGCGAAAAATGGCTTAACTTCGAACATAATTAAAACAATGATCCGTAGGCCTGGGAATGTGCCCTCGCTGCTGGCAGGAGAAAAGGCCCATCAACGCCATCAATAAGGGTTCTTTCTTTAGATCAGTGGCGGGCAACCTTTTCAGAGTGAGGGCCAAATGAGACTTTTGGAAGGAGATCGCGGGCCGGAGTGAAAAACGAAATCTCAGAATTACTATATTTTGTTTACATGAATAAATTGTACAAAAATTGCATTGAACACTCTACAAATCTGGTATTTTGCTCAAGAGACTTCTGTATGTGATGTTATAAAAGACGCCGACAAAGAGTCATTTTGGAATCATAAAAAATAATGACAGGGAAAGTAGCAAGTTGATCCAGCATTCGTTTTGACACACCTCACATAAGTTCTGCTTCATGCCCTTTCCTCGTCTCTCGTTTCCTCTTTGCCTTTCTCTTTTTCATTTTCTATTTTTATCTCAGGCCAAGGATTTGAAATTAATAGTTAAAGAAAAATGAAATACACATGCATCATCGCTCGCTGATATTCATACATTTTTATGCCACTGTAAATCTTAATTGAAACCTACTTTTACGTCTATGTCACAAAGTGACATGAGTTTTACTGGGAGATCCGCGGACCGGATTGCAATAATAAAGTATAGTAGAATGGCGGGTCGGACGCTAAGCCTTTGCGGGCCGGATGTGGCCCGCCCCTGCTTTAGATCGATGATTTCTTCATTCTTCGTGGTTGTAAAACTATTAATTGCAGGTGTCTTCAGTCATGGGAGGAAAACGAACGACGCAGTAGAATTGTGATCGGCATGCAATAACAAGGTACGTTATGATCTGGTATATTCAAATTGATTGTGATCTGTAAGGCATTGGCCCTCCCCTGAAGGGGAAGGTATGCAACACATGGGTATATCTATTTTGTAAATGTTAACATTTAGGGGGTGCATATACATATATATATATATATATATATATATAAAATTTCTTCTTTATATAATTTTCTTTTTAATGAACTGATCATTATGAATTTTGGAATATATATTTTCAGCAACCCAGTGAGTGCACATTATTTTTTTTTTGTAAACTTTACCATTTAAGGGGTGTGCCCACCCGAACTTGCACCCACCCACAAAAAACTTTTAAAATAAGTTAGATACAAAAAATTTCATAGAGAAAAAAAATTGCTCTACATCAAATTTTGAGTTACACTAAGTTAATACATTTTAAAAAGGATCGATGCATGCACGTGAGCATCAATCTGTATGTGCTTAATAAAATACTAAACTATTGAACTTATCATGAATTACTATCAAAATAGAAGAGGTTAAGAAGTGTAACATCTATTAAACATTCTATCTCTCTACCTCTCTCTATCTGTCATTCTATCTTTTTCTCTTCCCCCTCCCCCGTTTTCACCCGTCTTTCTAACTCCCCTCTTTCTCCTCCGCCCATATAGAGTGAAAAAAAACAAGCCACGTGTGCATGGTCCCCCTCTGTATGTGAGTCGATTTTTAACCCCCCCTCCTTTGACCCCCTGGGGGCGCGAACCAGAATTTTTCTGAGGTCAAGGATGCTCATTTTATATCCAGAACAATTGCCTCTACATTTTGGCCAAGTTTCAGAAAAATTGAATGGATGGATCAAACGTTATGGGAGAAAAGGGTCATTTTTTGCCATTTTGGGGACTTTGACCCCCTGGCGGCACGAACCAGATTTTTTCCAAGGTCAGCGATACTTATTTTCTATTAAGAACAATTGCCTCCACATTTCGGCCAAGTTTCAGAGAAATTGAATGGATGGATTAAAAGTTATGGGGCAAAAAATGTCATTTTTTGCCATTTCGGGGCCTTTTGACCCCCTGGGGGGCTAACCAGATTTTTTTTCAAAAATCGGAGAATGTCACTTTCTAACCTGACCAAAGTTACAACTTCATGCAAAATTTCAGAGAAATTGAATGGTTGGTTGCGGAGAAAAATCCGTACAGACGGACGGACGGACATGCCTCAAAGTCCCCCGATTTTATAAAATCGGGGGACCAATAAAACTAAGGAGACCTCCAGAGCACTACTAAAACCACCTTTTCCGAGTTTCTTGCCACCTCCTCCTCCTCTCTTTGAAGAGAAATAGTCTGAAGAAAACGTTAAGAAACGATAAATAAAATTATAGGTTAGCGCCTAATAATTTTGAAATGAGTCAGAATTTTCTTTCCAAATTAATACATAATAAGGTTGAAAATGCCTGAAAAACTGACACCCCCCCCCCCCCGACGATTGAATAATATTTTTTTAGTTTTAGATATTATTCATACACGGCAACGAATATACCAAGTTATGGCTGTCTGTTTTGTAGTGTTTTTTTTACATACACAACTGCCCTTTATATAATTGGTGGAATATGTATTCTAGACAACAGGGTATGTAACATGAGCACAGTATTTTTTTTAAACTATATTCTATTTGGAGGTTACCACTAAAACCGTACCATACCCCTCAAAGAAAGAAACAAAAACATTAAAATTTAAAACTAATGCTATGTTTATTGCTTATACCCGTTCTTGGATGGGTATTCTACTAGCATATATATAAATATATATACATACCTTAGATTATATAGAGAGAGATTAGTTTACAAACAAAAATTATTTTCTTTTTAGATAAACACACAAATCATTTATTGATGATATTCAAAATAGCTGAGTACTTTTTTTTTAACGTTTTTTTGTTACTAATTATGTTTAATATCCCTAATAATTTCTTCTTTGTTTAGCATGTGTTTTACACATCAGATGTGGCTTGCACATTGACCATGGTAGTACACAGTAATTTTTCTCCTATGAAAATGTTAATTTTCTCTTTTTTTGAGGGGTATGGTACAGTTTTAGTGGTAACCCCCAAATGGTATAGTTTTTTTTTAAATAATGATAGATTTATGTTGTTTTCAATGTGCCATTATTTGAGGTCATCTTTGACCGACTTATCCCAAATCTTCTTCAGTCTGTTTTTTCCTTAATTACCGAGATGTGTATACAATTGTTTATCCAACCAGAGCTTCATTCAACGTATCCATACTACCACAAGCGGTTGTAACACAAAGCGGACTCCAGTCTGGACACTTTCAGCCTCCATAACAGGAAGTCAGAACTAAATCTGTGGTCAAGGCATACACCAGAAATCCACCGAACCATAGCCCCGTCATTCCGCTGCATCCTCAGAAAGACCAAATTAGTGAGAGCCCTGCAGTCACTCACATGTAACATTGTCACCCATTTCTTTTTAACCCATGGGCTGGACAAAAGCATCTGGAAAGCCAGATTTGATCTGCAGCCATAGTTTGTTAACCTTCCCTACTCCAAACTATTAATAGAAATGTTAAAACATCTTAACAGTTACAAGTCCAATTATTTATAAACAATAATGTGAGAGAAAGAGAAGCAAAGAGACAGATACAGACATAGGTAGATAGAGAGGGGGAGAGAAAGAAAGAGAGAGAGAGTCAACATATGACGATTAGAACGGAAGTGATGCCGCCATTACTGACAACGCTATCGTTGCCACGAACGATAGCCAGGGAGATGTGTTGGAACAACCAGGCTGCCTCACGGGGCTCGTGCCTAGACGTTGAAATCCTTCTTAACAGTTATCATTTAAACACAATAAAATAATAATGTTTAACATAGCTAAAAAGAAATAAATAAAAAAGATCTGAAAAATCCTGATTATAATTGAGAAAGAAGAATTAAAAATGTATCTACTTACCATGGCCAAAGAGATGAGGAATGAACCAGCGTATGACACACAAAACAGCTGACCAGATTCTTCAACCTTTTCAAAAAATGAAAATTAATTAAAATATATTAAGTGTTTAAAAAGGTACAATTTTTTAAATAACATTAAACAACACCAAGATAAATTAATAAACTTCTGAGAACTTTCTTTGATGAGAATAATATGTCAAATAATGAGCTGTTAAGTAAAAAAAAGAAATAGACAAAGGTAAAATATTGAAATACTGTTATAAGCATGGGGAGGACAGTGAAGAAGAAGAAAAGCGTTTTTGTTTTGTTTTCTAAATTTTATATTTTTGTTCCAAAGAAAGGGAAGTAAGTCTGTAATGGACGAATAGATAGTTACGTCTCTGTTTTTCCCAAAAATATTATTTTTCTCTTCCAAACAAATGGAAATAAGTCTTAAATAAACAAATACAGAGTTATCTCCCTTCTTTTTTTTAAATTGTGGCTATACAAAGATAAATCTGACCAGATAAATTATTTTTAGAAAGAATCAACTCAAATTACATTTTATTGTTCTTAACAACATGGGCTAATGTTAAACAAAATAAAATGGCTATTTAGAATGAAATATTTATGATGCCAGAAGAAAGGTCTCAATGACAAAAATAAAGAAGCAGACTGACTTACTTTATTATAGAGGAGATAATAGACGTATTAGACGGAAGATAGGGCAGACGGAAGATAGGGCAGACGGAAGGTAGGGCAGACGGAAGGTAGGGCAGACGGAAGGTAGGGCAGACGGAAGATAGAAATTACAGTAAATTACATTTTAATCTCTTTGGACTATTTTCATTATCAACAGCATTTCTCTTCATATTATTGTGAAAGCATGTTGGGGGAACGGAATTACATGGCATGAAGAATTTTATTAATGTAAGATTAAAGTCTTACATTTAAAAAAGAAAAGTTCTGGTAAATGAATTACATTTTTTTTTTTTAACACATTAAAACAGAAGAGAGGAATGGTTTGGGCAGAGGAGAAAGCGAGGGTTGGGGAGAGGGAGGAAATAATGAGGGAGGGAGAAAGAGAGAAAGATATAGAGAAAGTTTAATATAAAGATGCTATACACACTATTTAATTTCCTCTATTTTGTTTTTTATGGCCACGGACAAAGTGGGGTAGCCCTGCTAGTCTATTATATAAAGAAGAGGTGTCTGTGTGTATGTCCGGAGGAAAGAGAGAAAGAGGGGGAAATGGGTAAGAGAGAAAGATAGAGAGACGGATAGAGAGAGAGGTAGAAAGATAAAAGTTTTAATGGAAATATGCTACACTTTTATGCCGGATAGCCCTGCTAGAGAGTCATATTTTATCGTTAAAACCAACGAGTAATTTAAGTGAGCTAAAAATGTAAAAATCTATAAGTTTCTTTTCCTTTTTAATAAAATAAATACTTTATATTTATATGCATTTATTAATTAATAAATACTGAGAATTTCATTAAAATCGCATAATTCTGATTTTTGGTGGATTTTTTTCAATCAGGGGTTCAATTCATTTTTTTGGTTAAAAAACAAAAATTACTTTCACTTTCACAGTCCGTCCTTACTTTAGACAGCATAATTATTTTGTGACTGGTGTGTGTGTGTGTGTGTGTTTTTATCGACGTACATGTATAATAATAATAGTCCATTAACAACAAGGATGACAGTCTGAAATTATCACATGAAATTGATTATAGTGGGTCAAACATTGCAGAGAACAATACCTAATCACTTAAGGTAAGTAATGTTTGGGACTGATTTGTTCGCAGATTTTATTTTGGAGTTTTCTTCTCCTACCAAGGTTTGAAAGTCTAGTCTAACCTATTTATATTATTTGGATTATTCAGACTACTGTTCTCAACTTGGATGTTATTATCACAATGTTTCGGCCAATGTAATCTCTGATCTTCTTCAGGTGCGTCTTGTTGAACTGGAGAATTTTTATGTTGAACTCGGGAATCTCTACGGAATTTAGAACTGAACCCTTTATTTAATCCACAATGGTAGATTTTTCTTGTTTCGTCAGCCATGACCGAGTAGAAGTCTTAAGTAATTTTTATTTAGTATCGCCTGGACACGTGGCGCAATGGATAAAAGTGTTGGGTGTAATTTGATTAAGACCAGATCATTCTGATTTTTAGTAGAATGTTTTTTCAAGCAGGGGTTCAATTCATTTTTTGATTAAAAAACAAAAATTACTTTCACTTTAACAGCCGTCCCCAATTATAATCATTTGTTTATTTTTTTTTTAGATAAACATCATACATACGCGCTGACAAAATCTGGGTAAATTTGTGGGCGGACAAACTTTAGACACAAAATTGAGTGAGCCTGGGGAATGACTGCCTTTCATAAACAAACCTGGAAGAAATTAAAATAGAATGCAATTCAATAGCAGAAAAAGTTAAAAACAAGGAAACAAGTTTGGTCCATTGTATTAGTTATCTAAACATATATTATATATATATATATATATATATATATGTGATTTTTTGAAAGCTTACCAAAGCATTCCGTTCAGGAGCCCAAACAACACCATAGAAGATATTTTCATTTAGAAATCATCTATTTATCATTTTTCAAATTAAAGTGTTTATTACCTACACGTGTTTCACTACAAAGCAGGTACTTGCTTGGCAGATCATCATGGAAAAATTTAGCACCTTGAATAAGATTAACAACACCTGGCAATACACAATGTGGTGTTGATTTTCTTGGGGTCACTTAAGAAGGGAAGAAAAAAATAAAGTAAGATAGAGAATAAAAAATATAAAGTAAGAAAGAGAATAAAAAACTATATATATAAAAATATATATATACAAAAATATATATAAAGATATATATAAAAATATATATAAAAAATAATAATAAAACAAAAATATATAATTTGCCTTAAATGCACTCCAGTGATGACAAATATCACCCCCACAAAGAAATATAAAGACCAAACAACAGTCAAAACTCCGTTCCTAAATTACTATTTCAAGCCACTGATCTTATTGGCATTCCAGATCTATTCCATCCGAAGGAAAAAACGATACAGCTGTCCTTCTCAATGCATGCAGTTGTGTTGTCCCTATTTCCAGGTTCAATTCATTCCTTTTCAAGATGGACTCGCAACGTGGTGAATTAATAACGATTTCGCAGAGACTCCCCTCCTAAGAAAACACTCCCAAAATAGTAGACATAAAATATTTATCCATAATACATATCCTAAAATTCTAGTTTCTATTTTTTAAATTATTCTCTATAAAAACTAATTATCCAACATCAGTTACATCTTTTATCATTCCGGGAAAATATCTTTATTTAATTTACTGCCGATCATTACCTTGTTTATATTTATCGTAGAGGACAATCTTCATCCCGCAGTAATCATTTTGAAAAAAAAAAAATTCATATACTATATATAAAAATATTACTATTAAATGTTTCTATCAAAAATCTATTATCTATTTTAAAATTTATTCTTTATAAAATCTAATTATCCACCGTCTGGGAATATCTTTTATTTAATTTAATTTTCTGCCGGTAGCTACTTTGTTATTTATCGAAGAGGATAGACTCGCAGTTATTATTCTGCAAACATCATTCCTATATAATAAAAATACAATTTTACTACAAATTGTTTCTTACAACAATCTAGTTTCTATTTTAAAAACTATTCTTAATAAAAACTAATTATCTACGTTCCAGGAAAATATCTTATTTACTTCAGTGTCGAGGGCCACCTTGTTGATATCAATCGAAGAGGACAATCTTAATGCCGTAGCAATCGTTTAGAAAAAATCATTCATATACTATATCTAAACTATTACAAAATGTTTCGTATTTTATTTTAAAAAATCGAATTTAATTTAACCTAATTTAATAAATTGATGATGTCTTCTATGTTATTATTTTTTATTTTTTCTATTTTTTATTTATTTATTTATTTTTTTTTTTTTTAAACTTATTCCTAGAGTTAACCTAATTCCTGTCAGCAGTACCCATATTAATGGTCGATTGATCTTTTCAATTTGACAAACTTTTTAATGTTTTCCCTTTACGTATTGTATTCACGCTTTTGATAAACTCATTATTAGATTTTCATCTAGATTTGTCACTTGTGACATTTTTTACTCATTAATCGTCTAGTGCCTTTTTTACCTGTGCCATTGTTACACAGCCATTTTTTCCGATGCCATTTTTACCGTGATTCGTTGTTATGATCTGTCAATTTTAGTTTAACTGGTAGTTTAAAATCAATAAATATTTATCACTTTATCATTATTACCAGCAATGGAAAATTACGGTTTAAACAAAATTTTTTTTTTTTTTTTTTTTTTTTTTTTTTTTTTTTTAAAATCGCTTTTGAAACCAAAAATACGGCTCAAATTTTTCCGATTTCGATATTTCAAAAAGTTCTGATTAATCGTCCCAACACTAATCAAGATCAAAAGCAATTCGAGAATAAGTGTTAATAAGATGGATAGATTGAAAGCTGAATGATGATCAATACGATGAGAGGATTGAAAATCTCCACATACAACCCACTTACAAAAACAGCCGATCCAGAAAACAGCAATTCTTCCCCCTTTGCCAGAAACATCGCTCATGGAATGTGATGACTAAAAGACAAAATAGGGGGAAGAGAGTGCTATGAGACTGCCGAAAGTAAACCCAAGGTCCATTTTCTACTCTTCTTACATATGACTACAATAGATCCAACGCGATTTTAAGTTGGTATAGCCAATTCCATATGCTGCGAGAATATTCATTAAGCCATTCATGCACTCCTCCAGAAAAAAAAGGTTAACATAAACAAATGTAATATTAGCAGATGACGAGTAAAAATAAGGACGCAAACACATCACTAAAGCAGAATCAAGATATTTTTGGTCAATTCATTTGGTGAAAATAAGCTTTATTGAACAGAACATTTAGCTTTTTATACGGCAAAGCATAGGAGGTAATTCAGGGATGGCGGAGGATGTAAGGCGAAGAGGGGGTGGGGGAAAATATGAGTGGAAGTTGTATAGGGGGGGGGAGTAGTCATGAAAGGAGAACATGCAGAGAAGATTTAAGGTGGAGGGGGGGGGGGTAGAAGGCAAGTAGTGGGAGTGAACCATGTGTGTGAGGGAGAAGTGGGAGGTCGGGTAAGCAAGAAGAGGAGGAGGAGGCGGCGATGTTAGGGGGAAAAAGATAAACAAATGTACTGTGTGCATATAATGAAAGTCATCTATTTTACTGAATGAATATTTTTTAAGCAAAATTGTAGGTGTAAAAGATTTACTTACCATAATTTACAAGATCAAAGCAGTAAGTGATGTTGGTAGCTTCTTTTCCATAGACATAATGATTACAAATGGATGAAACGCTGACGTACATGATGATAGGAATCACGCCAAACGATATAATGCCCATCCAGAAGATGTTTAGAAGATAAGACAGGCACAAAAACTGAAATGAAAATTAGGATTTTTTATAGATCTGAAAGAGAGAAACTATAGATAAAAATGTTGGTGTATGGCTGAAATATTAGGGTAGAGCACTCCCAGGAAGTTGATAATGTTTATATAAACAATAAGATTATGAGGATAATGCAGGGGATAACAGCTTAGACTGTCACAAAAAAACAAAAAACAATCCACTTTCAATTTCAGCCAGAAGCATTTACCTGTCTAGTCACACTTAAAAGCTGTGCTACAGTTATCCACAGACACTGTTTCACAGTACTTGACATCTGGAATACTTTTAAAAGGTAGAATTTGAATTCTACATTAAAGAATCTATAACTAAAAAATGCAATTATTTAATGTTTTTTTTTTAAACTTTGTTTAAATTTTTTTTTTAAGTTTTAAAACTCTTTAAATTTTTTTTCAATTAATTTTCAAATAATATTTGAAGCATCTCTGAATGCATATATCATACACTGGACAAGGTAGGTGAAGCTAGGGCGGCAGTGCTTGCTATATGCAAAACCTTTGACAAGGTCTGGCATAAAGGGCTTCTCTTAAAAATTAATTCATATGGTATTACTGGACGAATATTTAATATTAGATCCTTCCTATCCAAAAGAAAGATTCAGTTTGTCCCCGATAGCCATTCATCCAAACAATATGACATAAATGCAGGTGTACCCCAGGGATCGATCCTTGGACCTTTATTGTTCCTGATTTTCATAAACGACCTCTCTGATGACATTGTGTCTGAGATGGGTATATTTGCCAATGACACCACACTCCACTCTTGTCATGTGGGCAAAACAGACGTGCACATATCCAAGACAATGGCTGAATCCTTAGAAAGTGACCCCCAGTCTGTAGTAGAATGGAGTCATAAATGAATAGTAACATTCAATGCTGCTAAGACAAACCTCCTTTCCTTCAACAACTACAAGAAACTTCTTTAACCATTGATTGCCATGGCAAATAACACCTTACCTGAGAGTCCAACGTTCAAACTCCTCAGCCTAATATTCACAAGTAACATGAATTGGAACAAATACATAGAAGACATTGCCAAGGCTGCTGCAAAGAAAGTGGGCTCCTTCTACCGTGCTAGAAAACTTCTCACACCTGACAGTATCCTATATCTCTACAAAGCCCATGCATGGAGTATTGTTGTCACGTCTGGGTTGGTAAACCATTCACTAGTCTCTCCCTCTAAAACAAGGTCCAAAAAGGAGTCTCTAATCTAATAGGTCCTTCACTATTCTGTCCCATCGCTGCCATGTTGCATCCTTGTGCTTGTTTTACAAGTACTTCAATGGAATCCCATCCATTCACTGTGGAGGTCCCTAGATGCCAGAGAGCTTTCTGTTCTCTGTTTCCCCCGACTGTACCGACATGCAGAAATTTTAAATTAATGTGAACAAGCATCTTGCTGCACAGCTCCCAATTTAGGACGCCCCCCTAAACTTTAACTCTAATTCTCAGTAGCCCCTTACGTTTACAGCAGCAACTTGCCTTTTATGGGGTGAACTATGTTTAAAAAAAAAAAAATTTTTTAAAGATGTTTCCCTCTGACAAGAAAAATATTGTTTTCAAAAAGTCCGGATTTAAGGGATTATAACTCTCAGTTGAACATACAAGAGAAAATCAACAAATTAGTTTGTTCCTTTTTCAATAATATTTTTTTGTTTGTCTCTTATATATTGTTTATATATTCCTGAACTTTATTCATGCTTTATTTACGATATTGAGTATATTAGGACTTTCTATGTTATCCTGGGATACCATCCTTTAGGATATCCTTGAAAATATAATTATAAAGTTTTATAAGTTTTGAATATATATATATATGCCATATGGTATAGGTAAAAGAAGTTGGACAGTGTCCAAGTAAGGAAAGTTCTTCGGGCTGCTGAAAGGTCTAGGAGAAGATAGTAGGTGCTGGAGCGTCCAGTGGACAAAGAGGCAGGAGAGAGGATATAGGCGTGTTTCCTTGTTGCTGGCAAGTGTTTCTCTGCTGACCGATCATGATTCCCAAAGAGGCTGAAGTAGTTCTTCAGCAGACAGATGGAATCAATGCGACTTGCAAGTTGATTAGTCAGTGTATAACCAAATCACTTAACAGGGACATTTTTCGGATGGGAGAAAATAGGTCTATGTTTATGACTGCTACAAACCGACCCGGCTAATGCAAAAAGAATTTTTTTTTTCAAATGAAATCAATTAGAATAAATAGCGGTAGTGATCGTGACCCAACGCATGACGGATACGTCTAGTATCATAATAAGAACGATATAATGAAAATATTGAATTAAGCCTAATACTTAGTAATAGTAGTATTCATTTTCATTGAGAAAATTTCATTCATTAAAGCAACGAAGCTGTCTGCTCTAATTTTTCAAGCAGCAGCATGACCTATCCGCTCGACTTTCAAGGTCAATGTTAAGGACAAAGTGAAGTGGGACAACATGAAGTGGGACAAAGTGAAGTGGGACAACGTGAAGTGGGACAACGTGAAGCGGGACAAAAAACGAAAATAAGCAAACAAGAAAATTCACACTCAACAGCTTTTAGTTTCTAAAGTGCCAACCACTAATTATTTTCCCGCCCACTTGCCAGCAAATATTTACTTCCCAGTTGGAGGGAAGTCGTTTTTAACTCACTTCCTGTTATTACGATCCGCCCATCAGACATTTTCTAAGCTTTCCTTTGTCACATGGGTTTTCAATACTGATTGGTCTACGTTTAAACAAATGCTGTATAATTAAGCAGTTGACTGAACAATCAAATAAATCTACGATACGTAGCGTCTAATTTCCTTTAAACATTTTGGGATCCTTTAAGTACAGAGTCAAGTAAACCAAGATCTAAAATCACTGACTCCTTATTCCATCAAACGGGTGAGTCAAACAATAGAAATCACCAGAAGAGGTACCCGGCGTTGCCCAGATGTCAAATATGCCAGAAAATTTAACCATCTATTATTATATTAAACTAGAAGGATACCCGTCCCAGGACAGGTAAAATTAATCCTGCAAACAGAGCAGTTTTTTCTTTACAAACGAGTCATCGTTTATTAAGGCCGAAGGGTCAAGGGTCAACCGAGGATAAGGGTTAATTAAGTTTGACAGGTGGACCGTGAAACATTGAGGAGATTAGTAACAATGGTTGTAACTGGTCAGAATTTAATTCTTTAAGAGGACGGCTGAACAAGAATCTGTTTACATTGAACTTAAAAACGGCAATGTTGTAGTCAGCTGGGAAGCAGCCCCGTGGTACTGTGTTCCATTGACGGGCAGTTCTAGGAAAGAAACTTTGCTCATGGAAGTTCCATTTAGTTTTAGGTACACAAAAAGAGAAAAGGGAAATTATTGACAGTGGTTGTAGCTAGACGAGGTTTTATTGTGAATGTTTTACAGAGGCGGGGTAACCATAGATTGAAGTTCAGTCAAGCCCATGCCATGAAAATAACGATATAGAGTTTGCACCACTTTTATGTCCCCTTAGGAAGATTAAAATCAAGATATAACGATACTAAACCTTGTCTAGAATCCTTATTTCAATTTTGATCAAAATCCGTTTCATAATTTTGATTCTAGAAAATGTCTAAAATTTGAGGTTATGGGGTTTTAAGAAGAAATTGAAATTCAGGGAATCTTGCTTAATTGGCGACTAATGAATATGGATCAAATTTAATGCAAATCTGAAATATTTGAATTTTCAAATGGGAGGGTGTGCCCATATTATGCCCTCTAAAAACCCTTTAAAATATTTCATGCAAATTGAAATTTGGGGAATGTTTATTAATTGATTTTTAATACCTATTGTTAAAATTTCACAAAAATTGCAGGTATCTGAATTTTTATGAAGAGCTTCCACCCTCTCTTTTCCTACTTTACATAAAACTAAATATAGCCTACATTTGGACTCTTTACGCCTCACAATTGTGTTCCAAAATTCATAATGATCGTTTAATTAGTTTAGGAGTGAATCCGGTACATAGAAATATATAAATATACACACAACCTAACTGTATATAAATGGAGATATATGTCTGAAACATAAAGTAAAGACGATTTTTCCCTATTTTATTGACATTAATAGCTTTATTAACAAAAGATAGATAAAAAATTGTGTTTCATTAGTCAGATAGGGAAAATATCAGTACATGTTGTTAAAAAGAAACAAATTTATTTTCGATCGATTTTAATATTTAGTCCTAATCAATGTTTTATTTTTCATTCGTCATAAATAAAGAAGAAAGAGGAGCTTTCATTCTCACCGTCCTGATACTGCTACCCAAATAACTGTGTACTATATTAATAACAGACAAATATTAAAGAGAGAGAAGGGAGGAGGTAGAGAGAGGGTAGAAAGAAAAAAGACAGCCTGTTTTATGTATTTAATAGTACCATAAATTAATACCTTCTTTCGTGGATCAATCTGTTAGTTTCCTGTATTTAAAGACTCAGTTTGTGAGTTCAAACCTCATACAAGGCATAAATATTTTTACTCTGATTTTGACCCAAAATGAACTTAGACATTTCAAATTACAATATTAAACAAATTGTTTAATTTTAGTCTTATTTTATAACCTACATAAGGTGATATTAAATTTTCTTGCTCACATGCCCCTATTCTGAATTTGTGACTGTGGGCTGCCATCAATAAACTACCTCTCCTGCACCAAACGGTCATAATTGAAACAAAAAAAGTCACATAAAACTTTTTTCAGGGAAAATTTTATAATTAAAATTTATTAAAATTTGCTGGAATATTTTTTTAAATAAAAATTGAATATCAAATAAATAGGAATTTTTACTTAATTACTGAAAACCATAAAACAATTTAAATTAAAAAAATAAATAAATAAATAAAAATAAAATAAAATATAATTTTTTAAATTTAATTATTTTTAGTGAGCAATCATTTATATCGGTTTGAAACTGTCTAAATTAAACTTAAAATGTTGTTTATGACCGTTTAGTACAAGAGAAACAGTCCACTGATGGTGGCCCATGGCCACGAATTCGGAATAGGGGTGTGTGAACAAGAAAATTCAATATTGTCCTATATAATTTACAGAAATAGCCATGCTAGTGTGTGTGTGTATAGAAAATGTAACTGTATCTAATACTTACAAATGCAGCCATTACACGTCCTCCCATGATGCACTTGGCCCCTGAATATACATTCTTTCGTGTGTCCCCTGTAGCCAGAATGCCAAACACCAGCAATATGATAGATAATACTCCCATTGCAACAGCAATAACAATGAACACAACTTGAAGAACTTCCAGCCTAAAAAAGACAAAAAGTAAATAAATAATGAATGAAAACAAAAATGTCTGATTTAATATTATTAGGCACCCCAAAACTAAAATTTTATTTTCATTATGTGTAAAACAATTTAAATGTGGACACATAGATGTTTGCAAAACAATGGTATCAAATTTATTTTAGTAGCATAATTAGTCACCACATTATGGCCGAAATTAGAAAATTTGGCATCTTGTGTGTTATATTTGTTTAGAAGACAATTACCACAGTGTATAACTACAGGCTTCAAACAAGTAAAAAAGTGAAAAATCCTTACAAATATGATTTTGTGGTAAATGAAAATCAATCATAATAGAAACAATTATTAGATCAAGCCAGCCTAAACATTGGGCAAAATCCCATTACTTCTCAAAACAAAACATACAAAAATGACATGAAGTGTAACTTTGTTCATATAAGATTAATTTCAAAAGCTAACACATTGCATCTTTGTAATATGATTCATAGCACAGAAGATAGATTTTTTTTTAATAGTAAATCCATGAAAAATCTCAGATTTGGAACATGTAAAAACAGATGGAAACAATTTGCTAATACAATAAAATTTTACTTCATTAAAGTTTTCAACTTGGATTTTTTTTGAAAGACAAATTAAAACTCTATATTAAGTCCACCATATTGACGAGTGGCCCTTTTTTCTTTAAGATGGATTGTTTTTATATGGATAGACACACATTATCGTGTGCATTAAGTTGCAAAACACCAACATTAAAAAAATAAATCACTTGTCAGAGAAAATAGTAACTTAACTTGAAGTAACCTGATAAAAAATCTATTAGTGACACAAGAAAAAAATGATAATACATTTATAAAGAGAAAAGATTAAATGTTGTTTACATGTAAATTTTATCAAAATAAACCAAAAAATAAATGAGTTATTGCAAGTTGAAATTGGAGGGAACTTCACTATATCTACCCATTTCGCACACTAGACTGGCTTGTTTTTGATACCCAATATTATTCTGCGACATTTAAAATGATACTGTTTCAAGAAAATTTCATTTTCTTTGAATTCTCATAAACAAAAGCTTTATCTGACATCTGTCTTAGTTAGGATGTGAACTAGTTCACACCAAGCATAAAAGTCTTGTGCAATAAAGTGAGAGATAGTTCTCATCGGATATGTATCAGATTTGGCGCAGACATCCAGAAACATCCGAGAAGAAAGTGCAAAAAAGATTTTGTGTTCACTCTAGACTTTCGAACTATATGAATTTAAAAGAATCAAAATTCCAAATGTAATAATATCAAATTTAATATATAATTTATAATGAAGGTCAAAATGAATCCAACAATAATGGATAAACAAAAAAATCCCAGCTTCAGGGGTCAGCTGCAGATAAAAATCAAGATTAAAATTACTTTTTTCCATTTTTTTAAAAAATATTTTTAATGCGTTCATTTTATTTTTTTATATATTCATAAAATGTTCATTTTATTTTTTTATATATTCATAAAGTGTTCATTTTATTTTTTATATATATATTCATGAAATGTTCATTTTATTTTTTATATATATATTCATGAAATGTTCATTTTATTTTTTATATATATATTCATGAAATGTTCATTTTATTTTTTATATATATATTCATGAAATGTTCATTTTATTTTTTATATATATATTCATGAAATGTTCATTTTATTTTTTATATATATATTCATGAAATGTTCATTTTATTTTTTATATATATATTCATGAAATGTTCATTTTATTTTTTATATATATATTCATGAAATGTTCATTTTATTTTTTATATATATATTCATGAAATGTTCATTTTATTTTTTATATATATATTCATGAAATGTTCATTTTATTTTTTATATATATATTCATGAAATGTTCATTTTATTTTTTATATATATATTCATGAAATGTTCATTTTATTTTTTATATATATATTCATGAAATGTTCATTTTATTTTTTATATATATATTCATGAAATGTTCATTTTATTTTTTATATATACATTCATGAAATGTTCATTTTATTTTTTATATATACATTCATGAAATGTTCATTTTATTTTTTATATATATATTCATGAAATGTTCATTTTATTTTTTATATATATATTCATGAAATGTTCATTTTATTTTTTATATATATATTCATGAAATGTTCATTTTATTTTTTATATATATATTCATGAAATGTTCATTTTATTTTTTATATATATATTCATGAAATGTTCATTTTATTTTTTATATATATATTCATGAAATGTTCATTTTATTTTTTATATATATATTCATGAAATGTTCATTTTATTTTTTATATATATATTCATGAAATGTTCATTTTATTTTTTATATATATATTCATGAAATGTTCATTTTATTTTTTATATATATATTCATGAAATGTTCATTTTATTTTTTATATATATATTCATGAAATGTTCATTTTATTTTTTATATATATATTCATGAAATGTTCATTTTATTTTTTATATATATATTCATGAAATGTTCATTTTATTTTTTATATATATATTCATGAAATGTTCATTTTATTTTTTATATATTCATAAAGTGTTCATTTTTTATTCATGAAATGTTCATTTTTTTATATATATATATATTCATGCAAACGTTCATTTTTTTTTTTTTTAAATATATTCATGAAATGTTCATTTTTTATATATATTCATTAAGTGTTCATTTTTTACATACATTCATTAAGTGTTCATTTTTTTATATACATTCATTAAGTGTGCATTTTTTTATATACATTCATTAAGTGTGCATTTTTTTTTATATACATTCATTAAGTGTGCATTTTTTTTATATACATTCATTAAGTGTGCATTTTTTTTATATACATTCATTAAGTGTGCATTTTTTTATATACATTCATTAAGTGTTCATTTTTTTATATATATTCATTAAGTGTTCATTTTTTTGGTCCCCCAATTTATAAAATCGGGGGACTTATGTTTTGAAGCATGTCCGTCCGTCTGTATTTTTCTCCGCAACCATCCACTGAATTTCTCTGAAATTTTGCATGAAGTTGTAACTTTGGTCAGGTTAAAAAGTGACATTCTCCGATTTTTGAAAAAAAATCTGGTTAGCCTCCCCCCCCCAGGGGGTCAAAAGACACCGAAATGGCAAAAAATGACATTTTTTGGCCCATAACTTTTCATCCATCCATTCAATTTCTTTGAAACTTGGCCAAAATGTGGAGGCAATTGTTCCTAATAGAAAATAAGTATCGCTGACCTTGGAAAAAATCTGGTTCGCCCCCCACAGGGGGTCAGAAGCCCCCAAAATGGCAAAAAATGACCCTTTTCTCCCATAACGTTTGATCCATCCATTCAATTTTTCTGAAACTTGTCCAAAATGTAGAGGCAATTGTTCTGGATATAAAATGAACATCCTTGACCTCAGAAAAATTCTTGTTCGCGCCTCCAGGGGGTCAAAAATGCCCCAAATTGCCCAAATTTATTGCATTTTACACTCGCCACATCGAGTCACATACAGAGGGGGACCACACACGCACGGCTTGTTATATATACTAAGTGTTCATTTTTTCATATATATTCATCAAGTGTTCATTTTTTTTTATATATATTAATCAAGTGTTCATTTTTTGTCATGCTTAATTATCATCATCCATTTTATTGTTTTATTTTTCTGAATCTTTTCTGAACTTTACAAATTAACAGAATGTGAACAATCTACCCTTGTGGATTAAATAAAGGATTCAATTCAAAATTCTGCATAGGTTCTTGAGTCTGACTAGAAGCTTGCTAAGTTAAAAAAAAAAATGCATCTGAAGAAGGTTGGAGGTGACATCAGCCGAGACGTTGTGAATAGGACAATCAAGATGAGAAAAGTCGTCCAAATAATCCAAATATTACATAATGTCACAGTTGTTGCTAGCTAGAAATGTGTTGATTTATTTTGTCGATGCATTGAGCATTTCATAAGTCTCCGTTTGAAATGACCGGCTCTGTCTTTCGCCGACCATGTCTCCTTTTTATAGTCATGCTTATCATGTTATTGCTTTTTATTTCTGGGATAGCCGTTTTTTTATTGGCCTAGAAATGCAAATTTACACCTGTGATTGTCTATTGGTTAGAACAAAATCTTAATGACTTGGAATGAGATCTTGTCAATGATCGTGTAACATATGGTAACATTAGAGATGCGATGGAGAGTGCCTGGTTATTTAATTAATGTAACAAGCAATTTAGATTATAATCAAACCACCATATGCTGAGACTCTGCCTATTTTTTTTAAACGTAAATATTCGTTGAAATTAAGTAATTTATATTTTATTTATTAGTAATTTGTTGAATTTATAAATGTTGCAAAATCGATGTGATCAGGTGATCAGAGGTTGGTAACTTAGCAAAACTTGCAATATGGCTAACGTCGTAGTATCATTTAGTTTGTTTAAAATTATCAAAATTTCAGTGCATTTTTTTTTTTTTGAGTGAATATTTTTTCATAAACAGATTTGTTCATAAAAATAGATATCCATTAACAAAGATATCACCAGACTTAACTTTTTATATAGATTACTATTAAATTAATAAACAAAATAAAATAAAAAAGATTCAAAAAATTACTTACCATCCGACTTTGAAATGAAATAACTCATCAACAATCTGCACCAGAAAGATGTGAAGGGCTTGGTATAATGTGCCACAAAAGACTCCGATCCCAACCAAGCAGATAACGGTGGCAAGCAATGATGCAAACGGAATGCTCCCAAGTTTTTCCGTACAACCTGGAAGTAAACCACAGTTTTTAGTTGCCACACGGCCATGATTAGCGGCATAAGAATAAGCCGTTGTGGGGATCATCGTTACGAACACCATTTCTTCACGAGAAAAAGCAGACAAAAACAAAACAAACAAGAACGAGGATGTTCACTTTTTCTTTCTCGGGATAAAAAAAGAGTTTGCACTGAAAATAGAACAAGTCATTCACCGCGATTGAATGATCCGCACCTGAAACAGAGCAGTTATTATGTTGATGTTTAATGATCAACTTGAGACTTTAAAATTATGACCCCGATAACAATAAACTCTGCAATTTGGGCTTTCCAGGACAAGAAAGGCGGCATTTAGTCATGGGGATGGGGGATATGTGCCCTCCCTTTTATAACATGAAAACAAAATTACACAACTAAAAAAGGATTTTTTTGTAAAATTTATTTTTCTTCTAATATAGAAAATTATTCTGTGAAATTTTATAAGTTGGACCTAAAGAGCATTTAAGCCAGCATAAAAGGTAAAGGTCGCATAGCCTGGACGCGCACGAGTGTTGTTGCCGACATCGCACACTGCCCATGGCCGTAGCGGCGGTGATTTGTTAAGAATCACCGTGTCTAGGGAACAGCATATGGAAGGCGGAGCCCATCCCTCTCCTTCCGCCGCCTTGAACCTTCCCTGAGTTTTAGTCAGGTACCTATTTACTGCTGGGTGGACAGAGGGAGTTTTCAGACCCGAAAATTCGCATGCCGTGAGTGGGATCGAACCCGGGTCCTCAAGCCCAAAGACAAGTGCTATAACCACTCGTCCACAGGCCCTCCCTAAGCTAGCATATCAAACATTAATTCTGACTAACCCAGTCACTGCGTGTATCTCCTCAGAAATAACTAATATTTGTATTTTTTCGATTTGAACTTCTTTAAACAGTGCTTTGAAATTTATTGAATCAATTTTCAATTTATAGAAAATTTGAAAACTTATAACTTCTAAGCTATCTCTCCAATAGTTATTTTCACGAGGCGTGCTCGTTTGATGAGATAAAATTACCCAGTTGCATTTGGAAATATATGTTTAAAAATAATTATATTCTTTTTTCTGAATAAATCCCTAAAGTTTCATTAAAATTTGATAATTATACCTGATATTTTTTAAAGATTGTCCAAATATCTCTGGTTAATAGAAACATTTGTCTTAATAATGACACAAAGATTGTTCTCGGTCTTTGAGCTGAAATCAAAGTGTAGCTTTAGAGTTATGAATAAAATTAAATTCATCAAGATTTTAGGAATATTTTAAGTAGTATGACCTCTTAAATAAATGTGGTATTGTGGTGACTGCAACGATTCTTCTCTAAGAGTAGAATAGACAAATAGAGTAGACAAAGAGATGACCAACAACACCCATATCATCCTACACTTTTGATGGGCTTTTTCCTAATTTGTCAAATTGTATATATTATATTTTTTCGCAAATAAATAATCCAAAATATAGTATTCCAATGAAATTGGACCTGAGCGTTTGTCTCGTGATTTTAGCCTGAATCTACGAACTGTGTTCGAGCGCCTGCAACCGCCACTCCTACACTGGTGAGGGTAAGAAAGCCCGAAACGATGTCGTCTGTAGGTGAAAAAACACTTTTAAAATATTTATAATATATATATATATATATATATAGTGAATGCTTTTATTCAAACATGTACAAGGTCTGCTACACTGGCATGTCGATGTTATCGATCTACAGCTCTCAAGAGCTGAGGTCTCATCAGGCAGAAAATTGTTTTTTTGATTCAACTGGTTGCTGAATTCCAGGGAGAATGAAGTCAAGCAAAAAAGAAGAGGAGAAAGAAATAAAAGTCATGTGACCGATTTTAAAATATGATTGCCGTTAGAAATTACTATTTTCTTATTTTTATCTTTTATATATTTTATTTTATATATATATATCCAACGCTGAGCTGGGGTAGAAAGGGGGGGGCTAGGAAAAGAAAAAGAAGAGAGAAGGGAAAGAGATACAATTGCTGTCAAAAAAGTTTAATTTACAGCTGTTAATATTTTTATTTTGTATTTTTATCCAACGCTTAGTTAAGGTGGGGGGGGGGGTGGAAGAAAAAGAAAGAGAAAGGGGTTGAGGGGTGTTAGGGGTGGATGTCTATAGCCATTTAGGATTTGTTGCGGGGAATGGTTCCGAGTTAAATTCATATTTATTTTTATTCAGCGCTGGGCTGGATAAAGGGGGGGTCGGGGGGAGATTAAACAAGAGCGAAAGAGAAGATGAAGGAAGAGGGGAGGGGGGGTTTCAAGTTTGTTGTGTCTGCTTCCTGTCAATGCAGACATATAACAATTACATGACACCCAGCTTACGGGGATATTTTAGTTTAAGCTTAATTGGCATTTAATTTTGATTATTTTGATGGATAGTTAAATGTATTTTAAATAATATTTATCAGTTAATTAATAAAACATAATGGTAATTGTCTTTATTTTTAGTAAGATTCATATATGGATTATTGGCAGTAATATTAGTAGGTTAGTTCTAGGTACTAATGAGTTAAAATATATTGGGAATTATTCTTGGTAAGGATCGTATATAAGTTTATGACATTGATATAGATGGATTATACTATTATATTTAGTTTTAATTATTTTGGAATATGAATAAATGTATTTCGATTATAAATAATAGTTATTGATGGATTAATAAAACATACTGGTAATTGCTTTTATTTTTAATGGAATTTATATATCGATTAATTTCAGTGGTATAAATAAATAAATTTTATTATTCGTTGTGGTCCTATTATTAATGGTGGGGTTAACACTTGTTATAGTATTAGTGGTAAGGTGTTCTAGTTAAAATTGTTAACGCAAGTTATGGTCTATGAAGGGGGGGATTAGGAATGGTGGGGGCTAGTAATTTTAATTAAAGTGATCAGTATATAATTATTTAAATATTTAAAAATTGGTTTTGGTAATAAGTAGTTTTGTCAGCTGGATGTTGAGTGCACATACGCACTCGTGCACACATATAAATACATATATGCACATGTATACACAAACATTCATATATGCACCTAAACCCATGCACATACGCGTGAACACACAGATACACATGTATGTGTACATATGTATACGTATACATACGCGCATACAGGCGCACACATACACACATAAATAGTTATAAAATTTTATATCTTCATACATATGCCCACTCATATGTCCGCAAAAATCACCTATATATATATATATATGTAAGATTTTACTTTTACATGTTATAGTATTTATTCAAAGATTGGGGTGGTTGTACTGTGTTTGTAGTTGAGGGTTAAAGTTACTTGATTTGGAAGTGTTAATAAGTGTTAATTTTAGCGGGCTTTTTGGGTATTGGGTTTTTTTTGTTTTAATGGTATTATTTAGGGGGGGTTGTACAAATTACTGAGGAGGTGTGATCTGTTATGCCTACAGTTGATCGATGTTTCCTGTTTTTTGTTTAAAAGTTTTCCTCTGTCAGTAAATTTAATTATTTCAAGTTTTTCGCCGAGGCATAAATAGCATGGTGAGTTTAATGAGCTACAGGTGCTAGTTTTTCTGATAATGTTCCAGATTACAATTGGTGATTTATTTTTATTAGTGAGTTCCCAGTGGTAATTTGAGAGTGATGTTCTGTTTTGGTAGCTTGGGTTGTTGAATGAACATTTATGGCCGGTGTATCTCTCTTTGAAAGTATTACCTGCCATACCTATGTAGTATTTTTTTATATTAGGAGTTTCCTTAGTTGAGATTGTTGCTTGGTAAATCGTCTTTGTTATTAAACAATTTTGTTGCAAGGGGCATTCATTTTTATTTATGCAGTTACAGGACTTTACTTTAGTTGTTTTATTGTTATTTGATTCAGGGTTTAGGTTGCTGTTTAGGATTTTGTTATTGTGTTTTTTAATTATCATTTCTAAATTTTCGCTGCAACTGTAACTTAGTTTAAGTGTATTTTTGTTGAATATTTTATGTAAGATATTGTTTGGGGGGAAATATGTGTTTATGAGGTTTAGAAATTTTTTACCAAGTTTGGTTTTAACTGCTTGATTGAAGGGAGGTGTAAACCATATTATCTTCCTATTTCTTGCTTTATTGTTTTTATTATTAGTCGTTGCAGGTTTATTAAATTTAATTTGTGTATTCTTGTATCCGCTGTTTTTTAGTGCTTTATTATAGAATTCTTTATGTTTGTTAAAGATTGTTTCATTTGATGAGTTATTGCTTATCCTATGTTGGATAGATTTAGGGATGTGTTTAATGATAGTTTTGGGGTGGTTGGAGAGGGGGTGTACATAGATTGGGTTAAAGTTTTCTTTATTATATGGTTCGTATGTTTCTTTGGTTAAGTTGAGAGTTACATCTAGGAAATTTACTATTTTAATGTTGGAAGTTATTTCAACTTTAAGGCATATCCTCCTCATCTCCCTAATAATAATCTTTTTAATATTTTCACACCTTTGCCCATTAGAGTTTCTGACTACTAAGAGTCCATCATCCCTATATAGGCCAATGTCTTCAATATCTATATCATTAGTTAGGTTGTAGAGGATGTATAAACCAACTAGGTCGGTGATTTCTGCAGAGTCAAAAGAGCCCATCGAAACATCAAAAGAGCCAGATTGGTTGCTCTTTGTCCATTGATCTTTTTTACTAATTAGCACTGTTTTCCTACATTTTCTTACAATGTTAATCTCTTCTTCAGAAATATCCGAGAGAAGAGTAGCAAACTCCATGACGCTTTCGAAGAGTTCATTAGAAATTGAGGGGTAGTAATTAATTATGTCAAATTGGATGAAGGAACAATTTATTTTGTTTTTTATTTTGCGGAACCAATTAATTGTATCGGTCGTGTTGATCCATTGGTTGAGTTTATATGCTGATCTAATGTTTTTGTTAATTTTTTGTAGAATGATTTTGCTAATTTTTCATATATACTCAACCAATGGATCAACACGACCGATACAATTAATTGGTTCCGCAAAATAAAAAACAAAATAAATTGTTCCTTCATCCAATTTGACATAATTAATTACTACCCCTCAATTTCTAATGAACTCTTCGAAAGCGTCATGGAGTTTGCTACTCTTCTCTCGGATATTTCTGAAGAAGAGATTAACATTGTAAGAAAATGTAGGAAAACAGTGCTAATTAGTAAAAAAGATCAATGGACAAAGAGCAACCAATCTGGCTCTTTTGATGTTTCGATGGGCTCTTTTGACTCTGCAGAAATCACCGACCTAGTTGGTTTATACATCCTCTACAACCTAACTAATGATATAGATATTGAAGACATTGGCCTATATAGGGATGATGGACTCTTAGTAGTCAGAAACTCTAATGGGCAAAGGTGTGAAAATATTAAAAAGATTATTATTAGGGAGATGAGGAGGATATGCCTTAAAGTTGAAATAACTTCCAACATTAAAATAGTAAATTTCCTAGATGTAACTCTCAACTTAACCAAAGAAACATACGAACCATATAATAAAGAAAACTTTAACCCAATCTATGTACACCCCCTCTCCAACCACCCCAAAACTATCATTAAACACATCCCTAAATCTATCCAACATAGGATAAGCAATAACTCATCAAATGAAACAATCTTTAACAAACATAAAGAATTCTATAATAAAGCACTAAAAAACAGCGGATACAAGAATACACAAATTAAATTTAATAAACCTGCAACGACTAATAATAAAAACAATAAAGCAAGAAATAGGAAGATAATATGGTTTACACCTCCCTTCAATCAAGCAGTTAAAACCAAACTTGGTAAAAAATTTCTAAACCTCATAAACACATATTTCCCCCCAAACAATATCTTACATAAAATATTCAACAAAAATACACTTAAACTAAGTTACAGTTGCAGCGAAAATTTAGAAATGATAATTAAAAAACACAATAACAAAATCCTAAACAGCAACCTAAACCCTGAATCAAATAACAATAAAACAACTAAAGTAAAGTCCTGTAACTGCATAAATAAAAATGAATGCCCCTTGCAACAAAATTGTTTAATAACAAAGACGATTTACCAAGCAACAATCTCAACTAAGGAAACTCCTAATATAAAAAAATACTACATAGGTATGGCAGGTAATACTTTCAAAGAGAGATACACCGGCCATAAATGTTCATTCAACAACCCAAGCTACCAAAACAGAACATCACTCTCAAATTACCACTGGGAACTCACTAATAAAAATAAATCACCAATTGTAATCTGGAACATTATCAGAAAAACTAGCACCTGTAGCTCATTAAACTCACCATGCTATTTATGCCTCGGCGAAAAACTTGAAATAATTAAATTTACTGACAGAGGAAAACTTTTAAACAAAAAACAGGAAACATCGATCAACTGTAGGCATAACAGATCACACCTCCTCAGTAATTTGTACAACCCCCCCTAAATAATACCATTAAAACAAAAAAAACCCAATACCCAAAAAGCCCGCTAAAATTAACACTTATTAACACTTCCAAATCAAGTAACTTTAACCCTCAACTACAAACACAGTACAACCACCCCAATCTTTGAATAAATACTATAACATGTAAAAGTAAAATCTTACATATATATATATATATAGGTGATTTTTGCGGACATATGAGTGGGCATATGTATGAAGATATAAAATTTTATAACTATTTATGTGTGTATGTGTGCGCCTGTATGCGCGTATGTATACGTATACATATGTACACATACATGTGTATCTGTGTGTTCACGCGTATGTGCATGGGTTTAGGTGCATATATGAATGTTTGTGTATACATGTGCATATATGTATTTATATGTGTGCACGAGTGCGTATGTGC
This sequence comes from Sepiola atlantica, assembly GCA_963556195.1. NCBI lineage: Eukaryota > Metazoa > Mollusca > Cephalopoda > Sepiida > Sepiolidae > Sepiola > Sepiola atlantica. The sequence continues at coordinate 49,365,690 of OY744548.1, forward strand.
ACTCAACATCCAGCTGACAAAACTACTTATTACCAAAACCAATTTTTAAATATTTAAATAATTATATACTGATCACTTTAATTAAAATTACTAGCCCCCACCATTCCTAATCCCCCCCCTTCATAGACCATAACTTGCGTTAACAATTTTAACTAGAACACCTTACCACTAATACTATAACAAGTGTTAACCCCACCATTAATAATAGGACCACAACGAATAATAAAATTTATTTATTTATACCACTGAAATTAATCGATATATAAATTCCATTAAAAATAAAAGCAATTACCAGTATGTTTTATTAATCCATCAATAACTATTATTTATAATCGAAATACATTTATTCATATTCCAAAATAATTAAAACTAAATATAATAGTATAATCCATCTATATCAATGTCATAAACTTATATACGATCCTTACCAAGAATAATTCCCAATATATTTTAACTCATTAGTACCTAGAACTAACCTACTAATATTACTGCCAATAATCCATATATGAATCTTACTAAAAATAAAGACAATTACCATTATGTTTTATTAATTAACTGATAAATATTATTTAAAATACATTTAACTATCCATCAAAATAATCAAAATTAAATGCCAATTAAGCTTAAACTAAAATATCCCCGTAAGCTGGGTGTCATGTAATTGTTATATGTCTGCATTGACAGGAAGCAGACACAACAAACTTGAAACCCCCCCTCCCCTCTTCCTTCATCTTCTCTTTCGCTCTTGTTTAATCTCCCCCCGACCCCCCCTTTATCCAGCCCAGCGCTGAATAAAAATAAATATGAATTTAACTCGGAACCATTCCCCGCAACAAATCCTAAATGGCTATAGACATCCACCCCTAACACCCCTCAACCCCTTTCTCTTTCTTTTTCTTCCACCCCCCCCCCCACCTTAACTAAGCGTTGGATAAAAATACAAAATAAAAATATTAACAGCTGTAAATTAAACTTTTTTGACAGCAATTGTATCTCTTTCCCTTCTCTCTTCTTTTTCTTTTCCTAGCCCCCCCCCTTTCTACCCCAGCTCAGCGTTGGATATATATATATAAAATAAAATATATAAAAGATAAAAATAAGAAAATAGTAATTTCTAACGGCAATCATATTTTAAAATCGGTCACATGACTTTTATTTCTTTCTCCTCTTCTTTTTTGCTTGACTTCATTCTCCCTGGAATTCAGCAACCAGTTGAATCAAAAAAACAATTTTCTGCCTGATGAGACCTCAGCTCTTGAGAGCTGTAGATCGATAACATCGACATGCCAGTGTAGCAGACCTTGTACATGTTTGAATAAAAGCATTCACAATACAGCTCTATATTTTTATTGAGCACTCTTTTATAAACCCGGTTTGATTCCCTTTGGATTTCTACCCTGTGGATTTTTACCCTACCTGGATTACTATATATATATATATATATATGAATGTGTGAATTTTGGTAAAAATGGCAAAAAAAAAGTAGATAAATAGAAAAAAATGGCACAAGGAAAAAATATAAATAAAAATTTCAATGATTTTATTAAAATCTTGAATACAATACATAAAGAGAAACCATAAGTTTGTCAAATTAAAAATAAAATTATATCTACATCTAAAAGTAGATGAGGACTCTCAGAGAGCGAATTTTTAAAATAAAAAGGGTGGGCGGCGAATTTTATGAATAAGGCCCCGGGTGGCATTTTGCCTCGGTACGCCACTGCTATAACCAGGCTAAACACTGATGGCTACAGCCACGTTCTGAGCAAGCTAGTGAAACACTGGACACAAAGTAGCCGCAGGTATGCCATATGCGCGTCATCAAGACTCAAGCTTGGCTGTCAGATAACTTTGTCGACCAGACTTCACCTGACATTTGGCCCCCCAACTTGCTTGACTGCAACCTCTTTGACTTCTTTGTGAGTGACGCGGACAAACAGATCTAGCTGCACATGAAAGATGAGCTAAAGGCCAGGATCACCAGATCCTTGGGGGACCTAAGTTGAAAGACAGTGATGAAGGCCCGAAGACACTCCGCTACTTTCATCAAAGCCAAAGACGGGTTTATTGAATGAAATCGACAGAACAAGTCATGAAGACAAACTGACCAAAGTTTGATGAATACATCTCAGAAAATAAAACTCCTGATATTTTTTCCTAGACAGTAATCTTGCAAACAAATATCGTCTGCACTCTGTAATGCGTCTTTTTTTAACTGCTCTATAACTTGTTTTAAACCTATAATCATAGGGGGGGGGGGGGGCTTAGGTTAAAAGTTTGCTTTGGCTAATCTCTAATTAGGAATAAATTATATGGCATAAAATCTTTAAACTTGTTTTTTACCTGGAAAAAATATTTTGCAATGATGCAATATTAGGAAATGAGTAACACAAATTCAAATCTTTAAATAAAAAATGAATTTGTATTATTCGGAATATTATTCTCATGTTCGACCGATGTAACCGCCAACCAGCTTCATGGGCATCTTGTTGAACTAAAGAATCTATACGGAATTTTGAACTGAACCCTTTATTTAATCCATAGGGGTAGATTGCTCTCATTCTGTCAGCCATGGAATAAGTAAAAAGTAAAGTGGTCGTTCATAGTCAGGGGTGATCCGAAAGATCTCTTTTCATTAGCTACTACCGAGATGTAAAGTAAATTTACAAACTTATCAAGTATTTGTTAGATTAAAAAATAAATATTTCTTGTGATTTAGTTTTAAAGATGAGCTTCTATCTTAATCTTAATTGTTCCTAAAGCCAGAGTCTAGTGTTTAGATTGAAAATCAATAACAGTACATAGAAGATAATATCAAGCCTGCAATAAAGAAAACTTCTCACACCAGCCAGTATCCTATATCTCGATAAAGCCACCATGGAGTATTGTTGCCGCAACAACTAGCCTCTTTCTCTTGCACGGGGTGCAAAAAAGAATTTCTCACCTTATAGGTCCTGCACCGTCTGCCAAGCTCCAGCCTCTGTCCCATCACCGCAATGTTGCATCTCTGTTCTTATTTTACGAGTACTTCCAATGAATGTGTTCAGATGAAATTATTGCACTCACTTGTACCACCTCAACGAAAATACCCCCAACTAGTAGCAAAATTCTACTCCTTCACCGCTTGGATCGCTTGCCTTTGAAATTCTCATCCGGATCCGTTTCCCCAACTGTACTAACATGCAGAAATTTGTGAACGAACATCTTGCTGTCCTACTCTCTACCCAGGTTGCCTTCCTATAAATCTGACCCTTATCACAGTAGACACTTTTGTTTCAGTAAGAAAACAAAAAATAATAGGGAGCATGTTAATCTTAAGGTTATGTTTGCTGTAAACCTTCCTGAGGGTATAGTGATTTATAATTGGTATCGATTTTAGGTATTGATTTCAATATGAATGAAAAACTGAAACTAACATAATTTTTGTCTTAGATTTGTTAGAAAAGTAAAAATTCTGAGGTCAATTGCGCTGCAGTCTCTCGAGAGTGCAGCGAACACTCAAGCGACTGCTGCAGCGCAATGAAAGAGCCATGATTAGATGGATCTGCCAAGTCAAGCTGAAAGACGACACTCTCCTCGAGACTCTTCTCTCAAGACTTTGTATAAAAGAAATATCTGATGTCCTTAAGCTGGGCAGAATGAGATGGCTTGGCCATGTCGAGCAAAGCTCCAGCTGGATCTCCCGGGCCAGAGACATGTCCATCGCGCATTAAATCAGCAGGATGGAAGACCAAAGCTCTCTTTGGATGAGCTGTGTAAACGCAACCGTGAAACTCTGGGGATTTGCAAACTTTGATCCTCGTGACCGCTGAGCCTGGAGAGGAAGACTTTGATCAAGACTGACAGACAGGCTCCACCCTCTTATAGAGGACTTATCAAAGGCCTGTTAAAAATAAATCTGATGATGATGATGATGATAAATGTCCAAAGGTCAATATCCAAAGCATGTATGTATATTACGTAACGACACTGAATAACAACTTCCTGGTCTCTCACACAAGTTCGATTGTTGAAGGTAACACACCAGGCTTGTGGGAGGGCAAAAGGGTCTCTAAGACATATGGTAACATGGTGGTGGAATGTAGAGTGTATCAAAGAAATGCGGAAACGATGGAATTAGTGGAGAAAAGGTTTAGTGAATAAGAACATGTATTTGGCGGCAAAGAAGATAGCAAGAAAAGCAATCTACAAAGCTAAGGTGAATGCTGAGCAATCTAAGTTTCCAGATATATTAAAAAGTAATGAAGAATAAAGTATTTAGGATAGATATGGATATTGTTGGAGAGAAATGCATTCGAAATGACAATGGAATGCTAGCAACAAATGAACAGGACAATATGAATGCTTGGAAATACTAATATCAGAGATTGTTGAATAGTGAGTTGTCATGCGACCGAGAAAATCTAGAAGTTGCAGAAGCAGTTTCTGGTTCAGCTATAAAAATTGAGAAAGAAATGGGAAACTGAGTAAGATAAAGAAGGGTAAGACTGCAGAACCCTACGGCATTGCTGCGGAAATGTTGAAGCTTGCAGGTTAAAACAGGCATTGAAATGATCACAGACTTGACAAATCAGACCATAAAAGAGGAGGTTATTCCAAAAAACTTGGATCTTAGTACAATTATGAACTTTTACAAGGGTAAAGGGAGAGCTCTGGATAGAAGTAATTACAGGGGCTTAATGTTGATAGATCAGGTCTTGAAGTGATTGAGAGTATAATTGAGCAGCAAATAAGAAGTCAGATAAGCATAGATGAAATGCAGTTTGGTTTTATGCCTGAGCGAAGTGCCATTGATGCTATATTTATCCAAAGACAAATGCAAGAGAAGTACCTTGGTAAGAAGAAGAACCTGTATTTTGCTTTTGTTGATTTGGAGAAAGCTTTTGACAAGAATACCAAGAGATGTTGTCTGGTGAGTTTTGCATAAATTAGGGGTTCAGTTATCTGCCCTTGAAATCTTCTTAAAAAACAAGATGGAGGCTTACTGAACGAATCGCTGTTATGATACGCAGAATGGAAAAATACTTGTAATTAAAGTTCTAGTGGATAATTTTTTCTACTTTTTCGTACAGTGAGTAAGAATATAATGCTTAATAAGTATATATTATTGTTTTTATATCAAAATAATTTTTTCATATGGCCGCTAATCAGCATAAGCACCAAACATTGTTCACTTTAAACATAGTTCGTTTTAACATCGTACACTTCTTTCCGTTTTAACTCTTTCAGTTTATCAGATTAGGACCCAAAAATGTTCAATACAAAAAGTTACCTTACAGTTTCTTTCGTCGTCTGGTTGTGATCGCCATCTGTGCCGGCGGTTTTACAAAAACATGATTGACTCATAACGGTCCCCTTCGGTGCATGTCAGCTTGACCCGCACTCATTGTCTCATTTGACCCCAACCATAATTCACACTAGCTCACTTAATCTTATCTAAAGATATCGGGTCCCATCCATAATATAACACTACCACCAAAAAAGGGGTAAACGTGAAGTTTCCTGACCCGATAATTTTATCAGAAAGCAGTTTTCTTTTTATAAAGTTTTTTTTTTTTTTTTTTTTTTTTTTTTAATTGCTTTTGATATGTTGCGAAAACAAGAATTATGTTGTGAAACAAATATTTTTATGTTTATATTTAACCGTTGAATGCTTTTTTGTTTCAAATACGACACAATCGAATAAAATGCTTATTTAATATCAACAAGAATGTGTCAAACTGCAACTTGTTTCATATCTGCAACGAGCCTGTAGGTATTAGTATGATGTTGCATCAACACACCCGCTAAATAGGTAATCAGTATCTTCGATGTCAAACCAATATAAAAAATAAAGCATTTAAGGGTTAAAAAAAAATGTGTTGTGCGACAAATATTTTTATAAACATTTTAAATAAATTATTTTTATATAATTCACTAAAAGACTTTATTTCTTTTCATTTCAAATATTTTCCATTCTCATTTTCATATCAACTACCGTCCAGGTTCATCTATGCCAATAAAACAAGCCGCCATATTAGAAATAAGCCGATATACTGGCATATTTACTAATTTAAAAAGTGTTTATTTTTCCTATTTCATACGTAATACTGAATTGATTTCACCGCCAATACGTTCAGCATGTCATGATCTTTTAAAAAATATATACAATTTTTTAGCTATTGCATATCGCCTTTCCGAAAAAATTATCAGGTTAGGAAATTTCACGTTTACAAAAACAAAAAAGGTTTAATTGAAAACAAACTAAAGTTCTTAAAGTAGTGTCGCAAATTTTGATAAAGAATCGGTTAAGCAATGAATCATGATTAATGGTAAAATTGTACTCAGCATTCGTGCAGTATAGTTAACAGCTGAGAAATCGAAAACAAACAAAATATACAACAAATAAGTTTTACTAAATGCAAAAAAATGTAATTTTCAACCAACCTGTATAGTTTAAAGTGTGGAAACTGATTGTAAGATTATCTCTAAATATGTTATCGTCACTTTCACTAAGCCAAACACGAATAAATAAAAACTCCCAGTCCATTTTGTTTGGAGATGGTCGCTAATTTATGGCTTAAAAGATAATTAAAAAAGCTTACCCTACCGCCAACACTAAGTCTGAGGGGTTGCCAATCAGACTCAGGATTAATGGTAAAGTAAGTCTTCTTTTTTCTTAAAGGATGAAACACCAACAACATGAGTCGGTCATATTGGATTTTTACTGTATCCAAAAGACAGATATCAGAAATCTTGTATTGAAATAAAAAAGAAAACTTTAAAACAGTTTCAGAACTTTAAAACTATGCAGATTGGTAAAATATTAAATTTTCTTGCATTTGTAAAAGTTATTTGTTGTATATTTTGTTTTTGTTTTCAGATTCTCGGCTGTTAGCTATACTGCATAAATGCCTTTTACTCTTTCCCTCTAGGCTGTCAACGGAAAAATAATAATGAGATTCTCTTTTCTTTTTTTTTCAATTACACGTAAAAAATTTGTGAAATACATGGAAAAATATTTTTTTAAATATTTTAGACTTTTGAGTAGGAGTTCACTTTACTATATAAATTTAACGTAAAATGATCACTGAGTGCATGGTCACATAGAATAAGACAGAATGAGTAACAGTTTTCTTTGTATTTTCTAAATGTCCACCACTTTTTTTAGTTTCTAGCAGAAAAAAAAAATGGGGTAACAATACAAAAAAAAGAATCTAAAAATGCTAGTAGTTCTGGAAAAAAAAAAAAATGACGGCTATTTGGTAAATATTTAAAAATAGTTACACGTTCTGTCATACGCTATGTAATAAAAAAACTAGGTGATTCATAACGCTTTCTGGTCAGGAAGTGGATGATCATTTTATGTTATATTAATATAATAAAGATTGTGCAATCGCACACAAAAAAATAGAACTTCATTTTTATTTTTTCCATTAATAGCATGGGGGTAAAGGATAAAATTTACCAGATATTTTTATTGAGTAAGATGAATTAAAAATATTAATTAATTAAAAACAAAAACAGGCACCGCAAGACCTTGACTGTCGAAGAAACAAATGCTTGTGTCACAGGTGTGTGATGTGTGTCGCAAAAAGTCATGAGTGGCATCCGGAGTTTTGTTTACGGTTTAGAAACAATTATTGGTAAATTTGTACATTAATACCCTCAACTAACCCCCCCCCCCCTAAAAATGAGATTCTACTCTTTTTAGGCGTGTGAACACACTAAAAAAATTGACGGTAAAAACAATTATTTTAGAATTTAGAGTGAGAGATCAGTTTCGTATATAAATTCAAGATAAAATGATTCCCCACTTCAGGGTCATTCTAACTTTTCAGGGCAGTTAATGAAATTTTTTACTACTAATCTTAAGTCTGAGTGGCAAGGTCGTAAAACCATACATAATCGTCTAAAAAGTAAAAGTTTGGACATTTTTTATTATTCTAAAATTTTTGTCTTCGGTATTAACTTTCAGATTTTTCCCTTTTGCCCAACCAATGTCGATTTCTCATACTGAGGCTGAAATATTTCCTGTCGCTGCGGAGTTAGATACAGACTCCATATATGCAGATATGCTGAAAGCCACTTACCAGGGAGGTATAGCATCCTCGTCATTCGCCTTCATCTGCTCGCTATCATTCTATGGCGCTCACATATTTTGTTTTTACCATAGTCATTTTAGCGAGAAATATTTGGCACATCTGTCTTCTTTGAACATTTACAGTGGTACGAGGTCAAGATAAATCCTATTAAATGTATTTTTGGTGCTACAACTCTTGTGTTCCTGGGCCATTTCACCCCTTCCTCAAAAAGTTAAAGTTTTACAGGATCTCTTTTCACCAACTGCAACATTTTGGGGGCCGATTGAATTATTAAAGATGCTTCATCATCCCGTTTCACTGCACGATATTCTTGCTCCTTGAACTGAACTTTTTTTCTTTTTTTTTTAACAGTTCACCCCAAACAAGGCAGGCCGCCACTGTAGACATAAGGGATTACTGAGAAAAAAGAAAAGGGGAAAAGGTTGGGGGGGGGGGGGGGGTCAACCTAAATTGGGATCTGCACAGCGAGATGCCTGTTTACATTAGTTTTAAATTTCTGCATGTCAGTACTGTTGGGGAAACAGGGGGCAGGGAGAGAGTTTCAGAGGCCAGCAGCACGAGGAAAGAAGCTATTTGAGTAGAAGGCTCTCCGGCATCTGGGGACCTCCACAGTGAATGAATGGGATTTGGTTGATTGTCGAGTTGGTCTAGTGAATATACGAAAAAAGAAAAATGACTGCCATCTGACACATCTTTGCTGTTACATCCCGTGCCTTTCTTCTTTTTTGAAACTTTCATTCACCCCAAACAAAGCACATTGCCACCGAGATGTAAGAGGCTACTATGAATTAGGGACCAGATTTATAGGGGAATCTTATATGGGGAACTGTGCAGCGAGATGTTTGTTCACATTACATTTAAATTTCTGCATGTTGGTACAGTCAAGGAAACAGGGAGCAAGGAAGGAATTTTAATGGCTAGCAGTTCGAGCAAAAGAAGCAATTAAAGTAGAAAGCCTTCCGGCTACAGTGAAGGGGTGAGATTTTGCTGACAGGTTGGAGGTATTTACACCAAGGGGGCACCGGTGCAGCAAGTTCATCGAGGCACATTCCATTAAAGTACTTGTAAAACAAGCACAGGGATGCAACATTGTGGCGATGGGACAAGGGCTGGAGTTTGGTAGATAGAGCCTGATGCTTAATGTTCCTTTGGTAGTCGATGCATCTAGTTCTGCAGTCGGTATAGGTTACAACAACATCACCAGCAGCAAATTCAACCATTCAAAATAAATAAAAACGAGTTTAGTTATACTCATTCCTTTGAAATTGTTGTCTAATATTGAGGTAGTCTTGTTTCAAAAGTATTGGAGCAGTTACATAATTAAGATCTATTATCTTTTGCACTTGCATGTAATCACTCGCGGAGTGATTAGTAAGTGGTTTGGTGAAACACAGGCATGTAATCACTCACGGAGTTATTGCTATGTAGTTCGGTGAGATAACACAGGCATGTTCTTACTCACGTAGTAATACGTCCATCCATCCATCTATATCTCATAACATCAAAGGACACTGTCGTGTCGAGGAGTCAGGCAGATCGTAATATAACCAGGCCAGTGCACTGGAAAATGACGTCATGCTTTAAAGTAACAAACGCGATCTGTTGAACAGTCAGATTATGGTCATTTTGACCCTTCCCTTCACTTAAAAATTCATCAAAATTCAGGAAATCAACCAATTTTAATGAAATTTTGAGTATTTATTAATTAACGATCATAGGATATAATTAACACATTACTTTATTAGAAATCTTCGTGCAAATGTATTATTTCGTGTAATTTGCGTAGGCTAGACAGCAAACATTAAATTAATACTTAATAATAAAATGGTGTTGTGATAAATTTTTGAATTTTTAAAACAAAAACTTTTAATAATGAGAAACGTTGTTGAAATGACAAACTTTGAAAATTGAGAAACTAGACAACTTGACGCGTGATTTTGTCAAATAAATAAAATATTACATCATTTTTTTTTTAAATCCAAATGTTTGGTTTTATGAAACCCTAATACAGACAATATTTTCCTTTTTTTTCCTTTACTTTTTTTCCTCCAGCGTCGAAGTCTTACGGCATAGTCGAAGATCGATGATCTCTTCTGGTGTTATCGAAGAGACTGTTTTTTTTTAATGCCCAATCTGTAGTGAAGCGCACTGACACGCATGTGCATAATAATGAGATTGGTGTTAGTACAGTTAGAAATGTTGTTGAAATGACAAATATTGAAAATTGAAAAACCAGACAACTTGACGCATGATTTTTTCAAATAAATAAAATATTTAAATCATTTTTCTCAATTTTCAATATTTATCATTTCAACAACGTTTCTAACTGTAGTAACACCCATCTCATTATTATACACACGCGTGCCAGCGCGCTTCACTACAGATTGGGCATAAAAAAAACACCCATCTCATTATTATGCACCAGCACGCTTCACTAAAAAAAACAACAAAAAAAACAGTCTCTTCGATAACACCAGAAGAGATCGTCGATCTTCGGCTACGCCATAAAACTTTGACGATGAGGAAAAAAGAAAAGAAAAAAAAAAAAGAAAAATATTGTCTGTATTACCATGATTAGGGTTTTATAAAACCGTAAATTTGAATTTAAAAAAAAAAAAATGATTTAATAAATATTTCATTTATTTGACAAAATCTTGTGTCAAGTTGTCTGGTTTCTCAATTTTTAAAGTTTATAAAAAATTTTCTTTGAAAAATAATTTATCTGATGTAATATTCATTTTTTAAATAAGTTCATTCTTTCCGGATTATTTTTAATGTTTGAATTGATTGTTATGACAACCTGGTCTACAGCGAATGAAAAGACTATCAGTTATGCTGCATAGAAATATCTCTTGGTTTATAAACACAAGAAGACAAATTCCTATTCTTAGGCAGTTTTATTCTTTATATGAACATTCCATTATCATTATTAGTTTTAGCTGAATAATTTGATAAGAGTTGCTCTCATTTTCGAAAAAAAAATGTTTTAATCTAAAAGTAAATCAAACATGAAAAGTAAATCAAACATGAAAGATTACGAATTCAGTAAAGTTACACAAAATCAATAATTCAAAATAATTAATTAATAGAACATTTATTGCAATGAATTAAAATGTGTGTTTTTGTTTTGTTTGTTTTTTGTTTTGTTTTTGCAAAACGAACAGTTTATTTACAATACAGTAAGAATTTGTAATAAATTAAAACAGTCATGTTTTTTAGGGGGATTTTGGATGAAACTTATTAATTAGTCTAAAATTGTATTTTTTACCCCGAAATAAAATTCTAATTCTTTAAATATTTCTTGGTTTATAAACGCAAGAAGACAAATCCCTATTCTTAGGCAGTTTTATTCTTTATATGAACATTCCATTATCATTAGTTTAGCTGAATAATTTGATAAGAGTTGCTCTCATTTCCGAAAAGAATAAATGATGTTTCTTGATTAGCTCATTAATCTAGAATGCTGAATGAGTAGCAATTTCAATTTCTAGAATAAAACTACTTTTGTATTTCTATTATACGAAACCTGGAATTCTCTAGCGACATGATAGGTAATTGTACAGAGAAAAAAAGAATTTTAAAACTTTCAAAAAACACTGAATTCTCTAGCAACATGATACACCGAAAAAAAAAAAAAATTTGGTCAGTAAAAAAGTTGAGAAAAACGAGTGGTGGAGTATTACGAATAAGTGCCCATGGCAGACAATCCTGGATTTTTTTAACTTAAAAGTAAATCAAACATGAAAGATTACGAATTCAGTAAAGTAACACAAAATCAATAATTCAAAATAATTAATTAATAGAACATTCAATAAAATAAATTAAAATAGTCATGTTTTTTTTTTGGGGGGGGGGGGTCATCTCGCTTATTTCGTTTGATTTTCGTACACATTTTGAATGAAATTTATAAATTAGTCTTAAATTGTATTTTTATCCCGAAATAAAATTCTAATTTATTTTTTAAAGACTTGAAAATCCAACTTTGATGCAATGTCTTAATCGTCGTTTGCGCTTGACATCTATAAAAAAGGAAATACGTTTGAAAAAAGGAACAAGTAAACACTGATTTCCAAGTGAAGGAATAATCCTTAGGCGGCAGTCTGCTCACGCTGATGACTTGCTAAAAACAGATGGACGCATGCGCCTCAGCGCCTTCGGCACTTCCGATCCTCATTGATAGTGGTTTTCCCTAACCACTATCAATGACATCCCCAGAAAAACTCGACTCAGTTAACTAGCCTGGGTTTTTACGACAGTCGTGGGCAGATACTCTATCTGTCCTAACTTTTCAGTGGGCATGATAGAACCTGGTGAAGCCCCTGTCCTCTCCAAGCCACATACAGCACCTGGTATTCCCAAATGGTCACCCATTTTTTTTCTTTATGGAAATCGCTCCAGACAAGGTATGAAGTTACTTGATGTAAGGAGCTAACAAAAACAAAATATGATTATTGCGAAGACACAAGATGCCTATTGGCCTTAGTCTTCAAAAGACCAAAGCTATAGGTAGGAGGAAAACAGTCAGCAGGAATAGAGTTCCACAAGCCTACAGTTCTTGGAAAGAAACTACTGAAATAGGAAGTTGTATTATAATGAGGTATCAAAACAGTGAATTGATAGAGACCACTAAACCAACGAATAAAACAAGCTGGAACAAAAGAAGCAGGGAATAAATCACACAATTCTGAAGAACACACGGCCATAATAGTATTTATAGAAAAGACTAAGACTAGTAACATCACGTCTGTGAGAGAGAGGGTATAGAATCAAATTGACATTTACCGGCATAACTGACTTCAATATTCCATATGCAAATGTTACTCTTGAATGGTACAAACAGGATATATGGATCCTGAAGATTGGAAACATTACTTTGTCAAAGCAGGGATCTCTGCTAGCTCAGCTCGAACCTACGCTGTCACATTTGCAAGTGAGAAACTAACAAAGGAGAACCTACAAATGATGGATCGGGCCATGTTAAAAGAGCTAGGGGTCACATCAATGGGAGAAGCCCTCTCAATCCTTAAACAAGTTAAAGAACTTTCTGCTCAGGCAACTTATGCTAAGGCACCAGCAACCAAACTGCCTCAGCTCCATCTCGAAATGACCCCCCAACAATTTAGAAAATTCAGAATTGATTGGGAAGTATTCACCAAAATGACAGGTATGCTGACATCTCAGGCCAACATTCAGCTATGCAATTCTGCTGATGAGTCCGTCCAGAATACCATAGTCAACACCCACCCTAAATTCTTCACCAATGACCCAGACAAGCTACTAGGAATGATAGAGGCATTGGTCACTCAGAGGTCAAATTCTATCATTCATCGCCTTACTTTTGCCTCCATGTCACAGGGTGAGACTGAGACAATACAGAACTATCTTGTCTGCCCCTGGGCCACAATTTTTTATGTCCCCTTTGTGAGCATGATCTGTCTGATATGTACATCAAGGACCAACTCATCAGGGAAATAGCGAACGGCACATTCCAAGCAGACCTGCTGGCCAAAGTCGGAACACTTAAATCTCTTGAACAAAATGTCCGCCATTCTGAGGCAATCAAATTGGCATTGTAAGACCAAACTTTAATGATTGACACCTCCGATATAGCTATTGCGCGGACATCTACATACCACAAGCAAAAAAACTAGTGTTCAAGCTAATAAAGGTCATGTTCGTATCAGCACCTCCCTTAACTGCGATAATAACTCTATTAAACCTAACTCCTTTCGATTTTGCATGGGCTGTGGTAGCCAGCATCATGGCACCTCAGGAACAAGTTCCCGCCAGTTAAAATGTCCATCATGGGGTCAAACATGTAGCACTTTTAGGAAACCTAACCACCTTTTAAGAGTGTGCTGAGCAAAGAAACTTTGTATTGGGATTGACGATTGGGATTCTCTTATCACTCACATCACGTTTAACCAAACAAGGGATACATATACGACCACAAGCAAAAAGCGAGTAATAGAAATATTCTCACCAAATCCAAGTCAGGCAAAGAACATCCCTGGTAACTACCAAACAAAGCTTATAGTGGTGCCAGTATATGTCTAGAAGGACCAAGGCATCTATTAAACATGGGGCTCACAATTAATAACCTAATCCCATCAAGAAAAATCGTTCGGGCTTTGGGAGATTTCACACTCATATATCAGGAATAGTTACCTGTGAAATTTATGGTTAAGGGAAGAACAACCAAGCAAGCCCTTTATATATGCAAGAGGATTCAGTGACTTTATTTCAGCAAGGCAGTATGCATTGATGTGCGAATGCTGTCTGAAGATTTCCCAAACCCTGCAGCCACATTTTCAACCCAGGCAAATATCGCAATACAACACATTGTGTGTGTGAAGTCGCCCAAAAAGCCTTGCTTTTCCCCCCAACGGAAGAAAACATTGGCTAGCTTAAGGATTGGCTCCTAGAACATTTTGCCAAGACAACATTCAAAAACGATGGAGTGTTCCGATCTATGTCTGGCCCCGCCGCCTATATTCACCTTAAAGAGGGAGTGAAAATAAAGGTGGACTATCAGCATTTAAACATTTAGTGCAAACAAGAGACAGGCAACACTAGCTCGTCATTCCAAGTACCACCCAACAAAAAAAAAACGTTTTGGACGTTCTAGAGAGATTGAATGGTAACCATCCATTGATGGTTACCATTTAATCTCTCTAGATGAGAACTCTCAGCCATTTATAACTTTCATCACAGAGTGAGACTGTTTCATGTATCTCCGGATACCTCAAGGATACTTAGTCTCCGGTGATGCCTATACGTGTAGATATGATGAGATCATTAAGAACATTTCTCGCAAAGTAAAAGTCGAAGATACGGTACTTTTTAACAACAGTATAGGAGATGCCTTCTACCATACATTTGACTACCTATCACTTTATACAAGAAACAGAATTGTCCTTAACAAAAATAAAATCCAATTTTGTCAAGATGTGGCCCTCAAATAACATCATCAGGGATAGCCCGTTCCGAAAATTTACTCAATGCAATTATCAACTTTCCTATCCCAAAGAATATAACTGATACAAGGTCTTGGTTTAGATTAGTAAACCAAGTAGCATGGACACATTCCCTAAGCCCCAGAATGTCTCCCTTTCAAGACCTTGTCAAACAAAATTCACACTTCATTTGGAATGAAGATCTCGAGAATGCATTTTTCACATCCAGGCAAATCCTTGTGAATTTGGTAAAGAAAGGATGTTGCAACTTTTGATATTAACAGAGCAACCTGCCTTGCTCCAGACTGGAGTAAAGAAGGTATGGGTTTCCTGCTATTACACCGAGAAAACACCAATATGTTGCTCTGAGGGCTGACACATCATATTTGTAGGCAGCAGATTATGCATAGATGCAGAGCGCCGATACGCGCCCATCAAAGGCAAAGCAGCACCAATTGCCTGGGCATTATATAAATGCTGTATATTCATTATGAGCTGCCCTAATGTAATAGTAGTAACAGACCACCAGCCCATAATACGAGTATTTGGCAACAGGGACCTTAGCAAGATACATAACTCACGCTTCTTTAAGCTTAAAGAGAAATCACTCAGGTATTTTTTTACGATCCAGCACTGCCCAGAAAAGCTACATCAGGGTTCTGATGCCGTTCCCCGCAATCCAGTCTCCAAAATGAGTGCACTTAGATCCCTATACTCCACACCTTTCCTCTGAAGATATTCCTCTCTCGGACAAAATAGATGCCATGGGGGACTTAGCAACCCATCAAGTCATGAATGATTATAGGAATAACGATACAATCCTGTCAGCCGATCGCGTACGTGCATAAGGCCGAAATGATCCATGTTACACAACTCTGATCAACACAATACAACTATGTTTTTCATCCAAACGTTCACTTACTGAACTTGAAATTTGTAACCTTGGAGGTACGCCATAGACTCAGTATTAACAGGGGCTTAGCACTGATGGATGGGAGAATTGTGGGACTTAAATCTCTCAGATAAAAAGTACTGCACTATTTACACTCAGCACACCAAGGTGTAGCTGGCATGTAAGCATGTACCGATGGATCGGTATATTGGCCCGGTATGAATGCATTCATATGCAACTTTAGAACCAATTGCCTCGTATGCACAAGCATTGCTCCAAGTCAGCCACGTGGACCACTCATATTAATCTCAGCTCCAGATTGGCCCTTCAAGCAGATAGTGATGGACCTTTTTTACGTCGGACACATTGCATACCTTGTCTGTGCAGACACTCATTGGCTGAATTATTTTGTATCATCTTAAACCAGATCATGCGATCACCTCAAAACTAATATCTATTTGTCGGAAACTATTCCACGCATATGGCACCCCAGAAGAACTAAGTAGCGATGGTGGCCCATCTTTTAATTCCAACATGTTTCAGCAGTTCCTCAAGACATGGTGTGTGAAGCACAGACAGTCCTCAGTGGCATATCCTCAATCTAATGGTCAAGCAGAGTTAGCTGTAAAAACAGCAAAGAGGATAATTCATGACAATATAGGTCCTCAGGGCTCGTTGAATAATGACAGTGTCGCCTGAGCCATCCTGCAATATTGCAACACCCCTATCCAAGGCATTGGTCTATCCCCAGCACAACTCTTGCTCCACTATCGACTTCGGGACTTCATACTATCCCAACTTGCACTATATAAGCCACACGCAAAATGGATAGCTGCAGCTAGGAATCGTGAGATAAGCTTATCTGAACACGACCCTTACCTTACGGTACAACCACACAGCGCATACTCTCTGCCCACTCCGAGAAGAAGAAAGAGTACCAATACAATGCACAAACAATTGTCAGTGGGATACAACAGGCTGTGTTGCGGAAATTTCCCTAACCATCAGTATCAGATCAAGGTTGATGGGTCAGGAAGAATTACTTTGCGAAACCGTAGATTCCTCAGAAAACTTGCAACACCTGTAATTCTAGTCCTCATTCCCAGTGCTTTGCCTGAATCTCCCAATTCAATGCCTTGGGATTCTCATACACTTGGTACACCAGTGCCGCAAACCAGAGGACACGTGATGACATCGTCGAGGCACTCAACATCACCCAGCACTGCTAAACCAATGTCAGCAAAATCCGCCCGGGCATTGTCCAGGTTACTCCCTCACAATCAACCAGGCCAAAAGGAACTCATTTTTCCCCAAAGACCATTACGTTCACGTACTGAGGGGATATAGAATCAAATTGACATTTACCGGCATAACAGGCTTCAATATTCCATATGCAAATGTTACTCTTGAATAGAGCAATATTTATATGGTGAATTGTCCACTCGTGGACTGGCAGCCAATCAGAGCTCAGATAATGGACTTGCCCATCTTGGCATAGTGAAACATTCCAGCTTTCATATAAACCGGCTTTTTTGTGTTCCTAAATTCTATATGCAGATAAGAAAAGGTGGGGGCCAATCAAATTACAGATACGTGTCTGCACCTTATCAAGAACCCTCAAATAGGACAGAGATTCACTAGCCCAAATATGACAACAGTACTCCATACATGGTCTGATAGTAAATTTGTAGGGATAGAGAATAGCCTCAGGTGTGAGAAAGTGTTTGGGGCGATAGAGAGAACCGACTTTACGAAAAACAGAAAGAGCAATGGATCTAATGTATGAACTCCAAGAAAGATTTGATGAGAGAGAAAAACAAAGACGTTTCAGAGTCGATTTCTCCTCAAGAGCAGAGTCATCCATGAGAATCTCACAAAGAAAAGGGACACACTTACGATTGAAAGACATTTAGTACTGGCCAGGCTCAACATCGCATAACTTTGGTGATTTAACAGGAACTGGTGCGTCGATGTGATTATGCTGTATATGTCGGGTGATTAAAACACTTTGCGCATGCACAACCTTTTCCCATTTCCGCCCAAGGATGTTTCGCACCTTTTAAAAACAGACTTTGAGCGGCGCATTGACATCACATCGTCGTATTATTTGCTTGCCTCTCACCATGATTTGGGCAAGAGGCGAGGCAAAAGTTCCAATATGACAAGACATTTAACTCATGGACTCAATTACATTTCTATAGTACATACACGTTGGTGGAATAAACCTGTTTAATATGCCCGTTTTCATAATTCTTTCCAAATCATGTTTTGGTGTTGATGGATGGATACAGACGCAGCGACCTTACTACATAATGGCGATGCAACAAGCATCTTTCACCCCTCAAACTGTCGAGTATTTTTTTTTGCTTTTATTTCAATTATCAAAATAAAAATAACATGGCAAAATATGGTATTATTGTAGATTAACAACTGCAATTAAATCATTATCCCCACCCAAAAAAAGAATGAGATTCTACTAAACAATTATTTTAGAAGTTAGAGTAGGGGATCAGTTTCGTATATAAATTTATCATTACCTTTTAGAGCAGTTAATTTTTTTTTTTTTTTTTTTTGCTATGGGGGATAAATTCTGTGCGGGTTTTTTATTTGGGGGGGGGGGGTCTACATTTTTACGCTAGGTCAGTGGTTAAAAAAATTAGTTAACTACACTAAAAACAGTTAGAATAGCCCGGAAATAGGGGATCATTTTACGTTAAATTTACATGCGAAACTCGGTGAAAGTGATACCCTACTTTAACAATTAATAATTGTTTTCTTGTTTTATTTTTTCACGCGTAATCGCCTAAAAAAATAAAATCTCATTTTTGGGGGAGGATGATGATTTAGCTGTGGGTGTTAATCTACAAATTTACCCAAAATATTTCCAAGTGATGGTGTACTGTTTAGTAGTAATCACTAAAGAGTCCCTTTTGGTGATGAGGGCGGATCCGTCAAATACGATAAAACTGATTTTTATTTTGATTAAAAATTCTACTCGATAATTTTTGCTAATGTTTGGTGTAGATGGCTATTTTTGCCTGATACATAAATATATCAAAGAGCTTTCCGGTTAATTTATTTGGACCTGCGATTTTCACCTGTGTAACTGAGTTTTTCATGTGTATAAGCACCAAACAATTTAAATCTTTTTAAAACAATAACTATTCTCCTTGCGGCAAAGTTTTGTTTACTTCAACAAGGCGTTACAGGAAGACGTCGGTTAGTTGACAATTGGACTCACCGAGCTAAAAATAGAAAAAGAAAATGACTGCCTCTCCCGAAATTGTTTCTGATCAAAAGAACTATGAACGGGCGAATGACAGAAAATAACAAGTCTGTGTGTGTGTGTGTGTGTGTGTGTGTGTGTGTGTGTGTGTGTGTGTGTGTGTGTCACACACAAAAACATATAATGATACATTTATTCATTAAAATTACAAATTTTAATAAATTAGGCACAAGGCCAATCATCACTGGGGATGAACAACAGTCCCTATTTATTTACTTGTTTCCCCATGAGGGCAAAGTTAGACAAGGTCAGTTTTAATATTGGGAAAAATCCAGCTCCCTAAAAGTGACACTTTGGATTGGGACAAAAATTAAAGTTGCCTCAGTCTAGAATGATTTCACCATCACTGAGCGAGGACAGAAAAGATAAAAACGTAGTATGATAACAGGTACTACACTTTGCTCCTAGTCAAAAGGTAGGGTCGACAATCTTGCTCGTCTATTTCTACTCTTAACTAGACTCAGTCACCACAATACCACATTTGCTCAATGGCCTTAAAATATCTCCAATGTTTTAATGATTTTTATTTGCAAAAATGTATTTAAAATCTTGATGAAAAAATAAAATGATCTCCAGTTTAAAATTCCGTTTTGTTTTTTTAACATTAACCGTCTATTTAGCCAATTGAATGTCGAAGCAAAGTTGGACACAGGGTCAGTTAATAGTGGGGAATCCAGATCCTCCAAAAAGAGGGCACTTTGGATAAGTGCAAAATTTGCCGTGATCGGACAGGTTTGCATTCTTCAGTGGTGGCGTCTCAGGCGACCGGAACTAAAAAATCCACCCCCACCCCACCGAAGGATAGGGTAATGCCTGGGAGGATGGCCTCCTGATAACGAACAGAAAATACTCCACTATATTTTTATGGTAATTTTATAGAATCCCCTTCGTCTCCAATCGAGTGTGTTTTGTTTAATGATACAAATCATTCACATGCATCGACGGGGCGATGGCCTCGGGTATCCAAATTGGAGGGGAAGCATCCAATCATATTCAAACTATCTCCCTTTCTCATAATATTTCTCAGTACTAGACTTATACTTGATTCTTTGAGGCATACAATCAAGGAGTTGGCCCGGGCGTGACCAGACCTCTGCACGACACTTCTCAAGGCACTCGAAAGAAAGAAAAAAACCCATAAAAACCACCAGATTTGGAGACGGGAGTGGTTCTATAAAATTACCCGTTTAATTGTTAAAAAGGTGAAATTAAACTTATATTTTTAAAATAATCATTAGTTTCACTTTAGGACAGAACAACACAGTACAATTATTTGTCAGGAAGACCAAGTTTCACATCAATATCACAAAGAAAAGGTTATTTTGAACTTTTCAGCTTTAAGATGGCTGCCATTGAAACAATATTATCTTAACCAAATTAATTCTAATTTTATAACAATTTGGTTTGATTAAGAATTTATGTATGTAATAATATAACCTAATTATTACGGTATTATTTGGTCATTAAATTATTAATTGATCCAAATCGTTCTAAAACTAGAACTCAATTGGTTGTTGTTCCAATGGCAGCCATCTTAAAGCTGAAAAGTTCAAAATAATCCCCCCCAAAACACGTGGATAATTTAATGAGTTTCCTAGGAATATTTAAAAGCTTTCAAGTCATTAAAGTTCAACCCAAGAATTAAAGGTGGAAGCCGATAGTAAAGAAACATAATTATAAATATCCTATCTCTTCAGAGAGATTTTGTCTTCGGTTTCAGTTTATCTTTTGGATCCTGAAGAAAGAGAACTCTCATGATGAAGCAAAACTTCAATCTTTTTATGATAACTAAACAAATTAAAAACATTTAAAGTATGAAAAGATAACACTTTCGGACATCCATAGACAAAACCGTTACACACTGTGACATACATCGAATGACCATTTTCTCCTCACTTCAGAGTTTAATTATTAAGTTTTAAGGTTTACCTGCGGGACGGGTCGACTTGATTTTTAACAAGAAACTGTTAGAAAGGTTAGGAAAATTGACAACAGCCCGATCGTACTCACCCATGTTTATGGTGATAAGAATAAGAATAATAAAATTGTATTTTTCTGTCCAGGGCTATCAAAGGTCCACCATGAAATTAAAGGGGGACTGGGCAGGAGTTGAATTGTTGTGACACCTGAAATTAGTGGTGGCGACACCTGTTGTCAAGTAGTGGAAAAAGGCGAGAGGGGGAGGGGGGCTAACAAATCAACGGAGTAGGAGGAGTGAGAAATGGGAGTGGGATGACTAAAACAAACATTATAAGGCCATAACCACTAGAAATATAACGTTGAATAAAAAATCTGATTTAAAAAAAAAGAAGGAAATTTGTAGTTATGAGATTCTACTTTTTTAGGCAATTACGCGTGAACACCCTGAAAAACTTTTTTTTAAATATCATTTAGAATTTAGAGTGGGAGATCAGTTTAGTGTATAAATTTAACGTTAAATAATACCTCATTCTTTTTAAGGCAGTTGATCAAATTTTTTTACCACTAGTCCTAAGTCTAATTGGTAAGGTTGTAAAACCATACATAATCGCCTACAAAAGTAGAAAATCTACCCACCACCCCCCAAAAAAAAATTGCACAGAATGTATCTCACAAAAAAAAAATAGGCTAATTGCCTTAAAATGCTAAAATTTCCTGGAAATGGGGGATCATTTTACGTTAAATTTATATTCGAACCTGATTCCCTACACTAAATCCTAAAATAATTGTGCGTTTTTTCTTTCAGCTACGTTTTTCAGAGTGTTCACATGTAATCGCCCAAAATAGTAGAATCTGATTTTTTTAGGGTTGGGGTGATTTAGATGAGGCTGAGGGTGTTAATCGACAATAATACCGAATGAACAATCCAAGAGTAGGAATATAAAGTTGAATTAAAAATCTGATTAAAAAAATATAATGACAGTATTAATTTAAGTCAAATACTTAGTAATAGTAATATCTATCTTAATTGAGAAAATTAATTTATACAGTAATACTATTTAACTCGGAGTTGGAAAAGAAAGAGACTAATTTTGAATTTTGCCTTTTTTTATACTCAACTGGCTTTGCAAACTCACTTTTTCACAATTTAACCCGGGATCAATGGATACATTTTTCTAATATATATATATATATATATATATATATATATTATTGTGGAAATATGTTTTAGCATATACTTTCAATAATTTATATTTACCAACTTCTTTTAATTTAAGCTCGATGAATGTTAACCAGTAATTTGCATTTGTCCTCTCTTCTTTGCCATTGCCATAATTTAACTGTGTCTACTTTCTTAGTTGTAAGACTGATCACCCCAGAGTAGTGGAGCTGCCTAAACGTCGCACCTGTCGCTATCCAAACGTCCGGCTCAAAACTCCCTAGGTGGTCAGACCCTGCAACAAGTGGTGACTCCGACGTGATATTGGACACAGGCAACAGCCGGTAAAGAAGATGACATATGGTCCAGACCTGACCAACCATGAGTTTGAACATCTCAACAAACTCAGCCAAGAATGAAAAACATTACCGAACCCGTGACTGGTTGTTAAAAAAAAATCTACTGACAACACGATGGAAAAAGTTGCGCCAGTTTAAGATGAGTACAGCTGCACACGCAAAACTAAAATACTCAATAACTGGACGTTCGTTGATAAACTCAGGAACAGGAGGACCCATCAACTCGAACAATGCGCTCCAACACAAGTACATACCGACTTGCACTTGTTCTTCAGACCTGCAGACTCACTTGCAAACCTTGCACATCTGACTTCAACCATAATGCACCAGCATTCACGACAATTGAGCGTTCGTTTACTCTACCAAGGACTAACCAAAAACGAACGTATTCTGACAACAGTACAGACCCACTTGTACTTGTCTCTTCAAATCATCAGACCCACTTGCAAACATTCGAGCTCTGACAATCGTGCAGACCCACTTGTCTTTGAGCACAACGCACCACCAATCTTGACAATTGAACATTCGTTCATCAGTTCCATAACAAAAGGACTAATCAACCTGAACGACGCACCAACAACAATGCAGACCCACTTGTACTCATCACCTTCAACCGTGCAGACTCACGTGCACTTATCGTTTCAAATTTATCGACTCACTTACAACCAAGAACTGCAGATTCACTTGCACCACAAGCTTAAATCCCGACGAAAACTAACTTGCACCACAGATTTCATCAACAGTGCAGATTCACTTGCACTCAACATTTTCGACAGTGCAGACCCATTTGCACCGCCGATGTTTGATCACAATGACGACACACATGCACACCTCATTTTTTACCATTCTTGCAGATACATTTTCAACACATCTGCACATCCTTTTCATTGCGACTCTTCACCACATTTTTTTTTAATTGGTTATGATCAATTATCCAGGGAGAGGGCCTTGTCATACCAGCACCCGTTTTATGAATCGGCACACCTAAAATAAACCGGATGTTTAATCCTTGAGTGCCTTAACACATGTGATAGAAATTAACACACTATCTTTCTGTCTGCGCACATCGTCACTCGATCCAACGAATCAAATTTCATCCAAGCATTGTACCAGTAGCAGTCAGCAAGACACTATAAAAGCAGTATCCGTCTCCACTCTGGGTCATTTGGGGCCTCGGCGCCTAACGCTGTCTCCTTCATCGCTGCCGACCACACCTCGTCCCACGGAGCTTTGTCAGACATCATGGCACCCTTTCTCCGCTATGACGATAATCCAGCAGCAGCAGCAATCAAATGGCCCTTTTCAGGGCTACACTCAAACTACTCATAATGCGATTCACACTTTGCTGTTTGCTCCATCCACCTGAATCAAGCCTGCCTCTCCAGTCTCCTGCTCCTGCTCCGACCCCAGCACCTGCTCCAGCTCACTCCTGCACCAGCTCCCTTAAGCAACGCCTGCTCCAGCTCCTTTCAGCTCTCTCTCTCTCTCTGTGTAGATAACTTTAATAAATACCTGTTCCTTGTTGTTCCTAAAAGAGGTTTTGTTTTTCCTTTCGTGTGACAGTCTCGTTGTTATCAATAATATTATAGGAGTTGGTCTTAACACTATGCCAAGACCAGCACCTTTTCGAATTTCCAAATATTTCCAAATATTTATGAAAAACTTTTGTAATTTTCAAATATTTATCAAATATTTATCAAAACATTTTGGAATTTCTTAAATGATTTTATAAATATTTAGAAATTCCAAAATGATTTTCACAAATATTTGGAGATATATAAAACAGCCATATTCAGACACGGGTTTACATTGTGATGTCATGATATACCCGCCTCTCTCCCTCTCTCTCTCTCTCTCTCTCTCTCTCTCTCTCTCTCTCTCTCTCTCTTCCTTACACCATCAAAAGGATTCATGTACAGATGAAGTGTGCAGGGTGACAAGCAAACAAGCAAGATAACACCACGATTGCGGTAAAAGAGTGAGGGTCGCGCCGTGTGTTGTTCATCGAGGATTGAACTCAGAATGTTCTGCTTACAAGATAGAATCTTGTTATTTTTGTGCGATGACAAGAATTCACTTATGCAAATGAGCATTGTTTTGCATGGGTGAATTCTCGTTGAAATAAAAAGAGTGAAAACTTTCCTCTGGGAGAGACGGTAAAATTGACGTGACATGATGAGGCCACGTTGAGTGTTCAGCGAGTGAAAAAAAGAAAAAATTGAGTTGGCGTCGTTTATGTCAAGTAACTTTTTTTAAAACAAATTCACCCCCAAACAAGGCAGATTGCCACTGTAGATGTAAGGGGCTACTTAGAATTAGGGTTAAAGTTTAGGGGACCATCCTAAATTGGGAGCTGTGCAGCAAGATGCTTGTTCACATTAGTTTTAAATTTCTGCATGTCGGTACAGTCGGAAAACAGGGAGCAGGGAGGGAGTTCCAAAGGCCAGCAGCTCGAGGATTGGGGAGCAGCAATCAAACGGCCCTTTTCAGGGCCACACTGAAACTACTTATAATGCCATTCACATTTTGCTGCCTGCTACATCCATTTGACTTCAGCCTGACTCTCCCATTTCCTGCTCAGACTCCAGCAGCTCCAGATTGAGAAGGGTGTCCAAACATTCGAAATGAACATGAACAAAGTGACAGGGCTGGCGACACATTACAGCAGAACAGGAATATCGTACTTCCTATTTCAAAAACACTGTAGATGTGAGGGCGATACGCACCAGTAGAAAGAGGGGCTTTAGCCCTCATCTACTGGATAGAATCCTGTCGAATGTTCATACTTGATACCCGGATTTGCTGGTAACAGTGGATCACCTACCACTAATAAAAATATTTTCTAACCAGGTCCTGGAAAATATTAAAACCCACGCCTGTTGAACTTCAAGGAAAGGACACCGATGTACCGCTTCCAGGTAAAACATCGCCCGGAAAACTTAATTTAGCCCTGGATTGTGCATCCCAATACCCAGCAGGTACACAACCAAGAAACCCTGACTAAATGATCACACTGCAGTTAAAGCCTCCTTCACGTCGATGTACGAAAGCGACTCTAAGTTGAAAGCTATTACATGGGAAAGGATTGTCACCGCGGCAGCTACAGATGAAGGATGCAGAATCTTAAGACATCTAGTCCAAAATGGTTTCCCTCAATCACGCAATGACCTCCCACCCATAGCTCGGGTTTTCTGGTCTATGCAGGAAGAAATATACTGCCTGGAGGGAGTCATTATAAAAGGCAACAAAATCCTGGTACCTCAACAACTTCGTGCAGAGGTACTGGAATCTCTTCATTCTGCGCATCAGGGCATAAACGGTATGCTGGCGAACACGAGACAACGATTGTTCTGGCCGGATCTGAATGCTAGCATCCAACAAATTAGATCCCACTGCCACACGTGCAACACGATTGCGCCATCTCAGCCCAAGGAGCCCTTGATGTCACCACCAGACCTGGGTTTTCCATTCCAACAAGTTATGGACTTTGTTGATATACAGGGCAGGAACTATCTAGTATAGGCTGATCGATATACGGGATGGGTGGAAGTGGCCCTAATGGCATCGGGGAGGGACAAAACCGTATGCGACACCTTGAGAACTTGGTTCTGTACTTATGGGTCACCGGAGGAAATCTCTTTGGACAGAGGACCACCATTTAGTCACAGGAGTATGACTCCTTTTTGAAGAACTGGGGTATGCGTAAACATACATCATCAGCATATTACGCACAAAGTAACGTTAAGACAGCAAAACGAATACTAGCTGACAATATGGACGCCTATGCCATGATCGGGCTGCCTGGGCGTTACTAACCCATCAGAATACTCCCGTCCAGGACCGTAACATGCCCCCAGCCGTAATGCTATATGGTTGAATATAAAACCCGGAAACAATGAAATAAAATAGGCGAACAAAGGGAGTTGGCAATGGCCAAGATGCATATGCGGAACAAGCAGTTCTATAATCAGCATTGTCGCCCACTCCAGGAACTCCAATTTGTAGAATTCATCTAGATTCAGAACCAGGATGGTAATTACCCTCGTCGATGGACAAAGACACATGGTAACCAACAGTACAGAGTGCGGATAAATGGAAGCAATCGAATACCGCTGTGCAATCATCGGTTTCTCCATAAAATCCACCCAGTTATGGATGGCCCACATTATGCCACTCCAGAGATCTCAAATCTGTCCACAAATCCTGAACCCACACAGGAACGACCCACTGAGGAAGCAATGGATGTCGAACAAAACATCAATGTCAGACCACCCAGTGAGCCTGGGGAAGAAGAAATGGAAATACACACCTGGTTAGTTCCCAACCATTGAGACAACCGTCATGTTGCAGAACAAGAGCGCCAAGAAACTTGTCCCCACAAATTCGTGGAAAATTGCACGGGTTCTCTGGTGCATACAAAGATGACCACAACAATTCATCCCATTCAAACATATAGTGAAAATTTAATTTCTCTACCAATGTGTTGCTAAATTTAATAAAATAGACTATCAAATATTCTAATTCTTCACATTTATTAAACACAAATTTCAATAAATAAAGTTCCAGTTTTAAAATTGAACTGTTTGAATTAACATTAAAAAAATACAACAAAAAAAATTACTTACTTACCGTATACAAAGTAAATAATTGTCTTTTAAACATTTCTCATGTTTTTTTTTCTTTTTATCCCAAGATTTTATCACTGACAAAATGGACCCTTTTTCTTTTTCTTTTTTTTTTTTTTGCTTCGAATGACGACGGTAAATATATCTTTTTCTTTTTACAATGATTCCTTCTTTTTTGTGAACTCAGCAGAAGAGCTTAAATATTTCTTTTCCTTTTTATAATTTTGTAGCATAAAGAAAGATTTTTTTAGTATATCTCGACTATATTTGGATTATTTGGATTATTCAGACTACTGTTCTCATCTTGCATGTTATTCTCACAACGTTTCGACCGATGTAACCTCTGACCTTCTTCAGGTACATCTTATCAAACCCAGGAATCTTTAAGTCGAATTTGAGAATCTGTACAGATTTTTCAACCGTTTATTTAATTCACGTGGATAGAGTGCTCTTGTTTCGTCAGCCATGACAGTGTAGAAGTAATTCTTAATTATATTCTTAGTATCGCCTTTACTGAGGATTGAACCTTCAACCTCCAGAAAACTGTCACTTAGAACTAATTATTACTTAGCACTTTATCCATTGATCCAGGTGTTACTTAAGACTTCTACTCGGTCATGACTGATGGAACGAGAACAATCTACCCCCATGGATAAAGGGTTCCTTCGGAATTCAGAAACATAATCGACCATATTTGTTTTACAGGGTGATTCATAAGTCACTTCACTTAGCTATTTAAAATGATTACCATATGAAACACAAACATACTATGAACTTTTGATAATTGTTATCTTACTCTCTAATTACTGCTATTTGTTATTTTAAATTTGTTTGCTGATATATTTGTTTCTATATATATTTAGTTCATAATCAATCAAATATGCTACAAAGAGTCGTAAATTCCTTGCAAAAAAGAATGTTGCTATGCATGCAGAACAAAGGTGGAAATTTTGAAAATTTGCTGTAATTTTAAACTCCCATAAATGAATTTGTTGAATAAACTTTCTGTTTTGTATTACCGTATTTTTTAACTTTACAATTTCAAAAATAAATAGTTAAGTGACTTATGAATCACCCTGTAATATATCCCGTGACAAAGTATTTTACTTCGTTTCTTCTTCAGTGAATACGATCAGCTTCAACTTAACGCTACTGGAGTTTGCTGTCGACCTTCTCTGTTTGCTTTCTGCTATCTGTCTGGCGATTACACACCCAAAATAATATTTATACGGAAGTAAGCTCGCCACCTAATTTCAAGTAAGCAATACAGTCAAGCTACTATCTTCCGTTGGTTATTATTAACAAATTTTCAAACTATTAATTAAAGTGACAGAGTTGATAGTTATGTAAAAAAAATAATATAGGCGGTCGTGCCTATTGAGTGGGTGAGGCCTTCGGGAGGGGGGATATATACCCAACAAAGCAGAGTTGGACGGGGCTATTTTTGGTTGAGGGGGAGAGGTGGTGCAAGAACCTATATTTAGGTTCTGCCTTTTCTCATTTAGCAGGCTGAGCTGATCTGAGACCTCGGTGGCGGTGTGCCGTCACCTGTACTGCTGTCACCATTGGACAAACTGTTACGTTGCCGAAGGGGCTTCAACACTAAGAAGTTCTTTCGGAGTCACGAGTCAACCCCCTCAACGAAACGGCGTCAGTTGTACGACTTTGCTTCGTCCAGAGACTCAATTTTTTTTACCAGACCCAGTTGGGTGGGTCGCTGGAGGAGCAATTCTTTAGCAAGATTATTCCCCTTTCTGACTACTGCCTCGACCCCCTTCAGGGTACATCCGGGTTATATTATATTATATATTCTAAAAAATGGTTTCTTTTCACTTTGATAAAGAAATTATTTCATTTCAGTTAACGCATATCTGCCCTCATTTTTTAATGCCTGTAAGATGAATAAAATATGTTACTTTAATGACGTTGTTGCAAATGAAAGGATGATAAGTCTATCCATAAAAAATAATTAATATTATTTGACAACTTAAAACAATGAAAATGAAGGCTTGAAAAAACTGAGAGTTCAAAGAGTTCAAAGAATGTTCTAAGTGAAAGGTGTTTTATCTGTAAGGAGAAATTGAGTACACATGGTCATTCCGTCTGTTGTCACGTGCGTTTATGTGTGTTTAAATGAGATAAGCATGTAAATTTGTGTAACACATCACTCAATAAATTTTCGGCCTAACAAATAAAACAACAACTTTTAGGCAAAATTCAACTTTATTCATCAACATAGTCTCCTTCTAGGGTGAGACACTGATTTCAACACTTCTCTAACAATTCAAAGCCAAATTCTTTTCCTGGAGCATTCTTTTGAGGTTTATAAACAGCCAGTATTCATGTAGTTTTGCTATCGTTGTGATCAATTTGTGACACAGGTCATTGTCTTGATGAAAGAGCACTTTTCTCTACCTGATTTGTGGCCGTTTTTTGGCGATTTCTTCCTTCAAACGTGCCAATAATGTCATATAATATTTACTATTAGTGGTTCTTCCTTTCTTAAGGTAATCAATAAACAAAATACCTTGTGCATCCAAAAATATGGAAACCAAAACCTTACTTGCTGATGTTTACATCTTTGATCACTTTGGACGGATTTCACCTGCTGCTGTCCACTCAGCTGACTAGTGAAGTGGTGGATCTATGTTTCATCTATTGTCACATATTGATGCAGAAATTCATTTTTGTTGTGTTGAAACAATTGCAAACAACACTCTGAATTGTTGACACATTGTTGTTTTTGATTGACTGTGAGAAAACGCGACACCCATTTTTCATTGAAAAATGTTCATGCAAAATATTCTGCTATCTGATATAGTCAACTCCTCTGCTATCTCACACAACTTCAATTTACGATTAGCCAAAACGAGTTTGTGGACTTTATTATGTTTGGGAAACCTGAGCATTCAGCATCATTTGTGTCTGTACAACCGCATTTAAAGTTAGCACATCACCTCTTAACTGTTGTTTCCAATGGAGCAGAGTCCAAATAACACTTATCAAGCCATTGCCTTGCTTGAACAGAATTTTTCCTATTAGAAAGCAATGCCCTAACACTTATCAAGCCATTGCCTTGCTTGAACAGAATTTTTCCTATTAGAAAGCAATGCCCTAACACTTATCAAGCCATTGCCTTGCTTGAACAGAATTTTTCCTATTAGAAAGCAATGCCCTAACACTTATCAAGCCATTGCCTTGCTTGAACAGAATTTTTCCTATTAGAAAGCAATGCCCTAACACTTATCAAGCCATTGCCTTGCTTGAACAGAATTTTTCCTATTAGAAAGCAATGCCTTAACACTTATCAAGCCATTGCCTTGCTTGAACAGAATTTTTCCTATTAGAAAGCAATGCCCTAACACTTATCAAGCCATTGCCTTGCTTGAACAGAATTTTTCCTATTAGAAAGCAATGCCCTAACACTTATCAAGCCATTGCCTTGCTTGAACAGAATTTTTCCTATTAGAAAGCAATGCCCTAACACTTATCAAGCCATTGCCTTGCTTGAACAGAATTTTTCCTATTAGAAAGCAATGCCCTAACACTTATCAAGCTATTGCCTTGCTTGAACAGAATTTTTCCTATTAGAAAGCAATGCCCTAACACTTATCAAGCCATTGCCTTGCTTGAACAGAATGTTTCCTATTAGAAAGCAATGCCCTAACACTTATCAAGCCATTGCCTTGCTTGAACAGAATTTTTCCTATTAGAAAGCAATGCCCTAACACTTATCAAGCCATTGCCTTGCTTGAACAGAATTTTTCCTATCAGAAAGCAATGCCCTAACACTTATCAAGCCATTGCCTTGCTTGAACAGAATTTTTCCTATCAGAAAGCAATGCCCTAACACTTATCAAGCCATTGCCTTGCTTGAACAGAATTTTTCCTATTAGAAAGCAATGCCCTAACACTTATCAAGCCATTGCCTTGCTTGAACAGAATTTTTCCGATTAGAAAGCAATGCCCTAACACTTATCAAGCCATTGCCTTGCTTGAACAGAATTTTTCCTATTAGAAAGCAATGCCCTAACACTTATCAAGCCATTGCCTTGCTTGAACAGAATTTTTCCTATTAGAAAGCAATGCCCTAACACTTATCAAGCCATTGCCTTGCTTGAACAGAATTTTTCCTATTAGAAAGCAATGCCCTAACACTTATCAAGCCATTGCCTTGCTTGAACAGAATTTTTCCTATCAGAAAGCAATGCCCTAACACTTATCAAGCCATTGCCTTGCTTGAACAGAATTTTTCCTATCAGAAAGCAATGCCCTAACACTTATCAAGCCATTGCCTTGCTTGAACAGAATTTTTCCTATTAGAAAGCAATGCCCTAACACTTATCAAGCCATTGCCTTGCTTGAACAGAATTTTTCCTATTAGAAAGCTATGCCCTAACACTTATCAAGCCATTGCCTTGCTTGAACAGAATTTTTCCTATTAGAAAGCAATGCCCTAACACTTATCAAGCCATTGCCTTGCTTGAACAGAATTTTTCCTATTAGAAAGCAATGCCCTAACACTTATCAAGCCATTGCCTTGCTTGAACAGAATTTTTCCTATTAGAAAGCAATGCCCTAACACTTATCAAGCCATTGCCTTGCTTGAACAGAATTTTTCCTATTAGAAAGCAATGCCCTAACACTTATCAAGCCATTGCCTTGCTTGAACAGAATTTTTCCTATTAGAAAGCAATGCCCTAACACTTATCAAGCCATTGCCTTGCTTGAACAGAATTTTTCCTATTAGAAAGCAATGCCCTAACACTTATCAAGCCATTGCCTTGCTTGAACAGAATTTTTCCTATTAGAAAGCAATGCCCTAACACTTATCAAGCCATTGCCTTGCTTGAACAGAATTTTTCCTATTAGAAAGCAATGCCCTAACACTTATCAAGCCATTGCCTTGCTTGAACAGAATTTTTCCTATTAGAAAGCAATGCCCAAACACTTATCAAGCCATTGCCTTGCTTGAACAGAATTTTTCCTATTAGAAAGCAATGCCCTAACACTTATCAAGCCATTGCCTTGCTTGAACAGAATTTTTCCTATCAGAAAGCAATGCCCTAACACTTATCAAGCCATTGCCTTGCTTGAACAGAATTTTTCCTATCAGAAAGCAATGCCCTAACACTTATCAAGCCATTGCCTTGCTTGAACAGAATTTTTCCTATCAGAAAGCAATGCCCTAACACTTATCAAGCCATTGCCTTGCTTGAACAGAATTTTTCCTATCAGAAAGCAATGCCCTAACACTTATCAAGCCATTGCCTTGCTTGAACAGAATTTTTCCTATTAGAAAGCAATGCCCTAACACTTATCAAGCCATTGCCTTGCTTGAACAGAATTTTTCCTATTAGAAAGCAATGCCCTAACACTTATCAAGCCATTGCCTTGCTTGAACAGAATTTTTCCTATTAGAAAGCAATGCCCTAACACTTATCAAGCCATTGCCTTGCTTGAACAGAATTTTTCCTATTAGAAAGCAATGCCCTAACACTTATCAAGCCATTGCCTTGCTTGAACAGAATTTTTCCTATCAGAAAGCAATGCCCTAACACTTATCAAGCCATTGCCTTGCTTGAACAGAATTTTTCCTATCAGAAAGCAATGCCCTAACACTTATCAAGCCATTGCCTTGCTTGAACAGAATTTTTCCTATTAGAAAGCAATGCCCTAACACTTATCAAGCCATTGCCTTGCTTGAACAGAATTTTTCCTATTAGAAAGCAATGCCCTAACACTTATCAAGCCATTGCCTTGCTTGAACAGAATTTTTCCTATCAGAAAGCAATGCCCTAACACTTATCAAGCCATTGCCTTGCTTGAACAGAATTTTTCCTATCAGAAAGCAATGCCCTAACACTTATCAAGCCATTGCCTTGCTTGAACAGAATTTTTCCTATTAGAAAGCAATGCCCTAACACTTATCAAGCCATTGCCTTGCTTGAACAGAATTTTTCCTATTAGAAAGCAATGCCCTTACACTTATCAAGCCATTGCCTTGCTTGAACAGAATTTTTCCTATCAGAAAGCAATGCCCTAACACTTATCAAGCCATTGCCTTGCTTGAACAGAATTTTTCCTATCAGAAAGCAATGCCCTAACACTTATCAAGCCATTGCCTTGCTTGAACAGAATTTTTCCTATTAGAAAGCAATGCCCTAACACTTATCAAGCCATTGCCTTGCTTGAACAGAATTTTTCCTATTAGAAAGCAATGCCCTAACACTTATCAAGCCATTGCCTTGCTTGAACAGAATTTTTCCTATTAGAAAGCAATGCCCTAACACTTATCAAGCCATTGCCTTGCTTGAACAGAATTTTTCCTATTAGAAAGCAATGCCCTAACACTTATCAAGCCATTGCCTTGCTTGAACAGAATTTTTCCTATTAGAAAGCAATGCCCTAACACTTATCAAGCCATTGCCTTGCTTGAACAGAATTTTTCCTATTAGAAAGCAATGCCCTAACACTTATCAAGCCATTGCCTTGCTTGAACAGAATTTTTCCTATTAGAAAGCAATGCCCTAACACTTATCAAGCCATTGCCTTGCTTGAACAGAATTTTTCCTATTAGAAAGCAATGCCCTAACACTTATCAAGCCATTGCCTTGCTTGAACAGAATTTTTCCTATCAGAAAGCAATGCCCTAACACTTATCAAGCCATTGCCTTGCTTGAACAGAATTTTTCCTATCAGAAAGCAATGCCCTAACACTTATCAAGCCATTGCCTTGCTTGAACAGAATTTTTCCTATTAGAAAGCAATGCCCTAACACTTATCAAGCCATTGCCTTGCTTGAACAGAATTTTTCCTATTAGAAAGCAATGCCCTAACACTTATCAAGCCATTGCCTTGCTTGAACAGAATTTTTCCTATTAGAAAGCAATGCCCTAACACTTATCAAGCCATTGCCTTGCTTGAACAGAATTTTTCCTATCAGAAAGCAATGCCCTAACACTTATCAAGCCATTGCCTTGCTTGAACAGAATTTTTCCTATTAGAAAGCAATGCCCTAACACTTATCAAGCCATTGCCTTGCTTGAACAGAATTTTTCCTATTAGAAAGCAATGCCCTAACACTTATCAAGCCATTGCCTTGCTTGAACAGAATTTTTCCTATCAGAAAGCAATGCCCTAACACTTATCAAGCCATTGCCTTGCTTGAACAGAATTTTTCCTATCAGAAAGCAATGCCCTAACACTTATCAAGCCATTGCCTTGCTTGAACAGAATTTTTCCTATCAGAAAGCAATGCCCTAACACTTATCAAGCCATTGCCTTGCTTGAACAGAATTTTTCCTATTAGAAAGCAATGCCCTAACACTTATCAAGCCATTGCCTTGCTTGAACAGAATTTTTCCTATTAGAAAGCAATGCCCTAACACTTATCAAGCCATTGCCTTGCTTGAACAGAAATTTTCCTATTAGAAAGCAATGCCCTAACACTTATCAAGCCATTGCCTTGCTTGAACAGAATTTTTCCTATCAGAAAGCAATGCCCTAACACTTATCAAGCCATTGCCTTGCTTGAACAGAATTTTTCCTATCAGAAAGCAATGCCCTAACACTTATCAAGCCATTGCCTTGCTTGAACAGAATTTTTCCTATTAGAAAGCAATGCCCTAACACTTATCAAGCCATTGCCTTGCTTGAACAGAATTTTTCCTATTAGAAAGCAATGCCCTAACACTTATCAAGCCATTGCCTTGCTTGAACAGAATTTTTCCTATTAGAAAGCAATGCCCTAACACTTATCAAGCCATTGCCTTGCTTGAACAGAATTTTTCCTATCAGAAAGCAATGCCCTAACACTTATCAAGCCATTGCCTTGCTTGAACAGAATTTTTCCTATTAGAAAGCAATGCCCTTACACTTATCAAGCAATTGCCTTGCTTGAACAGAATTTTTCCTATTAGAAAGCAATGCCCTAACACTTATCAAGCCATTGCCTTGCTTGAACAGAATTTTTCCTATCAGAAAGCAATGCCCTAACACTTATCAAGCCATTGCCTTGCTTGAACAGAATTTTTCCTATTAGAAAGCAATGCCCTAACACTTATCAAGCCATTGCCTTGCTTGAACAGAATTTTTCCTATTAGAAAGCAATGCCCTAACACTTATCAAGCCATTGCCTTGCTTGAACAGAATTTTTCCTATCAGAAAGCAATGCCCTAACACTTATCAAGCCATTGCCTTGCTTGAACAGAATTTTTCCTATCAGAAAGCAATGCCCTAACACTTATCAAGCCATTGCCTTGCTTGAACAGAATTTTTCCTATCAGAAAGCAATGCCCTAACACTTATCAAGCCATTGCCTTGCTTGAACAGAATTTTTCCTATTAGAAAGCAATGCCCTAACACTTATCAAGCCATTGCCTTGCTTGAAAAGAATTTTTCCTATTAGAAAGCAATGCCCTAACACTTATCAAGCCATTGCCTTGCTTGAACAGAATTTTTCTTATCAGAAAGCAATGCCCTAACACTTATCAAGCCATTGCCTTGCTTGAACAGAATTTTTCCTATCAGAAAGCAATGCCCTAACACTTATCAAGCCATTGCCTTGCTTGAACAAAATTGTTCCTATCAGAAAGCAATGCCCTAACACTTATCAAGCCATTGCCTTGCTTGAACAGAATTTTTCCTATTAGAAAGCAATGCCCTAACACTTATCAAGCCATTGCCTTGCTTGAACAGAATTTTTCCTATCAGAAAGCAATGCCCTAACACTTATCAAGCCATTGCCTTGCTTGAACGGAATTTTTCCTATCAGAAAGCAATGCCGTAACACTTATCAAGCCATTGCCTTGCTTGAACAGAATTTTTCCTATTAGAAAGCAATGCCCTAACACTTATCAAGCCATTGCCTTGCTTGAACAGAATTTTTCCTATTAGAAAGCAATGCCCTAACACTTATCAAGCCATTGCCTTGCTTGAACAGAATTTTTCCTATCAGAAAGCAATGCCCTAACACTTATCAAGCCATTGCCTTGCTTGAACAGAATTTTTCCTATTAGAAAGCAATGCCCTAACACTTATCAAGCCAGTGCCTTGCTTGAACAGAATTTTTCCTATCAGAAAGCAATGCCCTAACACTTATCAAGCCATTGCCTTGCTTGAACAGAATTTTTCCTATTAGAAAGCAATGCCCTAACACTTATCAAGCCATTGCCTGGCTTGAACAGAATTTTTTACTATCAGAAAGCAATGCCCTAACACTTATCAAGCCATTGCCTTGCTTGAACAGAATTTTTCCTATCAGAAAGCAATGCCCTAACACTTATCAAGCCATTGCCTTGCTTGAACAGAATTTTTCCTATTAGAAAGCAATGCCCTAACACTTATCAAGCCATTGCCTTGCTTGAACAGAATTTTTCCTATTAGAAAGCAATGCCCTAACACTTATCAAGCCATTGCCTTGCTTGAACAGAATTTTTCCTATTAGAAAGCAATGCCCTAACACTTATCAAGCCATTGCCTTGCTTGAACAGAATTTTTCCTATCAGAAAGCAATGCCCTAACACTTATCAAGCCATTGCCTTGCTTGAACAGAATTTTTCCTATTAGAAAGCAATGCCCTAACACTTATCAAGCCATTGCCTTGCTTGAACAGAATTTTTCCTATTAGAAAGCAATGCCCTAACACTTATCAAGCCATTGCCTTGCTTGAACAGAATTTTTCCTATCAGAAAGCAATGCCCTAACACTTATCAAGCCATTGCCTTGCTTGAACAGAATTTTTCCTATCAGAAAGCAATGCCCTAACACTTATCAAGCCATTGCCTTGCTTGAACAGAATTTTTCCTATCAGAAAGCAATGCCCTAACACTTATCAAGCCATTGCCTTGCTTGAACAGAATTTTTCCTATTAGAAAGCAATGCCCTAACACTTATCAAGCCATTGCCTTGCTTGAACAGAATTTTTCCTATTAGAAAGCAATGCCCTAACACTTATCAAGCAATTGCCTTGCTTGAACAGAATTTTTCCTATTAGAAAGCAATGCCCTAACACTTATCAAGCCATTGCCTTGCTTGAACAGAATTTTTCCTATCAGAAAGCAATGCCCTAACACTTATCAAGCCATTGCCTTGCTTGAACAGAATTTTTCCTATCAGAAAGCAATGCCCTAACACTTATCAAGCCATTGCCTTGCTTGAACAGAATTTTTCCTATTAGAAAGCAATGCCCTAACACTTATCAAGCCATTGCCTTGCTTGAACAGAATTTTTCCTATTAGAAAGCAATGCCCTAACACTTATCAAGCCATTGCCTTGCTTGAACAGAATTTTTCCTATTAGAAAGCAATGCCCTAACACTTATCAAGCCATTGCCTTGCTTGAACAGAATTTTTCCTATCAGAAAGCAATGCCCTAACACTTATCAAGCCATTGCCTTGCTTGAACAGAATTTTTCCTATTAGAAAGCAATGCCCTAACACTTATCAAGCCATTGCCTTGCTTGAACAGAATTTTTCCTATTAGAAAGCAATGCCCTAACACTTATCAAGCCATTGCCTTGCTTGAACAGAATTTTTCCTATTAGAAAGCAATGCCCTAACACTTATCAAGCCATTGCCTTGCTTGAACAGAATTTTTCCTATCAGAAAGCAATGCCCTAACACTTATCAAGCCATTGCCTTGCTTGAACGGAATTTTTCCTATCAGAAAGCAATGCCGTAACACTTATCAAGCCATTGCCTTGCTTGAACAGAATTTTTCCTATTAGAAAGCAATGCCCTAACACTTATCAAGCCATTGCCTTGCTTGAACAGAATTTTTCCTATTAGAAAGCAATGCCCTAACACTTATCAAGCCATTGCCTTGCTTGAACAGAATTTTTCCTATTAGAAAGCAATGCCCTAACACTTATCAAGCCATTGCCTTGCTTGAACAGAATTTTTCCTATCAGAAAGCAATGCCCTAACACTTATCAAGCCATTGCCTTGCTTGAACAGAATTTTTCCTATCAGAAAGCAATGCCCTAACACTTATCAAGCCATTGCCTTGCTTGAACAGAATTTTTCCTATTAGAAAGCAATGCCCTAACACTTATCAAGCCATTGCCTTGCTTGAACAGAATTTTTCCTATTAGAAAGCAATGCCCTAACACTTATCAAGCCATTGCCTTGCTTGAACAGAATTTTTCCTATTAGAAAGCAATGCCCTAACACTTATCAAGCCATTGCCTTGCTTGAACAGAATTTTTCCTATCAGAAAGCAATGCCCTAACACTTATCAAGCCATTGCCTTGCTTGAACAGAATTTTTCCTATTAGAAAGCAATGCCCTAACACTTATCAAGCCAGTGCCTTGCTTGAACAGAATTTTTCCTATCAGAAAGCAATGCCCTAACACTTATCAAGCCATTGCCTTGCTTGAACAGAATTTTTCCTATTAGAAAGCAATGCCCTAACACTTATCAAGCCATTGCCTTGCTTGAACAGAATTTTTCCTATCAGAAAGCAATGCCCTAACACTTATCAAGCCATTGCCTTGCTTGAACAGAATTTTTCCTATCAGAAAGCAATGCCCTAACACTTATCAAGCCATTGCCTTGCTTGAACAGAATTTTTCCTATTAGAAAGCAATGCCCTAACACTTATCAAGCCATTGCCTTGCTTGAACAGAATTTTTCCTATTAGAAAGCAATGCCCTAACACTTATCAAGCCATTGCCTTGCTTGAACAGAATTTTTCCTATTAGAAAGCAATGCCCTAACACTTATCAAGCCATTGCCTTGCTTGAACAGAATTTTTCCTATCAGAAAGCAATGCCCTAACACTTATCAAGCCATTGCCTTGCTTGAACAGAATTTTTCCTATTAGAAAGCAATGCCCTAACACTTATCAAGCCATTGCCTTGCTTGAACAGAATTTTTCCTATTAGAAAGCAATGCCCTAACACTTATCAAGCCATTGCCTTGCTTGAACAGAATTTTTCCTATCAGAAAGCAATGCCCTAACACTTATCAAGCCATTGCCTTGCTTGAACAGAATTTTTCCTATCAGAAAGCAATGCCCTAACACTTATCAAGCCATTGCCTTGCTTGAACAGAATTTTTCCTATCAGAAAGCAATGCCCTAACACTTATCAAGCCATTGCCTTGCTTGAACAGAATTTTTCCTATTAGAAAGCAATGCCCTAACACTTATCAAGCCATTGCCTTGCTTGAACAGAATTTTTCCTATCAGAAAGCAATGCCCTAACACTTATCAAGCCATTGCCTTGCTTGAACAGAATTTTTCCTATCAGAAAGCAATGCCCTAACACTTATCAAGCCATTGCCTTGCTTGAACAGAATTTTTCCTATTAGAAAGCAATGCCCTAACACTTATCAAGCCATTGCCTTGCTTGAACAGAATTTTTCCTATTAGAAAGCAATGCCCTAACACTTATCAAGCCATTGCCTTGCTTGAACAGAATTTTTCCTATTAGAAAGCAATGCCCTAACACTTATCAAGCCATTGCCTTGCTTGAACAGAATTTTTCCTATCAGAAAGCAATGCCCTAACACTTATCAAGCCATTGCCTTGCTTGAACAGAATTTTTCCTATCAGAAAGCAATGCCCTAACACTTATCAAGCCATTGCCTTGCTTGAACAGAATTTTTCCTATTAGAAAGCAATGCCCTAACACTTATCAAGCCATTGCCTTGCTTGAACAGAATTTTTCCTATTAGAAAGCAATGCCCTAACACTTATCAAGCCATTGCCTTGCTTGAACAGAATTTTTCCTATTAGAAAGCAATGCCCTAACACTTATCAAGCCATTGCCTTGCTTGAACAGAATTTTTCCTATCAGAAAGCAATGCCCTAACACTTATCAAGCCATTGCCTTGCTTGAACAGAATTTTTCCTATCAGAAAGCAATGCCCTAACACTTATCAAGCCATTGCCTTGCTTGAACAGAATTTTTCCTATTAGAAAGCAATGCCCTAACACTTATCAAGCCATTGCCTTGCTTGAACAGAATTTTTCCTATCAGAAAGCAATGCCCTAACACTTATCAAGCCATTGCCTTGCTTGAACAGAATTTTTCCTATCAGAAAGCAATGCCCTAACACTTATCAAGCCATTGCCTTGCTTGAACAGAATTTTTCCTATTAGAAAGCAATGCCCTAACACTTATCAAGCCATTGCCTTGCTTGAACAGAATTTTTCCTATTAGAAAGCAATGCCCTAACACTTATCAAGCCATTGCCTTGCTTGAACAGAATTTTTCCTATTAGAAAGCAATGCCCTAACACTTATCAAGCCATTGCCTTGCTTGAACAGAATTTTTCCTATCAGAAAGCAATGCCCTAACACTTATCAAGCCATTGACTTGCTTGAACAGAATTTTTCCTATCAGAAAGCAATGCCCTAACACTTATCAAGCCATTGCCTTGCTTGAACAGAATTTTTCCTATTAGAAAGCAATGCCCTAACACTTATCAAGCCATTGCCTTGCTTGAACAGAATTTTTCCTATTAGAAAGCAATGCCCTAACACTTATCAAGCCATTGCCTTGCTTGAACAGAATTTTTCCTATTAGAAAGCAATGCCCTAACACTTATCAAGCCATTGCCTTGCTTGAACAGAATTTTTCCTATCAGAAAGCAATGCCCTAACACTTATCAAGCCATTGCCTTGCTTGAACAGAATTTTTCCTATCAGAAAGCAATGCCCTAACACTTATCAAGCCATTGCCTTGCTTGAACAGAATTTTTCCTATTAGAAAGCAATGCCCTAACACTTATCAAGCCATTGCCTTGCTTGAACAGAATTTTTCCTATTAGAAAGCAATGCCCTAACACTTATCAAGCCATTGCCTTGCTTGAACAGAATTTTTCCTATTAGAAAGCAATGCCCTAACACTTATCAAGCCATTGCCTTGCTTGAACAGAATTTTTCCTATCAGAAAGCAATGCCCTAACACTTATCAAGCCATTGCCTTGCTTGAACAGAATTTTTCCTATTAGAAAGCAATGCCCTAACACTTATCAAGCCAGTGCCTTGCTTGAACAGAATTTTTCCTATCAGAAAGCAATGCCCTAACACTTATCAAGCCATTGCCTTGCTTGAACAGAATTTTTCCTATTAGAAAGCAATGCCCTAACACTTATCAAGCCATTGCCTTGCTTGAACAGAATTTTTCCTATCAGAAAGCAATGCCCTAACACTTATCAAGCCATTGCCTTGCTTGAACAGAATTTTTCCTATCAGAAAGCAATGCCCTAACACTTATCAAGCCATTGCCTTGCTTGAACAGAATTTTTCCTATTAGAAAGCAATGCCCTAACACTTATCAAGCCATTGCCTTGCTTGAACAGAATTTTTCCTATTAGAAAGCAATGCCCTAACACTTATCAAGCCATTGCCTTGCTTGAACAGAATTTTTCCTATTAGAAAGCAATGCCCTAACACTTATCAAGCCATTGCCTTGCTTGAACAGAATTTTTCCTATCAGAAAGCAATGCCCTAACACTTATCAAGCCATTGCCTTGCTTGAACAGAATTTTTCCTATCAGAAAGCAATGCCCTAACACTTATCAAGCCATTGCCTTGCTTGAACAGAATTTTTCCTATCAGAAAGCAATGCCGTAACACTTATCAAGCCATTGCCTTGCTTGAACAGAATTTTTCCTATTAGAAAGCAATGCCCTAACACTTATCAAGCCATTGCCTTGCTTGAACAGATTTTTTCCTATTAGAAAGCAATGCCCTAACACTTATCAAGCCATTGCCTTGCTTGAACAGAATTTTT
Source organism: Sepiola atlantica (assembly GCA_963556195.1). NCBI lineage: Eukaryota > Metazoa > Mollusca > Cephalopoda > Sepiida > Sepiolidae > Sepiola > Sepiola atlantica. The sequence goes on from OY744548.1 coordinate 49,407,718, forward strand.
CCTATTAGAAAGCAATGCCCTAACACTTATCAAGCCATTGCCTTGCTTGAACAGAATTTTTCCTATCAGAAAGCAATGCCCTAACACTTATCAAGCCATTGCCTTGCTTGAACAGAATTTTTCCTATCAGAAAGCAATGCCCTAACACTTATCAAGCCATTGCCTTGCTTGAACAGAATTTTTCCTATTAGAAAGCAATGCCCTAACACTTATCAAGCCATTGCCTTGCTTGAACAGAATTTTTCCTATCAGAAAGCAATGCCCTAACACTTATCAAGCCATTGCCTTGCTTGAACAGAATTTTTCCTATTAGAAAGCAATGCCCTAACACTTATCAAGCCATTGCCTTGCTTGAACAGAATTTTTCCTATTAGAAAGCAATGCCCTTACACTTATCAAGCCATTGCCTTGCTTGAACAGAATTTTTCCTATTAGAAAGCAATGCCCTAACACTTATCAAGCCATTGCCTTGCTTGAACAGAATTTTTCCTATCAGAAAGCAATGCCGTAACACTTATCAAGCCATTGCCTTGCTTGAACAGAATTTTTCCTATTAGAAAGCAATGCCCTAACACTTATCAAGCCATTGCCTTGCTTGAACAGAATTTTTCCTATTAGAAAGCAATGCCCTAACACTTATCAAGCCATTGCCTTGCTTGAACAGAATTTTTCCTATTAGAAAGCAATGCCCTAACACTTATCAAGCCATTGCCTTGCTTGAACAGAATTTTTCCTATCAGAAAGCAATGCCCTAACACTTATCAAGCCATTGCCTTGCTTGAACAGAATTTTTCCTATCAGAAAGCAATGCCCTAACACTTATCAAGCCATTGCCTTGCTTGAACAGAATTTTTCCTATTAGAAAGCAATGCCCTAACACTTATCAAGCCATTGCCTTGCTTGAACAGAATTTTTCCTATTAGAAAGCAATGCCCTAACACTTATCAAGCTATTGCCTTGCTTGAACAGAATTTTTCCTATTAGAAAGCAATGCCCTAACACTTATCAAGCCATTGCCTTGCTTGAACAGAATTTTTCCTATTAGAAAGCAATGCCCTAACACTTATCAAGCCATTGCCTTGCTTGAACAGAATTTTTCCTATTAGAAAGCAATGCCCTAACACTTATCAAGCCATTGCCTTGCTTGAACAGAATTTTTCCTATTAGAAAGCAATGCCCTAACACTTATCAAGCCATTGCCTTGCTTGAACAGAATTTTTCCTATCAGAAAGCAATGCCCTAACACTTATCAAGCCATTGCCTTGCTTGAACAGAATTTTTCCTATCAGAAAGCAATGCCCTAACACTTATCAAGCCATTGCCTTGCTTGAACAGAATTTTTCCTATTAGAAAGCAATGCCCTAACACTTATCAAGCCATTGCCTTGCTTGAACAGAATTTTTCCTATTAGAAAGCAATGCCCTAACACTTATCAAGCTATTGCCTTGCTTGAACAGAATTTTTCCTATTAGAAAGCAATGCCCTAACACTTATCAAGCCATTGCCTTGCTTGAACAGAATTTTTCCTATTAGAAAGCAATGCCCTAACACTTATCAAGCCATTGCCTTGCTTGAACAGAATTTTTCCTATTAGAAAGCAATGCCCTAACACTTATCAAGCCATTGCCTTGCTTGAACAGAATTTTTCCTATTAGAAAGCAATGCCCTAACACTTATCAAGCCATTGCCTTGCTTGAACAGAATTTTTCCTATCAGAAAGCAATGCCCTAACACTTATCAAGCCATTGCCTTGCTTGAACAGAATTTTTCCTATTAGAAAGCAATGCCCTAACACTTATCAAGCCATTGCCTTGCTTGAACAGAATTTTTCCTATTAGAAAGCAATGCCCTAACACTTATCAAGCTATTGCCTTGCTTGAACAGAATTTTTCCTATTAGAAAGCAATGCCCTAACACTTATCAAGCCATTGCCTTGCTTGAACAGAATTTTTCCTATTAGAAAGCAATGCCCTAACACTTATCAAGCCATTGCCTTGCTTGAACAGAATTTTTCCTATTAGAAAGCAATGCCCTAACACTTATCAAGCCATTGCCTTGCTTGAACAGAATTTTTCCTATTAGAAAGCAATGCCCTAACACTTATCAAGCCATTGCCTTGCTTGAACAGAATTTTTCCTATTAGAAAGCAATGCCCTAACACTTATCAAGCCATTGCCTTGCTTGAACAGAATTTTTCCTATCAGAAAGCAATGCCCTAACAACACACGAAATTCTGCTTTTTCTCCTATTTTGAAAATTTGCAGCAGTAGGTTCACTTAAATAACTGTAATTTATAAACTAATAATCCAATTGGATTCAAATTTTGATATGTGCCATTTGAAGGTTAGTACTTCATAAAAGTTATATAGATTTTTTTATTAGTGGCGCCATCTATATGTCAGGTCCTGAACTTATTAGGTGATGTGTGTATTCGTGTGCTTTTGTTTTGTTGGTGAGAAAATATATCTATGGATTTATGTGTACGTGCATTCAGTAAGTGACGTATGACTGTGTGTGTGTGCATCACTTGGCTACAGAAGTTTGTGAAGTCCCTCATCATGTGTGTACTATTGTTGAGAGCCTTTCGGGCCGCAAAAGGTTCAGCTGGATTGTGACGTTCGCACGTGTGCTGTATCTGAAAGAAGAATAGGAAGGAGGCAGAAAACTGTTGTGTTTGGGTTTTTATAGTATGTGCAAGATTTTTATATTTTGCACTGTGATTGGTCGAAAGAAACTGGTTATTTGAGCTTTTGTCCAATCAAGAGTCGATGCATAAATACAATATTAACTGCCACTGCTACTTTGAACAATGTAATTATTTGTAATTTTTGTTTTTATATGATGAAAAATGTTTATTTATAGTTTGCGGGGGGGGGGTTCAATATAAAATTGATTAAATAAAAAGCCACCAGAGTTTTGTGATGAAGATCTTAGTTTATGGTTGGAAAAAATATAGGGTGTAAACCGTATAAGACGCCATCATATCACCCTCAATCAAATGGGTTAGTGGAAGAATGGCGATTGTCATGTGTGCCATTACCTCTGCTTCAAATTGTAATGATTTTACTTTAATTAACAATTTTTGTAGTCATTGCTTGGCAAGCCTACGAAGTATCTGTGATCTATGAAATAATATTTTGACAAATATAAGCCATGTTATTCTTTAACGGGCTTACTTGCAGGATATTGCAACTTTAAATGGCGAGAAAATGCCTGTCCTTAACTAGCAAAGCATGAAGAAGATAGTTATCTCCCTTAGTATTTTTCTTGATTTATTTATATTGGCTATTCAAATATGTCGACTTCTGTTTTTGGTGGTTCGCATATATAATAAAACTTGCTATAATTTACTCTTTTTAATATTTAAAGTTATTTTTCTTATACTAAAAAGATAGTTGTGGGAGAACAATGAAATCTCCGTGCAAAAAAATACAGCCCCAAAGATTCCTTTAGCAAATATTTCAGTACATATTGCTAATCAACACATGCGTAGATCCAACGGAGCAACCGCCCCTGGGTGGAAGTTCTGTTCTTAATCATCTGGAAAGAGTATGTGTTTAGTTAGTTTCAGTTTAAAGTAAAAATAAGTTGTTTAAGAATAGTGTTAACACCCATTTAACTGTAAATAATTTTTGCCATTTTTTTTTTCCTTTTTAAAAATTCATTTTGAATGGCAAGTTTGTAACAGTTACATAATTAAGATCTATTTTCTTTTGCACTTTCATGTTATCACTCACATAGTGATTGGTACGTCGTTCGGTGAGATAAGACAGGCATGTTCAGACTCGCATAGTGATACATTGAACGATTATAACACTTTGCCCATGCACGGCTATTTCATTTCTGCCCAAGGTCATTTTGCACCTTTTAGAAACAGTCAGACTTTGAGTATCGTGTTGACAAGACCCCATATTATCTGGCTCACCTTTTGCCATGACTTGTGTGGAAGGCAAAGTAAAAGTTCCTTTTGAGATGTCACTGCGACAAGACGTCATATATCTCTCCTCGCCTCTAACAACAGCTCTGCTAGACAAGATGGAACTCATGGTCTCAATTTCGTTTTTATATTACGTACATGCCGGCTGAACCAACCTGTCTTATATTCCTCTGTTCTTAGCTCTTTCCGGACTATATGTTGTGTTGATGAAACTATTGAATAAAGTTGATTTAAATTGTAGAGAAAAAAGTTTGTCCTTTAAACCGAAAACTTGGTGACCCTTTTCTTCATTCCAAACAAGGAACACAGATGCCGCAGCCCTGCTATAAAATGGGCATCTCCAACAAGCTTCTACACCATCAACCTCTATAAATTGGAGACCCGGACGTGATATAAAAAACAGGCAACCTTCTGATTCCAACAGGACTTCTAATTCTTCCACACTGTACAGGTTGAGTTTTACCACAGCTAACCAGTGCTATGTTCCTATTTAAAAAAATTAAATAGGGTTACTGCCCAACTGAATAATATTTTTATTTTATTATCCCGGAATTACTAAAATAAAGAATTTCATGCAACAAGATATGTGAGTAGATACACTTTCTTTGTGCTTTTCTGGCATCGTTTTCGCTGTATAGCATATTTTTTATCCATAGACATGTACCAAGAAAATATATAAAATAGGGGATTTATTTAAATAAAAAAGGAAGTAATTAAATCTTAATAGAATAAAATTTAGCATGCTTTACATTTAGTGTTAACTTTAAAATTATTTCTTTCAAACTAATTATGTCCATGCCATTTTTATTAATTTCTCCTCGTGGCTCGCCCTTAGCGTTTAAAACAAGCAATGTTGTTTTGCCCTTCCCACATGTGTTCAAAATAAAGATGGCGACGTTGGGATTTTTTGCGTCCAAAACAATTGCACCAAAATAAATATTTTTCTTCCTCCCATGTTAGTTGGTCATTTTTAAACAAAAAATTTATTTTTATTTTTTCCTTTGCCCCATAACATGGTGATTGAATGATTTATCTGTCCAATATTTCATTATGATCTGTTTGTCACTTCTTCTTTCGTGTGAATCAGATGATTCTGGTGTTGGCATTAGTTTTCCCGATGTTTTTCTAGTTAGAAATCTTTCTGGAAAGACATCGGGTATTTACAGGAAGGACCACGAGAAGGTTGCCAACATCTCTAAGTGAAAGTAGTACTGTAGAACCGACTGGATTCAAACTTGGACAGCCAGGTCGTCAGTCCATGTCGATATCCACTTAACCACCATCACCTCTCTGTTTGTCACTGATAACATAAATAGCATTTCACGTTGCTTTATTTTCATTCAAAATATTCTTGTCTCACCAAGTGATGGTTTCATTTTTTCTTAGGTATGTCGACAAACGGAAGTGAAAACAGAATATTTTACCAGATGCCTTTCCTTATTTCTCCCCCCCCCCCTCACACACACACACCCCGTAAGGAGAATCTGTTTCTTTTGAAATTCGTATCTTTCGCTTACACTTCCAATTTCTTCTCTTAATCAACTCCTTATCTTGTTCAAACGTCGATTTGATGGCTACTTATTGGAATTACTCCTGGCAGATGTGATCAGCAATTTTATCGCAGATTTCGCCGTTGACGTCTGTGTGTGATTTGCACAAATAAAGATGACGACTTTGGATTTTTAGCGCCCAAAGGAAAATTGTGCGAAAATACTTCCTTGTAATGTGAGGCAGCCATGTTGAGATAATTCTGTTTCTACCCTCTCCCCCAATTAAATATCTTTGCAGCTGAATTTAGCCTTTCTTTCCACCATTTTTTTAAGCATCGCTATGCATTTTTGAAGAATCTTTTCATGCATTGCTTATTGGGAATATTTTTCTTATGAAAGTTTCACATATATTTTTTATTATAAAATTTCTTGTCTTCGATATTAATTGTAATAATTTTGTCTTATGAAAGTTTAGATATCTTTTATTCTAGAATTTTTTTGTCTTACATATAAACTTTCATATTTCTTCCCTTTTTGCCCTACTTACATGAGTTTTATGGGAACACTTTTACAATGGTGATTTCTCATACTGTGACTGGCCCTTCCTGTCACTGCTGAGTTAGATACAGACTCTGTATATGCAGACATGTTGAAGGTTATTAAGCAACTTACCAGAAGTAGATTTTGAAATTACACACCTGTACTCCTAACTTGCAACAGTACAGACCCCTTGTACTCTTAACTTGCAACAGTACAGACCCCTTATACTCCTAACTTGCAACAGTACAGACCCCGTTGTACTCCTAACTTGCAACAGTACAGACCCCTTGTACTCCTTACTTGTAACAGTACAGACCCCCTTATACTCCTCACTTGCAACAGTACAGACCCCCTTGTACTCCTCACTTGCAACAGTACAGACCCCCTTGTACTCCTCACTTGCAACAGTACAGACCCCTTATACTCCTAACTTGCAACAGTACAGACCCCTTGTACTCCTCACTTGCAACAGTACAGACCCCCTTGTACTCCTCACTTGCAACAGTACAGACCCCCTTGTACTCCTAACTTACAACAGTACAGACCCCCTTGTACTCCTCACTTGCAACAGTACAGACACCCTTGTACTCCTCACTTGCAACAGTACAGACCCCATTGTACTCCTCACTTGCAACAGTACAGACCCCCTTGTACTCCTAACTTACAACAGTACAGACCCCTTGTACTCCTCACTTGCAACAGTACAGACACCCTTGTACTCCTCACTTGCAACAGTACAGACCCCATTGTACTCCTCACTTGCAACAGTACAGACCCCCCTTGTACTCCTCACTTGCAACAGTACAGACCTCCTTGTACTCCTAACTTGCAACAGTGCAAATTTACTTGCACTACTGACTTCAACCACAGGCTGTAAACCACTCCCCAATACCCACATTTGGTTAAGTTTATCAGTCATTAGACCTATAACTATGCAGAGACTTCACGTGGATTCTTCATAATCACAGATATACACTAACCTATCTTATGCTTAGATGCAAACTGGTAGATTCACATATTAAGCTATCAATACCTTGGTACATCTCCGTCTTCTTTTTGAACGTTGGCAGCATTATCATGTCAGGATGAACCCTGTTAAATGTGTTCAACTACTATTTCTTCACCTGAGGACATTAACCTTCGTCGAATGACTTTGGACCAGTCATCATTGGATATTTTTAATCTGTCAGCTCCAGATTTTGCTATTGGCAAATTCCAGTACATTCTCATCCCTACAGTGAATGAACAAATCTTGTGCATAACATTTTCTTTTTTTTCAACAAAAGAGCAGACATTTTTTCTCTTTTCAGCAAAAATAAAAACATTTTAGAGCAAACTGAACATTTATTTACCCTCTTGTTGCAATTTGCATGTTTGTTTATATTTATACTTTTGTGCTGCTACTATTAATAACGAATCTCTTGGTTTTATCGGTTAAAAGCTTAAGCAGGGTGAAATGTAGCAGTTATATAATTAAGATTGATTTTCTTTTGCACTTGCATGTTATCACTCACATAGTGATTAGTACGTAGTTCAGTGAGATAACACAGACATGTTCAGACTCACATAGTGATACGTTGGGCGATTAGAACACTTTGCCCATGCGTGGCTATTTCCATTTCTGCCCAATGCTGTTTCATGCCTTTTACGGTCAGACTTCGAGAGTTACATTGACAAGAGGCCATATTACCGAACTCGCTTCCTTGCATGGCTGGTGTGGGAGGCGAGGTAAAAGTTCCTTTTGAGATGTCACTGCAGCAAGACGTCATATATCTCTCCTCACCTCCACTAGACAAGATGGAACTTGAGGTTTGGCCGACGCCTGGCAGCGCTCGTTCCCCAATATACATGTTCAATTACAAGCATTTACAAATGAAAACAAAGTAACAACTCAGAAACAATAAAGTATGCAAAAAACTTTTATTCTTTACTAGCAGGACAGGGTTCTTACATACCGTATAGTGTGTGCGAACATGCACATGCTGGTGTGTGTGTGTGTTCATCAAAGGCTAGATCCAATGAAAGACAGAGGCTGAAAGGTAGGTAATACTACACGTTCCATTTTTAGATGTCACTGAGAGAAGTCATATCTTTCTTCTTGCCTCTTGCAATGGCTTTGCGAGACAAATGAAACTCATGGACTAAATTCCATTTCTATAGTGCATACCTGCCGGCTGAACCAACCTGTTTTATATTATTGTGTTACTAACTCGTTCCGAACTGTTGAATAAAGTTGATTTATATTGTAGAGAAAAAGTTTGTGCTTTTAACCAAAAACTTGGTGACCCTTTTCTGGAGTCCAAACAAGGCCAGTAAAATAAATACAGATGCCGTGACCTACTACAACATGGCGATCTTCAAGAAGTTTCTACATAAGCGACACCTAACGGCCAACCGGTGCAGTTATGTTTGAAAGGAGGAGGTAACTGCTACAAACATCTACAAGTTAAACCAAATGTATTTAATAAATATATAATTCAATCTTTGACAAAATATTAATATTAGATTTAAATGTAAAAGTTAATGAAAGTCTTTTCCAACCACCAAATTTACCGCTATTATAATGGGATTTTTACCGGGGGTTTTTTTTTTCAGGTTTTTGCTTAAAGCCAGTATCTAATAAAAGGTGAAAAAAAAGAAAGACAGAAACCGTGAATAGAAATAAAAACGAAGATGGATGGGGTAAGGGAGGGGCTAAAATATGTTTGCAATGTGGCAGGGGAAGGTGAAAAATGTATTTACACGAATTAGGAAGAAAAGAGGATTGACAAACAAATGAAGTATTAAAAAAAACGTATCCTTCCCCAGTCTCTCTGAACAGTGAGTGAACGAACATGCACAACTGATGCTTGTCAAATGAACAAAAGAAAAAGAAAACGACTCTAGTTTTGAATGGTAGCCGGAGATTTTGACCTCCAAACAGGAGATTTTTACTCAAACTCTTTTCACCTCAGAGAGTTTAACTCAACTATTTTTTTAGAGGGGGGGGGGGGGGGGGGGGGAATAATTTTCCAATCTTCATGGTTTGGTTCATTCACCTCCTCTACAGGAGGTTGAAAAGCTAACACATTAGGAGAAGTGCACTCTAGGTTACAAAAAATGCCTGAGCAGCCGCATTAACATTCCCCTGTAGGGGTGCCTCAGGCGATTAGCAATACACTAACCCCGTTCCAAAGAGAGACAGTAAAGCCTGGGAGGGTGGACCTCATAGGACTAAACAGAACCACAGAGGTAAAAATGGCACGGTAAAAATAACACAAGTAAAATTGACACAGGTAAAAATGGCACAAGTGGATAAATAGGTAAAAAATGACACACAAGAAAAATATAGACGAAAATCTCACAATGAGTGTGTAGCAGTTATGTGTTTACGATCTATTTTCTTTTGTACAAGTTTGTCCTTACACACGGAGTGATTGGTAAATTATCCAATCAGAACACTTTGCATGAGAGGCACTTTCGCTGAATTGTTGTATACTGTTTTCCCACTTTATAACTAGTTGAAGTTTTAGATAACCAAGCTGAAAAGACGGCTATGTTTAGTTCTCACCCCAAACAAAGACTTGACACGCACAAGATAAGTGGACTCAAGACCCAACCAATGGTACGGATATACGTGTATCTGCTGATTCATCGTGTTTTTGTATTTCTGTCTACATAACTCTTTCCTGCTCCGTGGCTGTTTGTTGGTGAAACTGTAAGAATAGGGGATTTGTTATCCCCTATCTTAATTTAACGAAACAAAATGAATTAAAGAAACAAACAAAACCTTTTTTACAACAACAAATGAAAGGGGTTTATTCGTATATTTAAGGTTACCTATACCTTTTGGTATGGGTAGAAAGAAACTTAGGACAGTGTCCGAAAGAAGACGAAGAAGTTAAAATATCTTCAGGCGAAGATAGCAGGCGCCGTGAGCGTCCAGTGGACAAGGAGGCAGGAGAGAGGATGAGGCGATCCTTCCTGGCTGGTGCCAGGGTAATGTCTGCTCTTCGTCTGGAATATCCTAAGGGAGCTCAAGTAGTCCCCTAGGGAACTAATGATATCAATGCGCTCTGCGAGCTGATTGGCCAAACCAGTTCACAGAGACACTGATACGCATTACAAAGTAAATCTATGACTGTTACAAAACTATGTATGAATAAAATTAATTTAACATGTAAAGGAGGAGTTTGTCTTTATAATCAAGCTAACGGTAATCCCTTTTTCTTCTTACCAAACGAGGCCTTCAGAATGGACATTTCATCAACTCCCAACATTACAAGTTTATCAAAATCTAGGATACAATACATAAACGGGAAAACAGTGTCAAATTAAAAGGAAAATTATATCTACATTTAAAAGTAAAATATTTAAGCGCTAACCTTTAACCATAATCCTATTTTTTTCTAAATTCGCCATCTTGATTTATTTATTATGTCTTGTTTGTACAGCCAACAACCAATAATATATAATAACACATATACAACTAAAACTAATGGGGTCTCAATCATATCATAGGTGCATGATTGGGGTCGCTTGAGAAAAAGGTTAGGAACCACTGCACTATGTTTTTGCTTTGTGCCATTTTTTCCTATTTATTCACTTGTACCGTTTTTATTTGTGTCAATTTTACCTGTGCCATTTTACGTGTGTCATTATTACTGTGCACCGAGACAAATATTTTTGTATTAAATTATAGGATATTAATTGGATATCTGAATAAATTTTTTGACAATTTACTGATATTTTTCGGTCATCTTATGAAAAATATTTTTTTTTATTAAATCTTTAAACAAACATTGATTTTTTTTTTCTTACATCCAAACAAAATTTTGGAAAATAACACACACTACACCAGGGAGGGGAGGTGCTAAGTACCCCCATATTTTTATTTAAAAGAAAAAGTCACTTTACTTTTCAAATTAATTAGTTTGTTTTTTCAGTTCTTCGTAAATTAATTTAATTATTATTTTATAATGGAGTAAGTTTAATGTAAATTATATACAGGAAGTGGAGACTATTTAAGGCATACATACTGACTGCTCAGGGTGAAGGAAATTTACCTGTGAATGTCTTTGGAAAGTATAGGAAGGTAAAAGAGAAAAAGTCTACTTGATGACGGCTTCCGGTTTTGAAGTCGGAAAAAGACAAGCGGTGCTCATCAAAAACTATTACCCATTAAATTTTATATTTCAAGTCGGATGGGGGTTTTTTTTGGGGGGGGGGGGGGGGACAATTAATAATTTGTTATCACCATTTTTTTTTTCATTATTAACACAAGAAAATCAAACTGTTTTTTATAATTGGAAATTCTTTTTTTAAATCAAATAAAACTTTTTTTATAATTGGAATATTTTTTTATTACAAATAATCAAATCAAACTTTTTTATAATTGGAATAATTTTTTTGCTTTGAATATATTTTTAAAATTATTTATTTACTATTTTTTATAATTTGAATGTTCAAAAGTTCTGCCAAAATCTAAGCGGTCGAAAATGATGAGCGACTGTTTTTTGATAAACACCGCTTGTCAATTTCCGATTTCAAAACCGGAAGACGTCATCAAATACACTGTTTCTCTTTTACCCACTCAGTCTATTCTGATCTCTGTCAGTGAAGACGAAGTCCTTCTAGACTGATGCAGTTTTTATTTTTGTTCCAATCCAGAGTGCTCCTTTTTGGAAGCTGGGGTTTCCCCACATTAAAAATCGATCTTGTCTTTATGTTTTAGTACAGCAACAGGCTCGTTGCAGATGTGAAACAAGTTGCAGTTTGACACATTTTCGTTGAATATCATATTAAATAGGCATTTTGTTGGAATGTGTCATATTTGACACAAAAACGTATTTAAAGGTTAAGGAGGTTCTGCTCTCCTTAGTGAAGTCATGTAGAAATTCGGCACATTGAAGGGTATGTAGAGATTCGGAATCATTTCAATTGTCCTCCCTGGAGTATTTTATACATATGATTTAAATTTCATCAAAATAGGATATATTTGAAATTTTAAAAAGGGTTCGGCCTCCAGAGTTCCATTTTGGGAGGGGCGCACTTAGAGATTTGGGATCACTTTTAGTGTCTTCCCCGGAAAATTTTATGTATAAATACACTTTTAGTTTTATGTAGATTCTCTAACCTTTCTTTCTAGAGGGAACACACACACATTGAGTTTTATATAATAGATTTACCACACAGAACCTCAAGTACGCTGAAACAAATAGTTATCCTTTTTTTTTCTTTCAATAATTTACCAAATGATATAATTTGTTTCCTATTAATATGAAGCAATTTGGGTCAATCTCTCTAAGATGATAAAATTTGGGGTCAGAATCTCCGGCAGCCAAAACCTCTTAGATTCGTTTTGAATGGGTGTTACTAAATTTAAAATGCAGAGTCTTATGGCTTTTGAGTAATATAGTTGATCTTGACAGTAAAACATGTTTGTAGACGGTCACGCATGAGAAACTAACTGCTCATATTTAGGTGGGAAAATCGTTAGGTCGAATTACTACATATTCACGTATATATGTCATAAACAATCACCTTGTATTACCTTCTCAAGGACAAAAAATGCTGAGTAACGTACCGTTACTTGGCAATTTTTGTTGTTTGCTTTTTCCGTATTAGATTGTTTAGAAATTGTTCCAGTTGACACGGTTAAGATTCGAATAAAAATTGTTGTTTGGGATAAATACAATTTAGGCGCGCAGAGTGAATATAATTGTATTGGCGCGTGACAAATAAAAAATAACGCCCACGCAAATTCCGATGTGGCTTTATATATTAAATCAACTCAAAACGAGCGGACGTAGTTGAGAGCACACCACGTGATATTTCTGTCCAATGAGATTTCTCCAAAGACATATTTTTCTAAACTTTTCTCCATAAGCTCGCTGGAGCCTATCCAAATAGTATTTAAGCACATACAAACATCAAACTTTCTCTTTCAACTGACTTTTCATCCGGAGGTTACACGCATCTTACTATCACTCTTCCATTTCACCCTTTCGCGCGCTTCATACAATTTCACAGGCGAACATTACCTATTGCCTCTTTTAACATTTTATAACAAATGACCATTTCAACAAAAGAAAAGACATTCTTCTTTTTACTTACCCTGAAACTAAAGAAAGGACTCATGAACTCATTACAAAAAGAAATATATTCTATTTGTTAATAGTTTATTTCAGTAAATAAACTTCCGTTGATTTTGCATGTAAATCTTATTATTATTATTTTTATTTGTGGAGGAAGTTATCACCAAAAAAAGGTATGACGACCCCCACAAAATGTCGGAAATTTATCTCTTTCAAGATAAATCCAATTGTGATTTAAATTCGTAGGGGAAACGTTAGCACATAAATAGGAAATAAAGGTCAGTCGGGGTTCATCTATTTGTCCTTTTGTGGTCATTGTTTCCTGTGGGAACACTAGCTAGACAAAATGACGTCACACAAGATAGGATAGGCGCAAAAAACAGGGACTCTGAATTGGAAACTTGACGGATACGGACTTTAAAGAACATTCTTTATTTATATGGACTTTAAAGAACATTCTTTATTTATACGGACTTTAAAGAACATTCTTTATTTATACGGACTTTAAAGAACATTCTTTATTTATACGGACTTTAAAAAACATTCTTTATTTATACGGACTTTAAAAAACATTATTTATACGGACTTTAAAGAACATTCATTTATTTATACGGACTTTAAAGAACAGTCGGGGTTCATCTATTTGTCTTTTTGGGGTCATTGTCTCCTGTGGGAACACTAGCTAGACAAAATGACGTCACACAAGATAGGATAGGCGTAAAGACTCTGAATTGGAAACTGGACGCGATCAGACATGACAAGAAAAGACTTAAGAATCAACGATAAATGAAGTAAGAGGCTAGGTCCTCAAAATCTGCAACCCAATCTTTCTTCTCCCCCGCTGCTAGAAAAAAAAGGAAGGGAACATCAACAGTCTAATAAAAGAGTCCTTTTCCAAATTCGGGATCTAGTTCTTTTCTTTGTGTTGCTGTGCCAACTTTGATTTCAGAGCACGAATGCACCTCCCATAGAGAGGTAGTCATTGGGGACGACGAGAGACCCCAGATCTTGAAAAGAGTGCACTCAGTCTCGGAAGACAGCTGTGGTTGCGCGTTGAAGACACAAGGTTTGATTCAAGTGTACTCTTCATGATTTGATGATAGACAGACATTTATTTGATTGGGACATACAAATTAGACCTCCCCTTAGAGGAGAGCTAATGCAACAGTTATAATCCACAAAACAAAAAGACAAGAAAGGAGGGAGGGAGATAATTAATATCTAAAAATGGTATCATTTGAAAATGGAAAAAAAGAGTTTATTTAATATTAGAATCTCCCAAGGGGGGGCACGTTTTAAGTTGCACATGTTTTCCTATGTGGGCAACATACAAAACAAGAAATGCGCCAATTAACAGTAGAAATACCAATAAAAAAAAAACTAACAAAAACCCGCATCGTCATCTGTTTAACATCCGTTTTACATGCTGGTTTAGCTGGTTGGAGACAGTTGGAGTTACCAGATTTAGATTGGTAAGAGACGGGGTGAATTAAGAAGGTTTAAATCAGTAAGAAAGTCAGAATGACGATCTTACTTGGAAGAGTTAGTACGTTGGTCTGAATCCGACTGAAATATAAATGTTACACAAGAAAAAGGGTCACGATTTTTTCCCTTGAAATAAATTATGTGTCCACAACTAAATAGATGTTAATATTTATTTACGGGAACATAGGAACAAAAGAGAGATGGTGCAATGGTCTGGATCATGTCGGTTAGATAATGTAACATCCTGGAGTTCAGCATCTCGTCTGCCTTTGGCTAAAGCAGAGTGAGATCAGGATAAGTATGCGTCTTGAAGACGAGAAGAATTACCGGGAACTGACTTGATGTCGTATATTGTTTTGGGTACCAAATATGTTGACGCGTATGAATTTCGCTACACATTGACGTGTCATATGCCTACAGCATAAAAAGTCAATGATTATGCATGCACAAAGTCAAATCACCATCTGAGTTAAAGCTAACGTACATCGATACAAAATAGTTCGTTCATGCAACTGCTACACTGGTAAGTGTTGAACGACTTTTAGAAATTGACTTTCAAACTAACTTATCTCTGGATAGGTTTTTATTTATCCCTCTTTCTCTCAAGAACATCCTTATCACGCCCTCCCATGTTTTCCTTGCCCTTCTCTTGCCAACATGACCCTGATACCTCAACTGTTTTACTATTTCCACTACTTGATCCAGGTTCTGGCTTATCACGTCCACCATAGGAGCACTCTAGACTGGACACAAAATAACCTGTAGAGTCACATCGGCACTATCTCATGAGTGATAAGGCCTTAGGCAAGGGGCAATAAACCAATCCCCCTCTCTAAAAGATGCAGGTAATGCCTGGGAAAATCGTCGCCTGAGACTGAACAGATATTACATTTTTATCCAAGCCAAAAGACTGAATATCAATCGAGGCTAATCGTCTTTTTTCACAGTCGCTCAGACTGACAACATAGTAAAGTTTTTAGTTGTTTTTTTGTTTTTTTATTAATGGATCACCACTTATAAAGGCCCAGAATCCACTTGAGGATAATGGTCAATGAGATTGTCAGTTGGACGATAAACAACACCATGAAAGGATTGGAAACGATGGATGGAATGGGCAGAATTTGATTATTTAAGAGGACGGCTCAGCAAGTATTTAACATTGAACTTCAAAACGACTATGTTGCAATCACCATACAAGCGCTTTTAATATGCGCCCATATCAAACACTCTATTGGAAAAGGAGACAGACCGTTATAACTCACCTCTCACAATGACGTCACTTCCAAGATGTGTCTTCTCTCCCATTATGCAACACAAGGAAAGTAGCAGATATATGGAGAAGAGCTGAATATATGGCTGTTGGGATCTTGCTTGTGGCCAATGAATCTGTTGCAGAGGATGCTTGCCCAATAAAAGATACTCAGCATATTAATGTGGCGGAGTTCAATGTGTTGTATGTTACTAGGTATCCAGTCTAACGATGAACACTTATGTACAAAAATATAATGGTATATTTTTATTGCTCGTTTGTGCAACGGAGTTAGGGAAGATGGAGAGTTAGAGAAGATGAAGGAGAGTTGAGAGAAATTGATTTCTCTAATTCGCTATCCAGCTGTTTACTGCCAATCTTAATTCAGGCCAGTTGATATAACATTTTTGGACACCCACACATCAACAACTGCAACGCTCATTCCGGGATTTTGCCTATGCATTCAATGTAGTCCTTATTACAAACAGCAACAACAGCAGCAATATCCCCCATTAACGATGTTTGAAATATCTGCTTTACTTGTAAGCTGGGCGCTGATTGGAGCGAACACGTAATTTTGATTTTGATTTGCTCAATCAATCTCTTATGCGAGCAGAGCATGGGTCCCGAAGGTTATTTAAGGGAATTCTCGCCACTTTTCTTTCTCTTTAGCTGCAAGTAGGTTCCTATTGTGTAATTAACACATGTCGCTAAGTTCGACCACCAAACTCCTCCCTTTGGGACACAAACCAAAATTTACTGCGAATTGCGAACTCTCGGCATCGACAAGAAGGCTTCAATATCCAAGATGGCTACCTGCCGCACGTTGACTAATCTGCCAAACTTGGACTTATTCTTCCCATACCATTTCAATACACACTTACTTACAAACCACATATGAACTCAGCCATCTCTATTTATACGGACTTTAAAGAACATTCTTTATTTATACGGACTTTAAAGAACATTCTTTATTTATACGGACTTTAAAGAACATTCTTTATTTATACGGACTTTAAAGAACATTCTTTATTTATACGGACTTTAAAGAACATTCTTTATTTATACGGACTTTAAAGAACATTCTTTATTTATACGGACTTTAAAGAACATTCCTTATTTATACGGACTTTAAAGAACATTCTTTATTTATACGGACTTTAAAGAACCTCTTTACAAACAGGGCATTACTTCTACATATTATGGACTCCCAAACCTTTTTCCTCATTCAAACTCCTGGACTTATTACTAACACCATTTCTATTATTACATGTTTAACGAAGATGATGAATAAAGATGATATAAATATTAGAATGAGACTTTGTTCTTTATTCTACATTTTTGTCACCTCAACATTCAGTAAACACCGAAACAAAATTCTTACAATTCTACAGAAGGTGGCTTCAATCCATTTATTGTTTATTTACTGAACAGATGTATTTTCGTTCACTGTGTCTGCTGATGGCTCTGCGTCAAATCACTGGATGTTTATACTTCCGGTCAGGTGGGTGTCTGTGTCAATCAGGTGTTATGTAAAATGCGGTATTCACCAAATGCTTTGTTTAAAGGAGTCAACTTAAATGTTAAGCAAACTGTTACATTTGCACACATAAATGGTTCGGGGCGGAGATAAGTACGTATATAGAAGGCGCAGACAGAGGTAGTACTTTTTATAGAAATATGTCATACTTTTGCCCTGGGCAGCGGAAGAGGAATGGTGGGGAAGTGACAGCTTTTGCAAAAGGCAAAATGAGAAAGTAGCGGTGAAATGGGGCGACCAGGGAAAAGAAAGGTAGAAAGATAAAGGGAGAGGGAGAGAAATAGAAGTTTGAATATAAATATGTTACACACGCGATTTTTCTTAAATTATATGTTTTTATGACCCCGAGCAAAGGAAATCACACCCAAAGCATCGGTGTGCGTTGCTGCCACAGAAGAGTTTGATTCTACTCACCTAATAGATATCCATCGACATAGTAGACACCAAGTTGATCTTTCTGTATCAAAATAGTAGTTAAGTTGATAGCCCGGAACTGTTAACCAGTCTATCTAGCTCTCAGCTTCCATATGGTGGCAGAAAGGTAAACTTACTTAGTATATGTGAGACCTGAAACAGGCTGGGTATGGACATTACCCATGATACTGATTGATTATGGTCCAACTTGATTTTCTCTCTGTCCTGTAAGTAATATCCTCAAATCTGTGGGATAAAAGAGGGGCTTAGGGTTAGGATAGAAGAGGGGCTTACCCTTTTGTCACAAGCGAGTGTTGGGTTATGTTGCCGTTGCCATTAGCTTAATTAGAAGGACAAACTCTTCTCTTACATATTTTTTAAAAAGCACTTTTGTCATATCTTCGCTTCACCAACAAACAGCAAAAGGCTACAGACAAGTTTAAGTTACAGGTTAAGAAGAAATCATTGTAGCACTTGGAGTCAAACAAACACATGCACATTTGTCCTAATCGAGTCGTAAATGATACACGTGCACTCAGCATGACGTCTTCAATCAGACTGGCTGAAAAACAGGAAATAATGTATAAATAGTTCAGCAGAAATACCTCCCATGAAAAATGTTTTGATTGGATAATGGATAAATCACTCCGCAGGAAATGTAAGCTTACGCGAAATAAAACATATAACTGCTACATTATCCTCTGCTTAGGCTTATAGCCAATATAAAAACAATATATGCTTTACTATAACTGCTACAAATCAAACTTCTTGCTGATAATGACACAACAATGCTTTAGGCAGTTTCTGATAATGACAGGGGAATCCGACAGTGAAGGGAATTGCCACAAGAAAGCAGTGTGCAGTAATGAAGGTTGTTTACTGATATAATGCTATGCCAAAGAATAATACACCAATATTAGTTCCACCAGCCAACATGGTATATATATATATATAGGAGCTTATCTTCGCATAATATTTTGCGTAATAAAAGAATTGTCAAATGTAAGGAAAACAAAGCCCAAATTATGTGTTATTTATAACACATAATTTTTTTTTTTGAGTGACCTACACCGAGGCAGGAGAGAAGACGTCTTTCTTCATTGGTGCCAGCAAGCTCTCTGCGACTTCTGTATAAATCCTAAAGGGTGTGGAAGTAGTCCTTCCATAGTTCGGTTGAAATTAGTATGCTCTGGAGGCTGATTGATTATCGTGTGACCCAACCACCTCATAGGGGCAGTTCTTCGCAAGAGGAAAGAAATGTCAGTGTTTATGGCTGCTACATATAGTTGTAGAGGAATTAATGCACATTGAGTAAATTAACACAATTTGTCCAAATTAAATTATAAACACTTTATTTACAAACATCAGAAGGTATAGAGGATTTAAAAGTTTGTATGTAGATAGAGTTGAGTCCAGAATATTTTGCTTGAAATAAGCTCAGCATGTGTCGGGTTTCTGCTGATTGTGTGAGTACGAACAGTTCAGCTTGTGTGTATTTTTCTCCCACGAGTTGTGCTTATTTGTAAGTGGGATGTTGTTCGAACTGTTAGACCAGTGCTTCTCAGCCTTTTTTAGCTCATGAACCCTTTCATCAGGTATCAGAATGATATTTCCCCCTTTCAAAAAATGTCTGACTAAAAATAATAATTAATACTAACAGATTAGCATGTAATACAAACGCTAGCAAAGAGAAAATTCAACATGACCTGTCAGTAACGATGGGCGATGCATTCTGTGTTTCTTGGTGACCCTGGATCCAGTTTGTGTCTGCTAATCTGTAATACCAATCCCCTTCAGAGGGGGGTCTGAAACCTTGAAATTCCTTCCCGGGGGAAAGAATTACCCCCTGGTTGAGAACTACTGTGTTAGACGTCATTAGATGTTGCTGTAGTGACGAGTGCTTTAATATTGGACTGCAAATAAGATGTGTTGATTTCTTTTATAGTTTGAAAATAGGCTCCCAGCAGTTTGGTGCCAATTTTTTTACAGATTCTGTTTTCTATTTTCAAAATGGCCATCATTTTAAAAACTTTTAAAATTTTCTTTTTTTCCCAACTTTATTTTTCCCATGCCCTCCTCCCCAATATTATTTATTCTAGAAGGACACTAACGAACTCTACCCCTAATTAATTCGTTTCTTTAAGCCCACTCCCATTTAAAGACCAGCCTGCTTGTTTTCGGTCCTAAAAAACGGAAACTAGTAGGTGTTCTACACTTAAAAAGTGTTGGGAGTGTTATATAATTAATAAGTATATTGTGACGAGAAAGAAACAGACAAACATAGGATGGACTTTTAGCTGATTGCATCATTCAATCATTTATTTTGAGATAAAAATTAGAAGAAAAAATATCGACCATTCAATGGCACGGAAATTTTGTTAAAAGAAAGTTTGTTTTGATTTGCGTCTTCATGGAGTAGTAGTAGCAGTACTGCGTCAATAATTCTCAGTCATTTGTTTCTTATACTAAAACTGTTGTGGTCCTTGATCACAAATAACCAGCTCTTGTCTGCCGAAAGAAATGAGATATTTCTGAATTGTTTAAGGGGTTTGTCGATCAAGATAACGGATTTGTAGATTATCCATTGTTAATACTTGATTCTCGATTTGTCTAGTGCTGATGTGCCCGAAAGTGGTTATCGATTCATTGGTCTATGAAGATAACGGATTTGTGGATTATCCATTGTTTATAGTTGATTCTCGATTTGCCGAGTGCTGATGTGCCAAGAATCGAACCAACCTGTGGTGTGGTTATCGATTCATTGGTCTTTGAAGATAATGCATTGTGAATTATTCATTGTTTATAGTTGAGCTTCGATTGCCGAGTGCAGATGAAGAAATATTTCTTGCTATGATATAGATGACTGTAGAATGTCTTGATTGTCGAGAACTCTTGACCCAACGGCCAGGGTTAATTTGAGTTGTCTGTTAATGTCTGAGTAGTCATGCTTTGACTGACAAGGGTCTGCCTGGAGAGCTGTGATTCTGTCCTGGGTGTGCTTGGGTTTTCGTTTATATAGAAAACCTTGACAGGTACCCGGCTCCCACAGCGACTGTTTCTGATTAGTTGAAGTGATCAAAACTTAAGTATTTAACCAATCAAAAGTGAGTATTTTAGAGAAAACTTTTTTTCTGCTTGATTTGTTGTTCGGCGCTGCTGCTATTGTGGTTTGCTTGAAATAGGGTTCTACTCAGTTAGGCGTTATCTACAGGGCTTTATGCGCTCCACTACTTTTGGAGCTGCTGCAACGCCCAAAATTGGAGCTGGCTCTTCTCACGCTCCCCATTTTCAAAAAGGACCCGCTCCAGCTCAAACTCCTATAAAAGAAGGAGCGGCTCTTTTGCAGCGCTCCATAATGAAAATGTACCTTCTTTCATAAACGTTCTATTCTGCCAATGAGTGTCGAAAGATAAGGGTTGGTGTTAAAGGATCTCGTCAATATGGGTGGGGATGTCACTTTAAGTGTAAGACCGTAAGATAATATTTGACAAAATCTCGCTAATATTTTGAGATGTGCTAAGGGTTATAGGAGAGCATGTCGGACGAAGCAGACGTAAATTTTCGTTTCCTGAGGTATAAAATAGAAATAGAAAAATCCCTGAAGTATTTTAAAACAATTTTAATTTTCATTACATTAACAACCTATTTTGTCAGGGTAGGAAAATTTGACCCGATATCTTTTCTATTTATTTTGGAAGGGAATTTAGATTTGTTTTAAGTAAATAAAGTTTTACTTTTAAACATTATTAGTGATTATTTTCTTTTTAAAGAAAACATTTCTCTGTGAGGGGAGAGACAGCCAGGGCAACATTAATCGTCGTGTGGTTTAAACAACCACGTATAAAAACATATTTGTTTGTTTAAAGAACGTAACTATATTGTATAATGTATATTATTATTTATCACAGAAGAAACGTTCAAATACTTTCAAACAAATCGATTTATCTATTTTTTTTTCAATAGTACAATTTGGGGTGAAAAAAAAAACAATGAAGTTTATTTTTTAAAGATTGAATAAAAAAAATATATTTCATAAGTTGGCCAAAAAATATCAATAAATTGTCCATAAACAATTCAGAGATCCATTTAATGTCTTAAAATTTCATACAAAATATCTGGCCTAGACCTTGGGAGTTGAAAAAATATTGGGTCAAATTTTCCTCGCCAAAAATATTAACTCCTAGGTCGGACAAAATCATTTATTTAAATTTTTAATTTTAATAAAAGTTGAAAACGTCAATAAAAAAAACTAAAGTTAAAAAAAAAATCAAATAATCTTGGAGCAAGGAGTGCTGAGTGATAAAATCACTGCTCTTTAGTTCCAAATGGAGTTACTCTCATTCCACTCCCGCTGAATATAAAATGAGCCCTCTTCTCCTTTGCTCCAGCAAAAAAGAGCGTGCTCCTGGAGCGCGCTCATTTTTGGAGGGTTCTGTAAAGCTCTGGTTATCTATTATCTAAGAGAAAAACTTAATAAATCGGAATGAGATCTTGCCACTGATTGTGTAACAGCTCTCCCAGATCTCATTCCGATTTTTGTGTATGGAGTATTGTGGTGTTTGGTAATAAACAACAGTCAATTGTGGTGGTTGTAAACATATCTTTATTTAACAAGGGTTATAACAACATGTGTGTATCAACGGTCGTAATCTCTCTATCTATGTCCCTAGCTATCTCGCTGCTGCTGCTGCTTCCTGCTCTCGTACCGATCACGTTGGTACGTGATCTTCGACACTACATCTTCCCTCTTTTTTTTATAAATTTATGTCACTATAAAGTCTTCTTGCCACACTGGGGTGGATCTTACTCTAGGTGTTCTGATTGAACCACTAGGGGCAGTTAGGGCCGGTGTTAGGGGTTCTTGAGCAGTTTCCTTAGGGTCTGGACTGGAGATGGGAAGTGCATCGATTGGGTTGAGGTGTGTGTCTTCGATATCTGTTGTAGAAGTAGGGGGCCAGTGGGTTGTATCAGGGGGAGAGTAAACTGCTTTAGGGACGTCGGTGTAGTCAGGACTATACTGTATGTCGCCGGGTACCTTTTTTACATGGGCAGCGTTTCTCATTCTCACTTGGCCTTGGGGTTGTTGTATTAGAACAGCATTTCCCTTCTTTTCCACAACTTGATAGGGCTGAGACTCGAACCGAGCGTCCAGCTTGTTTGTTCTGTGTAAATTTTTACACAATACTGTGTCCCCTCTCTGGATCTGTTGGTCTCTGGCTCCTCTTCTCTGGTCAGCAGCTATGTTGCGTTTTAGTTTGTGTAGAGCATCCTTATCATGTACGTCACTAAAATCAGTGGACGCTCCTACAATACTTGGCAGCTTACCTCGGAGTTCGCGGTTCATTAGTAACTTCGCTGGGGATACTCCGGTTACTGTGTGAGGGGTGGTTCGGTATTGGAACAGAAAATTCCTTAGTTCAGTCCTCCAGTCTTTCCCTTCGACTTTGGCGATCTTAATTGCCTTTAGGATTGTTCTGTTGAACCGTTCCACTTCGCCGTTGGACTGTGGCCAATACGGGATCCCTCTCACCTGGGTGATGCCGTGAGTATTCATATACTCATTGAATTCTCTTGATGAGAATGGCTGTCCGTTGTCACTCCTCAGATAGTTGGGATATCCATGATGATTGAACATCATTTCTAGTGCACCCGTTACATTTTTGGCATTTGCTATTTTCATATGCGCAACTTCTGGCCATCTTGAGTAGTAGTCGACAACAGCCAGCAGGTAGTTCCCTTCGGAGACACTCAGTAGGTCAACAGCTACATAGGTCCAGGGTTGGTCAGGCAGCGGTGTACTCTCTAGTTCTTCTGGAGGGGCATTTTTGCCAACCACTTGACATGGGTAACACGCTTTTACTCGCTTTTCTGCCATTCTATCCATCTCTGGCCACCAAACTTTGGACCGTAGGCGATTTTTGGTTCGCACAATCCCTTGGTGTCCTTCATGAGCCAGTACAACTACCCGCCCCTGAAGTGCCTCAGGGATTATGATCCTGCGTCCTCGGATGACCATCTGTCCTGCTATCCAGAGTTCATCTTTGATTGCATGAAATGCAGTACCTTTGAAATGGGTCCAGTCATTTTCGGATATAGCTTGCCGAAGTTTGGAGATCGTAGCATCATCCTTTGAAGCTTTTTCCACTTCACAGGGAGTCAGTGCCTGAGGTACAGTATCTTTAATGATACTGTAGATGTAGTCCATTGTTTCCTTTTCCTCAGTTTTGTCTGGGTTTTCAACGGGCTGTCGACTCAGCAGGTCCGCCTTATTGGTTCGGCCAGGAATGTGGATGACTTTGTAGGTGAACTGTTGTAGAAACAACAGCCATCTCTCCACTCTTGCTGAAGGGGGCTTCGAGGAAGGTGATAGTACCTTTACCAGCGCTTTGTGATCAGTCAGGATCTGAAAGTCACATCCAATGAGGTACAGACTGAACTTTTTGCATGCCCAGAATACTCCCAGTGCTTCTCTTTCAAATTGAGAATATCGGGACTCTGTTGGTGTGAGCTTCCTACTGGCATAGTATACTGGTTTCCAGTATCCGTTTAGCTGCTGTTGTTCAATGATTGCACCCACGCCAACGGGAGAAGCATCAGTTGTGATTCTAGTTGGCAACTCAACACTGTAGTATGCCATGACTGGCGCTTCAATTAACCCTTTCTTTAGTTTGTTAAAGGAATATTGTTCCTCTTCTTCCCATTTCCAATCAGAATCTAGTCTTGTAAGATCCCAAAGTGGTGCAGTTACACTAGCAAAATGGGGCACAAACTTAGCACAGAATTGGGCCAGTCCCAAGAAACTCCTCATCTGTGATGCATCTTTTGGTGGAGGAGCATCAACTACAGCCTTCACCTTTTCGTCCGAGACCTTCAAGCCGTCTTGTGTCAGAATGTGGCCCATGTATCTTATAGATGTCATTTTAATCTGGCACTTCTTTCCATTGACGGTCAGTCCTTGTTCGGCTAGGTGTTGGAAAACTTTGGCGAGTCTAGTGTCGTGCTCACTTTCTGTTTTCCCGACTACTATGATGTCATCTGACATGTTGTATGCTCCTGGGCAGCCAGCTATAACCTGACTTATGATTTGCTGAAATTTTTCTGAGGCCATGTTTACCCCAAACATAAGTCTTTTATACCGGTATAGCCCATCAGGTGCAGCAAATGTTGTGATTTCTCTGGAGTCTGGATGCAACTCTATTTGATGGTAGGCCATATTCAAATCTACTTTTGAGAAATATTTGCCTCCAGCCATTTCTTGTATAGTTTCCTCAATCGTGGGCACTGGATAACGTTCTCGAATGATAGCTTCGTTTGCTCTACGCATGTCGATACATATCCTCACATCGCTTTTTCCATTGTCCTCGGGCCTTTTTTCCACTGTCACTAAAGGATTCACCCATTGAGAAGGTTCCCTGACCCTCTCAATTACATCCAGATCAACCAGTTCTTGCAATTTGTTTAGGACACATTGCCGCCGCTTGAATGGTATCCGACGTACTGGCTGAGTGACAGGTATAATTTCTGGATTTATTTTGAATTTTAATTGGTAGTTTTTCAGTTTTCCCAATCCACTGAAAACCTTTGGAAATTCTTTTAGTATTCTTGTCCATATATCCAGTTCCGAGCAGTTCAAGATGTTGGCGTTAACGCCCACACTTAAAAGTCCTAGTCTTTTACTAGTTCTACCACTTAAAAGTGACGCTTGGGCCTGTGGTATGACAAAAAATGGAACTGTTATGTAGCGATTTGTGCTAGGAACTTCAACCTTCAATATGCACTTTCCTAGAAGGGGAAGTGGTTTTTCACTAGCATAGGGGTATAGTTTAGTAGAATTTGGCTGGAGCTTAATTTTGGGTCCTTCTTTTTCTATTTTCTTGAAGTCCTCTACAGATAATGTATTATGCTGTGCTCCTGAGTCTATCACTAAAGGGATGGTGGTGTTTCTGACTTTGAGGTTTATTACATTTTCACTCATTGATATTTTGAATAAATTAAACCCATTAGCGCCACCAGTTTTGTTATCTTCCCTTTCCCCTACACTCTGTTGAATTCCTTTGTTATGATAATGCTTTCGTCCACCACGACTGTATTTTGGGGCTCTGTCATGTTCGTTTCTATTCTGCGTTTTTGTTTGTTTGTTTTTGTAGAAACAACAGACTTCAAAATGTCCCTTTTTCCCACAGATTCCACACTTGTGATGCTTGCTTCTAACACAATCTCTTGCAAAATGTCCATTCCCCCCACACTTATAACATGCAGATGACACATTGTGGCTTGGTTTAGGTTTTTGTCTGTCGCTTAATCTATTTATATCAGACGTACGAGTAGATCCTAAAATTAGGGCCTCTTTGTGGTGGTACGTCCCAATAATTTGGATGAGACGATCCAACGTCAAGTTGCTTTCACCATATAATTTGGCTTTTAGTTCCGCGTCCTTTATGTGAAGAAGGATCTTGTCTCTGACGAATTCGTTCGGTTCTGGAGTGAAACCGCACACCTTCGCCAAACTCTTTAAGCGAGTGATATAATTATTCACGGTTTCTCCCGTGTTTGGTTCAGACTCCCAAAATCTTGAACGCGCTTTAGGGATATTTTCCTTTAGAGCGAAAGTTTTGTCAAACAGTTCTATAGCTGTTCGGAATACATCGACTCTTTCTTTATTAGCCTCGTGTCCGGCTTTTTGTTCGTCCGTGAAATTCGTCCAAATTTCACGCAGACCCTCGCCTCCTGTTAACAAAAGGATAGCTCTTTTTTGCTCAGAATTTATGACACCTGAAGCTAGTATGAAAATTTCCAGATCGGTTTTCCAATTTACCCATCTTTTATGTAAAGACTCTGGATCTCCGATCGTATCTAACGCACGTGGAGGGCTTAGCCCCCCCAATGTGACGAATTTTGCCATATTGTTGTTTAAAAGGACAATAAGATGTGAATAACAAAAGGATTGTTATTTAAAGACAATAAATGTGATAACAAACGAATTACTTATCTCTCGTTTTTTTTCTGTACATGTCCTTTGGAAGAAAAAAAGTATATTTTTCTTTCTCTCTTGTAGCACGTGTGACCTCTTTTTTCGTGTTTTATTTTCCGTAGAAAAGTTCGTTGTTTGCACTTTTTTTTTTGTAGATGTCTTTCTTTGCTTTTTTATTTTTGTGTAGAATTTCATCTCATCGTCGTCGCCAGTTTGTGGTGTTTGGTAATAAACAACAGTCAATTGTAGTGGTTGTAAACATATCTTTATTTAACAAGGGTTATAACAACATGTGTGTATCAACGGTCGTAATCTCTCTATCTATGTCCCTAGCTATCTCGCTGCTGCTGCTGCTTCCTGCTCTCGTACCGATCACGTTGGTACGTGATCTTCGACACTACAAGTATATGTGAAGATATATGTGTGTATGGAGGAACGATTCCACAAGGAAATCCCTAAACGAAATGTCCACGTGTCGTTTTTCCGGGGTTTCTCTTGGTGATGCTTTATGTATTTCGTTAGGTTCAATATAGTGTTGCTCCTTTCTATGGCCGTTTTTGAAATGGTTCATTGGTGAGATGTGCTGAAGGAGTTAGGTTGATCTGAGATACGCCCTCTGGTTGTGTTTAAGGCGACGAATACATGCATGGTGCATTAGATTAGTTTATCAATACTCGATTGATTTCTTGTGAAATTGCATTATTTAATTATTTCTTTAATTTTTGAATTAAAAGGAAAAAATGTATAAATGGAGTACAAACGTGTCGGTCAGTGAAGGGGAAATCTCACAATTAAAATTTTTTTTTTTTCATTTTCTTTCGGCGGTTGATGAAATGTATGATTGCAGCATGAATATGCGTTGGTGAGTTAAGAAGAAATCCTTCTAGACTGAGGCATTTTTTTTTTAATTAATTTACTTGATGGCTGACGAAAGGTGAATTATTTTGAGTTTACGGCCTGTGAAATTCAATGTTGTTGTTGCTTGTCATTAAACAATATTTGGAGATTTGAAATTTTTATTTTTTAAGGAAACATTCATTCACTGACTGTAATTCGGATTATTTGTTCTTTGTTGTCTGGAGGGTACGTGTGAATTTGAAGGGAACTTTCTCATCGCATGCTTCTGACACCAGTTATATAATTAATATGGTAGATTGGAATGAGATCTTGCCACTGATTGTGTAACAGAAGGATTCTTATTCATTAGCACCTGATTCTAATTAGTTTTTCGTATGTGTGTGTGTGTGTGTGGGTGTGTGTGTGTGTGGGTGTGTGTGTGTGTGTACCATTTGCCATCATGGTTCATAAATTGCCTATGTTATTTACAATATATATATATATATATATATATATATATATATATATATACAATTTATGAACCATGATGGCAAATGGTACAACACACACACACACGATAAACAAATTAGAATCAGGTGCTAATGAATATGAATCCTTCTGTTACACAATCAGTGGCAAGATCTCATTCCAACCTGTCTATCATATTCTTAAATAGACAAAATGACGACCCATTCGTACAATCAATCGTTGTTTCGCCATTTTGTCCATCACTTTAACTTCTCTAATTACCACAATACCACATTTACTCTATGGACTAACTTACTTAAAATATCCACCAATGTTTCAAATTATTTTATGGCAGATAGGAAGGACATGGAGGAACGCTGGCTTCCGGTGAAAAAAGCTTGAAGAAAGTGTGTACGGATGCCTGAAAGTGATATAACAATTTTTTTCATTCATATTAATTTCAGACTTTCCTTTTTGTCATATTAATTTCAGACTTTTCTTTCATCATAATCTAATAATTAACATAATACAGATTATTTTTAAAATAATTTATTTGTTTTTATTTGTTTTCAAAACATTTTTTTTTAATAATAGTGAAAACCTTTTTTCTTGGAAATGGAGTAACTTCCGGAATCAAACTTTTTTCTTGGAAATGGAAATGCCCTAACCCTAAACCCTAACTCCTAACCCTAACACCTAAACCCTAACCCAAACCCTAATCCTAACCCTCCCAAAAAACATTATTTTCACTAAATATTTCAACCACAAAAAAACAATTAAATAAAAAAAAACACATTCTGTTGCTCAAAAATATTATTTCTTCAAAAAAAAAAATTATTCTATTTTGTTTATTTTCTTCAATGAAAATTTTTTTAAAGTTTTGAAAACAATCAAATAAATTATTTTTAAAATAGTCTGTATTATGTTAATTATTAGAATATGATGAAAGAAAAGTCTGAAATTAATATGAAAAAAAGAAAAGTCTGAAATTAATATGAATAAAAAAATTAAAAAATTGTATCACTTTCAGGCATCCGTACACACTTTCTTCAAGCTTTTTTCACCGGAAGCCAGCGTTCCTCCATGTCCTTCCTATCTGCCATAAAATAATTTGAAACATTGGTGGATATTTTAAGTAAGTTAGTCCATAGAGTAAATGTGGTATTGTGGTAATTAGAGAAGTTAAAGTGATGGACAAAATGGCGAAACAACGATTGATTGTACGAATGGGTCGTCATTTTGTCTATTTAAGAATATGATAGACAGTGGAAGATCACAGACTTCCCTCTCTCTGCACTTTAGAACGTAATGCCTAATTTGTAAATGAATTCCTTTTATTTGCGAATACATTTTATCAATTCTATGTCAAATTTGGGCAGAAACAAACGAAATAGGTGAAATATTTCAACGGTCTCTATACTACAATTGAACAGGGAAAGTAAATGAAATAAATTACAATGAAATGTTGAGAGTTGTCAAGGGAGATAATTCAGTATCGCTCTCTTACATTAGAGTCCAATTAAATTAACAACAGTAGAGAATTATTAGTTTGCATTTGTTATTACCGTGAAAATATTTTACAAAGTAATCATGGTCGGAGTTAATATTAAAGTCGGCTCATCTAATTCATCGAAACCAACCCTGAAGAAAAGAGATGGAGCAACAGAAAGTGCCTTCGATCTAGAACAACATTTTATCCTTAGATTACCTCCGGTAAAATTGCATTCTTCTATTTATATTTTCCCAGTAGTCGATTTGTTTTCGTGTTTGTATAATTTTAACGGCAGCTAATGATTTGTTTTCTTTAACTTTTTGTATTGTTATCGAATGATTCTAATAAAAGTAGTTGGTTCTTTATCTGGAGAATCAATAACTCAGTTTGATAAATTAACATTTTTATTAAACTGAACATTTAACATAATCTGCCGTTCGATAATTGAACGTACTGTTAATATTTGATCTGTTTTTTATTGTTAAAAAAACACACCATTTTTTAACCTTCATGTTTACTTTTAATTCGTTAAATTCTGTACATTTAAAAGATTAAAGCACAACTAGGTAATCATTACTATTACCGACATAAATTATTTTAAAAGAAAATACAGTTGGAAAATTAGTCAAAAGCAATTTATTTGGCTTACCTACTCATCTGTGACGTATTTGCGTAAATGAAATAATAGAAGTTAAGTTTCTGAGCAAATTAACCATCGTTGTTTAGTCAGTAACATAAACATAAACAAAGATGGCTACTTTGCTCAGAAACGATATTTAGGCTACTTGACTGCTATTAAATATTAATTTTTGGCGATTGTGCAGTATACTTAACCAGAAAAAAAGGGGTGAAAAAAAACAAAACAAATAAACAACATATAACTGTTACCAAACTCAATAAAATTTACTTTTCTACTCATCTATATAACTTTAACGGGTGAAACTTACGATGCGATGCTGAATTTCACTTCCGGTTGCCCCCCCCCCATGTTAAGAATGGATTTCTAAATAATAACGTTATTATTTAGACAGCCATTCTTAACATGGAGAGATCTGTTTTAACTATTCTGTACAACAATTTAATAAACAAAAGATACTGTAAAATTCAATTAAAACCAAGTCAGCAATCGAAAGTGAAATTCAACATCGAACCGTAACTTTTACCCTTTCACGTGTGTTTGTTTACTGATTGTAAGATTTCTTATCTATGCATTTGTTAGCGTCACTTTTACTTAGCGAAGCCAGCGTGCTTTTCAAGATGAACGACAATTTTTCCAGGACTTGGTCGCGAATTTTAAGCTTAAAAGATAATAATAATGATAATAATAATAGCCTTGGCTGATATCACACAAAATAGTCGTGAAGGGTCAAGGAGGATGGGAAGACCGAAGAGGCAGAGCACTAACCAGATCTCCATAGGAAGAGTGTGGAGAGTACCAGCGAGAAATCAATGGTAAATGGGTGTTGCAATACCGCAAAGTCATTTGCAATGGTTATCGAAAAGAAGTGGAGAGTACTTGAAATCTATAGAGGCTTGTTGTCACTCAGACTCCAGGGAACACCACCGGTTATTATCCGTGAGCAATCACTAACAATGACTTGTGTGAGAACTCCTAGTGAGTACAAATAATAATAATAAGCTTATTCTAATCTGATTGACAACCACCCTCGGACTTAGGCTTACGGTTCCAGTAACCCCCTTTAAAAATGTTGTTAATGTTGGTCGGATAAATCGTGTTTCTTTTCTTATTCTTCTTTTGGTGGGAAGGTCTGTTGCAACCTGAACTTAGGGTTAGTAATAGGATTCCAGTAGTTTGGGGGAGGGATAAATTGGAATTAGGCATATTTACGAAATATTAGAAGGACAATAAGTAGTAGGAAGCGATGGTGTTGAAATAGAAGAAGATGGGTGATGTTCTTTATCCGAAAATGGATACAAATCAGATATCTGCAAAAGTAAACTCAAGAAAGCGTCGGGTTTTCCAAATATTTGGCTCCACATAAATTCTTGGAGAGTAGATTTTGATTTGTATCGCATTCTTTTAAATTTTTTACTTTTGCTGTTTTTACATTCTTTCAACGTGATTGGTTGTCGCTCCGGTGTTTCGCTCTATGAAATGATGTGCATGGTTCATGGTCAAATATTGAAAACCTTGTCGTAATTTTGAATATGCCTTCTAACAATCTGAAACAATTGTGGTCCCTGAAAGAATTTATTAGGGCTAGGTAATACCCCTATCTCCACAAAAAAAACCAGAGCGGCACAGTGGCTCTGTCCACATACTTTCTGGGGATGAAAACCATTCCATCTATCTCCACTGTATGCCCTGGCCTGATAATCACACAAGGGTTATTCACAAAATATTCACAGCAGACATCCCTAATAAAATTCTTCCAGTCAGTTATTGTGAACAAAGATATCATACTGCATCTGTGTTTTATTTCGCAATAACTGGCAGTTTCGTGGGACCACAAATACAACAATTTTACGATCTGTTGCAATTCCAATTTCGACCTCTCAAAAAAAGAACTGCTTTTTATAGAAAAATATCCTCAGCAAACAAAACAATACAAAGCCATTCGACTAAGAGGGAGAGCCAGGGTAAAAAAAAGGGCCTCTAATCAGATCCTTCCTAGCAAAAAAAATGTCATCCAGTGTGCATGGTGGCAAGCAAGCAAGATAATAAGCAGATCCACAAACATTTAGTAATATACTAGGCCAACCATAACCCATTGGATCAGTATTATATTATTATCTCTTTCTCTCCCCCTCACTCTTTATGACATCATAAAAGATGAAGAATGGCTTTTGGAAACTACCATTCGTCCTCTGACATCATCCTTTATCAAGTAAATATATATATATATATATATATATATATATATATATATATATATATATATATCATCATCATCTATTTTATCGGTTTATTTCCCTTGGTCAGGGGTCTAGCGTTTTATATATATATATATAGAGAGAGAGAGATAGAAGAAAAAAGAGTGATAAATATGCGACGATTGTCTAAATTTATTTCAAATTTCAATTGTTCAATGCAAGGTGTAATCAGTAATAAACTAGTGTTTATTTTTCTTTCCTTAAGCCAAGGCTTTTCAAAGATCGAAATCTTATCATCAGAGGAGAAATACAGATGGATAAGTTGGCTTTCGAAAAAACCAAAGTTCAAATATTTGAAAAATATGAGAATTGTTATTAAAAACGTATTGAATGAAAAGAAAAAGTTCCGTGAAAAAGATAAGCAAAAATGTCCGGGTGGTAAAATTTCCGTTGAAAAAAGTCCGGTGAAATTGTAGAAAGTGAAGAAAAACTCTTTGTGTAGGAGCAGATTGGAGAAAGTGCTCAAAGTGTAGGTAAGTCCAGATGTACTTAAAGGAGATTGAAAAGAGGAAAACAGGCCATTTTTTTGATATTATATATTAATTGAACAAGTTTAAATGTATTTATAAAATTAACTTAAAACCAATATTTGTTTAAAAGTGCTCAATAGGGCTTTATATTATATATATATATATATATATATATATATACTTGAAAATAGAGGATGAATGGTAGCATAGTGACAAGATACAAGCAAACAAGATCCACGGAGTTGTAGTGGTAGTAGTGTGTTTGTATCAAAGATTTTTTTTTTTTTCAAATAAATGAAAATAATTTTATTTTTATAAATCCAAATGTTTCGGCTTAACAATTTATTTTTCAGTGGTGTACAGACATTTAAAAAAAAAATGTCTTCCTTTTCCTCATTGTCAGGATATGCCGAAATAAGTTAAGCAAATATATTTGGATTTATAAAAAAAATTTGTTTTCATTTATTTGAAAAAAAAATCTCTTTACATCATTATCTGGTTTCTTAATGTGACAATATTACTGAACGGAAAAGGGTTGATTCGAAACCGGACCCTGTTTTTTCCTCAGAAGGCTTTCAGCTTATTTTTCACCAAGGGAAAAAACAAAGTAGATAGGAGAAAGAAAGAGTTGTTTTTTTTTTCTTAATATTTTGGGAGATTGGAAATCTCCAACTGAAGCGATGAAATTCGTCATGGGCCACCTGGCTTTTGTATGTCACAAGGAATATAGCATTTGTTTGCTAATGGTGATTGTAACAATATTGTTGGATTGAAAAAGATTAAAAATGAGAATGGTCTTGTTTTCTCAATAGTGGTGGATAGAAACAGATGAAGAAGAGAATACGGCAAGGTAGAATCTGTTGACCACTCACTCAGCATCTAGGAGGCGGATCCCTGCGAGTTTAAATTACCAATATGGTAAGAAATAATAACAATAATATATTTTTTTTTATTATGGAATTAAATTGTATTGGAAGAGGGGTGGAGTCATGCTCGTCTAATTCTCAATATAAGGAAAGCATAACAAGCCTCAAGAGAGTAAGAAGAAAGAGAGCCCCGACAGACGCACTGGGACTCATTTTTGCTCGCCCACCAAATCTATTAAGAGATGGACCCTGGACTTAACGTTGATTACGCCAAACCAAAATCACCCCAAAACTTCAGATTTGTCGATCCGAAACACAGAATTAGAAGTGTGAACATACACTGTCTGTAACTGAACGACTTTTCTACTCAAATAATTATTCTTATACAAAAACCAACCGACGGTTTTGTTAATTACTTTTCTTTCATTGTTCTGCTTTGAAATTACCCTTTGCTCCTCAGTGGTACCAAGTTGCTGACCAGCGCTGGACAGTTGCCCTCTGATCTTTTAATCACAACGTGGGAAAGCGATGATTGCCGGATAAGGACCCTTCGACATTTTCGTCCTTCATCAGTACAGAAACTTTTCTCGAGCAGTGCCAGGTGACCAGCCGAACTCAGGAACGGTCAAATTGGTGACGTCACCTATTCGAAGGGTGTGGGATGCATTAATATTTTCACTAATCGATGCTTTTGACGTAGTTATAACATTCATTATATATCCAGTTTCTGCATTGCTATCAGCCTTCATAAATGCTCACATACTTATTTACCAGCAACGCTTCAAGCAAACTACCCTTTTCTTTCATATATATATATATATATATATATATATATGTATATATGAAAGAGAAAGAGTGATTATTTGTATTGTACTTTTTTAGTTTGGCAATCTTGAAAATTAAAGGCTATTACTTTCTAGAAAGAGCAGCTACAAGGGACAAAGCAAAACTAGTCTGTGACGTGATAATTGAATATGATCCATGGCAAATCTAAAATCTGGACGATATTGAATTTTCTCATTCACATGTCCCTATTCCGAATTCATGGCCGTGGGCCGCCATCAATAGACTGCTTCTCCTGCACCAAACGTTCATAAAAAAAAAAAGTCACATAAAATCTTTTTCATGGAAAATTTTAGGTACTTCAAGTTAGGACCCGAGCTAACGCTAAAACCTAACGATTTTAGTTGATTTTAGCTCGGGTCCTAATCTAGTGAAGCACCAAATTTAATAATTAAAATTTATTAAAATTTGCTGGAATAATTTTTTAAACAAAAATTAAATATGGAATTTTTACATAACTACTGAAAACCATCAAATAATTTGAATTTTTAAAAAAAATGATTTTTTTTTTTTTAATTATTTTTTATCTTAAATCATTTATATCGGTTTGAAACCGTCTAAATTAAACTTAAAACGTTGTTTATGACTATTTGGTACAAGAAAAACAGTCCAATCTCGCCAAAATCTGTATTTAAGTTTTTAAACAAAATCATTAATTTTTTTTTTCCTCTTTTCTTTTGTAGGGTCCAGCTCAGGAACTTCGAAAAGATGTCCAATTGGGTGCTGTTTCATTGAAAGATAAATTAAGTATTGAGGTACAAAATGATCTTCGTCACGGAACCGTACGGTACGGCAATGACGTTTTCTCTTCAAAGGTAAATACCTATTCACAATTACATCATTTGTGTGACATTATAATGATGACACGTTACAAAACAATCATAAATAATCGTTTTGTAACGTGTTGTCATTACAATCATAAATAATTGTTTTGTAACGTGTTGTCATTACAATCATAAATAATTGTTTTGTAACGTGTTGTCATTACAATCGTAAATAATTGTTTTGTAACGTGTTGTCATTACAATCGTAAATAATTGTTTTGTAACGTGTTGTCATTACAATCGTAAATAATTGTTTTGTAACGTGTTGTCATTACAATCGTAAATAATTGTTTTGTAACGTGTTGTCATTACAATCGTAAATAATCGTTTTGTAACGTGTTGTCATTACAATCGTAAATAATTGTTTTGTAACGTGTTGTCATTACAATCGTAAATAATTGTTTTGTAACGTGTTGTCATTACAATCGTAAATAATCGTTTTGTAACGTGTTGTCATTACAATTGTAAATAATTGTTTTGTAACGTGTTGTCATTACAATCGTAAATAATTGTTTTGTAACGTGTTGTCATTACAATCGTAAATAATCGTTTTGTAACGTGTTGTCATTACAATCGTAAATAATCGTTTTGTAACGTGTTGTCATTACAATCGTAAATAATTGTTTTGTAACGTGTTGTCATTACAATCGTAAATAATTGTTTTGTAACGTGTTGTCATTACAATCGTAAATAATTGTTTTGTAACGTGTTGTCATTACAATCGTAAATAATTGTTTTGTAACGGGTTGTCATTACAATCGTAAATAATTGTTTTGTAACGTGTTGTCATTACAATCGTAAATAATTGTTTTGTAACGTGTTGTCATTACAATCGTAAATAATTGTTTTATAACGTGTTGTCATTACAATCGTAAATAATTGTTTTGTAACGTGTTGTCATTACAATCGTAAATAATCGTTTTGTAACGTGTTGTCATTACAATCATAAATAATCGTTTTGTAACGTGTTGTCATTACAATCGTAAATAATTGTTTTGTAACGTGTTGTCATTACAATCGTAAATAATTGTTTTGTAACGTGTTGTCATTACAATCGTAAATAATTGTTTTGTAACGTGTTGTCATTACAATCGTAAATAATTGTTTTGTAACGTGTTGTCATTACAATCGTAAATAATTGTTTTGTAACGTGTTGTCATTACAATCGTAAATAATCGTTTTGTAACGTGTTGTCATTACAATCGTAAATAATCGTTTTGTAACGTTTTGTCATTACAATCCTAAATAATCGTTTTGTAACGTGTTGTCATTACAATCGTAAATAATTGTTTTGTAACGTGTTGTCATTACAATCGTAAATAATTGTTTTGTAACGTGTTGTCATTACAATCGTAAATAATTGTTTTGTAACGTGTTGTCATTACAATCGTAAATAATTGTTTTGTAACGTGTTGTCATTACAATCGTAAATAATTGTTTTGTAACGTGTTGTCATTACAATCGTAAATAATTGTTTTGTAACGTGTTGTCATTACAATCATAAATAATCTCTGTTTGGATTATGATTCTCATCTTTGTTCTCATTTCGGTTAATATAACCTCTGACATACTTCAGTTGCATTTTTTCGAACTCAGTAATCTTTGTCGAATTAAACTCTTTATAAATAAAGAGATTTTTTTTTGTTTCATTTTACTTCAGTCAAAGTTGTCAGAAATCAAGGGGGCCCCTTCCTGGGGCTAACATTTGATCTCTATATGAGATACAATAGATATTCGAATATTCTATTAAAGTTCTCCTTTACCTGTCAAACGCTGAGTTTGTAAAGAATTCTTTATAAACTCTTTATAAATAAAGGGATCAGTTTGAACTTCTTTATACGTTCTTAAGTCTAACATAAAAAGTCACGATTAAATTTAAGTCTTTCATATAATAAAATTCATTTTAAATAATAAACATTTCCTTCATAAGTTTCTTGTAAACACAAGACAAAAACTTTCAACCTGAAGATCTCAAGGTTTTGGTTTTGATTTCGGCATCTGTTTTATTTGTTGGGAATTTATTATTTACTATTAATGCAATATTTCACATTTCTAAAAGTAGTTAAGATCTCTGATATTTTGAAATTATACAAATTCCGCAATGTATATTTATTACATTATTTTTTTAATTGTGACTGACGGAAAAATTGTGACTATCTATTGGCACTCTGTCAGAAAGCTTTCTCCAGATCCACAACGGCAAGATACAGGTTCTTCTTCTTACCAACATACTTCTCTTGTATTTGTCTCTGGATAAATATAGCACCAGTGGTACTTTGACCAGACATAAAACTGCATTTCATCTATTCTTATCTGACTTCTTATTTGCTGCTCTATTATTCTGTCAATCACTTTCAGGACCTCATCCATCAATTTTAAACCTCTGCAATTACTTCTATCGAGTGCTTCCCTTTACCCTTGTAACAATTCGCAATTGTACTAAGTTCCCAATTTTTCGGGATAACCTCTTCTTTTATGATCTGATTTGTCAACATACAGCTAGTGGCCTATAAAATGGTCTCTTATTGTTTTACCATTCCGATGTGTGTAATTCTTTTGATAACATAGTTTTAATTTTGTTTCCAGCTCATGGATTTTCCCTGCATGATGGAAACATTAAAGACAGTTGATCAAAAGACTTTCTACAAAATAGCAGACGTCATGCAGGTAAGTCTTTTCTGTTCCATCAAGAAGTTTAAAATCACATCGATATATCAATAGGAATAGATTTTTAAAGAAGAGTTTATTATTTTCTATCTGACAATGTGTTGGGCTAAAGCTGTTCCTTTTAGCTGCTAGCATATAATTTGGGTGTTGGAAGTATTGTAGAACCATGTTGCCCCACTCGACGATCGTCAACCCCAACGTTGTATGTCCGTGGTCTTCTTCTTTGTCTTCATCGTCCAGCCGAGTCGTCTATCCACTGACGAATCGTCGAGGGCACAGCACTGGTCCACAAGTTAAATAAAAGAAACACAACTCTCGAGAAAGAACACAAACAAATATACGTTGTGTATAACTTAGTTGGAACTATGAGTGTGTGTGACACCGTTGCGGACTGTCGAGACCCCTATTGCCGTTAGTCAAGTCGTCAGCTCATCTCATTGTTTCCCCGGTCCGATCCACTCTCTCGGGAGGTTCGATCCTAACTGCCCGGCTTCTCTCTGAAGACCCAAACTCGTTAACTTTTTGTCATTAACCTTACTGTCGTCAAACTGTCGTAAAAACTAACCTACCCCACTGTTGCAAAACGCTGTCACCCCCAAATGTTGTGTCCGGTATTTTTTCTGAGTCACCTGTCCTGAACAATGGAAACTGACCACTCCCGTATTTTCTTCTTTTGTCTCTGTCGATGAGTCACTTCCTATCCTCACGGCCTCCATTGTATCACAGTATGTTTTGTCCAAAAATTACATTTAAAAAGCAAATATATTTTGTGCAAGGCCATATCTATAATAAGCGAGAGATCTAACATTTGTGGTCTTTTATTTGAGGCAAGATTCTCAGTCAGTCATCAGACATTGCTCTGAAAAAATTCTGAAAGAAAATTTTAACCCATCAAATTTATTGCAGCTGAGATTTTGTATTATATCATAAATTGCATTTTGATTATAAGTTTGTGAGTTTCCTGTAAAAAGTCAAATTTGAATTTTATTCAGAACTTATAATTCAAATGTGACCTATATATATATAAATGTCAACATATGTATGTGTTCCCTATAGAATGAAAAATTAAAGAATCTACATAAAAACTAAAAGTGTTTTTATATGTCAAATTTTCAGGGAAAGACAATGGAATTTCTAAGTGCTAACCTCCTCTAAGAACAGAACCCATTTTAATACTTCAAATTTAAATTATGTGTATAAAATTCTCTGGGGAAGACAATGGAAGTGGTGCCTAATCTCTACATGCCGCTTAATATGTCAAATCTCTGTGTTCCCTCTAAGAGAACTATAGTGGCAGAACCTCCTTAAAACTTCAAATACGTATATCT
The DNA here is from genome assembly GCA_963556195.1 of Sepiola atlantica. NCBI lineage: Eukaryota > Metazoa > Mollusca > Cephalopoda > Sepiida > Sepiolidae > Sepiola > Sepiola atlantica. The sequence goes on from OY744548.1 coordinate 49,447,110, forward strand.
GATTTTAATGAAATTTAAACCATATGTATAAAACACAGAGAATTTTTCAAAATTTATTCTGACTATATTAAGGGGGGGGGGGGTCAGTAAAAAAAAGCAAGTAATAGTGTATTTTGAGCATAGTAAATTAAATCCCGAGCAACACCATGTCTAGTTTATGATATAATACAGAACCTCAGCTGAAAAGTATTGATGGGTTAGAATTAGTGATGGGCCGGTTAATCAGAATCAGGAATCGAAGTTAGTTTAATTTCTAATTCCAAAAACAATTCTTTTAATTTTTCTTTTAAACATAATTTTCCATTCCTGGTCCAAATGCTGAAATGATAAATCTTTATTGATTTGAAACGACCAATAAAACTAAAGTCTATAAATCATAATAACGTGTAAATACGATAGGTCCCTCACTGTCAACCAAGCTCCAGTCCCTGTCCCATCGCCGCAATGTAGCATCCTTGTGCTTGTTTTACAAATACTTCAATGGATTATGCTCCGATGAATTGGCTACTCTGGTGCCCCCTTGACGTAAATTTACTAGACCAACTCGACAATCAACTAAATCTCATTCATTCACTGTGGAGGTCCCCAGATGCCGGAGAGCCTTCTACTCAAATAACTTCTTTCCTCATGCTGCTGGCCTCTGGAACTCCCTCCCTGCCCCCTGTTTCCCCGACAGTACTGACATGCAGAAATTTAAAACTAATGTAAACAGACATCTCGCTGTGCAGATCTCAATTTAGGTTGACCCCCCAACCTTCTCCCCTTTTCTTTTTTCCCAGTAGCCCCTTGCGTCTACAGTGGTGGCCTGCCTTGTTTGGGGTGAACTATGTTAAAAAAAATTTTTTAATTTATTACCAAGGTGAAGAAGGTTATGTTTTCAGTCAAGTTTATTTGTTACTATATATTTAGAAATTTAAAAAGAATCGGAATCAGAGGAAAAGATTTGGAATCTTCCCATCACTAGTTAGAATCCCCTTTTGGAATATTCTATAAGCAATGAGAGTGAAGTGTTATAAAATTATGTCTCAAGTAAAAGACCTTAAATGTAAGTTCTCTCGGCCTGTTATAGGAATGGCCTTGATTTTGTGTTAATAAATATTAATGTACTTTTTCTATTTTGTTTGCAGTTATTGATCTGTACGTACGACGATGATACAAGCCAAGATGAAAATGAAAGCCCGCGTAAAAAAGACAAGGATAAAAAATATCATTTTCCCCATGGAAGTAAGTGGTGAATTCTCAATTTCATTTTAATTTAATATTACCTATATAGATAAATAATATTATCAACATTTTTTTTTTAATTTAAAACGTTTTTAACAATTTTGCATTTAGTGTTTTTGTTTTTATTGTTTAATTTTATTGTTATTAATTTTTAAAATTAAATAATTCAACTGAATCCTATTTACATCTCTACATAAAGTTGGACGAGTGGTTATAGCACTTGTCTTTGGGCTGGACGACCCGGGTTCGATCCCACTCACGGCATGCAAATTTTCGGGTATGAAAACTCCATCTGTCCACCCAGCAGTAAATGGGTACCTGACTAAAACTCAGGGAAGGTTCAAGGCAGCGGAAGGAGAGGGATGGGCTCCGCCTTCCATATGCCATGGGCAGTGTGCGATGTCGGCAACGACACTCGTGCGCGTCCAGGCTATGCGACCTTTACCTTTACCTATAAAGTTAGGTATGTGTATATGTTTATATATTTGTATGTACAAGATTCTCTTCTAAACTAATTAACCGATCATTATGAATGTTGGAACACAGCTGCTAGGTGTAAGGGTGAATAATGTGGGCTATATTTAGTTTCATTTAGTTTTATGTAAAAAAGGGTGAAAGTTTTTTGTGAAAATTCAAATACCTTCGATTTTTATGAAATTTGAACAATAGGTATTATTTCAGTTTTTGGGAGGGTATTTTAAAGGGGTTTTAGGGGGGCATAAAATGGGCATAACCTCCCATTTAAAAATTAAAATATATCAGATTTGCAGTGAATTTGATCTATAGTCATTAGACACCAATTAAGCAAGATTCCCTGAATTTCAATTTCTTAAGAACCCTTAAGCGTAAACCTTAAATTTTAGACATTTTTTAGAATCAAAATCATGTAATCAAAATAAGAATAAGTATACTATACATAAGGTTTAGTATCATTATATCTTGATTTTAATCTTCGAAAGGGGACATAATAGTAGTACAAAACTTTTTTTTAATTTCTGCTCAGGATCCTGAGACTGGTATTCTTCTAGTATCTATATTAAGTTAGGTATGTTTATATATCTGTATGTACAAGATTCACTCCTAAACTAATTAACCGATCATTATGAATTCTAGAACAGAGCTGTTAGGCATAAGAGGTCCAAATGTGGTCTATATTTAGTTTAATTTAGTTTTGCAGGAAGTAGAAGCCCTTTGTGAAATTCAGATACCACCAATTTTTGTGAAATTCAGATACCAACAATTTTTGTGAAATTTTAACAATAGGTATTAGACATTAATTAATAAATATTCCCTAAATTTCAGTTTCTTTGTTGTATTTTAAAAGGTTTTTAGGTGACATAATATGGACACAACCCCCATTTGAAAATTCAATTATATCAGATTTGCATTGAATTTGATCCATTATATATCTTGATTTTAATTTTCATAAGGAGACATAAAATTGGTAGAAAATTGTTCTGTTCAGGGTGTATTAATTTTTCCTTGGACGGCTATTCTTCTAATATATATATATATATATATATATATATATATAAGTAAATATGAAGGTGAGAATTCAAAGGCAGAAGCAATGCAATGTTGAAAAAACGGAAGGTTGAAAACAAAAATAAAATAAATGACAAGAGACGGTAAATCTCAGATCAGTTCATTTATATTTAAAAATTTAAATATAAAGACAGTAAATTGTAAAATTGGTGGGCTTACTGTTAAATATTTAAATTCTCTACCATTCCGGACCTTTAAATATTTAACAGTAAGCCCACCAATTTTACAATTTACTGTCTTTATATTTAAATTTTGAAATATAAATGAATTGATCTGAGATTTACCGTCTCTTGTCATTTATTTTTGTTTATTCCACCTTCCGGTTTTTCAACATTGCATTGCTTCTGCCTCGGAATTCTCACCTTCATATTTACTTGTTTACTAGCAATACTTCAAGCAAACTACCATTTCCTTTTATAAATATATATTTATATATATATATAGCTTTAACGTCATTTTTTTCCCTTGTCAGACGTTTTTTTATATTTCGCAAGCTCACTCTCCAACAGGTTAGCTATCTCTAAATTCCACTCTGTACAGTTTTGTCTTATCACTTGCTTCCAAGTTTTCCTTGGCCGGACAACCTTCCTGCAATTCAAGACACCCATGCTTCTACAACAGTTTATCTAGCAAGATGAGCACTCCACATAGCCGTACCTACATAAGTGATTCATTCTTAGGATAATCTCTATTCTGGGTAAATATAGTGTTTCAGGAAATCCTCCGACCTAATGTTTTAGGTTTGATCAGATTTTGTATTGCAGATCCATTTAATCATACTCATAGATCTGTCATTGCTGCAGTCAGGCATTCGCTGCCATGTGATAATATGATTCTCCTGACATAGCTGCTATACAACTTACCCGGATGTAAAGGGGGACAACTCTCGATGCTATCAGCGGTTTACGAAATTTCTGCCCATGCTGCCTTCACCCTTGTGGTTGTGTTGGAATATGTTGACTAAATCATATTTAAATTTACTTTTATCCTTATATGCTTTTAATATCACCTTTTATTCATATTTTAAATGAATCGTATCTACATTTATCATTATGTTTTTAATATCAGCTTTATTCATTTTTTGATATTTTAACTAAATCCTATTTAAATTTATATTTTATAATATACTTTCAATATAACTATTTCCTGATTTTTAATATTTCGACTTACTCAACTTTTCTACATCTACTCATGCAAGCATTCTCATCCATTCTTTCATCGTCATATTCGGTTTAATACCTGTTTTTGCATGCTGGCATATTTTGGACAGCATTTAAAAATTGACTTCCAAATTAACCTATCTCTGGCCATACCTTTATTTATCTCTCTTTCTCTCAAGTCCATCCTTATCACCTCTTCCCATGTTTTCTTTGGCCTTCTTCTGCCATCTGACCCTGCTATCTGAACTCTTCTGCATCTACTAACCCAAGAACTCTCATCCATTCTTACCAACAAAGTCTTCTGTTTTGCACACATCTCCCTATACTATCCAAATTGAATCTTCCTCTGAGTTCATCAGATCTAAGCTGGTCTTTAAGACTCACATTACATTGTATCATTCTCATATCATTTATCTCCATACAACGTATGTTCTCAACCTTTATTGGCCAGGTTTGACTTCATGCATCATCACACTTCGTACACACGCCTGATAGACTCTTCCTTTGGTTGACAGTGGTAACTGAACCATATTGACATTTTATTATAATATTCTTTTAATATCGCTATTTTTTAAAAAGAATATTTTAACCAAATCGTTTTTTAATTTATTGTTATGCCTCTGATATCAGACTTTATTCAATTTTATTTTCATATTTTAACAGCCTGTCCTCCCTTAAAAAATGTCCGAAAAAGAAGGTTCCGAAAAACATTGAAGAAAAAAGTATGTATTTTTTTTTTAATACATTTTATTAATTATTTTATAGCCTTAATTATTTATAATAATGAGTTTTTGCTCATCTGATATTTTAATATATTATTGATTTTGAAATAATAACAAAAACTTCGTTCATAAATTTATTTAAATCGATCTAAAAATTTTGAAAAACATACGGAAAATGCCTTTTTCAAATTGTGTGCCATTATCACTACACAACATCCATTTATTTAAATAGTTTTTTAAATAATAACTGTTATTTATTTTTCCCTTTTTTAGGAATTTTTGTGACTTCTGTTTGTTTATAAATTCTAATTAAATAATATTTTTTTCTAAATAAAAACTGTATTTTTGTACTTTTTTTAATCTGTATTCATGGCAATCTTTTGTTTAATTTTAATCTAAAATATAAAATTATTTTGTCGGATTTTCAAAGTCAGACCCCAATAGCATTGAAGCTGACAAATCAAGCATTGCTTCTGACTAGCCAATTTCATTTGTTATTGTTGTACAATGTTATTGGCAATATAATAATATAAAAAAACTACAATTCATTTGAAAAATTACTTAGTCTGGCTCAGACGACTGCTAATATGAAATATTTTTAAATAATCACCTAAAAATAAAAATCAACAAGGGGGAATAACTTGTTTTAATTGAAGAATATAATAAGATTTATCTACCTTAAGTTTAAAAATGTGAAAACAAATAAAAATTAGGTCCTATTGTAAAAAAAAGTCTACTTGTCAATATGGTGGGCTTTCTTTCACAAAAAATCCAAGTTGAAAACTTTAGTGAATGAAATACTAAAGAAATGTTTGCTCGATTATCAAATTGTGTTTCTGTCTGTTTTTACATGGTCCAATCAGGCTTAATTATTTTTTCCATTATGATTGATTTTCATTTACAACAAGATGACATTACATTTGGAAGGATTTTTCACTTGTTTGAAACCTGAATTTTTAGTTATACATTGTGAAAATTTGCTTCTGGACCAACCTCTCACAAGACTGCAAATTTTCTCATTTCCAACAGTCATAAGTCGATAGCTAATTGAGTTTCCAAAATGAATTTTTTATGATTGTTCATGTTTTGCAAAGATCTATGTGCTCACATTAAAAGTTTTTAGATACAATGAAAATAAAATTTTGGTTTGGGGAAACCTATAAATAGCCAGTCTGTATGACACGTTTAGTTGAAATCCACACTGTAGTTTTTTAATCTATAATAGATAAACACAGACATTTAAATTTACTGGTATAGATATGAAAGAAGTAAATAGACACCCTTATTATCATTAATAATGAAGACTGCTGTCATAGGGGCCTGATTAATCTAGGTAAGATAATAGTGATTATTTTCCCACGCTGATGAATTGGACAATCACTCGGTTAACAGGAGAAAGTGGAATGCCGATGTTTGCGGCGATTTGACACTGATTACGTTTGTATTTACCTATAATATGACTCTTCTGAAACTGAGAATTCTGACGTTTCTTTGGCAGGTGTCATTTAAATGGTGATAAATGATAGATATATTGATTTCTTGGCCTTTTGGCCAAGATCAAAGTGTAGTATCTGTTCCGATGGATACTGCACGCCGGTCTGTCCTGTGCAGTTCTAGGAGGTGCACCCTCCCAGGCTTAGCCTCCCCTCTTTGGGGAGGAGTAAGTTTATTGCTTACTGCCTGAGGCGCGCCTACCGGGAAATGCCGACGGGGCTGCCCAGGCAATTTTTAATGGCCAGAGTGCTCACCTTCTTGAGCGCTGGTTTATCAAATCCCACTTTCCCAACCTTGTGTCACATCTTACCGCTGTGGGAGGTAGATAAATAAAATGATAGATATATTGATATCTGAAACACAAAAATGACTATAAAATATCGCTATTATGTTTCAGAATTTTTTAGGTGACGATTGATAATTTAGATTATTCAGATTACCGTTCTTATCTTAGATGTTATTCTCACAACGGATTAACTGCTAAGTAATAATCAGTTCTAAGTGACAGTCATATGGAGGTTGAAGGTTCAATCCTCAGTGCAGGCGATACTAAGAATACAATTACGAATAACTTAAGACTTCTACCCGGTCATGGCTGACGGAATGAGAACAAATTACCCCCGTGGGTTAAATAAACGATTCTGTATAAAAAATCTGTTTTCCTCAGCCTTCCCCTATCACCTGAACCTAGTACTTAAACCGTTCCACATCTACTAAGCCAAGAGCTCTAACCCATTCTTTCAATGTGGCCAAACTACCAAAGTCTCCTGTTCTGCACACATCTCTCTATACTGCCTAGATTTAATCCTCTGAGCTCATCTAAATTTAAAAATTTAAAATTAGGTTTGCATTATTTATTTAAAAAATCAGTAAATTTTTATTTTAAAACAATGTGTTGTAAATTTTCATAATGATAATTTTAATCTCATGCGAACGTAGTGTGGCTAAAAGTTCCCATTTATTGTAAAAGGTTGGATTTGGATTATGTTGACTACTGTTTGTATCTTGGATGGGATTCTCACGTTTCAGCCTGGACATAAGTGCTAAGTATTAATCAGTTTTAAGTGACAGTCTTCTGGAGGTTGAAGGTTCAATCCTCAGTGCAGGTGATATTAAGAATACAATTACGAATTGCTTAAGACTTCTACCGAGTCATGGCTGATGGCACGAGAGCAGGATTAACTAAAAGATTCTGTTCAAAGTTCCGTACAGATTCCAGAGTTCGACAAGATGCGCCTGAAAAAAGTTGGAGGTTACATCGGCCAAAATATTGTGAGAATAACATCTACAATGAGAACAGTAGTCGGAATGATACAAATTTTACTGCTGCTTTGTACGGCTCCGAGTGCTAGCCATCGGCAAAGGAAGTAGAAACTTTGAATAATTTTTGTGTCTATTTACTTCTTTTATGTCTGTGCACATGTTTAGTTCCATTTATGCCAGATGAGAGGTTATATCTATTATATAAAATTTACATTGACCCTTTATTTCTTTACAGGAGGTGCGTTGTTGGCCTACTGGATACCATGACAGACTATGGAATCGTTTCTGCTGAGTTCAAATCTAATCAAATCTATCGAGATCATTTAGGCACTAATAATGTTGGGAAAGGTATGAACCCCCAATTTCTCCCTCAACTACAGATAAAATAGCAACTTGTGTTCAATTCAACGTATACAACATGGATGTGAGTTCTCTGCTTTTTAGCGGAGTTCCGCTTTTTTTAAATCCAGAAAAAGTGGATTTCCGCTTAAATCGCTAGAGCCTCACATAGATGGGAGTTCTCAGTTCTTTTTAATCAAAATCAGTTTTCTTTTTAAATAAGAAAAACCTGATTTTCCTTCTTATGAGATTCTCCCTGAAAACTGAAAATGTTATTCATGTAAAGAAGTTAGATGACTTTTGTTTCATCCAAGAATGACTTCCTGTTCCCCCTCCTTCTCCACATATGCACCTGGTGTCTTTCTCTTCAGTTTGACTTAGTTAAAACTAGTTGGAATTGTTAAGGAATAACGTTTTTTGGGCTCTCCTCTCTCCAGACCCGCACGCAGGGGGCCATGGTTCCCAGGTTGAGAAATCCATCTCTATTTCAGCTCTTTTTTCTTGGCCTTTTGGCTAAGATCAAAGTGTAGTATCTGTTCCGATGGATACTGCACCCCATAGACTGGTATTGTCTTGGCCTTCGCGGCTTGATTTACGCTGGTCTATGGGTCTGTCCTCTGCAGTTCTAGGAGGTCCACCCTCCCAGGCTTCGCCTCCCCTCCTTGGGGAGGAGTAAGTTTATTGCTTACTGCCTGATGCGCCCCTACCGGGGAATGCCGACGAGGCTGCCCAGGCAATTTTTTAACCCCACTTTCCCGACCCGACCTTGGGTCACATCTTACTTGTGGGAGTAAGATAAAAACTGGACTTGTGCCTAACTCCTGGAGAGGAGTAAATCAATACTCACATCTTTTGGCTAAGACAAAGTGTAGTATCTGTTCCGATGGATAGTGCACCCCATAGACTGGTAATTTCTTGGCCTTCGGGGCTTGATTTATGCCAGTCTATGGGCCTGTCTTGTGCAGTTCTAGGGGGTCCTTGTGGGAGTAAGATAAAACTGGCCTTGTGCCTAACTCCTGGAGAGGAGTAAATAAATACATACTTCGTATAACGAATGTGTTGCAATAAACATTGTGACTTGGTTTGTGTATTTAACGGTAATTCAATTCTTTTTGGGTGATTTAATACTAAAATGCAATACCTATTGTAAACGATTCATTGTATGTTATTAATTGAATGCAAGTTGCTATTTTACTTATTATGATGGAGAGATTTTAGCTCTTACCCTTCCCAACAGTATTCGTGAGTAAATGACAACACAAAAATGGTTGATTTGATGTAAAACTGATCAAGCAAACTACCGGAAATATACTTTTTTCAAATTTATTCATATATCTCCATCTCTCTCCTTTCCCCTCCATCTCTCTCTCACTCCTTCCTCCCTTTTTCTATCGCTCCTCCCTTCTTTTTTGCTCTTTCTCTCTCTCTCTTCCTGTTTTGCTCTCTCTCCCTTCCTTTTTTGCTCTCTCTCCTCCCCTTATTTCTTTTCCCTTTTTTCTTTTTCTCCTGTCCTCCTTTTTCTCTTTCCCATTTTCTCCCTTTTTCTCTCTCTCCTCTTTGTTTTAATTTTTTCTTTCCTCTCCCTTTCTCTCTCCCATATTCTGTTTTTTCTCTCACTCCCTATTCCCCTATTTTTTTCTTTCTACCTCTCCTCCCATTCTTTTTTTTCTTTTCCCCTCACTCTCCCTTTCATTCCCCTCCTTTTCTCTCTCTCCCCCTTCCCCTCCTTTTCTCTCTCTCCCCTTTCCCTCCTTTTTTCTCTCTTCACCTTCCCTTCCTTTTCTCTCTCTCTCTCTCCCTCCCTTTTCTCTCTCTCTCTCCCTTCCCTTCCTTTTTTTCTCTCTCTCCCTCCCTTTCTTTTCTCTCTCTCTCTCTCTCCCTTCCCTTTCTTTTCTCTCTCTCTCTCTCCCTTCCCTTTCTTTTCTCTCTCTCTCTCCCTTCCCTTCCTTTTCTCTCTCTCCCCTCCCTTCCTTTTCTCTCTCTCTCTCTCCCCTCCCTTCTTTTTCTCTCTCTCCCCCTTCCCCTCCCTTTCTCTTCCCCCTTTTCCTCTCTTTCTCTTCCTCTCTCTTAAACAAGTATAACTACCCGATGGTTTATGAATCATTAAAGAAGATGTGAAAAAAGGTAAAAAAGTATTTTTACTTCTGATGTCACTTCCTACAGATAAATCTATTAACAAACCTTTGGTCAGTACATTCACTTCTTTATATATAACAGTAATAAACCTTTAGTCAGTACATTAACTTCTTTATATATAGCAATAATAAACCTTTTGTCAGTACATTCACTTCTTTATATATAGCAATAATAAACCTTTGGTCAGTACATTCACTCCTTTATATATAGCAATAATAAACCTTTGGTCAGTACATTCACTTCTTTATATATAGCAATAATAAACCTTTTGTCAGTACATTCACTTCTTTATATATAGCAATAATAAACCTTTTGTCAGTACATTCACTTCTTTATATATAACAATAATAAACCTTTGGTCAGTACATTCACTTCTTTATATATAGCAATAATAAACCTTGGTCAGTACATTCACTTCTTTATGTATAGCAATTATAAACATTTGGTCAGTATATTCGCTATTACATATATAACAATAAAAACCTTTGGTCAGTACATTCACTTCTTTATATATAACAATAATAAACCTTTGGTCAGTACATTCACTTCTTTATATATAACAATAATAAACCTTTTGTCAGTACATTCACTTCTTTATATATAGCAATAATAAACCTTTTGTCAGTACATTCACTTCTTTATATATAGCAATAATAAACCTTTGGTCAGTACATTCACTTCTTTATATATAGCAATAATAAACCTTTTGTCAGTACATTCACTTCTTTATATATAGCAATAATAAACCTTTGGTCAGTACATTCACTTCTTTATATATAACAATAATAAACCTTTTGTCAGTACATTCACTTCTTTATATATAACAATAATAAACCTTTTGTCAGTACATTCACTTCTTTATATATAGCAATAATAAACCTTTTGTCAGTACATTCACTTTTTTATATATAACAATAATAAACCTTTGGTCAGTACATTCACTTCTTTATATATAGCAATAATAAACCTTTGGTCAGTACATTCACTTCTTTATATATAACAATGATAAACCTTTGGTCAGTACATTCACTTCTTTATATATAACAATAATAGACCTTTGGTCAGTACATTCGCTTCTTTATATACAACAATAATAAACCTTTGGTCAATACATTCACTTCTTTATATATAGCAATAATAAACCTTGGTCAGTACATTCACTTCTTTATGTATAGCAATTATAAACATTTGGTCAGTATATTCGCTATTACATATATAACAATAAAAACCTTTGGTCAGTACATTCACTTCTTTATATATAACAATAATAAACCTTTGGTCAGTACATTCACTTCTTTATATATAACAATAATAAACCTTTTGTCAGTACATTCACTTCTTTATATATAGCAATAATAAACCTTTTGTCAGTACATTCACTTCTTTATATATAACAATAATAAACCTTTGGTCAGTACATTCACTTCTTTATATATAGCAATAATAAACCTTTGGTCAGTACATTCACTTCTTTATATATAACAATGATAAACCTTTGGTCAGTACATTCACTTCTTTATATATAACAATAATAGACCTTTGGTCAGTACATTCGCTTCTTTATATACAACAATAATAAACCTTTGGTCAATACATTCACTTCTTTATATATAGCAATAATAAACCTTGGTCAGTACATTCACTTCTTTATATATAACAATAATAAACCTTTGGTCAGTACATTCACTTCTTTATATATAGCAATAATAAACCTTTGGTCAGTACATTCACTTCTTTATATATAGCAATAATAAACCTTTTGTCAGTACATTCACTTCTTTATATATAGCAATAATAAACCTTTGGTCAGTACATTCACTTCTTTATATATAACAATAATAAACCTTTGGTCAGTACATTCACTTCTTTATATATAAAAATAATAAACCTTTGGTCAGTACATTCACTTCTTTATATATAACAATAATAAACCTTTGGTCAGTACATTCACTTCTTTATATATAACAATAATAAACCTTTGGTCAGTACATTCACTTCTTTATATATAACAATAATAAACCTTTGGTCAGTACATTCACTTCTTTATATATAGCAATAATAAACCTTTGGTCAGTACATTCACTTCTTTATATATAACAATAATAAACCTTTGGTCAGTACATTCACTTCTTTATATATAACAATAATAAACCTTTGGTCAGTACATTCACTTCTTTATATATAAAAATAATAAACCTTTGGTCAGTACATTCACTTCTTTATATATAACAATAATAAACCTTTGGTCAGTACATTCACTTCTTTATATATAACAATAATAAACCTTTGGTCAGTGCATTCACTTCTTTATATATAACAATAATAAACCTTTGGTCAGTACATTCACTTCTTTATATATAGCAATAATAAACCTTTGGTCAGTACATTCACTTCTTTATATATAACAATAATAAACCTTTGGTCAGTACATTCACTTCTTTATATATAAAAATAATAAACCTTTGGTCAGTACATTCACTTCTTTATATATAACAATAATAAACCTTTGGTCAGTACATTCACTTCTTTATATATAGCAATAATAAACCTTTGGTCAGTACATTCACTTCTTTATATATAGCAATAATAAACCTTTGGTCAGTACATTCACTTCTTTATATATAGCAATAATAAACCTTTGGTCAGTACATTCACTTCTTTATATATAACAATAATAAACCTTTGGTCAGTACATTCACTTCTTTATATATAGCAATAATAAACCTTTGGTCAGTACATTCACTTCTTTATATAAAACAATAATAAACGTGGCTTATTTTAACACTTTGCTGCAGTTTCCCAAAACATCCGATCGCCAGGAGTGTATTAATAATGTCTTTATCATCTTTATATATTTGAATACAAAAGTAAATGTCAGTTAGAATTTGTCTTAATAGACACCCTTTTAATTGTTTATCTATCTTCTATAGATATAAAACTCTATGTCTACGTGTGTCTTGTTTGTGTATTCTGTATAGAATAAAAGGTTAAAGAATCTACATAAAATTTGAAAGTTTATTCTTATTTTTAATTTACTGGGGAAGACAATAGAAATTTTCCCAAATCTCTAAGTGCACTCCGAAGTATTTCAAGTTATTTGTGAATGTAATTGGCTTATAAAAATTATTTAATAATATATATAAATTTCTTTTTTTAATACAAGAATTTTTTTTTTAAATTTATATTTACCTCCCTTTGAATATAAGTAACCTAAAGTTACTTCCTCCATTTTTAAAGTTACTTCTTCCATTTTAAAGTTACTTCTTCCATTTTTAAAATGAATATGGCAAATTTTCATGTTTCTTGAATCTTTCTCTTGGATTATGATAATATGCATTTTGATGTGGAATTAATTTTAATAATTAATAGTTTTTACCAATGTATTTGACAATGAATCTTTTCTTGTGATTTTTGTAAATTTTGGGGACATTGTTATTGATTTGTTTGTTTTTTGTTGGGCACATACGAAAATTTTATACTGAAGATAGTCTAGTGCTTAAATAAATTTTTAGCTTTCATTGTATGACTTAAAATTAACACTGCCTTGATATGAATGTAAACAACTATAATACCTTTGTTTATGGTCTTTATTTGAAACTTCATTTTAAAAATGTTTTAAATCATCCAAATATATATATATATATATATATAATATTCAGCTCTATTCCACTGAATATTAAGCTGCTGGTAAATGCAAATTGATGGTTGATTTTCTTAGTTAACTCATTAAGTATTTTCTATATTATCTACTTTGAAAGTATATATGAATGTATATATATATATATATATATATATATGTAAAAATAAAAATGGAATAAAGAATAAGCAATTCAACAACTAACAAAAATAAACTCAAAAACTCATCTTGTAAAGTTCCACCGAGATATTTCGGCCGTGAATATATATATATGATCTTATCTAATGAATATATATGTATAGTAATATAAATATGGCATACAAGCTACACAGAAACGTTTGAAGGCAATAAAATAAATAGCTTCAATTATTTGGAGTGTGACGCCCTAATGGCAAGTTCTAAACAAAGATTTAAAGAAAGAAAAGAAACTTAATAAGAATTAATATTTCTATTGAAACACAAAATAAAGAAAAATTTATTGGAATCAAATCAATTACGCACACGCTAAACACAATGTGTATGTGTGTTTGTACAGCAGGGAGAGTGGGAGAAATGCGGGAGAGAAGATCTCAGCTGATGGTAGCAGCCGCTACACAGCCTGCTTCACCATCCGCACCCGTAACGATTTAAAGAGGAGTAGGAGGGAGAGAGAAAGAGTGATCTTATAAGTTAAAAGAAGAAGACGGAAAGAAAGGAGGAAGGTAACAGAAGGTGTGGCTCTGATGCTGACTCTTTGCTTTACTTTCTCTTCATCATTGACTACCTGGAATTGACTGAAGGGACAGCGAGAGTCTAATGTTACACGGGGGGGGGGGGGGGGGGAGCGAGCGGGTGATCTTATAAAATGGATGAAAACGAGATAGAAAGAGAAATTTGGAGATGACAGACGACACTTGTGAAATCGCGTTGAATTTTGGAGACAGATAATGCTGAATCGATAAGACATGTGGGGTTGAGCAATCATCGGAGGAGAAATCGAGCAGAAAGATGTTGGATCGATAAGAATGTATACACAATCAGGGAAAATGGGGTATCGATAAGACTTGGTCAATCGAGCGGAAAGGGTCGGATGTATATGGCAAGAGATCAGAAATGTATATCGTGGAAAAATGCTGTTCATCTTGAATTTTGAATTCTGATATGAGAGAAAAAGAGTAAAATGGTTAATGTTTGAAAGCAGATTTGCGTTGACATAGATTGTAGTGTAATATTCGGTGATACGATGAAAAGAAAGACAGCGTAAGAAATGATCGATAATTTGCTGATGTGGACAAGACATTATGAGTTAAGTAGTAAACTTTTATTATGATTTGAACTCCCTGGAAAATTGGATATATCAAAGGAACGCTCTATTATTATTATGTATTGAATTTTATTATTGTTTGAATTCAATGGAAAAGTTAAAGAAATAAGTGGACTTTGTTGTTGCTTGAACTGACTGGAGAGAACATTTATCATAACTTTGGATTGGATTGTTTTGTTTGTTTATTTATTTCATCATTCTTTCGTTGCTACAATAAATATGTCTATTCGTTTCTTGACCATTGCCTTTTTGTTTGTATATTCTTTCCAATTATTTCATCTTTGTGTTTTGCTCCCCTGTTGAATATAGCATTAGAATTCGAGAAAATTCCCTTAGCAAACCAACCTAACCGGTCAAATAAAATATTTTATGTTATGTCTGGATAGGGACACATATATTTCATCATTCTTATCTGGAATGTAACAGGAGATTAATGTAAACATTATTTGCTTATAAAAGGGGTTGTAGAATGTTAATCATCGCAGTTGCCTGACAAACTCCACCTAGGTGTAAAACAAAAACGTTTCTGTATAGCTTGCTTGCCATAAGTATATTTTACACTACTATTAGGCTCTACTCATGTATTGAGCACTGTTGAAGTAAATATTTATATGCCTATATTAATTTGGATTATTTAAAAGAAAGGGTCAGTGAATGTAAGAACTTATTCATTCCTTCAGTACACAGAACAGCCTGATATTGAGAAAGAGATGAAACGCTTATTTCGAATGGATTGAGCACTGTTGAAGTAAATATTTATATGCCTATATTAATTTTGATTATTTAAAAGAAAGAGTCAGTGAATGTAATAACTTATTCATTTCTTCAGTACACAGAACAGCCTGATATTGAGAAAGAGGTGAAACGCTTATTTCGAATGGATTGAGCACTGTTGAAGTAAATATTTATATGCCTATATTAATTTGGATTATTTAAAAGAAAGGGTCAGTGAATGTAAAAACTTATTCATTCCTTCAGTACACAGAACAGCCTGATATTGAGAAAGAGGTGAAACGCTTATTTCGAATGGATGCGGAGGCTATTGATGTCAAGTGGGAAGTTTTAACCGAAGAAGAGAAGACGTTATCAGAAAGCAACAGCCAAAATCAAATCATAGAAGCTTCTGGAACAGCTGCACCATCAGAAGGCAACATTTTCCCGAGTGAAAACAGTATTGGATTGGATATTGGTGAGTTGAGACTTCTTTTATTAATGTGTCACCACTTGTCAAGGTCACTCAAGGGTAAAGGTTAATGCGATGGATTGATTGTCAGTTGAATGATGAAGAATATTATGAGTTGGCACACAGGTAAAAATGTTAATGAGATGGATTGATTGTCAGTTGAATGATGAAGAATATTATGAGTTGGCACACAGGTAAAAATGTTAATGAGATGGATTGATTGTCAGTTGAATGATGAAGAATATTATGAGTTGGCACACAGGTAAAAATGTTAATGAGATGGATTGATTGTCAGTTGAATGATGAAGAATATTATGAGTTGGCACGCAGGTAAAAATGTTAATGAGATGGATTGATTGTCAGTTGAATGATGAAGAATATTATGAGTTGGCACGCAGGTAAAAATGTTAATGAGATGGATTGATTGTCAGTTGAATGATGAAGAATATTATGAGTTGGCACACAGGTAAAAATGTTAATGGGATGGATTGATTGTCAGTTGAATGATGAAGAATATTATGAGTTGGCACACAGGTAAAAATGTTAATGAGATGGATTGATTGTCAGTTGAATGATGAAGAATATTATGAGTTGGCACACAGGTAAAAATGTTAATGAGATGGATTGATTGTCAGTTGAATGATGAAGAATATTATGAGTTGGCACACAGGTAAAAATGTTAATGAGATGGATTGATTGTCAGTTGAATGATGAAGAATATTATGAGTTGGCACACAGGTAAAAATGTTAATGAGATGGATTGATTGTCAGTTGAATGATGAAGAATATTATGAGTTGGCACACAGGTAAAAATGTTAATGAGATGGATTGATTGTCAGTTGAATGATGAAGAATATTATGAGTTGGCACACAGGTAAAAATGTTAATGAGATGGATTGATTGTCAGTTGAATGATCAAGAATATTATGAGTTGGCACACAGGTAAAAATGTCACGAGTGGATAAGTAGGAAAAAATGGTACAAGTGAAAAATATATATTAAACTCTCACAATGAGTTTATTAAAATCTTGGATACAATACATAAACCCTAAATGAAATTCTACTCTTTTAGGCGATTTTAGAAATGGAATAGGAATTGGGAATTTAGAACAGAATCGGTAATTGTATTGAAATCAGAAAAATATTGGGATCGTCTCATCAGTAATTATGAGAGGATTAAAAATGATGAATCGAAATTCCACCTGTGAATTTCTTAGAAAGAGGAACAAAGAAATAATGATAGAGTAGAGAAAGACTAGCAACATATCTTCTGTGAGAAAGAAGCTTTAGGGAAGAAAAGAGATAATCCTTCACTAGATTGCAAAGTCGATTTTGTACTCTGTCAAGGCAAGAAAGGATGCTCCAAGCGGAACCTCCCCAGATGGATGTATCTGATATATAGATAGAGGATTGGATCAGGAGTGAGGTATTTTCTGGAGCAATAAAATGAAATCAAGTACAGTATCATTTTAAACTTATTCCTTTCAGCTGCTAGCATAATTGAGGTGCCGAATCTACAATTTGGTCTCTTTGTCAAATATGCAGCCTCTGTATGTTTGAATATCAATGACAAAATAAAAAGAATGAGCTGCTGAAAAAATAAAAACTTTGTTAGTGTTTCCTTACATAATTACCTCCCCTTTTATAGAAAACTGTGACGGTGGTTAAGTGGATAACGACACGGACTGACGACATGGGCGTGCCAAGTTCGAATCCAGTTATTTCCATAGTGCCAGTTTCAGTTATGAATGTTGGCAACCTTCACGTGGTCCCTTCTGCAAGAATGCCAATAACAGAATCAAACCGGTCAACAAAGTTGTACCATTTTGACTCATACGAATGCACTTACTTTTACTATAGAAAATTTTTTCTACGCGTAATCTTGCGTAAGAAGATACAGCTCATTAGAGTGCAGCCAGCAGATACTAAGAGAGAATGCGCTCTGTTTGGGGGCTTCCCGCTTTACAGATTTTATGCACATCGGCCCCCTTCATTGATGTGAGGCTCCTGCGGTTAGTTGATGTAACGTTTAACTCTCCTTCCAAGAATTATCATGTTCTCCAGTTTCTTGGATATTTTGAATACACAATCCATAATAACTTCTGTTGGTGGACTCAAGCCCGCTAATGCTGTAGAATTAATCTCTCAACTGTGATTTGCGCCCTGGGAGAATTTACTACGTGTTTTCATAAGCACTGTAAGCTTGGTCGGTCTTTCCCCGCAGTCAACCTTTCTATTCTAAGATATCAATAGTTTAGACCATAAATTTACAAGATAGGAGGTTATTATAGCGTTAGAATACAACCAGCAGATACTCCCGCATGCTGGGTAACTAACAACCTAGTTAGGGGTCACTAAAAGAGAATGCGCTCTGTTTTAGGGCCTGCCTTTTCACAGATTTCATGCGCACGAGTCTCCCCTACTGATGTAAAGCCCATGCTGTTAGATCTACTGTTTTATATTGGTTTTCATGACCAAAATGTGAACGTTGGCTCGATGTAAAACAGAGGAAGACATCAAAAGACAAAAAGGGCCTGTTACTCTAGATGCATACAAGACCTATGAGTCCGTCTCAAACTGCAAACATGTCAGTGAAGCTGAGAGTATTTGCAACATGCATCCGAAACATTTTCATGTATAATTTGGAGCTGTGGGCACTTGTGGCAATATCGTTTGCCTTGGACGGCTGGGCGATCTTTGCCGGACTTTATGTGACGACGGAACGATGTGTGACAACATGTGCACATATGTGCAATGTCTCGTCTTGTCATCGCCAGTGAGCAATCATCGTCTGACGATAGTCACTGTTGGTCTACTTCTGGGACTGGCTGGCTGGCTGGGGACCATCGTGCTGCAAAAAAACCTTATGTAATAAAATGGAATAAACCATTTTACTTTTTAATATAAAAATATTTATTTTCTTCCGGAGCACATTTTTATAACTTTGCAGAGAACGCAACAAAACGCGTGCGTCTCTGTCAGAATTCAAAACCAGTCTCTTTTTGTTATTTTCAATCTCTTGACTAAAGAGAGAGGGAAAGAGAAAGAGGGAATACAGACGTAATCAGTGGATGCCTTGTCAAATGTTTTGTTTTGAGTTTCATAACTGATTTTCGCGAACGACGACAGTCTGATCTCTGACCCCATCACATGCACCTGTCATTGAATTGGTTTGACACCGACCTTCAGTCTTCCAAAATACGACTGAGGCACAGGTGCACTCAGTGATCTCAAAACGCAGAGAATTACTGTTTTTGAAATAAGTCTGACATAAGGATTACGAATATAATGGGGAGCACTTAGCTCCCCAAAAGATTACGCATTGTGCCATACACTAACCAAAACATCAAAATACAACATTGATGTTTTTCAAAGGAAGCTAATGAGGACAGTCTTCCAAATCAGATGACCAATGGTCGTCTTGAACAAAAACCGATGCAGTCGCACGAGAGCAAAAAATATGGAATGCTATTATACTGAAAAGAAGACTGTCATGGTTTGACCATTTAATGAGACTATCATCAGAAACACTTGCACATCAAGCTTTCATAAAACCTACCAAAAGACCATCTGGATGACCACAGATGACATGGCTTGACTAAGTTATAAAAGACTTCAAATCACTATCAGACTTCCATCTTGAAAACGACATGAACAAAACCGTTAGTATCGTCAAAGTTAAATGTTTCAGCAGAAATGACTGGAGATCTATTGTTAACATGATGTTGAACATTCAATTAATTTACAAAACGTACATATTCTTAACAGAATGATGACGAACACTGATGTATAAAAATTGTTGGTTCCTGTGAACGAGGAAGGAGAATGCATGCACAAAAATTAACGGGGTGGTTTTCTCAGACCCGATCAACAGTCAACTAGCGATCTCAATTTCGGTTCAGTTTATATAATAATTTGTGACATCCATCTGTAAACGCACATTCTGAGATTTTGCTTTCACTGTTAATGTATCCATGCCCATAGGGCAGTTATTATTTATTTAGCAACGGGTTATTTCCATCTGCAGCTAACCATTGTATGTGGTTTTGTATCAATCAACAATTATTTTATTTCCGACAATCGACCATGTTTTTGTTTCTTCCTGCTATCAACCGTGTTTAGTTACTTTCGGCCAGGTGCATGTTTATGTCAAGTATGTTTATTCATGACAGCTGACATTTCTGGTACAGCTGGCCTGGATATTTAACACATAAATATATAAATATTTTAATTATTTTTTTTTCTATGATATTTCACCCCAAACAAGGCAGGACGCCACTGTAAACATAAGGGGCTACTGAGAATTAGGGAGTAGGTTTAGGGTGTCATTCTAAGTTGGGAGCTGTGCAGCGAGATGTCTGTTTACATTATTTTTAAACCTCTGCATGTCGGTACTGTCGGGGAAACAGGGGGCAGGGGGGAAGTTCCAGAGGCCAGCAGCACAAGGAAAATAGCTATTGGAGTAGAAGGCTCTTAGGCATCTGGAGACCTCCACAGTGAATGGATGGGATTTAGCTGATTGTCGAGTTGGTCTAGTGAATTTACGTCGAGGGGGCACCAGACTAGCCAGTTCATCGGAGCATAATCCATTGAAGTATTTGTAAAACAAGCACAAGAATGCTACATTGTGGCGATGGACAGAGGCTGGAGCTTGGTTGAAGATGTTAAGAACTTGGAGCATAAAAACTTTTACCAAAATGATTGGCTTTAGCATTAAATAATCCATAAGGGGTTGATATGCCATAAAACAAAACACTCAAACAAAATCTTTAAATCAAAATATTTTTCTTCAAATAAACATTTTCCTGTATTATTTGGACTACTGATGTAACCTCCGACCTTTTTCAGGTGCATCTTGTCGAACTCGTAATGAATATAAGTGCTAAGTAATGATCAGTTCTAAGTGACAGTCTTCTGGAGGTTGTAGGTTCAATCCTCAGTGCAGGTGATAATAAGAATACAATTATGAATTACTTCTACCCGGTCATGGCTGACGGAATGAGAGCAAACTACCTCCATAGATTAAATAAAGGGTTCCGTTCGAAATTCCGCACAGATTTCCGAGTTTAACAGAAAGATTCCCAAATTCGATAAAATGCACCTGAAGAAGGTCGAAAGTTACATCGGCCAAAACGTTGTGTGAATATCATCCAAGATGAGAACAGTAGTTTGAATTATACAAATTATCAATCCTTATCTCAAAAATTCCAAAACATAATGAGCATTTTTCTAAAAAAAATTTTGATGTACTTTAATGAAATCTTATTTGTAAACCAAAAAAATATTTAATGTACTTTAATGAAATTTTATTTATAAACCAAAAAAATATTTAATGTACTTTAATGAAATCTTATTTGTAAACCAAAAAAATATTTAATGTACTTTAATGAAATCTTATTTATAAACCAAAAAAATATTTAATGTACTTTAATGAAATCTTATTTGTAAACCAAAAAAATATTTAATGTACTTTAATGAAATCTTATTTGTAAACCAAAAAAATATTAAAAACTTAAATATTAAGTTTTTAAAAAAAGTGAAAATATTCAAGTTTTAAGAAATTAATAAAAATTTAAATACTTGACAACTTTAAAACACGATTTTAGCAATAACATTTTCAAGATTAGGTCAGTTTTGTTGGGGGTTTTTTTTCATCACAAACTTACATTTTTTATAAAAATTGGGAAATGGAATGGAATCTGACAGATTTAATTACACTGATTTAGTAAACTTTAATCAAAAATAAGAATTCATTTGAAAAAAAACAAATTCTACTTTAACAATGGATAAAAAATGTCAGAATGTGTATTTTAACCTCCCTTCATTCTGAAATAAATAAACAACGTTGACCTCTCTCTATCTATCTCTCTTATATATATACACATTCGTTTACACAGGGTTTCGAGATCATCCAGGAACTTTCAATCACAGGAATCAGCCATCGGTAATCACGTGGTTGGTACAAATAGTTGTTCTGACAAGTATTCCAATGAGTGGTTTTCTGTTTTACACAGTGCCAGGTCGAACTACCATCTCAATATTATTGAGGCATTAGTTATTAACAATTCTCGACCTGGCCTGTGTAGACAAAATATTTTGAAACATCAGTTGGAGATCTTTAATAATTCAAATCCACCATAACATTGAAAGATTTACGGTTTTTTTTCTCTCAATCGTTTTCTCCAACTTAAACCATTTTTCTCCTCATATTTCATTTGATTTTCTTAGTTTTTAATTTATCATTCTGACGTTTCCTCTTAAAGGGTCAGACAATAAGGCCTTAAGGAAAATTTTAGCAATTTTCTTCTTTTTTTTCCACCTGCCCGTTTCATTGATTAAAAAAATGTTTCCTCTGAAATTTATCCTACGATTTTTGTTATACACAAAATTTACTTTATATATATATATATAATATATACTAGCTGGCTTTGCCAGCTTGCTACCACTTTGCAAAGTTCACTACTTAAAATGCTTGAAACAAAAATGTTAAATAATAAACATTTTTTCATAACTTTGTTGTAACTATGAAACAAAAACTTTCACATTTATTCATTTAGATAGACTAAAATTTTAGGAATTTCGATGCAAATTTATTTAATTTCAAATATGACCGCAAGGAAAGAAAAAAATAGAAACAATGGGTGATGGTGTGTGTGAGGTAACTTATAATTTAAACATAGAACATAACTTGTTGAAAATCGCCTAAAAAAGTAGAATCTCTTGTAGGTTAGTCTTCCTACAGAAAAGACCGGAAATGGAACATTTGAACACAATTTCTAAATATGTGTCCACGAAATAAAACAATATTACGAAACAGAACTATTTATTATATTAAAATAAAAAAAATCATTGAATTAAAAAAATAACAAAAAATAGTTAATTAATAAACTGCTATTCTTTAAAGCGATATGCAAATTAGTTAACCTTATAACTTAGATAGCATATACATAAGCAGTATATAAAAAAAGATGGGGTGTTGCTTTTGTGTGAAGTTGAATGAACTTGAAATAGAGCGTTTTGACAAAAAATGAGCTCGACTTTCGTATTTATTCATTTAGAAGATGTATATTATATAATGTAACTAGATGTAACAAGAAAAGCAATCTGTCTATCTATCTGTCTGTCTTTCTCTCTCTCTCTCTCTCACGCATACACAAATGAACTGTCGCTCTAATGTTTTATGTAACTGTCTCTCTTTTAAAATAAACTTTTCTGATACACTAACACCAGCGTCTGAGTGTTTTATCTACAAACGATCAAGAGCATGGGTTCACAACGAGGACAAGTATTTAAATTTTTATTAATTTCTTAAAACTTGAATATTTTCACTTGTTTTAAAAACTTAATATTTAAGTTTTTAATATTTTTTTGGTTTACAAATAAGATTTCATTAAAGTACATTAAATATTTTTTTGGTTTACAAATAAGATTTCATTAAAGTACATTAAATATTTTTTTGGTTTACAAATAAGATTTCATTAAAGTACATTAAATATTTTTTGGTTTACAAATAAGATTTCATTAAAGTACATTAAATATTTTTTTAGTTTACAAATAAGATTTCATTAAAGTACATTAAATATTTTTTGGTTTACAAATAAGATTTCATTAAAGTACATTAAATATTTTTTAGTTTACAAATAAGATTTCATTAAAGTACATTAAATATTTTTTGGTTTACAAATAAGATTTCATTAAAGTACATTAAATATTTTTTTGGTTTACAAATAAGATTTCATTAAAGTACATTAAATATTTTTTGGTTTACAAATAAGATTTCATTAAAGTACATTAAATATTTTTTTGGTTTACAAATAAGACTTCATTAAAGTACATCAAAATTTTTTCTTCGTAAGTGGAAATATAACACTTGTTTTTGACATTAATAATACTTTTCTCTGCTAATGAGATTTGTCAGAATTGGAAAAATAATAATTTTCAGATTTAGAAGGCGGTTCTATTTACAAGATAATGTCAGAACGATCCTTCATCTTCTGGCACGCATAAAAGTATGTATGTTTAGTGAGAGTTTCATTTTGTGCCTGTGTGTGTGTCTTTACCTTTTTTATAGACTGTAATTGTAGAGAGAACAGAACTAAACAAACAAAAATATTAAAAAATACCTATCGATTATTGTTTTTGTTATCATTACGAATGGTTTGTAAATTCATTCTGTTTTGTAGACCTATATTTTGTAAACAAATAGTTTGTGAAGGATAGTTTTTATTGAACTTTACCCATAGATGGGTTCTTGACAGGTCAAAATGGATCTGGGAGTAGTGGTAACCAAGGAGTGACTCCACACGTACCGACGCTCCGAAATTGGGGCCTCACTATTGGCTGCAATTTTTGCGTCATACCTAGGACAGTAGAAAAAGTCTGTGAAAGTTTGATTTCACGTGATGGGGATGTAGAGCGAACACTTTGCCCGAGAGCACCCAAGGCAGTTGAATGTTGTGACCGAGATGAATTCTACTTGACCTATAGATGAGACCCTAACTGGTATTACTACATCGTGGCAAAGTTGACCTGGAAATAATTGTAACAAAGGAAAAACTCAACACACACTAAAGCTAAAAAATTGATACATTTTATGTTCATATTCAGAACCATTGAAAAAGGTGTAAGAAAAGAAACAAAAACAAATATTAAGCTTAGAAAAATTATTTTCTTTTCCAATCAAAAAATAAACTTTATTGCTGTCTTTTTTCAGAGTTAAGGCGATAAAAGGTCGAAACTCAAACTGACAATTCAGACGTTTGAAATCAGTCAAAGTTAAGGTGGGAACAGGTCGAAACTCAAACTGACAATTCAGACGTATGAAATAAGTCAGAGTTAAGGCGGGAACAGGTCAAAACTGTAACTGACAATTCAGACGTTTGAAATCAGTCAGAGTTAAGGCGGGAACAGGTCAAAACTGTAACTGACAATTCAGACGTTTGAAATCAGTCAGAGTTAAGGCGGGAACAGGTCGAAACTCAAACTGACAATTCAGACGTTTGAAATCAGTCAAAGTTAAGGCGGGAAAATGACGAAACTCAAACTGACAATTCAGACGTTTGAAATCAGTCAGTTAAGATGGGAAAATGCCGAAACTCAAACTGACAATTCAGACGTTTGAAATCAGTCAGAGTTAAAGCGGGAAAATGTCGAAACTCAAACTGACAATTCAGACGTTTGAAATCAGTCAGAGTTAAGGCGGGAAAGTGTCGAAACTGTAACTGACAATTCAGACGTTTGAAATCAGTCAGAGTTAAGGCGGGAAAATGACGAAACTCAAACTGACAATTCAGACGTTTGAAATCAGTCAGAGTAAAGGCGGGAAAATGTCGAAACTCAAACTGAAAATTCAGACGTTTGAAATCAGTCAAAGTTAAAGCGGGAAAATGTCGAAACTCAAACTGACAATTCAGACGTTTGAAATCAGTCAGAGTTAAGGCGGGAAAATGACGAAACTCAAACTGACAATTCAGACGTTTGAAATAAGTCAGTTAAGGCAGGAAAATGACGAAACTCAAACTGACAATTCAGACGTTTGAAATAAGTCAGTTAAGGCAGGAAAATGTCGAAACTCAAACTGACAATTCAGACGTTTGAAATAAGTCAGTTAAGGCAGGAAAATGACGAAACTCAAACTGACAATTCAGACGTTTGAAATAAGTCAGTTAAGGCAGGAAAATGACGAAACTCAAACTGACAATTCAGACGTGTGAAATAAGTCAGTTAAGGCAGGAAAATGACGAAACTCAAACTGACAATTCAGACGTTTGAAATAAGTCAGTTAAGGCAGGAAAATGTCGAAACTCAAACTGACAATTCAGACGTTTGAAATCAGTCAAAGTTAAGGCAGGAAAATGACGAAACTCAAACTGACAATTCAGACGTTTGAAATAAGTCAGTTAAGGCAGGAAAATGTCGAAACTCAAACTGACAATTCAGACGTTTGAAATAAGTCAGTTAAGGCAGGAAAATGTCGAAACTCAAACTGACAATTCAGACGTTTGAAATCAGTCAAAGTTAAGGCAGGAAAATGATGAAACTCAAACTGACAATTCAGACGTTTGAAATAAGTCGGAAGAAACCTTGAACGATTAGACTTATATTTTCCCCACGAAATAAACATGTCGTAATTTTGCGTTTATTTCAACTGCAGAGACGATCATTCTTTTCTGATACGTATTATGAGAAATAAAAAAATAAGAGTATTAATCAAAAACCCACGTCAGATTAACACGTGATTATTTTTTCGTGGAACACAAAACACGCAATCGCCTTTAGTTTGATACTTGGTCGTTTTCAAATCAAATGTGAACAAATTCTTGTCGTAAACCACCCCATTAGTAATAATACATTTATACCATTGATCAATCTTAGTACTCCCATAGTGTTCCTTATTTTTCGGCTGGTAATCATTTCCGTATCATTCACCCTCATCTGCGAGTTGCTCTTGGCCTTTATAAAAAAGAAAACGGACACCACTTGAGAGATGTTAGCTTTGCGCAGAGGCTAGTCTGTTAATACCAGTCGAGGATACGTTCTCGACATTTAGTCTGAGGGAGTTGGGACCATTTTGAAGCTAGATTGCCTTTCTTCTGTCGGACTGAAGTGAAGTATGTTTTTGTGCAGTTCTATGGGGGTCCATTCTTCTATGCTTTACCCTCTTTGCCTTTGAGAAAGAGTTCATTAATGATAACGAGGCACTCTTACTGGAGAATGCCGACAGGAGAATTCCGACACAACTGCTCAGGCATTTTTATGGGCCAGAGTGGACTTCCTCTTGTGTGCTTCCTTTTCAATCATCAGTATCCGATCTTGCATCACAACTTCCTGTAGTGGAGGGAAGGAGGTTAATACCACACTGGTGATGTTGCTTTCCATACTTCTGTGGATGGAGACAGCTTAATAATATCCATTCTTGTTTTATGTTTGACCAAAATGGCTCATTGAGTATTTTAGTTAAATAATAAATATCTATTGTAATAAAACACATCTTCGTGATTGACAAACTAATTGTAGTATATTGAATGGTCTTGAGCCATGCAAGGCCAAGGATAAGAATACATGGCCATGGGAGGTTGGAGGTTACGGATGGTTGGAGTGCAAGGCCAGACAGGATGTCACTGAGAAATATATATCTATAGGTGTAGCTTCTGCTAATAGAAATGAACAAAGGGACAGATCAGTGCTGTCGCAAGAGACTGTATAATTTTCTGTGGACTCTGGCCAAGGTGTTTCTACCGTGGTCCTTATTAGTGATTCAACAGAAGAGAAAGGTCAACAACCCTCCCTCTATCAAGTCATGATGTTGACTTTGTACCCTCTATTCTCTATTCTTGATCAACAACTTCGGGAAACTTCGGACTTATATTATGTTTCGGAATTTTTTAGATGAGAATTGATGATTTGGATTATTTAGACTACTGTTCTCATCTTTGATGTTATTCTCAAAACGTTTCGACTGATATAACCTCCAACCTTCTTCAGGTGCATCTGGTTTAATTCTCGATGCAACAGATTAAAGTGCTAAGTAATAATCAGTTATAAGTGACAGTCTTCTGGATATTGAAGGTTCAATCCTCACTAGGGGCAATACTAAAAATACAATTTAGAATTAAGAATTCTTCACGGTCATGAGTGATGGAACGAGAACAAGCTACCCCCGTTGATTAAATAAAAAGTTCCGATTGAAAATTCCATACAGATTCCTGAATTCGACAAAACACACCTGAAACAAGGCTATGTTGAATGTGTTCTTGTTGACCTGACTGACTTATGTATCACAGTACCACCATGGGGAAAATATTTAATAACTATGGCTATATATTTCCACTTTTTCTGCCAATCTGTATTTTGGCTTTCTCCTTCCAGCTGTTTATAATAAAAACAATTTTTGTTACAAAATTCTGACCTGTTACTCTTCTTTTTTTTCTTTTTTTTTTTTCAATTTGGTGGGGTTTAAGGGTTTTTATTTATTTATTTTTAGGGGAGGAGGTCAGCTGTTTATAATAAAAGCAATTTTTGTTTCAAAATTCTAAGCCGTTACTATTATCAAATAGAGGCATTCTAAAACTATGTTTTCTTACGGGGGGAATCATTTTTTACACAAGACCCGAACTATTTAACAAAATCTCTTTGTCTAATTATCTTTTTCAGAACAAGTGTTTGGCGAACTAAGCAGTTCCGACGATGAAGATAAAGACGTAAACATAATGGACAGTGGTGAAGAAGAAGCGGCCATGATGTCAAGAGGAGCTGAGGCTGCACAGCAGTTAATTGATAATTTGAAAGTTGAAAACGATCAGGAGGACTCGTTACTTTTGACGAGTCACGATCAAGAAGCGAGTGAAGATAGTTTCTCCATCTCTGGACTTTATCAATCAATGGAATCGTAAAAGAAAAGGATGACAAACGAGAAATCTTAAAGACAATGTTCATGTAACAATAAACAAATAAATAAAAACAAATACGAATTTACCATTATTGGTAAATGTTTTTAAAACTCATTTCTAAACTTGAAGGTTCCTGAAACTGGTGTTTAGCATTAAACAAAACGAATGGCCTGTTCCCCCCCCTGTGACAGGATACTAGTTTGTTGCTATTATATTTCCCAGTAAGCCTGGTACCTATTGATACATCTGGGTGGAATGTTTGTTTACAGGATCACCTGGTATTTCTAAATGGTCATCCATTGAAGTACTAACCACAAGGATGCGAGTTCTCTGCTTTTTCTTAATCCGGAAAAAGCGGATTTTTGTCTAAATTACTATGGTCTCAAAGGAATGTGAGTTTGGTCAAAATCTTCTTTTTTTGTTTATAAAAAAAGAACGATTTCTGCCAAATCACTATAGCCTTACCTCCTTATTTTTTTTTTAATCGCTATTTAGCTGGATTTTATTTCTTTTTCCTTCTCTCTCACTTTCTCTTTCTTTCTCGTTTACTTTTTCTCTCTCTGTCTTGCTCTGTCTTCCTTTTCCCTCTTATGACAGTTTTCTCTAAAAATATAACTTTTTCTGTGAAGGCTAAGACTTCAAACGATTCATGAAGGGGTTAAAGGAGATAGATGACTTTTGTTTCATCAAAGAATGACTTCCTGCCTCTTTCCCCCCCATTCACACTCCATGTTCTTCTCTTAATTTTTACTTTCTTAGTTGAAACTGAAGTTGTTTAGGAAAGTTGAAAGCTCTCAAACCAATCAAAAAGAAAATAATCTGAAAAATTGATTATTAATCTATTTGTAAATTTGTCTGTTTTTTTTTCTTTACTAAAGTTTATATTTGAGTAAATAAACATTTTGGGCGATTGTGCCGTATAGTTACAAAAAGAAAAAAAAGAAAACAAATAGCTTTTACCAAACGCAAGACAATTAAAACTTCTATCGATCTGTGTAGCTTTTCAGTTTTGGAACCTTTTTTAAGTGTTTGTTTTTTTCTGATTTTGTATCACAGCCTCGGTATAGTGAAAAGTATTTTTGAAATAAAGAACTTAAAAACAGTTTTACTAAGTTAAAAATATACAGATCAGTGGAAAATTAAATATTTGAACAATTAGTGACAGTTATTAGTTGTATTTTTATTTAATTTTCGGTTTTTTAGTTGTTAAACATATGACATCAAATCTTCACATCAAATAAAGAAAAGGCAGCCATCTTGAATCTATTTTTTAAAGCCTCCTAGGCTGCGATACAAAATCTGAAAAAACAAACACTTAAAAAATATTCCAAAACTTAAAAGCTATGCAGATCAATAGAAGATTAAATTTTCTTGCGTTTGGTGAAAGTTATTTGTTATAAATTTTTTCGCCTCTTTTTTTCTTGTTCACTATACAGCACAATCGCCCATTTTTCAAATTATTTTAAGTGTTTTTACTACTTATCACTAACACATCATCCAGGTTTAGTTGTTTTTTGTGCTACCCCCACCCCATACACACACACATACAGGTTGGGAAATTCACCTCAATTTAAATATTTTTTGCCTATTTACATCCCTGTAATGAGTCTTAACTTTCATGATCTGACAAAAATCTTCTCTCTCAACATGATTTAGCCGTAAACTAACTGTTCTATTGCCGAATGGAAATTGTCAACATTTATGATAGTTTAAGGTGAGTCCACATTTTCAAGAAAAGCATAAACTGTAAATATATTTTGGAAAACCTGTTCGTAAAAATCGGCAAAGTAAGACGGACTTTAATAAATCCAATTTGTAGATTTATTTTAGTCGAAACAAAAATGTTTCCATTGAACAATTTTTATAATCATTACTAACTTTGGAGGTTGTCGGGATGCAGTAAAGTTATTTTAGTTTTAATTTTTATTTTTTGCACATTTTTTAAACTTATACTGAAAAAGCAATACAAATTTAGTTGTTATTTTTTATATTTTTCCATTTAAAAAAAGAAATTAGTTATTTCCCTTTCTGATTTTGATTTCTCGGTCATATTTGAAAAATGCTTCCATATTACCTGTTGTTCGGGCAGGACTACATAATTTTTTTAAATAAACTGTAGCAAAGTAGATTATTATAGTGCCAATAACATGGTACAACAATAACAAATGAAAATTATCTAGTCAGATTCAAAGTTGGATATGTCGACTTAAATGCTATTTAGGTCCAACTTTAAAAATCTCACTTATTTGTTAAATACTTATTTTTTATATTTTGCTGCATATTATTAAGCAATCTTTACTTGTGAGGGTGTTATATCAGTTTATAGGAGAAATATAATTGAATACAGCATTTACATCGCATGTTGTCATTTTGAAAAGGAAAATGTAAGTTTAAGTTTTTTTATTTTCTATTTATGATCTTTTATCTAAAAACTTTCCAAATAGTATGTGTTAAAATGAGAGCTCTTAAAGATAGCCACTAGTAGACTCTCTCTCTCTCTATTTCTCTCTCTCTCTCTCTCCCTCCCCCTGAAAAATGTACCTAAGAAAAGAATGAAAAGTCACGTGTTAAAATGAGAAGGATGAAAAGTCATTTGTGAAAATTTAATTCATTTTTCATCTCTTCACCTTTAATACTCTTTATACAATAATTTTATTAAATTTTGTCTTTCTCGAAAGAACCCAGTTTTTTATTTAAGATGTTTTTTTTTTATTTAAGATGATGTTTTTTTTATTCAAGATGTTTTTTTATTTAACATATTTTTTTTTTATTTAACATGTTTTTTTATTTAAGATGGTATTCTTGAATTGTAAAATTAATTCCAGTTTATCTTCCACTCTGAATTTAAACCCATTATAGTTTTTGAATGCAAATCATCTTTCAATCTTTTTTTTAATTAATTTCTGTCTTATTTTACTTGTAAAAAATTTTTTTTTCACTCCTACTATAAAAAATATGCTCCCTCCTGTCGCACACATATTTTTGCTAGCATATCTGACTAACAAATGTATACTAGATTGGCCCCCCCCCCCCAAAGAGTAGGTAATGCCTGGGAGGATGGTCTCATTACAACAAAACAGATATTACACTACCCCTACCCACCCCCGCAAAACGAGAAGGTAATCCCTGGAGGATGGTATCATGACAACAGAACAGATACTACACTACCTCCCCCCCCCCCAAAAAAAGGAGGTATTGTTTGGGAGAATGGTATCATGACAACAGAACAGATACTACACTACCTCCCCCCCCCAAAAAGGAGGTATTGTTTGGGAGAATGGTATCATGACAACAGAACAGATACTACACTACCTCCCTTAACTTGAGCATTGAAAGATAGTACATTAGTCTGAAATAGTATAGTAAATTGTATTCATCATCATTATTTTTTTAATAAGTTTTAACATTTAGCGGATGCATGTATATAAAGTTATGTATGTGTATATCATCATCATCATCATCATCATCAGCAACAACAGCAACAACCGGTTTATTTGTTGAATCAGGCCACAATTAATCCTCTGATGACGGTGGAGCCTGATTATCTAGTCTCAATCTAAGTCTTTCCCTCCATTCTTGTCTTTGGTGAGGCCTGACGAAATCCATACCCATGGCTTTCCTATCATGTTTGACCACGTCCTCCCAAGACAACTTGGGTCTGCCAGTGGTGGTCTTCTCTGCTGGCACATTCAACTGTCAGACTTTAGCAATCCAGCCATTGATGCGCTCAATGTGCCCCAACCAACGCAGTCTGCTCTTCTGCATGATGTCCGCGAGGCTTTTCAAGTTGACTTGTGCGAGTAGAGACCCAAAAGGTATGCTTTGTTCAGGCCTCACCAAACAGATCCATCTGACCATTGCTTTGTCATTACGATGCAGTTTCTTTAGTGTGCCGGCAGAGACAGCCCAAGTTTCGGAACGATACATTAGCACTCTTCTGACACACGAGGAGTATACACAACCTCTCGTAGCTGTTGGAATATGTTTGTTTGTTAGAATTAATAGTAACTCTCTTAACTGTCTTTTGAGCATTAAAAGGTAGTAATAGTATAGTTTCAGCTTCAGACAGATACCAAATCTCCATTAGTAATATAATTGCTACAATTAATCCATACCTCCTCTTAGATAGGAGGGAAATAGTAGGGTAGACTCGATTTTTTTCCACTAATGAGTCACCACTTATCAAGGCCAAAAGTCACTTATGGATACAGGGTTATGAGATGGATAAATTGTCAGTTGAATGATTAAGGTCTATCTAGAGCAATAGGAATAGCAGACTCCTCATAGGTAGAAATGAAATAGGGAGACAAGATATGATTTTAGGGTAGAATTGTGATACGGTGAACAACTTTGAGTAACGACAATTGTGGCCTCGACAGACAAATTATCTCAGTTGGGTCTTAACTGATATACTGGAACTTAACTAAGATGTTGAAGCTAGTGTTTGTGGGTCGTTTGCAGCGACGGTATCACACACACCCAGAGCACAACTGTATCTGAGTTTGTCTTTTTTCTTGTGAGTTTGCATTGCTTAGTTTTTGTATAGTTGTAAACCAGTGCTCACACCCTCAACGATCGACAATATGAGAGACGACAACGACATGACCAGAAGAAGAAGATGAGGAAAACCACGGCACACAAACATTGGGGTCGGCGATTGTCGAGGGATGGGTATATTGTTGTACAGAATGCTGGAAGAGTAGAAAGAGGAGAAACTTAGCTAGACAATGTACTTGGAGAGATCCTGAAAATGGTTCAGGTCTGTTTGCAACAAGCTCAGACAACAGACGAACAATGTACTGTCATACATAATAGATAACATGAGTTCTCTAAACTCAATAACTATTAGGCCAGAGAATGGACGTTCAAATCAAATCAAATTTATTGGCAAAAAATAGCAAAGTGCAGCAAGCCATGTAAAAGGACACTTAGAAGATGTGTACATCTATATACCATCTGAATGTTTTGTTCAAGGCGAATTTAATCTTCGATATGATAGACATGATCACTACCTCTGGTAGGCTGTTTCACAAAGCAGAATCATAGACTGAGAATACGGCTTTTCTTTTAATGAGTCGAAAGCGACTACGGTGCATCTTTTGCTGGGTCTCGTGGAGACCATAATTTGGTTATGGGGTGAAAAGCTTCTCAAAAAATATATTTAAATTCCAGTTGATGTTTTACGCCGGAAATGCGTCTCCATGCATCCTCCGCTGCTCAAATGAGAGGTAATTATCCAAAGATCAGTAGCCATGATGCATCTAGCGCTGCTTCGAACTGCTTGATCCTCTTTATGTTGACTACGACTTCTGGCAGCCTATTCCACAGTGAAGTGACCTGAACTGAAAAAGACGCCTTTTGACGATTTAGACGAAATCTACTCAGGTACAGGTTCTTTGAGTTTCCACGAAGCCCTCTCTGTAGAGATGGTGTGAAGAAGAAGTCACGAGACACACTAGTTGCCGCGCAGGATGTTAAAGGTGGAATGGGGTCTCCATGCAGCCGCCTATGCTCCAGCAAATACAGGTTGAGGGCCTCCAATTGTTGGTCATAGGACTTTATGTTGTATGGCCTTACTTGATACTGGAGTTAAAGTTGCAGGAATCAATAATAATGTGTATCGTGCACAGAACTCAAGACCTAATCAAGGGAGGCGCGAGAGCACTCTATCCCTTAATAGACTTCAAAAATAACCTATGCTGGAAATCTCATTTTTTTTATCAATCATAACTCAAAAACCAATAAACCAAATTAGTTAAAACTTTGCACAAAATTTTTATTTGATAGGTTCTATAAGTGTGTAGAATTTCAGCATCATTAGGCAACCCAGAGATCCAGAAAGTTCAATCATAAAATCATGTTATCTGTGTGTACGTACATATGTATGTGCCACCCTGTATCTCATCAACTATTTGATGGATTCAGCTGATTTTGGGCAGAGATAGAGGTTCTAGGGTCTAGTTGATGGCATTTTAATTTCAGTTTACCATATACCTTAGTTTTCCAAAAACCTTAAAAATGACCATTGTATTGAGACATAGCCTTTACAAAAGTAGTGACATTCCATGATAAATGCCAGTATACTGAAATCATATGCCCTTAATAGGGTTAAGATGAAAATTCATATACACTAAATGTACAAAAGCAAGGAAATTCCCAAATTTTTACACTTTTATTGTCATTAAGGGTATGCGAGCACAACAGGCTATGTATTTTACTGGTAGGAATTTTTCTTCAGCGCACCTCACACACTTCATCCACTCATGCATAGAGATTTATACTGTAGTGATGTGATAATGAAATGGTTTGGTTGATATGTAGTCATACTCTTAATTAATGACAATAAAAGTGTAAAAATTTGGGAATTTCCTTGCTTTTGTACATTTAGTGTATATGAATTTTCATCTTAACCCTATTAAGGGCATATGATTTCAGTATACTGGCATTTATCATGGAATATACAATAAATTTACAAAATGCAAATGGATCCTATCTAAAAATGAAAGGCCAGGCTGTGTCACAGAAAGTTAGTTCCATTATGCTTAACTCTGTTAACTCTTAAGAAAACAAGAGGAAAGAAAGAAGAAAAGAAAAAGGCATAGTTAACAAACAAAGGCGATAACTCTAGGTATGACTGAGTTATTGCCCTTATCGTCTGCTGACACCTTAGGAGTCAGCCATATTGTGTTTTTACATTCGGTTGTGTTACTGTATGCTCGGCAATAAAGTCTATTCTTATCTTTAAACAGTTTTGTGTGATACATCTTTATTTATTGGCGTTATCTAAAAATGCTATTGACTTCTATTCTAAGAAGTCAAACTATGAAACTTAGAACTTAGATTTCTTTGTAGTTAAAAATCTAAATAGAAATATTATTTTAGGTTGTGATTGGTTAAAACACAATAGAGTGTGTAGAGTGGTGGTGTTTGCTGAATGTGTCGAGACAGGAGATATCCATTTTACTGAGTCGGCCGTGTCTTTAATATGAAAAAGGTCACCAGATTTCGAAGAAAAACACCAACGTTTTCTCTACAATAATATAAATATGTCTTTTATTTAGCTGGAATAAGAATACAGGAATGTAGACATGTTAGTTGAGTTGCTAGGTCGGTAGGCATCATAGTAGAAATGTAATATAATTCCAGTTGGTCTTGAGTTTATTTCCGCCCCTCATCACCATGATGATTAGGAGGGGTGAGAAGAAAATGCCACGTTCGTCTACGTTGAAGTCTCGACTCAAACTGATTTGTATTTAGTGTGCATCCAGCTTTCGGCTGAAATTAGTAGTGCACATGTGCAGTGATGTGCCAATCGCCTGTGTATCAATGCGCGCGTTTGGATGTGCTTGTTTTTCGCCAACCAAATCACAACTTATTATGCAAGAGATTGCGTATATATATATAAGAGAAAATAGATCTTTCGTCATGTAACCGCTACAAGTGCATATTTATTTTGATTTTTTTCTCGGCCTTTTGGTTGAGATCAAATTGTAGTATCTGTTCCGATGGATGTTACACCCCTTAGACCAGTACCATCTTGGCCTTCGGGCCTTGATTCCACCGCTCTTAGGGATTGTCCTGTGCAGTTCTTGGAGATCAACCCTCCCAGGCTTTCCCTTCTCACCCTTTGAGAAGGGGTTAGTTTATTGCTAATCGCCTGAGGCGCCCCTACCGGGGAATGTCGATGGGGCTGCCCAGGCACTTATTGTAGGCAAGAGTGCTCTGCCTCTAGGGTACTGGCTTTTCAATCCCACTTTCCGATTTTGTGTCACATCTTACCGCTGTGGGAGGGAGATTAAAAAAAAAGAAAAAAACATGAAGTGGCACTAAAAGAACATAAATACATTCCCTCATTAGTTAGATTACAGTACACGTATACCTGCGAAGGGAGAACAAGGATAAAAAAGGATTTGAGGAAAAATTATTGTAGCAGTTACATGAATGAGATCTATCATCTGTTGTACTAACTCTCGCATGGCATTGTGCATGCGTTTTTATGCCCAGACTGGCGTAGTGATGCTGTGTGTGTTTGGAATACAGTGCACATACTCACTTTTCGGCATTCCGCTCAACCTTATTTGGCACCTTTTATAAACTGTTCCTGTCGAGACGTCAATGTAGACAGACGTCATATTTCCTCTATGACTGACGAGAGGCGAGCTGAAAGACGACACAAAATTACCTGGAATCAATTCTATTCCTCTAATACATGCCAACCGAACCAACCTGTCTTATATTCTTGTGTTCCTGTGTTGACGAAACTGTTAAATAAAGTCAATATAAATTGTAGAGATGTTTGTCTTTTTAACTGAAACCTGGGGACCCTCTTTTTCTTCTTCATCTAAAACAAGCCAAGTCAGATGAACACAACTGCAGCGACGCTACTACAGAATGGCCATCTTCAAAAAATATCTTATCACACCAACCTCTGCGTTATCAAGTAAAAATCGGTTATTTAAGCAGCGTGAGTGGTGTATCTGTAGCCACCACTTATAAAGGCCCAAAGATTACTCGAGGATAAGGTTTAATGAGTTTGTCTGGAGGATTGGTAACAATGGTTGTAAATGGACAGTTTGATTATTTAGGAGGTCGGCTCAACAAGAATTTGTTAACATTGGACTTGAAAACGACCATATTGTAGTCAACTGGAAAGCAGCCCTGTGGTATGGTGTTCCACAGATGGAAGTTCTTGAAAAGAAACTTTTCTCATTGAAATTCCGTTTAGTTTTGGGTACACAGAGAGAGAAAGGAAAATTGTCTACAGTTGTTGTAGTTAGACGAGTTCTTATTGTAAATGTTTTACAGGGTGGAACCATAGATTGGAGCTCTGTCGAACACCTACGATGAAAATAACGATAGAGTAGAGAAAGACTAACAACATCTCTTCTGTGAGAAAGGGCTGTAGGGAAGAAAAGAGGAAATCTCTCACTAGATTTCGAATTTGGTTTTGTACTCTGTCAAGGCAGGAAAGAATGCTCTGAGCGACACCTCCCCAGATGTGGCAACAGTTCCCCATCTTTGAACGCATTTGACTCTTATACAAGTAGAGAATTGAGTCAGGAGTGAGATACTTTCTGGAACGGTAGAATGATCCAGCCATTTTTCCGATGACCTTAGCAACAGATTTGATGTAAGTCTTTTATTTCAGATCTAGAGTGAAGGTCAGTCCTAGAAGCTTCCTCAAGGAGTGAGTCATTCGTTTCAATTGGGGCAAATTGGGGATCTGAGCATTGGTGGTGAAAGGACAGAAGCTTGGTTTTAGATATATTAAAACTAACCAGCTCCTTTTTCCTCATTGCACGATGTGCTCCAGGTCGGAAGAGAGAGAATCAAAAAGATCTTGACCATTAATGCTCTTTGAAGTGTTGCCATGGATGGTTGTGTTATCTGCATAAATGTCGACGCATGATCTTAGAATGTGATTTGGGAGATCATTGATGAAGATCAGGAAAAGGGTTGGGCCGAGAATGGATTCTTTAGGCGCAGCAAATGACTAATGAAAAATCCAGATGCTTATTATAAATGGTATTAACCAAGCCATGAAACTTAAATGAGATTGTCCAATAACCATTTTGTTGTAGGGTCACTGCGTCTGCATCCATTTTACTGACCTTGTTAGAAATGAAGAAAAAGATTACCAAGTTTTTAGCTAAAAAAGACAAACTTCTCTACAATTTTAAATCACTTTTATTCAACAGTTTCAGCAACACAAAGAATTGGTTTGGAAAGTGTTATGAGAACAGGAATATAAGACAGGTTGATTCAGCCAACATGTATGTACTATAGAAATGGAATTGTGTCCATTAGTTTCATCTCGTCTAGCAGAGCCATTGCTAGAAGCAAGAAGAGAGATATCGTCTTTCATGCTGACGTCTCAAACAGACCAGTTTATATTTCGTGGGAAACCAACTTAAGTGGGTGCAGAAATAGCCGCTTACGCGAAGAGTATATATATTTCTTTGAAATAAATACTACCTTAATATTTATTGCGCACACGAGTTTGTTTTCTGTCCTTTTATTTTGTTGTCATGCTCATCACATCTCTTTCATTTTTAAAATTTTTATTTCTTGTTAGTGGGGATCTGGTACACCGCTATACATTCATAATTGTTTATTTAAAATGCAACGTCCCTTATAAATGTTTTGTAGTAGTAAATTGCCGATCAGGGGACAAAAAAATTTACTTATAAAAATATAACAGGATTTATTTGTGTTTAAAAGTAATACATCAAAATATGTGCACATGTCAAAGCTTTGAAATATGTGGAGATATTAAAAGCAGACTTATTCAACATTTGTAGAGATCTTGTATCAAAGATATAGTGACAACTGGTCTGGATAGAGAGGCGACTGACCGCATGTCACAGAAGTGGTTTGAACAGATAGGAGCTGTAGACAAACAAGAGTTGTAACTTCGGTGGTCAAACATAAAAAGGGGAAAGAGGAAGTAAACTTCTAAGTCAGGCTTTTTATATTTGTGACTATATAGCTAAATCAACCAATCGTTTACCACCTCATTATCACACTGTTGCGTTCTCAACCTTGTGTCATACATGCAGTAACCAAGTTGTTGTAACTATTACAGAAACATTAAAATAGTTCACAGATTGTTATCCATACCTTGGTTGCTGGATGTTCTTGTGCAGGCTTCTTTCTGACCCTCTCAGACCAAGAGAACACCGTCCTATGATTAAAGCTTCTCTCATACCTCTAAAAAGACTAACTTGAGACCAAACTAATGGAAGAGAGCCTAGAATTTATTCAACGTGATCTTAATTCCAAATAAGTGACCGGTAAGGAGGGGAAGACAGAGAGATCAAGATCACACTCTCTCTTTGAGCCATATGACATCATATCCGTTTTTAATACATTTCCACAATCTAAGCGATTATCGACTCTGGATCAACAAGTTGACCTCAGCTGACCTCTCAGCGATCCCCATTTCCTGTTATTCTCAACTAACTAAATTATATACGAGGGGGAAATGAAAGTAAAAAGACTCCAAGGTATATCTAATCTTACATATAAAGTTATCTTGCCAAATTTTCAAAATTAGACCCAAATAGCAATTCATCTGACATATTAATACTTGATTTTGACTAGCCTTTTTTTCTTTCCACTATGTTATTGGCACAAATATATTTTATTTTGCTTCAGTTTTCTTCTAAAAATACTTATTCTGGCTAAGAAAAGTGATAGGGTGGAGATATTTTCCCTTACTCACCAAATATGCTTAAGCATTAGAGGAAAGTAATCATGTAATGAGTTATTTCTCTTGACTTCTGCAAAAATAAATGTTTAAAAACATGTTATATTTTTGAAATTAAAGGGAAGTATCTGCATTAATTACACAATATATCATTTGTTATTTGCTATTAATCGATTAACATTAAGTAGTAAAACTTTTTTTTAAATTTCTGTTTCACAAAATAATTTGATTACAAAAGTAAAGTCATCCAAATTAATTTGAGTTTCTTCATAAACAAGTCAGTCATTTTTCATTTTTTATTTTTTATTTTACTCCAGAGCAACGCTGCATGGGTACAGCTAGTTAAGTACAAAATCTAGATTTATAGATTAAACATTAAAATTAAAAAAATAAACAGTTTAAAAAGGATGAAAGTATAAATAAATTATTTTTTATTTTTTTTATTGTTTTTTTTAGTAACCAGCATGATTTTAATGATTCTTGCTTTTTTGTTCCAATGATATCCATATTAAAAAAATACATGTTAATCATTCATTATGTCACGTTATTTCATCGTTAAACTCTTTAAGTTTAATATGATAAATAAATGAAAAAACAAAAACAAAAGAAAACAATATTTTTCTTTCTGAAAAGACATTGGAAATGTTAAAATTTCAATCTAATAATGTTTCATTGTTCGATTGATTAATGGGGAGGCAAATAATAATTAATGACTAAAATGTCCTTTTTTGAAACCAATATGCAAGTATCAGTATAAGTTTCATCAGATGTCCTGCTGGCTTGGTAGGCCGAGAGCAGAGAAATGTGTTTCCACAAAAAAGTGGCGATGGAGCGGTGCTTGTAAAGCCAAGTCAATTCACGATGGTCCCCGGTATGGCGCATCATTAACAGACCAAGGCTGTTGAAGAAGTCACACGTGGCGGCTCCACGACGATCAGTTGGAACACAAATCTCTCAAGATGACCGGCATATTTTGAATGCTTGCGGTCCTTTGCTGACGCTGCTGCATGTCCAGGGTTTGATGGTGATTCTGTCACTGACAAGTGCGCAAAAGTGTCAACACAAGTCGCATCCCATATAAGTGACTTGCCGTTTGCAAAGGAAAACACCGTCAGGCTGTCCAGATCCCAATTTAGGTTGACCCCCCCCCCCCAACCTTCTCCCTTTTCTTTCTTCTCAGTAGCCCCTTACGTCTACAGTGGCGGCCTGACTTGTCTCGGGTGAATTATGTTAAAAAAAAAAAGAAAAAAAGAAAAAAAGGCTATCGGGCAGTTTGCCATCCCCTCTGTCGAGGCTAACTGTTTCAAGGATCAACAGGATGATTTTTTAATTAAATTTTCATTTATTTTCTAGCAGTCATAAATATTAACATTTCCTTCCTCTGTGAAGTGGTTGGCTCATAGGATGACCAGGCAGTCTCCAGGGCGTATAAATTTTAACCAAACCTTTGAAGGACTACTTCTAGACCCTTACACAGCAGTCACAGAGAGCTTTTCGGCACCTATGAAGAAAGACATCCTCTCTCCTCCTCCTGTCAATTGGACAGCCGAGCGAGGCTATCTTCACTTGAAGATATACCGCTTTAAGAAAATACTTTCGACAGCCGAACTTTATTACTTTAATTCCTTTCTTCACTGTCTAAACTTCTAGCAACCTACATCCA
The DNA here is from genome assembly GCA_963556195.1 of Sepiola atlantica. Classification (NCBI taxonomy): domain Eukaryota; kingdom Metazoa; phylum Mollusca; class Cephalopoda; order Sepiida; family Sepiolidae; genus Sepiola; species Sepiola atlantica. The sequence continues at coordinate 49,488,377 of OY744548.1, forward strand.
ACGGTGTAGGTCACTTAAATAAATACATATCGCTGTTGTTTATAAAAGGGCTTTGTTTTCCTTTTATTTGACGACTCTTTTTTGTTACAAAATATTATTGGAGTTGGTGTTACAGTTCATGTGAAGATTACATATATATATATAATTCAACATTTGACAAAATATGATTATTAGATTTAAATTGAAAAATTCAAATTTATACAAAAAGTTAAAGTAAACATTTACTTTATTACCATCCTATTCTAAATAATCTGTTTCAAGTGCCAAATTTAAAAAGCCTTTGTGGATATATCCGGAATATCAGGAAGTTTCAGCAGATATCCTGATAGCTTGACAGGCTGAGAGCAGGCTTGGAATGTTCCCTTGAATAACAGCAATGGAGAGGCGCTCGTAGAGCCAAGTTAACGCAAGATGGTCACAGGTGTGACACAACATTGATAGATCCAGGCAATTGAGGAAGTCCCGTGTAACAGTGTCATCAAATACAAATCATCTGGAACAATCTTTGATGTCTTCATAAAAATTAGGAAAAAAGAGGTTCAGTATAAAATATAGCCAAAAAATAATCATTGTGAATATTAAGTAGTTTTTATTTACCAGAAATCATTGATGATTGGGTCTAAATTACAGAAGCGTCTATAGTAGAAAGTAGGTCAAGTTTTTATGTTTATTTTTCTAGTTTCTTTTGTGATTCAGTCACTTTATCTCACTATGTTGAGAGTAATGCAATATCCTCATTGAATGTTAATGACATGTTTCAATGATATGAGATAACAGATGCTATACTTTAATCCTAAACAAAATCAATATTAACCAAGAACACATTACCATGGGACTGCTTCCCTGTTGTTACAACTTGGTCATCTTTAAATCCAATATCAGCAAATTCTTGTCACAAACGGCCCCATAAGTAATCAAACACAGTTCATACAATTGATCAATGTTAGTACTCCCATAGTGTTCCTCACCTTTCATACAATTGATCACTGTTAGTACTCCCATAGTGCTCGTCATCTCTCAGCTGACCATCATTGCGTCTCATTAAGCCTTATCCTTGAGTGGCTCTTCAGCCGTGACAAGCGATGACTCAATAGCAAAAACAAAAAAGATCAGTTTGAGAGTGAAATTCTCTACAAATGTTTAACAAAATTTAACATTTGACCATTCATTTTCTTCTGCGTGTAGCAGTCATATCTTCTGATGCACTATTTTCTATTTAGTTAAACACTGAGTAATTGGCCCATTAACCACTAGGATCGCTTGGAGTATGAATACTGCTCCTCAAAGCGTGCCCACACAAATATTTCCCACTTTGAACCAGTTGGACTTTAAGAGGCATACAGAGCAGATGATCTATGGCTAGCTCTTCCAACTCACCAGCCAACATGGAGTCTGCTACGGATGATGGCGCCATACATTTTGGTGAAGTTTACTATCGTCTGGCTTTAATCTCTTAAATCTTTTTCCAGTTCAACCAAAATAAAAAGGTAGTTTTATTACATAACAACAGAAGGACATGTCATTTAACTGCTTTCAACATGGAGTCACAAGCGTCATCGATCCCTACGGAAACATTTTGTCTTGAATATCCACTCGCCTTAACTTCATTCATTATAACGGACCATCAATACTAAATGCATTTATCTTACAAGGCGGGTCCGCACTAGATTTCTCCATCCCCAATACTCGGTCAAATACTTGGTCAGAGTTAAGACGGTGCGTCTTTAGATCATGATGTAAGGTATGAACCCACTTTAGTTTCCACTATCCTCTCAAACTTTTTCCATAGACTTCTATCATAAATTCCATTTTCACGATGGTGATGTTCTTTACACGCCGTACATGTCCACACCAGCACAGACGATTTTCCTTCATTTTGCACATCTGACCATTTAAAATCAAATTATTCAGCAATCTATTTAGGCTTTAACCCCTTTCTCAACAACTTTTTCTTGGAGGGGGGGGGGCTTCTTTTTACCACTACTGCAAAGAACTTTCTTTTCTTCCCCCTGTGTACCTAACACCAAACAGAATTTCCATGAACAGAGCTTCTTTCCAAGAACTTCCCATCTGTGGACAGCATTACCACGGGACTGCCTCCCTACAGGCTACAACATGCCCGTCTTCAAATTCAATGTCAACAAATAATTGACATAAACCGTCCTCATAAGTCATCAAATTTTGTTCATTCCATTCATCATTTTCAATCCTCTCATAATATTCTTCATCATCCAATTCTCTCATAATATTTGTTACAAGTTTGAGCTGGTTTCGAGACCGTGGGGGGGGGGGGGGGTTACCGGTTTAAATCAGGAAGAAAGTCAGAATGACAAACTTACTTGGAAGAGTTAGTACGTCTGGTCGAATCCGACTGAAATAGAAATGTTACACAAGAAAAGGGTCATCATTCTTCCTTGAAATAAATAATGTCTCCACAACTAAATAAATGCTAATATTTATTCACAGGAACACAGAAACAAAAGAGCGATGGTACAATGTGTTGATTCATGTCGGTTAGATAATGCCATATCCTGGAGTTCGGCATCTCGTCTGCCCTTAGCCGTAGCAGAGTGAGATCAGGATGAAAATGTGTCTTTTCGGCGTAAAGAAAAAAACTCGAACTGGCTTTAAATTGAATATTGTCTTTGGCACCAACAAATATTGGCGCACATGAATATCGCTATACATAGCCGTGTCATACACCTACGGCGTAAAAAGGCAATCATTACGCAAGCACAAAGCCGAATCACCATCTCAGTTAAAGCTAACGTCCATTGATACAAAATTATTTGCTCATTATTCTTCATAATTTCAACTGATAATTCATCCATCTCATTAACCCTCATCCTCGAGTGGGTTTTGGCCTTGATAATGGTGAATCATTAGTAAAATATATCTCTGTATAAATAAAGTTAGATATGTTTGTATATTTGTGTGTGCAGGATTAACTCATAAACTAATTAACCGATCATTATGAATTTTGGAACATAACTGCTATGCGTAATGGGTCGTAATGTGGGCTATATTTAGTTTTATGCAAAGGGGGTAAAAAGAGGGTGGAAGCTCTTCATGAAAATTCAGATATCTGCAATTTTTGTGAAATTTTAACAATAGGTATTAGACATCAATCAATAAATATCTATCTATAAAGTTACTCTATCTGCATCTAAAGAAGGCTGCAGAATACGGCTTAAACGTTGTGAACATGACAACAACCAAAATGTGGACAATAGTCCGAAACATGTAAAGAATATGCATCAGAAGTTACTTGTGTTCAATAACTTTTTTTATTTTACTTCGTAACTGAGTTACTTCCCTTGTATCACCACCATAACCCGTGACATTAATCAAAGAAATAATGACTGAATCCAAATCACTTCCAAAGTTTAATGGAGGCTTTCATGAAGATCCAATCGTAGTTATTTATGGGAATTGTTGCTTCTTTACAATTACACTGACATGAAAAAAAAAACATATTATTTTTTAAATGGTCTTAAAGACAGGCTTAGATCTGATGACCTCAGGGAAAGATTTACAGGAGCGAATCTTCATGGGAATTATAATACTATCTTCTATAATAGTTTGTAAAAAAAGGATTGTTAAACAAACAAACAGGAAAAATTGGAAGTCATTCATGAAACGTCAAGAAGACAAAAAATAAAAATAATAATAATAATAATAATAATAATAATCACCACCACCACCACCACCACCACCACCACCACCACCAGAGAAGGGCAATGGTCGTTACCAACGAGAAATCGATGGTAAGTATCTGTTGTGATAACGCAAATTCATTTGCAGTAGTTATTGAAAGAGGTGGAGAGCACTAGAAATCTGGGGAGACTTGTTGTCACTCAGACTCCAGGGAACACCACTGGTGATTATCAGTGAGCAATCACTGATTCCTGCCTGTGTGAGAACTCCTTATGAGTACATAATAATAATAATAATAATAATAATAATAATAATAATCACGACCCTGCATGAAAGACTAGCGCAGAAACTGAGTGGATGTATCCGTAAAACAGACGTACCAGAATGGATGACGGAAGGAAGAACAACATTAATACAAAAAAAACCAAAAAGGGAACGACCCCCAGCAACTACAGACCGATAACATGTCTACCAATAATGTGGAAAATTCTCACAGCACAACTGAGAGAACAAATCTACCAATCCCTGGACGAACGTGGACTGCTCCCCGAGGAACAAAAAGGATGCCGGAAAGGACAAAGAAGGGCACATGATCTACTATACATTGATCAAAAGACCCTGAAGGAGGTGAAGAGCAGACAAAAGAACATAGCCATGGCATGGATTGACTACAAGAAAGCCTACAACAGAATCCCCCAAACGTGGATAATTGAATGCTTAAAAATATACAAGATACCAGACAGGATTATTAATCTCATCCAGAAAGCGATGGAAACATGGAGACTAAAACTGACAGCCGGAGGACAACACCTGTCTGAGATAAAAATACAGAGAGGCATTTTTCAAGGAGACTCTCTATCACCACTATTGTATATAATAGCCATGATGCCACTCAACTACATACTCAGAAAGTGTGATGCCGGATACAGGTTTACGGATACAGAACAAAGAATAAACCACCTGATGTACATGGATGACCTTAAACTGTTTGCAAAAAACAAAAAAGAACTGGAAAAGCTGATAAATACAACCAGGATATTCAGCCAGGATATCCAAATGGAGTTTGGAATAGAAAAATGTGCACTGCTAGAGATTAAAAGAGGAAAACTGAAGACGACAGAAGGTATAGAACTTCCCAACCAAGAGGAGATGAGGGCGCTAGGAGAACAAGATAGTTATAAATACCTGGGAGTTCTGGAAGCAGACACAATCAAATATACAGAAATGAAAGAGAAGATTGGAAAAGAATATCTACGAAGAACAAGGAAACTCTTAGAAACTAAACTATATAGCAGAAACCTAGTAAAAGGGATAAACACATGGGCTGTATCACTAATAAGATACTCTGGACCATTCATAGGCTGGACCAAAGAAGAACTCAGGCACCTTGACCAGAGGACTAGAAAACTAATGACTATGCACAATGCATTGCACCCAAAAGACGATACGGACAGACTCTACATGAAAAGAAATGAAGGAGGTAGAGGACTGGTAAGTATAGAAGACTGTGTGGAAGACACCAAAAAAGAGCTGGAGAAATATGTAACCCAGAACACGGAAAGACTGATCACCACAGCAAGAGACACCAGCCCAACAAACAACTCCGGAAGCACTGAAACCAGAAACAAAAAGACAAGAAAGGAAAAGTGTGAAGAAAAACAACTACATGGACGCTTTATAAAACTCACAAGCAATGAAGCCAATGAAAACAGCTGGGCATGGCTAAGAAAAGGACACTTGAACAGAGAAACGGAATCTCTGCTGACGGCCGCACAGAACAATGCGATTAGGACAAACTTTATTAAAGCAAAGATAGATAAAACCCAGGAAAACAGCAAATGCCGATTATGTGGACAAAGAGACGAAACGATAAATCATATAATAAGTGAATGCAGCAAGCTAGCCCAAAAGGAATACAAGAACAGACATGACAGCGTGGGGAAAGAAGTACACCGGGAAATGTGCAAACAACTGAATTTCGAATATGCAAAAAAACGGTACAAACACAAACCAGAAACTGTACTAGATAACGAAAAACACAAAATCATATGGGATATGAATGTACAAACAGACAAACCCATAACAGCAAGAAGACCGGATATGATAATAATCAACAAGAAAGAAAAATCCGGCAAAATCGTAGACTTTGCCGTTCCAGCGGACCACAGAGTGAAGAGACGGAAGAGACGGAAAAAAGAAGCAAATATACTGAACTTGCCAGAGAATTGAAAGGAATATGGAACATGAAGAAAGTCAGTATAACACCAATAATCATAGGAGCACTAGGAACAGTCCCAAAAAACATGGAGAAAAGACTAGGAGAAATAGGAATCAAAGGGATAACTGAGACCATACAAAGGACAGTAATGATCAAAACAACTACAATCCTGAGAAATGTCCTCGAATGCGGAAACCAACCCACATAAGCAACGAATGGAGAACAAACACATGGAAGCACAAGACAACAGAACCGGGGAAAATACAACCGCACGAGAGAGGCGCAAGCATAGGCTGACACCACGAAAATTATGGACAGAGGGTCGAGGAGGGAAAGCGCAAACCAGACCTCCACTGGAAGAGCGCGGACAGCTCTGGGACTTTGGGGAGGTTTGTTGCCACTCGGGCCCCAGAGGGGACCAATGGCCCTTATCAGCGGGAAATCGGTGGTAGGTGGCTGTTGCGATACCGCAAGGTCATCAGCGGTGATGAACGGAAAGAAGTGGAGCATACTGGAAGTCTGAGGAGACTTGTTGTCACTCAGACTCCAGAGAATACCACAGGTTGTTGGCAGTGGGCGATCACTGACGATGACCAGTGTGATAACTCCTAGTGAGTAAATAATAATAAACAATTTATAGTGATACTGGCTATTCAGTATGCCTAATTAGCCTAAGAGTAGAAAAGATTTGTAGCAATTATAGTATCACAATCTGTTTTTCTTTTGCGCTAGCTTGTTCTCACTCATGGAGTGATTGATATGTAAGTGTCAAGGTGACAAAACGGCATATTCCTATCTTGCCCCTAGCTCACAACTTGGGCTAGACAAGATGAAAGCCTCAGACTCACCACACATTTATAATACATACGTATCTACCGACTCAACATATTTTTGTATTTTTGTCTACATAACTCTTGTTGTCTGTTGTGTTCATGAAACTGTATGAATAAAATTGATTTAAATTGTACATGAAGAAGTTTGTCCTTATAACCAAACTATGGTAACCTGTTTTTCTTCCTACCCAGCAAGGCCAGAGGTTGATATCTATGTAACAACCTTTTCTTCATATCATTCACAACTCTTCTTCATTTTCTTACAGATTGGACACTTCATTAATTCCTATTATTACAAATTGGTAACCCTGATTCCGAACTTTGCACCGTTTTTTTTAAATAGTGGCATCTCATATTTTCTTACAGTTTTAACAGCGAAAACATGCTGCATCTGACCGTTTCTATGTACTTATGAAACAGTTTTTAAATTAATGCGCAGCTGACCATTCTTTTATTCTGGGATTACTATAAAAAAAGTTTTTTTTTTAATATGATCCGGCACTTTATGTAAGTAAATACATTTTCCTTGTTTGTTTTGGCTTGGTTTTGCTGTGTTCTTTTTTATTGGGGGAGTATTGTATTATTTGAGCATTTACTAAAACTTATAAAATAGGAGGTTTATTTAGGAGAAAAGTAATTGAATACTCATAAAATAAAAATAATTTTGGGTTGATGTTAACGTTAGAATCACTCATTTCAAAATTAATGATGTTGCCACTATTTTTGTTCATTTAATACATGTTTCGTATTTGTCATTTAATACATGCCATATTTGTTGTTCGACTCCGTGCACACTGATTAAAGATGGTGGCTTGGGATTTCAGATGGTTTTGAAAATCTTGCCAGAATAAATATTTTTTCTCTCTGGTCAGTAGGCCATATTTAAACACAAAGAATTTTTTTTAAACTTTACCCTATATAGTGGTGACCCCTGGTGAATAAGCTATGCAGAATTGTAACTTTGTTTCAACAAAGTTACAATTCTGTGTTCATGCAAAAAAAAAAAAAATTAATTTTTAAATGAAAAAAAAAAACGTTACACTCACACATTCTCTTTCTCAATACAGTGAAATTTCCTTTAATCCACAGGCAAATTCTACAAAATTTCCATTTCATTTTAAACAAACAACGTTTTCAGCAGAGACGTTAAAAAACTCACTGTTTTTGGATTCAAACAATACATTCAGACATTGTCTCAAAGAAAAAAAGTTGAACATTATACCAGTAACGAAATCATGTGTGGAAAAAAATAAAATTTTTTAAAATAAATAAATAAATAAACCCTGTCAACTCTACTCCTTTACTGGAATACATATGCATGCAAAAAAAAAAGTTATGTGACATCATTTTTTGTCTGTGAACACGTGTATTAAACAAAAACATAATTACCACGCCATCTTTCTTCTGTGACCATGTGGTGAATAATAGTAATAAAAAAACAAAAAAAACATACACATGATAATAGTGATGGGACGATTCCAAATTTTTCCTGATTCTGATACAATTACCGATTCCAATTCTGATTCTTTTGAAATTTCTAAATATTTAATTACAGATTTGTTACTTTTAAAAAAATTTCAAATTACTGTAAAATCCCTGTGTAATGTCCGCATATATTTTTGCAAAACATAAAAATTACACGGGGGGAGGGGGGGGGTATGTTCTAAAGATTTGTTTGTCTTTTAAAACAAAGCCGATTTGCATTAGTGCGTCATTAATTGACAAAATGCTATTTGAATTTTTTCATAAACAATTGAAAATAGTCGACGATTGGTATGCAAAATAAGAAGACGGTATAGGAACAGAATGATTAACAAAGCTCTCTCCCCGTGTTAACAATGAGTTTCTAAATAATAATGTTAATATTTAGAAAACCATTCTTAACATGGTGAAAGCGGGGAGGGGATAACTATTCTGTGCCTCCCCTCTACCAAAGAATGTTCATATTTTTTTATCTTAATTATAAAAGTTTGGTCGGTTATTAGATTGATTTGTTTTACTGTAAAAAGACAAACAAGAAGAAGAAGAAGAAGAAGAAGATGAAGAAGAAGAAGAAGAAGATGATGATGATGATGATGATGATGATGATGATGATGATGATGATGATGATGATGAATTAATTAATTAATTAATTAATTAATTAATTAATTAATTAATTAATTAATAATAATCAGACCAAATATTTGTAGAGGGTCGAGGAGGATGAGAAGACCGAGGAGGGACAGCACAAACCAGACCTCCACTGGAAAAGTGCAGAGAATGCTGGGACCTTGGGGAGGCTTATTGCCACCCAAATCCCAGAGAAGACCAATTGTCCTTACCAGCGAGAAATCAATGGTAAGAGGCTGTTGCGATACCGCATCGTTATCGAAAAGAGGTGAAGAATACTGGAAATGAATAAAGTCTTGCCATTTTTATTAATAAATAATCTTGATCAATGTAATAAAGTTATTAAAGCTGCTGTCAATACTGTATCAAATCTACTCAGAGTAGAAAAACGGAAAAAAGAAGTAAAAAAAAAAGCCTTGGTGGAGGAAACGTTTAAATAGTCAAATAAAACAACTTAGAAAAGATTTAAGTAAAGTACAAGTTGTCGAAAATGGCGAACTCAAAAGTCAGAGCACTAGTGAAAAACTAATCCGTAAGTTTTACACACACTGAAAAGGTTTAAAGTGTGAAACAATGGGTCGTATCTAAGACGGCCAAAATTAAATGTTACAGCGACAGAATTGAGCAGTATTGACGAAACAGACTGTTTGAGAACAACCAGAAACTCCTTTTTGAACAACTAGAAGGAATTGAAAGAGGGAATGACGTTATACCTGATGCTGACCAATTTAGTGCATTCTGGAAAGGTATTTGGGAAAAGGAAGTAAAGCATCAAGATGATGCAGAATGGATCAAAGATATTGAATGGGAGGTGTCCTCTAGAGTAGAAGGGCAAACGAATATAACAGTCACCGTTGAGATGATGAAAGAGAGGGTTAAAAAGCTTTCAAATTGGAAAGCACCTGGACCTGACAGAGTTCAGGGATACTGGTTTAAAAACGTTCCGGCTCTTCACCCACGTCTTGCAGAAATGATAAATGGCTGTTTGGCGACAGGTAACTTCCCTGAATGGCTAACAAAGGGCACCACAGTCTTGATCATAAAAGATAAAACAAAAGGGGGTGAAGTGACAAACTTTAGATCGATCACTTGTCTCTCAGTTATGTGGAAATTTTTCACTAGCATATTGTCTGAAAATATTTATGGTCATTTGGAGCAAAACAATTTGCTACCTGATGAACAGAAAGGCCGCTGAAAAAGATGACATGGCACCAAAGATCAGCTTCTGATCGATAAAATGATTCTGAGAAACTGCGAACGAAGAACTACTAACGTTACCATGGGGTGGGTGGATTATAAGAAAGCATTTGACATGGCCCCTCATTTATGGATACACAAATGCCTGGAGATTTTCGGAATAGCCCCCAACATTTAAACAGCTTTAAAGAATAGCATGAAGAATTGGGAAACCAATTGAACTTCAGGAAGTGTTGCATTAGATAAAGAGAAAATCAGGAGAGGGATTTTCCAGAACGATAGTTTTTACCCGTTGCTTTTTGTCATTAATTTGATCCCAATGACACTTCTCTTGCGTAATGTAATGGCAGGATATGAACTTAGAAAAGGACTTTCTACAGTCAACCACTTTCTATTTATGGATGTTTTTGGAAAGAATGAAACCTAACTTGATACCCTAATGAACACTGTTAAATTATTTAATGATGACATACGGCTGGAATTTGGCAGCACTAAATGTGCCATTCTTGTTATAAAAAGGGGTAAACTTGTCAATTCAGATGTCCTTGAACTCCCAACAACAGATCTGATAAAGAATGTAGACAGTGAGAGGGGCTATAAATACTTGGGAATTTTGGAGGCGAATAAGATTAAAAACAAGGAAATGAAAAATCAGGTCACAGCTGAGTAGAACAGAAGAGTAAGGATTATTCTTAAATCACACCTCCACAGTCGAAATACAATCTATGCTATCAATGCCAAAGCAGTAGCTATCATTCGATATACTTCTGGTATACTTGACTGGAATGTAGATGAACTAAAATGTTTGGATACCAAAACACGGAAAATGCTTATAATTTATAGAGCTTTTGCAAAGAAAGCAGATGCATATCGATTGTATCTACCTAGAAAGGAATGTGGTCGAGGTTTACTTAGTGTTGATTATGTTGTGAATATAGAAGAAGGTTGTCTATATAAATATATTTCTGAAAGTAATGAGATTCTTCTTCGTGAAGTGAAAAGAGAAGAAATATTAAGAACTGGGGTGAAAAAGAATCAAAGGTCACAAGAGAGAGGGTTAAAATTATTTGGAAAGAAACTACACAGTGTATTCTTTAAGAATACGGCATTTAGAGATAATGACAGCTGGAATCGGTTGGTCAGGGGTGATCTCAAAAAATCTACTGAGAGCACCTTAATGGCAGCCCAGGAACGAGCCACCTGCACTAGGTCCATCAAACATTATATTGACAAAACTGCAGAATCACTGATATGCCGATTGTGTAATGAAAGGGAAGACACCTTAGCACATATTGTATCTGAATGCCCAATGCTAGCACAACATCAGTATAAAAAATGGAGACATGACAAAGTCGCTCAGGTACTACACTGGAATATATGCAAACTTTATTAATTGGACCACAATGAGAAGTGGTATGAGCATAAGTCAGAAGTGGTACAGGAGAACAAAAATGTCAAACTTCTTTGGGACATGCACATACAAACTGATAAGGTTCTTGAACATTCAAAACCCGACTTAATCTTTCTAAACAAAAACAAGAGAACTCGCTTAATCATTGATATAGCCTGCCCCCTCGATACCAGAGTGCAGGAGAAAGAACACGAAAAAATAAATAAATATCAAGATCTAAAATAGAATTAGTTAGACTATGGAAACGTAAAGAAGTAAAGGTGATTCCCGTGGTAATTGGAACACTTGGAACCATAACAATAATGGCTTAAACAGATTGATGAAACAATTTCTTTTCCAATTCTGCAAAAGGCTTGCCTGTTGGGAACAGCGAAAGTGTTAAGGTACAGCTTTAATGTCTAAGGTCAAGGGAATTGACTTGATGTTCAAAAACGAAAACTCCAACTAAAAACATCTAAAAGTTGAAACTACTATGAAATAAGGATAATAATAATAATGGCAAATTTGTAGATTAACACCCTTTGTTACCCCCCCCCCCCCTAAAAAAATAAGATTCTACCTTTTTAGGTGATTATGTGTGAACACCTTGAAAACTTGTCGGAAAGAAAAAAAACAATTATTTTAGAATTTAGAGTAGGAGATCAGTTTCGTATATAAATTTAACATAAAATGATCTTCATTTCCGGGTCATTCTAACTTTTTAGGGATGTTCAATAATTTTTTTATCACTAACCCTAAGTCCGACTAACAAAGTCGTAAAATCATGCGTAATTGCTTAAAAAAAAACTTACAGAATTTATCTCCCAGAGAAAAATAAAATTTTTTGATTATCTGCTCTAAAGCGCTAGAATGTCTCTGAAATAGGAGCTCATTTTATGTTAAATTTATGTGCGAAACTGATCCCTCACTTTAAATTCCTGATTATTTTTTTTTCAAGGTGTTCACGAAAACAAGTAGAATCTAATTTTTAGGGAGGGGGGAGGCTAATTTAGCGGTAACCGGACAAAAGCCGACTGGACAAAAACGCACCAAAATAATTCAAACATGGACAAAAGCCACGGCCATCGTAAGTAAAGGAGGCCAGAACACTGGGATATGACGTCATGTTATAAAGTAACAAACGAGATCTGTCGAACAGTCAGATTATGGGCATTTTGACCCCTCCCTTCAGTTAAAAATTCATTAAAATTCAGGAAATCAACCAATTTATATGAAATTTTCAGTATTTATTAATTAACGATCACGGAATATAATTAATCCATTACTTTATTAGAAATCTTAGTGCAAATGTATTATTTTGTGTAATTTGCATAGGCGAGACAGCAAACATTAAATTAATACTTAATAATAAAATGGCGTTGTGATAATTTTTTTAATTTTTAAAACATGAAAAGTTTTCTTTGAAAAATAATTTGTCTGATTTAATATGCATTCTTTAAATATCTCTTGGTTTATAAACACAAGAAAAAGACAAATCCCTATTCTTAGGCAGTTTTATTCTTTATATGAACATTTCATTATCATTAGTTTTAGCTGAATAATTTGATAAAGAGTTGCTTTCATTTCCGAAAAAAATTAATGTTTATTGATTTTTTTAACAAAAACAAAAAAAAAAAACACGCATTTTAATTTATTTCAATAAATGTTCTATTAATTAACTATTTTGAATTATTGATTTTGTGTTACTTTACTTAATTCGTAATCTTTCATGTTTGATTTACTTTTAAGTAAATCAAACATGAAAGATTACGAATTAAGTAAAGTAACACAAAATCAATAATTCAAAATAGTTAATTAATAGAACATTTATTGAAATAAATTAAAATGCGTGTTTTTTTTTTTTGTTTTTTTTTTGAAAAACGAACAGTTTATTTACAATATTGTAAAACTTTGTAATAAATTAAAACAGTCATGTTTTTTAGGGGAATTTTGTATGAAACTTATTAATTAGTCTAAAATTGTATTTTTTATCCTGAAATAAAATTCTAATTTATTCGTTTAGGACTTGAAATTCGAACTTTAAGGCAATACCTTAATCATTGGACGCCATATTGAATTTTTAAAAATTCTGTTTCGCGCTTGACATCTATAAAAAAGGAAATACGTTTGAAAAAAGGAACAAGTTAACAATGATTTCCAAGTGAATGAATAATCCTTAGGAGAGTAGCCGTGTTCTTGGCAGGAGAATAAAGTCACAATAGCAGGAACAAGTTACCAATAATTTTCAATTGAATGAATAATCGTATGGACCTGAGTCTGCTTGCTCTTATTACTTGCTCTGATTACAGATGGACGCATGCGAATTAAGCATTTTGAGTAGTTCTGTAGCAGTCACCAATAGGGACTACTTTTGAATGCGTTATCACTGTCCCTGTGAGCTGGCTTGTCCAATCAAATCACAGGGCGCAGTAATATCGTTAGTTCCCTAAGGGACTACTTATGTCCCCTTAGGGTTCGAAGAAAAAGATCAGACGACCTCCTAGCACCAGCTTGGACACATCACAGAGAGCACCAGCGAGGAACGAGGAAACGCTCTCTCTCCTGCCACCGTCGCCCGACTCGACGACTACTACCAGGCAGCCCTAAAAACTCTTATATTCTTCCTCTTCCTCAGACGGACAGTCCCACTCTCTTCTACCTATACCAAACGGTATAGGTAATCTTGAGTTAATAAAACCCCTTTTTGTTATAGTTACAGAAATACTTTTTGTTGTTCCGTTTCTTTACGAGAAGATAAAAGGATAACCCCTTTCATCCTCCTCACACCATTCCCCTTACAGTTCCGGTCCTCATTGATAGTGGTTCTTACTCCCACTATCAATGACATCACCAGAAAAACTCGACTCGGTTGACAGACCTTGGTTATTACGATGGTCGTGCAAAAGTCCACCAACAAAAAAATAGATTAATTTTTTCAAATTAAAAAAAAAATGGTTTTATATTTATTTTTCTTATAATTATCAATAAATGTTTATCACTAACTTTTTTTTCTTGCCAACATTTTTATTTAATTTTTCAACTTTTTTCCGGTACTTTGTAAATACTGCATTCGGTGCTAGTTTTCTTTTGTTTTTGTTTTTTCGCCAATTCTGCAATTATAACTTTTTTGTTGTGAAAGAAAATAAAGTATTATTAGAGCTCTGCACTCTATGCTAATTCACCTAAAAAGAAAAATGCGATTCTCCATTTTTTAGGCGATTACATGTAAACAGCCTGAAAAATTTTGTGATAAAAATAAAATAAAACAACAAAAAATCAGTTTCACATATAAATTTAACGTAAAATGATCACCCCTTTTGGACTAGACAGCATTTTAGGGACATGTAACCAATTTTGTTTGTTTTAAATCTTGGCCATGTTAATGTTCCTGATGAAACTTTAGTATAAAGTATATCATTGTTAAAAGTCATAAAAAACATGCCTTCTTCCTACTATTAACCATAAGTCTGGGTGGTAATACAAAAAATAAAGCGCTTCCGTGTGGTGTATGACTTTGCAAGTCGGACTTAGGGTTCGTGGTAAAAGTTTAGTCACTGCCCTAACAAGTTAGAATGGCCCGGAAATGGGAGATCATTTTACGTTAACTTAAACTAACCCCCACTCTAAATTCTAAAATAATTGGTTTTCTTTCAGTATGTTCAAACATAATCGCCTAAAAAAGTAGAATCTCATTTTTTTTGGGGGGGGGGAGGGATACTTTTGAATGTAGATATAATTTCTTTTTAAATTTGACAAACTTTTAAATGTTTTCCCTTTATGTATTGTATCCAAAATTTTCATAAACTCATTGTGAGATTTTCATCGATATTTTTCACTTGTGTCAAAACCGAAAAAAATACAATAAAACATTAATTATTTCAGAGGATATGTACAACAGGATCAGGCCGGTGCCAGCAAAATAAATAAAAACTTGTCTGGAGCTTTAAATCTTTTAATAATCAACTGTGAACTCTCTGAGATGTGTTATATAAACGTTTAGCAAATAGGTGCTAAAAGAAATTTGAACATCTCAAAACGTTTGATAAGTAAATAGGCATAAATAAACTCTAGAATATTTACTTTGTTTACCATAATTCAATGCAGAGTTAATGCTTATCTGGGAATGCGATTCCTAACTTGTGGTTCTGTGGCCCTTAGTCTTATGTTGTAAATAAACAATTTTATAATGCATAAATACATTGTGTTTGTTACATTTTTTATTGTCAAGAAAAAAATTTAAAGAATTGTTTTTGGAATCAGAAATAAGGCTCAAATCTTTGTGATACCGATACCCCAGAAAGTTCTGATTTTTCCAATTCCGATTAATCGTCCCAACACTACACAATAATTTACAAAAATAAATTATCAAAACAAACAAAATAAACAACTTCTTTTTTGCTCTCTTTTTCTTTGTCAACATTCACTATGTTCCTGATGACAATGTTTTTGAAGACTCGGCTGATAGGATTCCTGAGGCCAGCAGCAGTTTACAGAAGATCGGCACACTTGCCACTCCTGGCAGTTAATGCAACGAGTTACAGGAGTTGAAGACTGAAATGAACGAATTGAAGGTCTCCCAAACTCAAGACAGGGAGCCGAGAAGTCGTTCACAGTCCTGAGTCAGGCACCATAAAAGCCATAGCAGAGAGAGAGGCTCTCTTACAGCCAACCCCAGAGTGGTATTTGTTGGTATCATTTTTAATTTGGTAACAATACTAGGAAGTTTAACAACCTCTGCAACTACCAGTAACAGGGAAACTTCAATTTCAAGCAAGTAATTGTAACGACCACGACTGGAGGAAGAAGAAAAGGTTGCTTGTTCTATGTGAAGGATGACAACAGCGGTTACGCATTTCTAGTGGATACAAGTGCAGAGATAAGTGTTATCCCACCACCACCTGGTCACAAACCTATCCCTTCCATGTTCAACCTGCAAGCAGCAAACAGCTTAAAAATCCAGATGTATGGCATTAAGGAACTTACTCTAAATTTAGGACTCCGATGGAACTTCGTCTGGAAATTTATGCAAGCAAACGTTAGAATGCCCATCATAGGAGCCGATTTCCTTTCACATTATGGCCTGTCAACGACACAATAAATCACACAACATAACACCACATCAGAACTACAGGACCTCCAGTTTATTTGAATCCATGACGTTTATTGTCGGAAAAATACAAGTACGCCAAGCGAGAATTTAAGCAAATGATCGAGGACAGAATAATTGAATGTTCCGAAAGTCCATATGCTTCACCTCTCCACCTAGTTTCTAAACCAGACTTGAATTCTCATCGTGTATTTGTCGATTATTGGCAACTCAATGCACTAACTATACCAGACACAATTTCACCTTAGGGCTTCAAGGTACAACAGTATTTTCCAAACTGGATCTGACTAAAGCTTTCTACCAGATCCCAGTAGCGGAAGAGGACATTTGAAAAATGGTCGTGACCACACCTTTCGATCATTTCCAGTTACGACGAATATCTTTCAGGTTGAGAAAAGCTGCTTAGACTTTTCAACGCCTCATTGACAACATCCTTATCGATATGCTTACATAGACGACGTCCTCATAGCAAGCCCAGACGAAATGACACACGAGCAATATCTGCACCAAATTCTACAAAGACTATCACAACATGGTCTAAAAATAAATGTAAATAAGTGTATACTCAATGCCAAGCAACTGCAGTTTCTCGGACAATTAAATTGATGAAGACGGAATCACACCCCTTCCTGAAAAGGTAGAAGCAGTACAACAATTTCAACCACCAAACTCACTTCGTCATTTTTCTTTTCTTTTTACTTTAGTTCATCCCAAACAAGGCACATTGCCACTGAAACGTAAGAGGCTACTGTGAATTAAGGACCATACCTACAGGGACATCCTAAGTAGGGAATTGAGAAGTGAGATGCCTGTTCATATTACATTTAAATTTCTGCATGTTAGTACAGTCAGGGAAGCAGTTTGAGGGAAGAAACTATTAGAGTAGAAAGCTTTTCGGCATCTGGGGACCTCTACAATGAAGGGGTGGGATTTTGCTGCTTGTCGGGTTGGTCGGGGGTATTTATGTTGAGAGGGCACCAGTGCTGCGAGTTCATCGGAGCATATTTTATTAAAGTACTTGTAAAACAAGCACATTGCGGTGATGGGACAGGGGTTGGAATTTGGTTGACAGTGTGGGACCTATTAGATTGGAGACTCTTTTTTGGACCATGTCTAATAGAGAGAGACTAGTGGTTGATGCTCCAGCCCAAATGTTGGCAACAATATTCCATGCATGGGTGAATCGTGGCTTTGTAGAGATAGAGGATACTGGCAGGTGTGAGAAGTTTTCTAGCGTGGTAGAGGGAGCCCACCTTCTTTGCAGCAGCCTTAGGAAAGATTGATAACATTGAAGACAGAGATAGAGGGAAACATGTATTAATATTGTAAAATTAAATAACAATACAGAAAAGTCTTTCAAACTAATTGAATTTGCGGCTTTAAGAAGTCCAACTAATAATAAAAAGTTCTTTAACGTCCAAAAAAATTAGACGGCCCTCTGAATTGCTCAGGTTCCAATTGTCATACTCAAATTAAAGAGAAATATTCCTTACTTGTCAGGATGGGATCATATTCAAAAAGAGGAAGAAGATTAAGTTTTTTTGTTATTCAGCCTGCCAAAATTAAGTGTCTGTTGATTGGTCAAGGAAAATCGTCTTAGCCAATCAAAAGGGCTTTTTCAGAATAAGAGGATTGTCATGATGGACATGAAGAGAACCACTCAGGAAGAAAGGGAGGTAACTATTTTTTTATAGTCTTAGTAGCATTAAATGTTACCATCCATTTATGTCTCCATTCCACTAGAAACTGGATATCCTTTTCTAAGGATTCAACCATTGCGTTGTATATGCATGTGTTTATTTTACCCACATGTCTAGAATCGAGCATCGTGTCATCAGCAAATATACTCATCTCGGACACAATTTCCTCAGGGAGGTCGTTTATGAATATCAGAAATAATAAAGGTTCAAGGATCAACCCCTGGGGTACACCTGCATTAATGTTGTGTTGTTTTGATGTACAGCCATCGAGGACAACCTGGAGTTTTCTTTCATAGGTGATGAATATCTTACAAAGCAAAGAGAAAAGACAAAAACAAACGCTTAAACTTAACACAGAAGCACAACACGCATTCAACAAATTACATCAAACTCACATACCTCACTGACAACGTTCAGGCTAAACTAAGTTAAACCACTGATGTCTGTAAGAGCAGTACTACATCAGGAGATTGATAACACCAAAGTACCCATATTTCTCTTGTCTTCTAAGCTCAGCCAAACACAATCAAAGTACACCACACTTTCAAAAGAGCTTGTACCAATCTACCTTTCAATCAAACATTTAAAAAATGTGCTCAAAGACAGACAATTCACCATCTACATAGACCATAAAGCACTAATATACACATCTTGACATCTTAACAAATACACACTTAGAGAATCTTGTCGCTTGGACTATATATCTCAGTATTACTGTAAGATAATGTGAAATGGCAAAAATGAATCGCGGACGAGTCCATTGTGGGTGGGACGTCGAGAAAGAAATAAAGGCAACTTGGTAACTGTTAAAAAGTAGAAGGTTCCGCAGTGCAAAAGGGACTTGAACAACGACGGTTTCAAAAACGCAAAGAGCCGAAATGCTTGGTGATCGGAGTATCAATGTACCGGAAGAATGCGAGTTTACCGATATTTATGGCACCGATGAAGCTTTATTGGCTATGGTACCCAAGCCTGTCTTGCTGTTAGACTTTTGTGTCCGCTGACTAAAAATGCGGCTGATACGCAAGTTGATACTATGAAGGAATCCCCTGACTTGTACTTCACCAAAGTGCTTGTAGAACAATTGCTTCAGTTCACGCTCGGGTAGACAATGCAGAGCAAATTGCTTTCCAATCGGATGTATATATGAACGAGTTTCTAGCGGAAACCAAGTCTGTGACCTCAGCAAGAAAAAGATTTTCATGAGACAAAAGTATGTCAAAAGATTGTTTAATATGTGTGCGTAGCCGGCGTAAACCATCCGGTAATGGCAAATAAAGAAAACCAAAGGTTTTCTATATACGTTCTGTTCTTTGTCATTCTTGTTGGACCTTACCGGGTACCCTGAAAGAACGGGTAATGCAACATTACTTGTTACTTGTTGGTCAAAACTGGCGCTGCTTGTAGCATTTGGCCTATAAAGTTTTTCAGAGAGAAACCTCCTACTTCATCGGTTGTACTTCAAGCTGTAAACGGTTCTCCGATATCCATGTTTGGTCAAGTTGCACGATCCTTGGACTTGCAACTATGCATAGATTTCACATGGATCTTTATATGTCTCCACCTCTATCCGATTTCTTGCACCATTTGATAGATTCTAGTAGTAATTATTTGGTAGAAAAGCTTTTGAGCCGCTTACTAGTCCTGTATTTTTTTGTAGCTTCCGTTGAAGACCCTTATCATTTGTTATTAAATTCTTTTCCAGATCTAACAAATTTAAATTTTCAAATAAACAAACCTGCCCATTCTATTGTGCAGTTTATTGAAAAAACTGTTGCTCCTGTTTTTTCACGTCCTCGCCGCCTCTCCCTGGTGAAGTTAAATGCAGCTAGGCATGAATTTAATCACATACTCCAGCTAGTTATCATTCGTCGCTCATCTAGCCCTTGGGCATCCCCTTTGCATATGGTTCTGAAGCGTTCTGTGGTTTGGTGTTATACCAGAGATTTCTGTTGGCTAAACTCAACGACTGTTCTTGATCGCTACCCTATCCCATATTGAAGATTTCACTTCATCTTTGCGAAGTTGTAAAACTTTTTCAAAATTAGATCTTGTGAAGGCTTACCACCAAATCCTGCAGATATTTCTAACACGACTTCTGTTACTACTCCTTTAACTATGCCATTCGACTGACACAATGCAGCGATTTATGGATGAAGTAGTTTGTGACTTAGCCTTCCTATACAACCTGATAGATAGCTCTTCATCAGAAGAACATTTAAAGCATCTCCGTATTCTTTTCGAACGTTTGCAACGTTACTCTGTTAAATGTACCTCTCGTGCTACAAACCTGTAATGTGCGATATTTCTGCTGAAATTGTAATGCATGCCCTAATGTCAGGCTGGGTTTCACATTATGGTGTTTTGGTAACAATTCCCTCTAATCCGTTCGAATCCTGCCCATTCCAAGAACTATCCAAAATACTAGGTATCAAGTGTACTAGGACTACTAGATCAGTGCTCTTCAAACTTTTTTTGTCGCGACCCCTTTTTGGAAAATTTTTTTTTTCGTGACCCACCAAAATCTTTTATAAATAAAAAATAAGTTTGAATATTATTTTAAAAATTCCATAGTTATAATTTTGGCGACCCCCTTTCTATGGTTACGCGACTCCCCTGGGGGTCGCGACCCCCACTTTGAAGACCTCTGTACTAGATATCACCCAGATTCCATTGGAATGATCGAGCACTTTCATCGACAATAAAAAGCCTCATTGCGTGCAGCCCCTGATCCTCAATGTTGGATGGAGTATATGCCCGTTGTTCTTCTTGGCTGTCACTCTGCTATTAAAGAAGATTTGGAATACTCCCCAGCTGAACTGCTGTACGGAACCCCACTTGTATTAACTGGTCATATGTTTATCCCATCAGATTCACCTGTAGTGGATATGGAACACTACGTTAATAGACTTAGATGATACTTCAGCAGTTTACCACCCATGAACACTAAGCATCAAAGCATCAAATCAGCTATTCCTAAGGACATTGCACCATGGATCCATGTGTTTATAAGGAAAGACTCGGTTAAACCCCTACTAGTTAAATGGGAACGGTGGAGGTCTTGGACTGCCAAAAGTGTTCAAGTTGGTAAAGGATAGGCATCCAGCCGTAAAATTGCCTTAAATACAATGTCTAGTCGAAATACAGCAGGAAAAAAGAAAGGCAGTGCCAGTAGCACTAATGCTGCTGGTAATGTCTTGGGCTTCGTAGATCCCAGGATGCGTGGATCTTCAGGGCCTATGGATTCCATCAAGCCTTGCCAAAGACAGGAGTGGAGAGGAAGACTTAGATTTCGAGACTAGACAATCAGGCCCCACCCTCATCAGAGGATTAATTGTGGCCTGATTCAACAAATAAACCGGTTGATGATGATGATGATGATGATGACACCACCTTATTCTGGTCCATATCGTGTGCTCACACGAAATGACAAGTTTTTTTACTCTGGAAATTGGCGGAATCAAACAGACTGTCAGTTGACAAACTGAAACAAGCATTTTTGGACAGGACACCCAGGAAGCCCATGTTTCACCCACCCTCATATTTCCTGAACAAAGTGAAAGAGAACATCCAGAGAAAACCAAATCTTCTAACTCACATTACCACCACACGTTCTGGTAGACGTGTTCATTGGCCCCCAAAAATTATAAAAGATTTTGTATATCTGAACAGTCACATTTTTCAAAAACAACTTACTCCTTTTATAATGTTACCCCTACCTGTGTAAGTTTTAAAAGAACAATTTTCTGTTTTCAGCAAAAAAACATTTTTCAATTTTCAGCAAAAGAACATTTTTCTCTTTTCGGCAAGAAAACATTTTGCATTTTGCAGAAAAACAAAGGCATTTTGATCACATTGAACAGTTATTTACTCTATTGTTGCAATTGTTATGTTAATTCAAAGTTATTCTCATGTGCTTCTACAACAAATAAAGTATCTCTTGTGTTTATCGGCTAAAAGCCTAAGCAGGGGGTAATGTAACAGTTGCATAACAGATCTATTTTGTTTGTATGTACGTGCAATATCTTGCATTATGTTGAGTTGTGGTTGTTGATGACTAGACTTACATATCTGTGTAGGTTCAACTTTGAATTTGCGCTCAGAAAGTTGGCACCAAAGATGATTAAGTTCTCAATAAGATTTTGTGATGACAAGGCATCCTATCCTGTTCTCGTCCCTCACCAGAAGCGGCAAGACGAGATAGAACTCCACAATACTACTTTCTGTTTGTGATAAAAATCAGTCTGCCGAACAACTCTCTTTATATTCCAGTGTTCCCTTTAGAATAAAGTTGATTTATACTTTAGTGGAGATGTTGGTGTTTTCCGTGGAAGATGGTGACCCTTTTCTTATTCAATATTCAATTCCAGTCAGATATGTCTAGACACGGCTAACTCTACTAAATGGCTTTCTTCATCCTGACATTCTTCTAGACCCATCATCTAATCACTAAATACTAAAGCCTGCTTCAATGGAAAAATCACAGTTAAGCCAACAGACACACGATAACTACACTAGTTCTGGCACCATGGAGGAATTCAATACTCCAAATGCATACACCTCACTAGAAAAAAATATAAGAACACAGACCGGATCTGGTAGAAAAGTGACATTACCACACAACTTTAAAACATACATATATTATTAAAAACAGATTTTCAAAAACCTTTTACTCAATCTGAAAGGGGGGTGGGGTAGTATCACATACTCTTTTCTCCACAATTACACATATATTCCCCAGAGGGGGTTTCGTACCCAATTATCTCCCCTTTTGCAATGGTAGAGGACGCTGCATTCGACATAAAAAGAGACGCACAAGAAAATTCATTCTTTTTCTTCTGATTTCGTTTCTCATGAACACACTCGCCAGCACACGTGTGCTACAGACACGCATTTCACAGTATGTAAGACATTTCCCTCAACTTCCACACAAAGACCTGTACATATCCCTTTCAGACTTTATTGTATGTATAATGAACTATATACACATTTTTATGGACACAATTTCAAAGCAATCCCTGTCCGGTTTGCGAGAAATAAAGGTTTTTGCATACATTATCGTTTCCATGTTGTTGCTTTGTTTCATGTATCTCTGGGAAGAGACATTACAGCAGCGATCCTCTTAAGCAAAGAAACAACTGAAATTAATTCCTAAACCAATTTATAATGGTCAAAAATTCCTAGACCAATTTATAATGGTCAAAAATAGTTAAAAAAGTTAGTTGACCGTGTTTATATAAATTTCGAACACTTCTTAGATGCTGATATTTTGGATTAGGGTGAGAAAGCGATGTAGAAAGCTGAACTGTGTGGGCGATGGTAAAACCTGACTAATTTGTATCCTTCAATTAAGCAGGGGTGGAAATTTACCACGGCTGCTGCTGGTACTCTCACGAAAAAGTACAAGGACAAAATTGTTCTTGTTTTTTTTTTAGAGGCATGGCTTAACGCCTTTGCTTTTTAAGAAGGTGTATTTGAGTTTGGTAATGTTTGTAAACATTGGAAAGCGGTGGATAAACCGTGACAAGGCTCTTTCCCTGGATAATTGATCATAATCAATTTAAAAAAACAATTTGGTGAAGAGTTGTATCAAAGGAATGTGCAAATGTGTGAAAAATGTGTCTGCGAGAATTGTCAAAAATAGTGAGTGCAAGTGTATCTGCAATGTTGGTAAGGTCTGTGGTGCACGTGAATCTGCATGGTTGGTTGAAGGTGATGAGTGAGTGCAAGTGGGGCTGTATGGTTGTTGGTGCTCTTAGTCTGCACGTGTGTCTGCAGATTCAAAGAGATAAGTGCAAGTGAGTCTGCACTTGTTGGTGATGTCGTTAATGTTGACTAGTCCACGTGTTGTGGAGTTGATGAACGAACATCCAATTGTTAAGATCGGTGGTGCACTAGGGTCGAAGTCAGATACGCAAGGTTTGCAAGTGAGTTTGCAGGTTTGAGGAGCCAAGTACAAGTGGGTCTGTACTGGTGTTGGAGCATGTTGTTCAAATTGATGGGTTTTCCTGTTCCTGAGTTGATCAACGAACGTCTAGTTGTTGAGTATATTGTTGTGCCTGTGCAGCTGTACTCGTCTTAAACTGTTGCGACTTTTTTCATGAATGTTTGGTACTTGATGAATGTCCGGGCAAGGTTTAGTTGTTGCATCTTTTGCTGGAGAGAGAGTTGGTAGGCCTTGAAGGGTGATGTTGATGCTTGCTGAGCCTGACTTTTTTACAACCAGTCAAGGGCTCGGTAATGTTGTTCGTTCTTGGCTGAGTTTTTGAGATGTTTAAACTCGTGGTTGGTCAGGTCTGGACGATATGTCATCTTCTTTACCTGTCGCTGCCTGCGTCCGAAATCACGTCGGGGTCACCATTTTCTTAATTGTAAGACAGATCACCTCAGAATAGTGGCGCTGCTGAAGCGTTGCACCCGGCGCTGCTTAAGCGTCCGAGACAAAAAACTCTCCAGGTGACCGGACCCTGCAACGGAGAGGGGATGAGTTTATTGCCTGTCGCCTGAAGGGCCCTCATTTGTGAGGGAGTGCCGACGGAACTATATACAGATATCTTGGGGGAGCTGGATTTACCCCCACATTAAAAAAAAACAACTTTCTGTCTACCCCCCACCTCACCTTGTGGGGAGGCAAGTAAATAGGGAAAGGACCATGACCATGCAAACAGCGCAAAACAGTAACACATCACAAAAAAAGTTGTGCAATAAATGAGTAAAGAAAATAATAAATGTAGTGCAATTTAAAATAACTAAATATTTAAAACATTAGCTTGAAAGTTTTCTAATGCTTTTAGATTTCGTTATTTTTAATTTCACCTGCAGCAGAAAAATATTTAAAAAATTATTAACAAATTTAATAAACACTCTGCTGATAATAGTTGGCTGATTTAGCGATAGCGAGCGACCGTCAACCTCCAGCGTTTTAGTAATGTATTTTTTTCAAAATTAATTCTGAATATTTTTTTTATTTATAATGAAAAATTATAATATATAAACGATATATTGAATGATAAAAAATATCAATTGCTAAAAAAGAAAAGTTTAATTTGAAATTGGCCGAGTTTCGCCGAAGAAAACCGAGTATCTAAGTGTAATAAAGGAGGAAAACACAGTCATCCAATCAAATACAACGTTACAAAATGTGTTAGCTTCGCGCCGTTTTTACTTGGCGAAAATTTATGGTTGCCAAATTTAACTTTTCGGCCGATCTTTTACTTTTGTAATTGTTTACTTAGAAATTTAATAAAATATACTCTAAATATGAGAGCTTGAGAAAGAAAAGTGTTTTTTTTTAATTGCTATTGTTTCATTTTTTTAAATTTATCTGCCTTAAGCTCGTTTACATTTAATATTTACTGAATTTTCATGTTTAGTCCTTGATTTTTTTTCGTCTTAAATGCCCCCCCCCCCCATTAATTAAGGGAGCAATTTGGGGAACTATCAGATGAGTTATTTAACATAATTTAACCTGTATATTTATATTGTATTAATAGTTTAAATGTCAGTACAAAAAGAAACATTTTAAGGGTTTAATTAAGATAGTTAATAAAAAAAAAAGCAGAGATGTCGAAATAGTCATAACAAACAGAGTAACATTATTTATTCGTAAATAAGATTAAATAATCTTTCTCTATTTCGCCATCTTTATTAAGAATAGAGAAGATATTTGAAAACATGAAGAAATAGTCAAAACAAATAAGTGGGAATAAGAAAATAAAGTTCAAACAAGAAGAGCGGTAATAATAATCCCGCCACCATAATCCCCCTCCCTCTATTTTCCATTCCTCCCTCTCCCTCCTTATCCATAGTCCTCCCCCTTTCCTCTTCGAATGGGCTTTTTATGTTTGAGTCTCCATATTGGTTTATAGGTCCGTTTTTTATTTTGGCCTACGTTTATCACCAGATTTCCCCATCTATTGTCCACCTCTCACTGGCCTGGTCTCAAGGTAAGGTCACTGGCAAGACACATTTCATCGCTAGGAAACATTTACCTGGAACAATAAGGCGAAAAAGAAGATTGAAACTTACGAAAAGAACCTAGGGAAACTCTACTCTGGTATTTATTAAATGGAGGGTTGGTCTTGAAAAAAAAAGAAAGAAAATATTTATATTTTTAAATTAGATCTTTGTTTAAAATGTACACGATTAATAGAATAACAACTGGATGCTAGTATAAATTAAATACTTTTTGCAATAAGAAAGTAATAATTAAATTTAAACCATGATAATATAGTTTTTCTCTGGTATATAATTTCTATGTTCATTGTTTGAGTTTTCAAATTTTGCTTTCTTATGGAGCACACTAACGAAGAAATTATAATTTTTCTTATTAAATGCATTCTCTATAATTTAAATTTATAAAATACAAAGCTTTTAATGTTTTTAACCGTGATTTAATTTTTGGATGACCAAATATAAAATCAATGACGTTTTTTTTTTAATCTTACATTTTTTCTTCCCATTTTTCTCACACATGTGTGATTTTGTATTTTCTTATTTACGAGTTGTAAAAACCTTAATTTACAACAAAACTATACTGATAAAAACATCGAATATATACTTGAAACTATTTATATCTTTTTTAAAAAATGTCTTTGTTTACCTTTTAATTTTAGATCATTAAAAAAATGTAAGCAAATAGTCATGAATTATATATATTTTTTAAAAATCTTGTTTTTCTAATATTTATTTGAGTTGTTCATAATATTGAAAGGAAACTGATATTCATGGCAATCTATTATTTCACATCGATAAGTAAATCTTATTTCTACTTGTTTATATATTTCAGTAAATTATATATTTAAAAATGTTTGTATTTTATTATAAATTGTATCAATTTATGTAACGGTAAAAAACGTATTCTTCCCCTTTGCTTAGATCTATAAACATGGCTGCCTTGTGATAGAGAAAAATACTCAGTTTGATTTTCTTATCAAGTGATTTTTTATTTATTTTTTTTTTTTAGAGTTTATATGATATTATCATGATGTTAAATTGTTATTGTCTAAAGTAAAGGGACAAAATAATGGACATCGTAGGAGAAATAAGTCTTAAACATTGTCAGTATATAATTAAAATGAAACGTATTTATTTATTAAGTGGTTGGTTGGACATCTATGACCGGGTTTTTTGGATTTGTTTTCCTTTAGTTTTCTATAAAACTTGCAGTTTGTTCTTCCCACGAGGGCAGATTTAGACACAAGGTCGGGTTTTGATGTGGGAATCCAGCTCTCAAAAAAAAAATGGCACTCTGGATTGGGACAAAAATAAAAATTTCATCAGTCTAGAAGGATTCACTGACCGAGGACAGAAAAAAATGATGTGTAGTATCAGAACAAATACTACACTTTGCTCCTAGCCAGAGGGCCAAGAGAGCTGTTTGTTTGTTCGGGAACTTCTAGGGTTTTCGAGATATTTAAGTGCTTCTACAGAATTTGAACCTAACCAAACTGACTTTTGCCGAACTAAACTTTAGAGTTAAAAAAAAAACACGAAATCATTTCGGTTCAAATTCTGTAGTACCCATAACCAATTTCATTTTGATCAAAGGAAGTACTACAACGTACAACATTATCGTGCGGTCTGTATTCGCTTGACATCCATGAAAAGGAAAAACTTAAAGAATAGAAATAATAATGAGCGTCAGGGTGTGAGCCAAGAATGCACAGGGGGTCACGGGTCATTGATTCTCAGGAAATGCCGGGTGTGCCGCGATGGGGTTAACCGAAAATTATTGAAATAAATGTCGGTTTACCCCCCCCCCCCCTCGATCAATGCTAAATACATCCTTGGGCCCTACTCCGAAATTTGTATATTAAATGCAAAAACAAAAAATAATAATGGTAATTTGGGGGGTTGGCTTGGGTCAAGCCGACAGATATTTTAAATCAATTAATGTTTTGAACTTTTTAAATATACACTTAATATATGAAAGAAGAAATACTATACATATATATATATATATATATATATAGTATTTCTTAAACTTCCGTTTCTTCGAGGACTCCATTAGCGAATATTTACATTTTAAGCGTGTTCTTAAGTTTACATGCGTAAAACTAATTAGATTTTAACTCGAAGTTGTTCCTCATAATATTTAACAAAAACAAAAATAGGAAACAATATTTATCGCCTATACACAATTTTTGTATCGCATTATGTTCCGAATGCCATACTATTTTTTAACCTGAAATCTTCTGGATACCCATTCCTTGCAAGTACCTGCCACTTCGTTTTTTTTGTTGTTTTTTTAAATCACATCTAAGCAAAACTTCACATTAATTTTAATTCTAAGGTATAGTTTTTTTTGGCTAGTCGTCATCTATAAAAATCACGATTTTTTTTTTAGATTTTTGGAAAAAAAGTTTGTGATTACTAAACATTACCTTATTAGTAAACAATGTTATATAAAAAAAAAATACATTTTTGCTGTTTCTACAGAATTTTAACGGAACCAAACAGACTTTTACCGAACTAGAACTTAGGGTTAAAAAACAAAAACAGTTCAAATGTTGTAGACGTACCATTCCCCCCCTCACCATTTCAATGTCTGAACGGTTTTTATCGGAACAAATTTGGAGCGGTAAATTGTAAAGAGTCTTGCTTTATCGTGAAATTTTAATAGATTTTTCGATCCAAATTTATTTTGTGTATTTATCAAAGTTAGGGGCTAACGGACATTAAACGCGACTTCCGCAAGTTTTAAACCAATTCCTTATGTCAATTTAAAAAAAAAATTAAAATACACCCTTTTTATAAAATTTATATAAATCCAAAATTTTCATTATAAATCTGATGACTTTATAACGACAGCTATCAGAACGAAAAAGGGGTGAAAACAAAACAAATAGGCAACAAATAAATGTTACCAAAGGCAAAATAAGTTGCTCTTCTACCTACCGGGATAAGTTTATTTGTTTTTACTTATTCTAAAGCGTTTTTAGTTCGATTTAAAATTAATGTCGAGATGTCACGTGATCAAATCGGCATTTTTTTGTTTTCAATTCTATCATGGTGTCTCGAAACTAATTTTAAATCGAACTAAAAAACGCTTTAAAATAAGTTAAACACAAATAAACTTTGTTGCCTATGTTTTTTTCACCCCTTTTTCGTTCTGTTAGCTGTCGTTATAAATGGTCAATATAATAACAATTGGTTTAAAACTTGCGGAAGACGCGTTCAGTCATGGTGTGGTTCAGTGGACTTTATGTCCATTAACCGGTATAGCTGAAAAACGCAATTGCGATATGGTTCCGTAGTTGTAGAAAAAAGCATTTATTTTATTTAAAATTAATCCAACAAATGTTGTTTTTTAAATTTCAAATCACCTGGTATAAACAGATGTGAAGTTATTTTTAAATAATTACAATTTAAGACTCATTAATCGTTTTAGGTGGCGATTTTGTCGTTTCACAGCCAAAATGGCGGACAATGAACCGTCTGCTAATTTCCGAATTCACAAATGAGCAAGTAAACCCAAATAAATTGCTTTAGACTAATTTCAAATTTACCTTAAATTATTTTAAAGGAGATACAGTTGGGAAATTAGTCCAAAACAATTTGAGTGTTTACTTACACATTTGTGAAGTTGGAAAAAAATTAGAAATTAGCAGACGGTTCATTGTCCGCCGTTTTGGCTGCGAAACGACAAAATCGCCACCTGAAACGATTTTTAAAAGTACAATATCCACCATACATGTCTTCATCCCAACTGTTAAAGATAACGTACTATTCTATATTATCAAATAATATTAAGACATTTACAATATAAGTTAAAAGCTTTATTCGATTTGTTTTCGTTAATTTTAATAATAATGAACTTTGAACTAATGAATTAAATTCTTCTCAATAATAATGTACTCTTTATAGAAACTCCTATTTATCTGAAATTAGTTGGTGCTTATATAGATCAGCTCGGTAAAATCCGATAACGAGTTAAACAGCCGAAAGGGGGCCACACAAAATTAAGCTTGGCTTCCTGAAACGGAAAACGAAATAACATTTACTGATTTATTTACATTTTAAGACACGAAGGCTACATGCAACAAACCACGTAAAAAAACCCAACAAAAATAAGTAAATAAACTGTCCGCGGGAAATGTTACACTTGTACAAAATGCAACAATTTACAAAAACAAATACACTGTCTGCGTGACTGAAAGTTAAAATATTAATAATTACGAAATAAATAAAAAGCAACACTTTATCCAAACAATACAGTGCAACAATATACTTCTGCAGTTTACGGACCGTGCTGAAATAATAACGTTATAATTTGATTGATGTGTACTTTCATCTAGCAATTTAATAAACAAAATATACTGAAAAAATTGAAATTGCTTTCTAAAAAAAATGTGCCAGTCCGTAAACTGTATTAGCACCTAAATATATATTAAAAATATTAATAATAAATTGCAATGTAATTAAATCAGTATTTTCTTCTTCGTTATCCGTTTTAGGAACCCGAGTTTAATTTTGTGTAGTTGTAACTCGTTGGACAGCCATAGGGACTGATCTATATAAGCACCAATTATTATTTTATTTAAACTTTAGAATATTGTTGAAAATGTAAATATTTTTATTAATTCATTTTTTATTCGAACATTTTTCCACTTATGTTTTCAAAGCAATCTATAAAAAGTAGCGGCAATATTGACTTTTTTAGATGCTGTTTATTTCAAATTTCAAACTATATATATAATTTATATTTTATTGATAATACTGTTTTTGATGTTTGTGCATATATTCAAAAAGAATTCGTACGGCATTTTTAATCCATCTTAAATGTCTTGTAAACAAACATTTGTTTGTTATTCAGTATTTATTTATTTATTTATTTATTCATGAGGTTAATGTTCTGTTAGTCGTTGGACTTGACAATGTATGTAAATTGTTTTATGTTTTTTTTATATTAATATTTTAATTTTATTTATCTATTTAAAAAATTTATTTTTTTTCGTTTAATTATTGATTTTATTATCAATCAACTTGCCCTTTTTTTATATTTTTTTTTGGTTCCGGAAGTAAATCTATAACAATCCGCCATTTTGTTTTTAGAAATGGACATTTTTATTCTATTTTTTTTCCCTCGTAAATTTTTTAAATGCCCTACATTTTTGTCAATTAATATTACTATTAACAAACAAACAAAAAATAACCTGTTATTTTTCTAAAATGTATAATAATAATAATGAGTGAGACGGAAAAAATAACTAGGCCCTTTTTACACCAATTTTCACCTAGTGCACTTTAATCAAGACTACACCTTTTCCTTAAAAGTCCCTCATTCGATACAAATAATGGATCTGTTGTGATTATATCGCATTATATCCAACTCATTTGTTGATGTTTTTGTTTGTTGGTGCTGGTCATTTTCAAATATATATATATATATATATATTTTTTTTTCTTCCCCGAACTTTTTACACACAATGTAAAGATTTAAAAAACTTTTTTTTTCTAATAGAATAATATATATATTTTTGAACAAATTGCCTAATCAGGTTAAAGTGGTTCTAATGTAAACCATTTTAATAATAAACGGGATGAATTGATACATGATGGTAAAAATGAATTTATAAGAATATTTTAGGGCTTACGTGATAACATATTTAGAATTTGATATATATATATGTATACTAGAACACCTATCTTGGGAAATACATTCTTACACCGAACAGAACGGTTTTGCCCCCACTTTTATATCTATTTATGAAGATTAAAATCAATATATCTATTTTACTGTATCTCTAGAATCTTTATTTTAATTTCGATCAAAATTCATTAAATTTGATTCTAGAAAAAATTGAGGCTTAAGGGATCTTAAGAAGAAATTGAAATTTTGGGAATCTTGCTTAATAACTACAGATCAAATTTCATGCAAATCTGAAATATTTGAATTTTCAAATTGGAGGTTGTGCTCATATTATGATTATGCCCCCCCCTCCCCAACTTTTTAAAATAAGCCAAAGAAACTGAAATTTGTAGAATATTTTTTAATTAAGATTTCATAATGATCAGTTAATTACTTTTGGAGTTTACCCCACACAAACATATGTGCACATGTCTGTCTTTTATAGACAGGATCTCAACGATATTTGTTCGCAATTTTTAGCTGTTAATTTTATGCATATATTTTTTACTTTTCATTGTCAATCTTGTTTTCATGAAAACAGTGAATATATATATATAATGTGATATATTTTTTTGATTATGGTTAATTTTGAACCTACATATTTGTGAAAGAGACACAGCGTTTTCCTTAGAATCTGTGTCGGAAGAACAAATCAGAATATTTAGGATTTCCTTAATGTCAGCAGAATGGTAGAAAAGGTTAGAAGGGAATTGCAGGATTCGGTTACGAGGCGACATCAAACAGAAAAATGCATGTGCATACAAGAAGAAGAAAGTAAAAATTCTGCCAAAAGCGGTGCGAGAAAAGCGACTGAAACACGCAAAGAAGCTGATCAACAAGTTCAAACACCCACTGAAGTCGGACATGCTGTGTTTCTTCTCCGACGAGAAAAAACATCTCGTAAGACCTGAAGATCAACTTCCAAAACAAAGGGTGGCTCACTGTCTCATCCGAATAAGTGCTCAGAGTGATGCAGACAAAGTTTCTAGCGACAACCATGGTCTTCGGTGTTGTCAACAGTGAAGGTACCGTCATGCCGTCCCACTTCTCCCTTGAGGTTCTAAGACTGAACTCTGATGTTCAAATGCCGTCAGATTGTTGATCATGCATATTTCTCACCTTGTACTCAATTCCTGAATCTTTCAATTTCTTTCTGACCTTTTCTACCATTCTACTCTGCATTCCAAGCGAGGCAGCGAAACCCTGGTTCAACCAGGTAGCAGCAGGTGGGCCGTACGTGTGGCCGCAACACCCTGCCATACCACTCGAAAGGCCTGGGCCTGGCTGTCAGAAAACTTTGTTGATCACCTTTCATTTTACATCTGCCCTCTAACTTCGCCCGACTGCAATTCCCTCAACCTCTTTATGTGGTGTTCAGTGGGATGAGACCTCAGCAGATCCATCCGCAACACAAGGGACAAGCCAAAACCCAGGATCATCAGTCTTTGGGGCTGAAGTCTGGAAACAGTGACAAAGACCTATAGTTGGTTCTGTCATCAAAGACGAGTTTATCGAATTAAATTGCAGAACAAGTCATGAAGACAAGCGAACCAAAGTTTGATGAATAAATCTTAGAAAATGAAACTACTGATATTTTTTTCCTAGACAGTCGCAAACAAATATCCTTCACACCCTGTATATAGATTGTATATTCTATGACTTTTTTTTTCTTCTAAAGTCGATGGAATTATTGGTTAAAATAAGGGAGCCCAAATTTAAGTCTTGTTCCTTTGTTTCTGAATTCTTGTGATGCGGATTGATCATTTGTATAATTTTGATTATTCAGACGACTGAAGAAGGCCGGAAGTTACAGAGGCCGAAATGTTGGGATGATAACACTCAAGTAGTTTGAATAATCAAAATTATACAAATTGTTCTGAAGATCTGCGATTTTTTTTTTTTTTTTTTTTTTTTTTTTTTTTTTTTTCTTACTGTTGTTGCAGAGGTTTTTTTTTTTTTTATATATATAATGTCCGATATCTGTAGTTAAAGGCGCTGGTGCGCGTATAAAAAAAAAGCAATCTCTTCAACAACAGTAGAAGAGATTGCAGATCTTCGGCTACGCCGTAAGACCTGGACAATGACGAAAAAAAAAAGGAAGAAAGATATTGTCTGTATTACCATGATTAAGGTTTATAAAACCGAAAATTTGGATTAAAATAAAAAAAATGATTTAAATATTTCATTTATTTGACAAAATCACGCGTCAAGTTGTCTGGTTTCTCAATTTTCAAAGTTTATCATTTTAACGACGTTTCTAACTGTACTAAACACCCATTTCATTATCCGAATTAATTCATTCTAGGTCTTGTATATTAATAATATTAACTTAATTCAAGGGATGCCAATGTTATTGTAATAATATTATTACAATAACATTTGCATCCCCCGAATTAAAATTGAATCACTTAAAAGATCTCATAATTCAACAAATTATTGTAAGAACTTTTTTTAATTGATTGTTTGCCCAATTTGTCAAAGAATATCTATATTTATAAACTTGGGCTATTTGTTGCACTGGCAGTAACATTAAAACACCAAACTCATATTCGCAATAGAGCAACAGCTTCCTAATATACTGATCATGTGTAATGCGAACAATGTCTGAAGGTTACCTATTTTTCATATTACGTTGCAAAAGGACATCTCATTAATTACCTATTCATTTTTATTGTCTTCTTGTTCATGATTGTTTTCATTTTACTATAACACAGAGTTCTATTTACTATTTTTTTTTATCGTGGATAAATGTTTAGCACTTTGGGTGAAAAAGGCTTTTCTTGTAAATTTGCCTACTGGTTGCGATTCTTGGTTTTCTCAATTTTCCACGGGCAAACCCGGGACACGGGTTTCGCTAGTTATGAATATAATTATACCTTATATACTTCTGTCTGTAGCGATGTGCAAAATGAAGAAATACGATTATCCGACCCCCTCTAATGGGGATTGAAGTTAATACTCACTTGTAATTGAAGTTAATACTCACTTGTAATTGACCGACAAGAATAGTTTCTAAAACATTTTACAATAACCAAATGCCATAAAAATACTAATTTCTTTTTTTTTTTCTTAATTCTTGTCTTTATGCCAACAATTGATGATCAGATGCTCTCGTCCGTTGTTGTTGTTGTTGTTTTTAAATCATTATTCCAGTGTCTGGCAGGAGTGAATGTCTATTCTCATCATTTCATGCGCTCGGCTTGATGAGGCTTGTACGTTTTATTGATATATTTAATGGCAGAAATGTTTGTTTCGTTAAGAGAAAAAATAAGACATCTTTAAATAAGAACATAGAATGCAGTTTTTTTTTTCTTTTTCTTTCCTAGGAATCCATTTAATCTAAATTGGTGTGTATGTCACCGTCTGACATAACGATGTTAGATGGTTGCAATGAAAGTGATGGATGCTGCCCACAAAATGGTCTCCCCTGCTAACGTGGATGTTATCCACAAGGTGATCCCCGCTAACATGGATATTGTCAATAAGGTGGTCCCCGCTAACGTGGATGTTGTCCACAGGGTGCTTCCCGCTAACGTGAATGTTGTCCACAGGGTGCTTCCCGCTAACGTGAATGTTGTCCACAGGGTGCTTCCCGCTAACGTGAATGTTGTCCACAGGGTGCTTCCCGCTAACGTGAATGTTGTCCACAGGGTGCTTCCCGCTAACGTGAATGTTGTCCACAGGGTGCTTCCCGCTAAAGTGAATGTTGTCCACAGGGTGCTTCCCGCTAACGTGAATGTTGTCCACAGGGTGCTTCCCGCTAACGTGAATGTTGTCCACAGGGTGCTTCCCGCTAACGTGAATGTTGTCCACAGGGTGCTTCCCGCTAACGTGAATGTTCTTATTTTCCAAAATTGAATGTAAAATTTCTTGTCATCAAATTAGAACATAGAATACATTTTTTTGTTTTTCTTTTCTCAGAATCCATTTATTTTTAGTTGGTATGTATGTCACCATCTGACATAACAATGTTAGACGGCTGCAATGAAGGGGAAGGATGTTGGTCCTCGTTGATGTGGATGCTGCCTGACAAAATAATCTGTTAACGTGGATGCTGCCAACATGGCGATCTTTGCTGACATGGATGCTGCCCACAAGGTGGTCCCCTGCTGCAATGGATGCCATCCACAAGGTGGTCTTTGTGGATGTTCTTATTTTCCAAAATAGAATGTGAAATTTCTTGTCATCAAATTAGAACATAGAATCCTTTTTTTTTGTTTTTGTTTTTCTTTTCTAGGAATTCACCTAATTTCAGTTGGTGTGTATGTCACCGTCTGACATAACGATGTTAGACTGCTGCAAGGAAGGTGATGAATGCTACCCACAAAATGGTCTTCACTGACGTGGATGCTGCCCACATGGTGGTCCTCGCTGATGTGGATGGTGCCAACATGATGGTCCACACTGATTTTATGGTCCCAACCTTTGTCCTTGTTGCAGCTATCACCCGAAGTGGTTTAAGCTGGCTCCTATCAGCCTGATAAGGCGCCATATCTCTGTATACGAGACCCGACAATTTTAGGCCTCCTTGGTCACAATTGAATTCCACTAGCGAAGGATGTAGATCTTGGGGCTTGACATGACTTCAGGTACGCTGCGACTACTCCTTATTTTTTGCCAAGCAGTTAGCTGATTCAGAGCTATCAGTTCACATGTCAGGGTAGGTGGCTTGTAACCAAACTAGCAATGTCCCATTCCAATGATGTTTTCCATAGTCAGAGGCAGATTTTCCCTCGGATGAACAATTGTGTTCTTGACCTTGTCAAGTAGCTGAATTCGGAGAACTCATAAACAAGACTGATCAAAAAAAAAAATCCCTGTTTCATATGTAAACAGAACACTCACGCTGCTTCCATTTCACACCTGTACGACAGTAAGATTGACTCGATCAGTGATAGGTAGCTGAGGATTTTAGTTGATTGCTGGGTCTTGTTTTTCGACCGCTTGGAACATCGCAGACACTATCGCTTTACTTGTACTTGTAACAGCTATCATCCTCGTCGGATTGAGCCGACTTCCTCCCAAGCAAGTACAGCGTTTCTGATCATCGCAGCTCACTTTTGCTGATCTTGAGTTGGTATTTGATCCACCGGGCAGCAGCATAAAATGCAGTTACGGCAGTCGTTGACGACATCGAACATATGCAGATCAGCCGCTCTCATTGGCCATGTTTCACAATCATAGAGAAGGATTGTCTGCACTATAGCTTGATAGATACAACCTTTGGTAGCCATTAAGATGTTGACCCATTTGGGTAACAGTGGATCCTAGACTACTGCAGTGTGACGAGCGAGGGAAGCCTTTCAATTGAACGGTTTCTGATCTCACGACTGCTCCTGATAATCCAACTTCAACAGAGCAAGCGTATCTCGTCTTCAAGTGCAACCTACAAGAGTCTGTAATCCATATCTTGTGATGACAAACCTGTTGGTCCAAGAACTGCATCTTCCAAGACATTGTATACAGCTGGCTAAAGCTACTAGAAGGGCAAAGAATGGCGCGGATCGCAGATTTTGCAAACTTTGCTTTATGACTGCTCGCTCTCTGCTTGAGCCAATATGACTAAGTTGTAGGGCTCACTAGTAAGAATTACAGTCTCTATTTACATGAGGGCAGAATTAGACAGAAGGCCGGTTTTTAATGTGGTGAAAATCCTGTTCCACAAAAAGAGACACTCTGGATTGGGACAAAAATAAAATTGCCTCAGTCTAGAAAGATTTCTCTTTTGCTGACCGAGGACAGAACAGATTAAGTGTAGTATCAGGACAGATATTACACTTTGAATTATTTATTTGCAGAAAATATAAATTTACATTCAAAACAGATTAGGCAAAAGGCCATCAAAAGTGTCGGGAAAATGAGTGTCATTTGTCATCCTTGGTCTAAAGTAGGGGCGGGCAACCTCCGGCCTGCGAAGGCTTAGCGTCCGGCCCGCGAAGGCTTAGCGTCCGGCCCGCCACCCTGCTATGCTTTATTATTGCAATCTAGTCCGCGGATCTCCCAGTAAAACTCATATCATTTTGTGACATAGACGTAAAAGTAGGTTTCAATTAAGATTTACAGTGGGATGAAAATGTATGAATATCAGCGAGCGATGATGCATGTATATTTCATTTTTCTTTAACTATTCATTGCAAATCCTTGGCCTGAGATAAAAATAGAAAAAGAGAAAGAGAGAGGCAAAGAGGAAACGAGAGACGGGGAAAGGGCATGAAACATAGAACCTATGTGAGGTGTGTCAAAACGAATGCTGGATCAACTTGCTACTTTCCCGTCATGATTTTTTATGATTTCAAAATGGCTCTTCGTTGGCGCCTTTTATAACATCATATACAGAAGTCTCTTGAGAAAAAATATCAGATTTCTAGAGTGTTCAATGCAATTTTTGTACAATTTATTCATGTAAACAAAATATAGTAATTCTGAGATTTCGTTTTTCACTCCAGCCCGCGATCTCCTTCCAAAAGTCTTATCTGGCTCTCACTCTGAAAAGGTTGCTCGCCCCTGGTCTAAAGTGATAAAAATGTCTATCCTACACTTAACTAGAATCATCTCAGTCACCACAATACCACATTTACTCTGGGGGCTGTTCTACTTAAGATGTCCCCAAATTGGTTTGAAATTTTTTATTTTTCATAAATATGTTTATATATACAGAAATTCATTGGAGTCTAGTGGGGAGTGGGAGAAAGAAAAGCAGAAATCAGACGGACTTTACAAACTCGATCGACTGGTGAAATCATCCATCAAGTGCTATGTTTTGTTGTACTTTTTTTTACCAATATCTCAAAGTAAACTCATTGAATTTCCCCCCAAATTCAACAAAATTTGTGATTAATGGTTGTTTACATGATCTAAGTACTGATAAGACAATTAATGGGAATTTCAAGGAGTTTTTTTACTCTAGTGCCTAGTTGCAGACATCCGCAGAAGTTGTACGATATTTGCGTTCATCTCAATAGAAGGCAGGCAACATTCTTTCTCCATGTTTCTGCTCCATGGAACAGCCTGCTAGAGGAGAGTGTGACATGTCTACTAGGTTCAAAATGACCTTGGACAAACATTCAGATTGTATATGGATATAAATTTTCCTTTGAAAACTCGTCATTCTCTTGACTGTGTCGTTATCACTCTGAAGATGATTGCTAGGATTCTTTCTGATCTTGTTGTCGTTCTCCTGAACAAAATTATTCAATCTGTTTTTCTCAGTCAGCAATTTTTCAGAATTGTGCGTTTCTGTCCTAAATAGCATCAAAGTCTCTGACTCTCTCTTAGACAATATAGTATCGTCTTCCTCTGAGACAGCTGGCATGCAATGCACAAGGACATTTATTAGTTTTTTTTCTAAGATTTAAACAAAAATTATTGTCATTCATTGTTTAGATAATACAATTACTTATTGTCAATAATATTATTATTAGTTATTATCCATAATCTATCCCTTGCTACCTCACTCAATACCACCATGGTTCGAGATGTGGTGCAGGCCAGGGAAGAAGTCTGCTCAACCTGATGACGTTGCAAGTACTGTTCGTCTAAGGTTGTGATTAATGATTGTTTATCTGATTGGATTATTGTTGACCAAAGAAAGCTGAAAATTTCCCCACTGTGGGGAAATAATTGCTTCCCCCCCCCCCCCCCCTCCCCATTTACCAAAATTTACAAATTTTCTAAAATACATGAAATTCTCATGGTTTTTTCACAAAATCAATCAAAATTTGTGCCCACGAGGAAAACTATAGTTTTCTTTGGGGGTAAGAGGCTAAAAATCTTGTTAAATATGCAAAAGAATAGTAATTTTTTGCAAATATCTAAAAGCCCTTTTTGAATTTTTGAGATGAGGTTCAACATGCCATCCATTGAGATACTTCATGGTGGGTATAATCACCCCATTCACGAAATATCAAGACCTTTGCTCACTTTGTGGGAAAAATTAACAATGCTCCCATTCGTTCCAACCAAATGGTGAGTCTCGGCATAGTAAGTCTCTTCACAAATGTACCCACTGATGAGATTCTGATTGTGGTTTGGAATAAGTTAGCGTCAGATTCGTCACTGAAAGAATGCACCTATATCCCAAAAGATAAGAGGGAGATATTGATTTTCTGTTGACTTTGGGATAGAATCTGACATACACCGACAGGAAAAAGGTCTGGCTGATGTATACATGGAATACTTTGAAGAAATGGCATTAAGATCCACATCACTAAAGTCATCAATGTGGATGGCATGTTCATACTATGGCCCCACCAGGACGATGTTCAAGAATTGCTGGACCATTTGAACTCCATCCGTCCATCTATAAAAGTTCAGTATGAAAAAGGAACATAAATTGTCCTCCTTAGGTGTGTTGCTAACTCTCACTGGTCAGGGGTTCAACCTCATTGTCAACTCCCACCATCCATATAATGTAAAGAAAGGAATCGCTCGTTGCCCACAACATTGAGCAAAGGACATAATATACATATTAAGAGGAGATGGACAACGTAAGAGAAACGCTCCACCAAAATAACTTTCCAGGGAGCATGTCATTAGCTCTAAGAAATCTGGATCAAACATGAAAGGGCTTGTCTGAAAAAAAGAGAGGATATGTAATCCAAATTACATCAGAACAGTATCCAGGAGTGACTCGCTCTTTGAAAATATCAAGCTTCCTACAAGTAACATCATGACAAAGAACTGTATATGCAATTCAATGTAATGTATCTGTACCCA
This sequence comes from Sepiola atlantica, assembly GCA_963556195.1. Taxonomy (NCBI): domain Eukaryota; kingdom Metazoa; phylum Mollusca; class Cephalopoda; order Sepiida; family Sepiolidae; genus Sepiola; species Sepiola atlantica. The sequence goes on from OY744548.1 coordinate 49,528,936, forward strand.
ATTTCGGATGCTTTTTTGGGTGTTTTGCAAAAAAAAATTTGGAAAACATCGTTGAATTGCTATAAAAGTGCACTAACATTGAGCTTTGCCTTTAACTGAAAAAAGTTCATGCCGATCGATTTTAGATGATTTTATTCACTTTTATATGAATATAATTGGAAAATTGACTGATTGTACCCAATTTCCGACGTCCAGATTTGGGTACACTTGTTATGTTAGACAAAACTCTAAAATTTCTCTATTTCTTCAATGTTTTCATCCATATGGATCGGTTTTTACAGATTCAATATGGAAGACATATCCTAACAATTTTTGAAGACATCAGTCACTTTTCATAATTTTTGTCTGATTTTGAAAATTTTTACCATCAACTTTTTTCAAAAAATTCCTCATTGTTGTGACTTTTTCAGTAGAAATGATCTACAAAGTCTTCTTGTGTCAATTTCTAGTGGTACTAAGTTTCAATTTCAAAGTGAATAGAAAATATTAGCGAATTATAATGGATAATGCATACTGTACCCAAATTCGGACGTCCAGAATTGGGTACACTTGTGATTTATAGGACCATTAATAAAGTACCATCAATCTATAGGACCATTAACAAATAAGTAATTGTGATTTATAGGCCCATGTTCATAGTTATGAATTCATACTTCAACTCAAGATAGAAGTCTCTGGTTCTGACCGATAATAACACGTCAACTCAATACAACATTTGAAGTCATTCAATTTTAACGTTGGCGGCACTAGACAGTCAAAGTAATACACTTCTTCCAGCTTTTGAGACAGCCTGGAAGTTTTCCCTTGATGCACTCAATACCAATTTCGTCTTCATCTTCACTGTCAACGAGAAAGTATTTCTTCCCCTTGCATTTATAAAAACTGACAGAGTACACCCTCTCTGTCCTCTTCACCTATGCCACATCTGATAAGATCAAAGTAGCCCTTGATTTTGTCCTGACTGACCATGTTGATAGGGCCCATATCGACTGACTCAGCAGACCTCCTGATCTTGGGATGACGTTTGTAAAACTCACGCATGTATTTGAAGGCGGGGCCACTGGTGAGATTGATGCTACGCCTTTTTTCCCCTTTTCTACAGCCTTCGAGTGGAGCTCCCTGATTAAAGCTTTTACTTGGGACTGGATCAGAGGCATCCCATGATCTTGCTGCCACAATAAGTACCGCTCGATGGCATCTTTCTCCTCTTTAGTCAATAAATAGCGTGTATAGAACCAGGAGGTATGTCATCTGATCCACAGGCTTTCGCCTTTGACCTAGCATCAGCAAGGGTAGATAGAGGGGTGCCACTTCTTTTTTATGCTTCCTTTAGAGATTTTCCTTTCTCAACCATGTGAAGAGCAGCTTGCAAGTTGGATTCACTATATTTCTTTAGGACACTTTCTCCCTTTTCTAACTTCTAGTCTTGTTTGAGGGTCTCCTCCCATCTTCCTTCGATCTAGCCGTGCTTGAAATGATCAAAATATCTGTAAATAGATAAGTATTAATGTTAACAATGAAAAACATTACCTTCATGCCAGACCTTGTCAAAGGCTTTGGATATATCAAGCGCTACCACCTTCACCTGCCTTATCCAGTGTATGGTATATGCGTTCAGAGATGACAGTTAGGATATCCGCAGTAGACCGTGCTTGCCTAAATCCATACTGTTGATCAGAAAGAAGTTTAGCATTTACTAAGTGGTGGACTATCGCTAGATTTATTAATGATTCAAAGATTTTAGCAAAGAGCAAGAGGAGATTAATAATTTTGCTGGTCAGTTCTTTCATGCCATGGAGGCGATTTTCCAGCTATTGGAGAAGTAAAAATCTGCAAGACATTTGATATAGAATTTGAAGAGGACAGGGGCCAGCTCAGCAGAGCATTTCTTTTATTACTATAGCAGGGTTAAGATCAGGCCTATATGCTTTGAAGGTGTCAAGGTTTTCTTATGATATCCCGTCATGGGAAGAGGTGATCAGGTCATCAAGTGTGGCTCCTGTCCGAAGTGATTGGTGGAGTTTAAGGCGAACTGCTGGACAAGCAGTTCAGTCTTATCCATTGTCGTGCAATGTAGTTAGATAGTTGGGGAATTGTTTATTGTCCATTATTCATCACACTATTACAAATTTTTGGGAAATTGCGAGTTCCTAATTTTTGCGACTCAATGCGTTTTCTGGTCATCCTGGTATATCTACTTTTAGCTGCGGCTATCACACTCTTACAATAGTTTCGATGCTATAGATTTTTGTCTATTTGTAACTGACTTATGACAGTTGAATCGCCAGAATGCTTGCTGCCTATGCACAATAGCAGCTTCATATTTGGGAGAGTGAGCTTACTATAGAATTTCTGCTTGGAGACATATGCTTCTATGTTCTGCTTGGATGGTACGGAGTGGTTGTCACATGACTAATTTAAAATTCTTTGCAGGATTCTCAAAATTCTTTAGCTGTAAATTGAGTTTAATTATCATACAATTGTATCAGGAATGCAAAATTTTGCGAAGATTTTGTGCAAAAAGTTGATTCTGCTTTTGTTTCTAGGCTTCCTACATTTGACAACTTCTGACCACTTTGTAAAACTATCTGCCACAACAAAGTAATAAATCTCATTCATTGATCCTGTTATAGTCAGTATGTTTCCCTGTATTAGAGTCTGTCTGTTTTCAGACATGGGTTAATTTTTACTGCAGGTGGTTTTTGTTGCCGTTGCACATCATCTACAATGTTTCACAAGATCTTCGATTTCTTTACCGATTCCAGGCCAATAAATGTAACTCCTCATAAGGGAGTTTATCCTGGTGATTCCAGAATGTCCCGTATAAAAATAGTTAAATATTTTTTCTTCAGTGATGTCTGTATCATTACATGCTTACCGGATAACAAAATATCACAAGAAGAAAAACTTTTATTGATTTTACGTTTTATTTGGCCAGCTCGTGATTTTTTTTTTTTTTTTTTTTTTTTTTTTTTCTGTAATAAATTTATAAAATTTGGCTTTAAATTTAATCTCCTCGAGGGTTACTGGTAATTCCTGTACCGTATTGCAAAGTATGTTTTTTTTTTATTTCATTATCTGTACTTAATGCAGCAATCACCGTTTCTTGTAGAGTTTCACTAATTTTCGGAATCAGCCTTGACAATTCTTCTGCATGTCCTATTTTCTTTGATGGAAAAGATTCATTATAAATGTATAGTTTAAAAAAGTGATTTCCCATCTTTGCAGGCAATTTGCAGTATGTTTTCTAAATATTGATAGTAATGGATGGTTGACTGTTTGCCAAATAAGTTTTCTTACACGTAAAAATTTATGAACTTATTTAAACGCAAATATTAAACCTAGTGCCTCTTTTTGTTTGGCTGTAATTTTTTGCTGCTTACAGTAATGTTCTTGATGCGTGGGCTACTACTTTCAGGTGTCCGTTATCTTCCTTGTGTAGTAAAATAGCCCCGTATCCCAAGTTGCATTAGCAGCAACATATATCTCTTTATTAGGTGATAATGCATAAGAAATAAGCCCGATGTTAAAGCCTTTATAATTTCTTCGAATGCCCTTTGACATTCAGAAGACCAACTTCATTTTGTATCTTTTTTAAGTAATTTATTTAGGGAAGCTCTTAATGCATTTTAGGAATAAAATTGCTGTAATAATTTGCAAATCTCTAAAAAGTTTTCTGTTTATGTTTGCTGGAGGACGCATACTTTTTATTGCTGTAAATCTGGCTGGGTTTGGCGTTTGACCCTTTTCGTCAATTATGTGACGGTGGTTAAGTGGATGACAGCCCTGACTGACGACCTGAACGTGCCAAGTTTGAATCCAGTCAATTCCATCATACCACTTTCACTTAGAGATGTTGGCAACAATTACGTGGTCCCTCCTGCAAGAATGCCAAACCGGTCAACACAGTTGTACCATTCTGATAAATATGAATTTACTTTTATCAATTCTGTGTCCGAAATATTGTTAAAAAAAATCCGCAAATGATCAATGCTTAGTTTAAAGACGTATTCTTTAATTTTATTAAATACCATTTTCACCTGTTCAGCATGTTCTTGATTTTTGCTTTTTATCAAAATATCAAGATCTGCTACTGCCAAATTGAAGTCGCTCAATATGTCGTCCATTATTTGTTGAAATATTCCTGGCACTATTTCTCTTGTGAATGAGTGCTATGTGAGTTCATTGCACAGACCGTGATCATTATCTTGTCGTGCCGGTCCAAAGTTGTTGTTTGATTCCGACATCGGTTGCAGTGTCAATTGAGTGATCTCGATCAGTGCTACAATGGAGGAATTCTCCCTCCAAATAAAACCGCAGCTCCAGTTTAAAACAAATAAGTTGATTTATTGGAGGTTACAATGGTACTCGTTTGTGAACAACAGACTCGCAAATGACCAAATCAAAACACAAGTCCAAATGCTTAGAACCAAAGGTCTCATCTCTCTCCGAGAAGCACACGGTCCCAACTGACCGTCAGTATTTAAAAATACTGCATCTCAATACAGACCAATCAGTCTCCTGTGCATCATGAGTAAGTTGCTTGAATCTGTGATAAACGAAGAAGTTGTTAATCACCTTAGCAAAAACAGCCTACTCAGCGACAAGCAATATGGCTTTCGTCCTGCTAGATTAACAGCTGATGTGCTGACTGTAATACCACACAGGATCAGTGAATCTATTGACAAGGACGTCGTTTCAAGAGCAATAGTTCTTGATATATCAAAGGCTTTTGACAGGGTTTGGCGTAAAGGTTTACTTCACGGAATATCTGGAAATGCACTCTCAACCATCAAATCCTTTCTCTAATAGATTTATAAAAGTAGTCATTGATGGACAGAAGTCTGGCGCACATAGTATCAATGCCGGCGTGCCTCAGGGTTCCATTCTGGGCCCAACCCTCTTCCTGATCTTCATCAATGATCTCTCAAGCCACATTCTAAAGTCATTCGTTGACATTTATGCTGATGACACAACCATCTATGGAAACACCTCGAAGAACATTAACGATCAGGTTCTTTCTGTCTCTCTCTCTCTTCCGACCTGGAGCAAGTGATGCAATGGGGGAAAAGGTGGCTGGTTACTTTTAATGCGTCAATGACCAAGCTCCTCTCTTTCACCACCAACGCTCTGATCCCCACTTTGTCCCAGTTGAAATGAATGGCTCTCCCCTTGGGGAAGCCCACTGCTTAAATAAGCTCCTGGGATTGACCTTCTCTTTAGACTTGAAATGGGAGACTTACATCAAATCTTTTGCTAAGACTGCTGGAAAAAGGGTTGGATCATTCTACCGCTCCAGAAAGTATCTCACGCCCGACACCACCCTCTACCTGTAAAAGAGTCAAATACGTTCTAAGATGAAGTGCTGTTGCCACATATGGGGAGGTGCCGCTCAGAGCACCCTTTCCTGCCTTGACAGTCCAAAATCGACTTTGAAATCTAGTGGGGGGGGGGGGTCCTCTTTTTTCCCTACAGTCTCTCTCTCTCACAGAAGAGATGTTGCTATTTTCATAGCAGGTGCTCGACTGAGCTCAAATCTATTCACAACTAGAACCCGCCTAGCTACTACCACTGTCAATGATTTCCCTTTCTCTCTGCATGCCCAAGATGAAACGAAACTTCCATGGGCAGAGTTTCTTTCCAAGAACTGTCCGTCTGTGAACCACAGTGTCGCAAGCCTGCTTCCCAGCCGATTACAATATGGTCGTCTTCAAGTCCAATGTAAACAAGTTCTTGTTGAACCGTCCTTGTAAATAATCATCTCCATTCACCACCCAGGACTAGCAAGATATTCATTTGAGATGATGGTGAGCCAGTATCCACTTAAAAAGGCATATCTGCGGACAATCTAAGAACATTATTTCTTCAGGGTCTTCATTTTCCAGCATAAACTCTAGTTTAAAGAGACACTTTTTTTTTTCTTTTTTTTTTTTAAAGAGAAATCCAATTCTGTGTGGCCGAACCCAACATCCAAGATATTTTCATTTCTTTGTATGGCCTCTTTTCTCTCAACCCAATATCTCCCACCTGCAGCAAGTCTGTTATTCGCATACACAGCGCAAACATGCAACCCACTAAACATGCAACCGTTGCATGTTTACACGATGCCAAAAGGCAGTCCACCATTAAATTTACAAACTTTCATAGTTAACAATTCTCTTTCGATGTTAATTGCAATTAAGCATCGGATAAATCGAGTTTTGAGAATATTTTTCCTCCATTTCATGTTGAAAATATATGGTCAAGTCTCGGTAAGGAGTAATTGTAAGCTTTTAAACAATTATTTAGTCCAGTTGAGTAATCTTCAGAAACACAAATTTTGTTAAACTTTACAAAAAAATAAAATGCTGCTGGTTTGTATACCTATTAATACGATGATGTTATTATAAAGAAGCACATTTTTTTTCATCAATTAATCACTAAATTCGACACAACGTCTAGCTTGTGTAGTGTCGATAATTTTTGTTGAAGACAACCGAAATTTGATAAGACATGTACATTGTACAATCAAGTGACAACATACAAAGTCTGGAAGAACACTTTATAACAAGGCAAAATTTTATAAGATTTCCTGTTATGAATTAAAAAAGATTCAAGTTTGTGACAATATTTCTGAGATATGTTCACCTTTTTGACCACTGTACACTCCGGTTTTCTTCAGGCGTTGTAGTTGTTTAACGATATTTCTGAGATAAGTATTGTTTGTTTTTTGCATATGTTTCCTTCTGTTTTCCTCATCTTTGTTGTTGTTCACATTGTTATCATCATTGCACTTCGACCGTGGTTGTATTCAGTAATCTTCCAGGAATTTTGAACTGAGCGCTGCAATTAATCCACTGGTGTAGACGGCTTTCGTTAAGCTTTCCATGCTTTTTAAATATCTTATATCCGTTGAGAATTAAGTTCCTTCACCATGGATTGAACTTGCCAACTCTAGATAGAATTTATTCTAAAATAGCATCTTGGCTATTTGTCCAGTTCAAAATTTTCTGACGGTTATCAACCAGGGTTGCGAAGTTGGAAGGTATAAGGTTCTACTCTGAATCCTAGGATTCCAAAAATTCTAACTCTTGACTCCTTATTTTAAAGTCATCCAATATTCAGATTGTTTATTGATTCTTGGGAGATTAAAAAAATTTAACTCCAACTCTTAGCATTCTTACGAGTCCAACTCCTTCTAAAACCTCCGACTCCGCAACTCTGTTCCTATTTACTTGCCTCCCCACGGGGGCAAAGTTGGATATAAGGTCAGTTTTTAATGTGGGGAGAATCCAGCTCCTCAAAAAGAGGACCACTCTGGATTGGAACAAAAATAAAAATTGCCCTAATCTAGAAGGATTTCTCCACCGACCGAGGATAGAATACACTAAGTGTAGCATCAGAACAGATACTACACTTTGTTCATAGCCAAACGGCTGTTACCAACTACGATAAAAGTTGCCTGAAGAAAGCCGGAGTGTGAAAGCTAAAACGTTCTCAATATAACTAAGAATAAACATTTTTTTAAAAGTTACTTAAAACTTATACTCAGTCATGGTTGATGGAGCGAGAATAATCTACCCCCATGAATTAAATAAAGAGTTTAATTTTTAATTCTGCCTAAATTCTTGAGTTCGAAAAGATGCACCTTAAGAAGATTGGGGGTTACATCAGCCAAAGTGTTGTGAAAATAACAACCTAGATTAGAATAGTAGTTTGAAAAATAAAAATTATCAATTCTCATCTTGTGAACCTATTGTGGCCCGAGGCGTCACTCAGTGTGGTGTCCTGGGTGACTTGGTACTATATATGAACCTATTGTGGCCCGAGGCGTCACTCAGTGTGGTGTCCTGGGTGACTTGGTACTATATATGAACCTATTGTGGCCCGAGGCGTCACTCAGTGTGGTGTCCTGGGTGACTTGGTACTATATATGAACCTATTGTGGCCCGAGGCGTCACTCAGTGTGGTGTCCTGGGTGACTTGGTACTATATATGAAACTATTGTTCTAAGTTTGTGTCTGATGGTGCCCCTCATTGTGCCACAATCTCAAGCATCCCACAACTTTAGAACAACATTCTAAAATATGTAAATGTAAATTATTTACATGTTTATCATGCAAGATTGATTTCTTTTTCTCTTTACATATTCAGATATTATTTGCGTTGTTTTTCTGCAGCCTAGTGTCCTCAGCATTGCTATTTATTTGCTGTCCGATGTGCTCTGAAACATTCACATGTATTGTAAATTTACAGTTTAATGCACAGTTTATAAGAACATGTATACATAATGGATTTAAAAACATTAACATAACTAGTACATTGGATTTAAGTACGTATTAAATATCAGCGTATATAACACAATCGGCAAACCGTCATATGGGAGAAACCGACCCGTAAATGAACAATACGTCTGAATAAGGTTGGAGGATACATTGACTGAAATGTCAAAACTAAATAGCAATAGCGAGTTCAATGTCATCCCGAAAATTTCTATAAATACATACAGATATTCAACACAGGTGGGCCGTACATGTGGCAGCAAGACGCAGTGCCCTAACCCTGACCAACCGGAAGACCCGGGCCTATCTGTCAGAAAAGTTTGTCATACTTCATCTGATATCTGGCCTTCTAGCTTGCCTGACTGCAACCCCCTCAACTTCTCGTGTGGGGAGTGGTTGAACGAGGCCCTAACAGATCCATCTGCAACACAAGAACGAGGATCACCAGAGCTTTAAGGGACCCAAGTCAGGAGACATCGATGAAGTCCTGTGGTCGTTTCTAAGGCTGTCAAAGCTAAAAGTGGGTCATCAAGTGAAAAGTCATGAAGAGAAACTGACCTAAGTTTGAATAAATCTAAAAAAAACAAAACAAATGAGACTACCATGTGATTTTTTTCGTAAACAGTAATCTTGCGAACAAATATATATTGTGTGTGTGTGTGTGTACTGAACTACTCATGATCTGTTGAGTCAAAACCATTGGCACTATTTATTCCATTTTGATTTCATTCAAAAATTTGTTCATATACAGTTAGCATTACAAGCTGATAACGTCTTTTCATTGTATATCAGCAAAATTTTACACCTAATGTGCTTAAATTTAAAAAATAATTATATGGATGGAAAGAGAATAAAATTAGAATTCCAATGATGGTAATTTCATGTGCTTTTATACGTTAAATATTTTTATACTCAGTTAAAAATGAAAACCACTCTCAAAACTGACGTACCAGAAAGGGGGAGAAAAAATGTTCTAATTTATATTTGATACCTTACATTCCGATTAAAATCCTCGGGTTAGATTTTATTGGATATTCTTGAGATTTCACAGGATATTAAAACCCAGATGACAAGTTCTGGTGTCATATGATGTGCGTTTTAGTACCACTTGAACCGAAGATACGACCAATCAAAGTTAACTGAGAATATTTCGAAATTGATAAGGTATATCGACGTACATTATTAAGTTTCATATAGATAATAGTTTCACAATCATTTTTATGTATAATATATAAATATTTGATAATTTTTTATGGTGTGGTAATTTCTTTAAACCCTTATGTTTTGTTGAATTCAACAAGCCCCTAGTGGAATAGTGAACATTACCTTAATTTCCCTATAGCTGCAAGCGAGTTCACATTCCCTTCCCCAAAATAGGAAACATTTTCATATTAATAACTATTTTTTTGTTTCATTTCATTGACTGCTCTTTACTAAGTTTGACAATTTAAAGAAAATATTTTTTGTTAAAATTTTTCAAAGTTTATTGCAAAAAAAATGTAATTAACTGACTCTTTTTTTAATTAAAAAAAAATTTTTTTTTTTACGCAATCCTTCTAGACTAGGCAATTAAAATTTTTGTCCCAATCCAGAGTGACCCTTTTCAGGGAACTGGATCGCCACACATTAAAAACTACCTTGTGTCTAACTCGGCCCTCGTGGGGAGGCAAGTAAATAGGGATTCCGTTGTTTTTTAACGCTTACTACAAGTGTCGTACACGCGTGATAAAGTCTGATGGCGTGTTTCTGTTATCGTGCTATTTATAATTCCTCACTTGTTAGAATTTAAATAATTATTTAAAAAAACTGATGAATTATGAATTAAAGATACAATTGTATATTTTTGATGAAACTGGGGATATATCAAGATGTTTCTTCACCCTTTTTTTAATATCAGAAAAACCTTTTCCTGATATTTAAAGAGAACGTCTTTTGTTTACATACCCACGTGGTATTTCCAAATAAAATAAAAACAAAAACACAACTTTGTACTATTAATTCATATTTATCGTTTTGTTTTTTGTTTTCAGTTTATTTTTCGCAAAGTTATTATTAGCAAAATGGTCGACTACAAATGAAAAGTCTTATAAAATTTAAATAAAGTCTCTATTTACTTGCCTCCCCACGAGGACAGTTAGACAAGGTTGGTTTTTAATATGGGAAAATCCAGCTCCCCAAAAAGGGAATGCCGGATTGGGAGAAAACATTTAATTTCCTCGGTCTGGAAGGATTTCTTCACTGACCTAGGACAAAAAAGGTTAAGTGTAGTATCAGAACAGATATTACACTTTGATCCAAGTCTAAAGGCCAAGCGTAAAATAAAAAATAAAGCATTGCATTTTTTTTTTATCGTGAAAAACAAACCCCCAAAAACTTATAAATTGAAGAGAGAAAAAATGCTCATTTAGGAATTTTAATTTTTTTTTCTTATATGAGTAATGGTGCACGCTAAAAATGGCACAAGTGAATAATTAGGAAAAAGTGGCACAAAGCAAGAACATAGAAAAGGGACAAGCATAATAAATACCTATCCTGTGTGGAAGATTAATACGTTCAGTTGTCAGTGGTTCAATTATTGAACAGAGCCCAGAACTAGAAATGTGTTATTATCTTCTATATAAAGTAGACTTGATTTTTTCCGTCTATTTTCTTCTAGGGTAGCCAGAAAAAAATGCTACACCCTACGCTAAGAAACTCACACCTTCCTTTATGAACTTCACTCGAGCATGTTTACAGAAAATTTCAATAAATTCAATCATCATGCATTAAAAACTACTTTGAGACCCCAAAGTCTTACTCTCCCAAAAACGTATTTGACTTAGAGGGTAGCAAATATCCCCCCATCATCATTTCAGTCCTGTCACGCGACTCATTTCACCGGTGAAATTATTTCACAAGGAACTACGCTTGCAAAGACTGGTTTCAGATTACGAAAACAAACCAATCAGCACTTATTTTACAACATTGACAGAATACCAGAATTGATATTCTACGCGCAATGATTAGCTATTTTCCACACTTAATTACGTATTAGCTACATTCATGAACGAACATTGTACAATTTTCATTTTCAAAACATATTCAACACGTTACTTTTCAATAAAAAAAAAAATAATTCTACGCTTTAAAAAAGAAAAATAATGACACAGCAATGTTTACAGAATTTCTCAAATTCTCACCTGACACAATGTCACTTCTTAATGTGGCGAAAATCCACTGACTTAATTATATTTTGCAAACTGACAACAAATAAAAATTGTCGCAGTCTAGAAGGGTTTTCCTTCAATGAACGAGAAGACAACAATAACAGATCTAACAAATATCACAGTCCGATAGAAGTACCCTTTTCTATAATCGGTCAGTGACAGAAATCCTTCTACACTGTGGCAATTTCGTCTTTTTTTTCCACTCTGAACTGCTTCTTTTCGTGGGTACATCGATTTTCCACAATTAAAAAACGATCTTTTGTCAGAACCTTAACACTATCTGATGTGACCTATTTGCACAAATGAGATTAGAATTTATCGTTGTACACTATTCTTAAAATAGATTATTATTTAAACTTACAACATTTTCAGTAATTTCTATTTTTCCATGCATTTATTATATCAGAGGATATGAATAAGATTTTAATTTTCACAAAATATTAAACGCGTTACATTTCTATGAAAAAAAAAAATAACATTTCCATACAATTTACGTGATCAAAACAGTAATTAGTGACCGATTTCATTTGCTCAGTTATATTAACATCCAATAATTTAATTAATTCATTTCATTATTTTTTTTAAATTCTTAATTAAATACGAAATAAGAGTTCTTTTATAACGCTTTTGAAGCAAAAAATATTTCATTAACAACATATCACAAAAAAAGACACTTCCTTCTACACTGTGGCAATTTCTATTTTTGTTCCACTCTGAATTGCTCCTTTTCGGGCTTACATACATTTTCCACAATTAAAACCCCACTTTTGTAACAGATAGCATTTGCATGACATGTAATCCTTTTAGTTAACTATCTATTAGATGTAATCATGTTCTTGTTTTTCGGGGGGGGGGGGATCACCCGGACTTAGTCTGGGTGGCAGTGCTAGGGTTACAATTTTTTTTTTTTTTTCAGTATTTTATGGAGAAAATCTATACAGTACCTTACTGTGAAGCACTGAAACTAACCTGCCGCAACGTTGTTGAAAAACATTTTAATGCTTTAAAAAATGGTTTTATTCTTGAGTTACACAATTTCTTTAAAACTACTATTAATAGTGTGGTTGCTGTTATACAGACACTATGTAGTGACTTAAAAGAAATTAAAGCTGTATTGAAATACCTCACAATTTGTATGATACAATGTGCCAGTTTTAAAAACATTGAAATGTACACATTTAATTTATAATTCATCGCTTAAGGGAAAGAAATACATAAAATCTGACTGCATAATTAGAAAGAGCGCCCAATTTTACATCAGAGTACCAAGTTTAAAAAGTTAAAAGCTTAAAAAATAAATAGTGGAGAAATTACTGAATTTCTTGAAGTGATGAGGTCCATATTTTCACCCACTTTTTTAAAAAGGATTTTTAAAGAAAAATGTCCAATGAAAAACACAAATTCAGGGTGTGGTCTCTTTGTATAGGTGGTCCCTTGGTTTCAACTACAGGTATAATAAGATGTCCTTGAAATGAAGGATCAGACAATTCTCATATTTTTTATTTTTGTTTATTTTCAGTCAGAAGTATTCATTATTTGATTTAAAAAAAAAAAAAAATTACTTTCACGTTCATTGGCCATCCCTAGATATATTTATTAAGAAATTCTTTTTATATAACTAAAAATAACTATATATAAACACAGACATTGAGTTTTATTTATTTATATATATATATATATATATATATATATATATATATATATATATATATATATATATATATATATATGTCTGTGTTTGTGTGTTTCCTATTGAAAGAACGGTTAAATAATCTACATAAAATATAAGTGTATTATGTAAAATTAACCCGGGAAGATAACGAAAGTGTTCTCGAATTTTTAAATGCACCCCTAAGGGGGCTACGGAGCAGATTTGGTCATGTGTATGGGGGGGGGGGGGTCGAGTTTTTCAATGTAATTGTGTGTTTAAACGCAGCGTTGCCCGGGAGAAAGAACTTGTCTTTTGTTAACTCAGTGTTGCCCAGGAGCCATAATAGTAATATAGTTTATGAGTATCGGCTTTTAAAATCGGCTCAAAATTTCAGATTTACATACAGTGCTTGATGTCTTCAAAGGCAGAATCTTATAATAAATGAATAAAATGTTGTTTTTTCATCAGTCGTGACCATTGGCTTCACGTGTTGTTAAAAATAAAAATTTTACTTTCAACCGATTTCAATGATTTTAATAATTAAACCTTATAAAATATTTTATTTTTTAGTAGTCATAAAGGAAGTGAGAAAAGCTTTTACCCTTCCAATGTCCTCATGGACACGAGGGAGGGGGATATTTAAGACGTTCTCTTCCCCCTTCCTTTTTGATAAGTGGCTGACCTACATTCAACTCTAAAGAGAGAGAGAAAGGAAAACGAAAAAGAAACAGTTTGGTTTGTGTATCTAATAGCATCATTTTGTACTCTCTCCCCCCCAGATCAATTGGGTAGCATATCATACTTAGAGACAGAGGTTGTGAGTTCAAACGTCACCCGGGGCAGAATTGTTTACTTTGATTTTGTCCCAAAATGAACTTTGACATTTTAAATTACAATATTAAGTAGATATTTTTTATTTTTTCTTCTGTAATCTATGTAATTTACAGAAATTATAATCCCGAGCAACGCCGAGTATCCCTGCCATAAGGATAACATAGAAGTAAAGAGTCCTCGTATTTTGCTATCTAATTTCCATATGTATTTATGGTGTGCATGAACACACTATGTAAGTTAACTTAAAAGAGAGTCACTTTTCTCTAAATGTTCACAGAGACATTAAAAATTATTAAAGAGTGGTTGAATCAACATACGATGAGAGAGGAAAAGAACGATGACAGAAATTGGTACGAGATGGGTCACTTGGTGAGTTAATTGCAAATTATGACTAATTAAACAAATTAAAAGTTTAGTAATACATGTCTATTATTATACGAAAGCCGAGATAATCAACGTTTGTTTTCCTTACGGCTTTTTTCCCTATATATTTTAATCATGCAAAATACATTTTAAGATGTTCTTAAATTTAAGGATCTAAGCCTTTTGTCAATAGATTCAGTTTAGTCATAGGAGGCCATCCTCTCAGGCATAAGTATAAAGTACTTCTCCTTAAAGGGAAGGGGGTTATTGCCGATCACTTAAGACACCTTTATGCTTATTCACGGCTATTTTTGTACCCTTCCAGAGTGCGAGTGTAAATTTGCTGAAAGCGAGAAGCAGATAAAATTCTCAGCCATGGGGAAATCCATTGCATCATTCTAGAGGTTTCCTTGCTTTCATCAGCTCCTTTGTAGGAATGAAGTGTGGTCCCAGGAGGCTATCCTCCCATGCATTAACTTCTCCTATTGCCGGTAAGCTGAGACGCCCCTATTGGTGTAATGCCGGAAGGTCTGTTTACAGCTGTTTTTGTACCCTTCCAGCATGCTCCAGTTATTGGGGACGACCATCACTAGGCTGTCGGCTTCGTTCCACAAAAACTTTCTCTGGATTCGAAATGGGAAGGTTTTTTTGTGATGCATCTTGCATGACTAGTCTAGGTCGCTCTTGTTCCGACAGGTTGAGGGGTACAGGTTAGACAGCTTTTCTGGCTGCTGTTTCCGACTGTCAGTACAGAGCACTAACTCTTATGTAGCGCTAAGAACGGCTGCTCCATCAACAGTTGTATACTATCGTGGGTAACTGTACGTGTCATGTCGCGCATGGAAAGGGACCCTAAAGTTATCCCCGATGGGCTTTCCCGAGGCCACAACCCCCATGGACCAAGTCACGACTAATGGACTGGTTGTGTGAGCTTATTGGCACCAAACAAGCACCCACTTTGCCCACCCCACTCTATCTCAAAACAAATAGGAAATTACAAAATCAAAAAATCAAATCTAAACCAGACACCCAACAAAAAACATCTTCGTCTCCGCCTTTGAGGCTCGCATTCACAAATATCCGAGAACTTAGAACCAACATCAACAATGTAGAAACCTTTCTCTTGACAAACTCCAGGATATGCTAGCACTAAGTGAAACGAACCTTCAATCCTCAATCTCCTCTCACCACTTTGACATGACTGATTATCTCCCTCTCTACCGTAAAGATTCTGACAAACATATGCACGGGCTAGTTTATGTTCGGAACACTCTCCCCTTGACTTGAGAACATAGGCTAGAATCAGATGACCAAGCCTACATGTGCTTTAGATTAACCTTACATCACAACGTTAGTTACTTATATTTCTTATACCATTCTCCTTCGACCGAGAACTGTACCCTGCTGAACTCTGTCTCTAAAAGCATAGATAGAGCACTCTCACTCAACTCTCACTCAACTCTCACTCGACTCAAATGCTCAAATACATGTATTTGGGGATTTTAATGCACATCAGCGTGACTGGTTGGGATTCTCCAGCTTTACTGACGCAGCTGGTAACTCTACATTTAATTTCTCCTTAGCTCACTCTCTCTTACAGCCTCTCCCTGATCATGTGGACCAGCAAGCCTCACTTCTCAACCTGTTCTTGACCTCACTACCTGAGGATTGTGTGACGAATGCCCATAGCTCGCTCATAAACTCTGATCACATTGTGGTAATGATTGATATCACCCTAAAAACACGTCCAAAAGCTGATGAGCCGTTGCTCAATACGACGAGATACTACGAGCAGGCTGATTTTGAGTCCATCAGAGATCACATCAGCAACGTCCCATGAACTGAAATCTTCTCCTTGTCTGCTGATCAGTGCGCAAATGAGTTAACCGAATTGAAGCTTATGTCCCTATGCAAAAATTCTTCAGCAAACCCCACTCTCCTCAATGATTCACCTCGGAATGTGCAGCTGCTATTGCTAAGAGGCAGCAAGCATTCCGACAATTTGTCCGCCATAAGTCGACTGCGAATAGACAGAAATTTATAGACTCAAGAAATAATTGAAAAAGTAGTGATAGGTGAAGCAAAGAGAAGGTATACATAGATAACCAAAAAACTCATTCAGTCACTGAAACTAGGTACTCACGATTTCTGGAAAATCTACAATAGTGTGGTGAACAATGAGCAATCAACGATTCCCTGCTGTCAAACCACAATGATATCGTTTGCAGGGTAGCTGATAAGGCTGAACTACTTGCCCAGCGTTTCGCCTCAAACTCCACTTTAGACTCAGAAAACCATCCTCTCCCTAAATTCCCATTGCGAACCAAAACCACACTTGAAAACCTGGTCATCACCCCATCTCGGGTCAGGGACATCATAAAAAACCTTGACACCTACCTCCAAATCATGTGGGCCTGATCTTATACCAATAATAGCAATAAATAAATGCTCTGCTGAACTGGCCCCTGTCCTCTCCAAACTCTACAACAAATACCTTGCTGAATCTTGCCTCCTTGTGGCAAAGTGTCAAATGTAAAGTTCAATCCGTGATGTCTGAAACGCTCGGAACCACCAAGCGAAAAGACGAAGATTAGATCTCGAGCCAAGCAATTGAAATTAGTGAAAAAGCAAATCAAGCCTGTTGCAACAAAATCTGACAACTTCAGAGAACTACACCACGAAGCTACCCGTTCTGTTCACGCTGATCAAAATACATTCTCGAGGAAAGTGACAGAAGACATGGAATGTGCCTCAGCTGTTGGGGACTCCTGTAAACTTTACAGCCTCCTCCGTTCGAGCACAAAGATGGTAACCAAACCATCTTGAACCAAAATCACCGATCTAAATGAATGCCTCATCCGCTGGAGAGATTACTTCGTCAATTTGCTAAACCATCACCAACAGCCATGAGCAACTACTCCTATAAATAGCGTCGATCCAACTCCTTATGACTGCCAAACAATCACCGCTTGAAGAGGTTGCTGTTGTCTAAAGTCTAAAAAATAACAAACCTTCGGGCAAAGATAACATTTCTGCTGAGATCTTCAAACAGTGCAAATATACTAGAGCCTCCCATCCATTACATTATCAACTTAGTCTGGGAGACTGAAATACTTCCCAAGACTGGCGCGATGCAACACTGGTACCATTCTTTAAGAAAGATAATAAACGCTGCTGTCATCTGTTTCATTGATTTTGCTGCTGCATTAGACTCTGTCGGCTGCAGCATCCTCTGGAAGGTTGTGTAAGCGGATGGTGTTCCGCCTAAACTCCTCAGTCTTCTTAAAACATACAACTGCTCAACACAATCCTGCATACGCATGTACGGTGAGGTTTCGGAACCCTTCGAAAGACGGTCTGGCATTTAGCAAAGATGTGTTCTTTTGTCAACACTTTTCAATACGCCATTGACTGGGTCACTTCGAATGCCGTAAAAGAATTTCACAGTGTCACTGTTAGTCTCAACTTTGCCGTCAAGAACTTAGATTACACAGATGATATCGCGCTACTTGGTGAAACATTTGTCTGGTGTCCAGTCTTTTATTAATGAGCTTCAGCATGTTGTATCACAGATTGGGATGAAAATAAATGCCTCAAAGACAAAAATGCTCACTGACGAATTCGCTCAAACGGAAAAAAACCCCATCATCCTAAATGGTGATGAGGTTGAGTTTCAAATATCTTGGTGCCATCATCACAGCTACGGGTCAAGGCAGAGCTGACATCAAAGTGCAAATTGACCTTGCACGTTATGCCTTCTGCTGACTTAATTCCCGACTCTGGTCGCAGCATCAAAGTAAGAATCTACCAAATGCTGTTGCGAATGATCTTACTTTATTGGCAGAAAAACATTAGGCGATGGGAAACTTTCAATCACCATTGCCCCCGTGTCCGATGGCAGCACTTCCTCTCGAACAACACAGTACGTTTCTGTTACAAAATTAACTCCCTCCGACAAGTCATCCTCACGAGACGTCTACGCTGGCTGGTGTATGCCCTTTGCCGTTAACCAGGAGAATTCATCTACGAAGCAATTGCCCCAGCTCCCCTACAGGGTTGGAAAAATCAATGTGGTAGACAAAGATGACAGTCAAAACTGACGAAGAACCGAACCTGGGCACTCGAATCTACAGAGTTTGCCATTGGAGCAGCGAGTGGCTAGAGATCACCTAATTGTTGACTTCAAATCGTCTGGCTTGGTCAGCTTTTGTGAGAGACGGTGGCGAGGAGGGATGGAGCCGGCTCAACCCACCCAGGAGGAGGGGGGGGAGGGTGAATGCTGTTTCAAGTACAAGTAGTAGTATGCATAGAGATACACAATATTGTGCAAAGCAAATTGGAAAAATATATTAATGACACAAGAACAAGAATTGTATTTTTATAAAGAGAACAGATTAAATTTTGTTTACGTCCAAATTTTATCAAAATAACCCCCAAAACTAAATGAGCTATCACAAGTTGAAATTGAGTGAATTGTACTATATTTACTCATTTTCACACTCTAAACTAATGGTTTGTGATACTTATTTAAAGGAACAACTCAAGTTCACCGGATAAATCAGTCTCATTCTTGGCTAGAAAACTTATATTCACCGCAATAGGCTGAACTCATATTCATCAACAGGCGTAACAGACAAGTCTGCCGATAAACATAGATCGGCAGCTTTACTAAAACGTTTTTTCGGTTTTATTTGTATGTCAGAAAGAACCAAATTTTTCTTTCAAAACCCCAACCATTCTGTAGAGTACTATTATTACCGAATAGGTATATCCAAGGAGACATGGTGGAAAAAGTCAATATTTGTACTATTAGTAGGAGGAAATATCGAACAAAAATATTGTATAAACATTTAATGTCATTTTTAGTTTGTAATTGTTTTGTTTTTTGTTGTTTTAAGAAATCTCCAAAATCTGTTTACATTTTAACAATGAAATATTTTCAATCATCAGTAGGAAAAGTGTCTAAGCTGTGCAGATATATTTACATACAAAGAAACGAGGTAGATGAAATGTTACAACAACAAACTTGTAACATTTACATCTACCGAAATGAAACGGACATATGTAATTACACATTAATCACACATGTGTAATGTGGGCTTATGTCATGGTGGAGTATGATTCTGATGATTCGGTCATGGGAGGCCATCCTCCAAGACCTTCTCCTTCAGAAGGGGATTGGTTTATTATCAGTTGGAGAATGCCAACAAGTCCGATCCTACTAAATTTTGCATTCATCCATTTTGTCGTCACAAAAGGTGCACCAACCCGCTGGTGCTACCTGCAGCAAATGCAGCTAATTTCTGATGGAAAGAGAAGTTGTTGTTGCAGGTGTGGAAAGAGTCAATAAATTCACCTACTTAGGTAACACAATTGATTCCAGTGGGTGAACTGACACAACTATACGACAACGTATATCTGTCACATGGAGAGTCTTCAGCCAGCTGTCGACAATTTTACAAAACGCAGGGATCTCATTTTATGCGAGAGTGGCACCATACACACACATGTCCGACCTGTACTTTTGTATGGCTACAAAACAGTCAAAGATGAAACATCAGAACGACACGATCCTGGTAGTGCATCGCATGGAGAAAATTGCCGGTCTCACTCTACAGGTCTCCATGAGAAAGTGTTGCACGACAGCGTCTCGACTGGTATGATCTCGCTGCTAGTCATCTGAAATGCTCCAAAGTGTGTCCCACATTGGCGTTGACGGCCCAAAACCATGTGGTAGGCCACTTAAGACATGTAGGGGAACAGTTGATGACAACCTGATTCTAGCGGTCGGTACAAGCGAAATGGCAACAGATAGCAAAGTTGGAAGTCATTCACGAAACATCTAATCGCACACATGAGAAAAGACGAAAAAATAAAATATAAAATAATCCAGAGTTCCCCCATTTTGAGGGAGCTGGATTCCCCCATCTTAAACCGACCTCATGTTTAACTTTGCTGCAGTTGGAAGGGACTTAAAATAGACTTAAATAGATGGTGCTCTAAAAAGGGGAATTCTTCCTCTTTCCTAAAACCATAAACTAATTTCTGAGAGCTGTAAAATTGTTTTCTTACTTTAGAGATATTAAATCCGTATGTTATTGACGTTAGGAAAATTCATGATTTCGATATTTATTGGTCTGTATCGTATTGTTTTTATTTAAAAATTATTGATCTTTTTCCAATTAATTCCCAAATTTTTTTACATTAAAAAAAGAAGCAAATTTGAGCAAGCAAGAATTGTCATTACAATTATAAAAAGATAAATATTGCATTATCAGTAATGTTTTAATCCCGAGCTATGGCGAGGTCTGCAATGGTGGATTTTTGTCTTCACTTGACACGATCACAGGCTTTATCCGGATGAAGGCCGGTTTTACAAAAAATTTTGTGCAGGGTGTCTGCCCATCTTTTTTCTCTCTATCACTTCCCGGCTAATGCAAAGGCAAGTTTTGCGGCGGTGTCGTTGTTGGTCCTCAGCAGCACATGTCCAAACCATCTGAGCCGCCATTCTCTCATCTTGATGTCAATCGGTGCGATGCCGTAGTGCCTCCGAATATCTTCATTGCAGACGTGGTCGAGCAATGTAATTCCAGACATCCAGCAGAGCATTTTGGTTTCCATAACGGGGAATCTTCGTTCTACCTTCCTCATTGTCGGTAAACACTTGGAGCTGTACAAAGCGACACGTCTCGCAACAGTCCGACTTTAGATGGTCACAAAGGATGCTGGTGGTGGTGCGTCACTTGAGCCACGTCGCATTGATGATAACAATGTTGCTTTCATTGCTGAGTGTCGAACTGAGATATTTTTTATTTATTGCTCGTTTTTATTAGTGGTTAAATTTTCCATCTTTCTGATCATCCACAGACCAAAGTGCGGCGGCCTGTTTTTTTTCAAGACTCGACTTGTTGCAGGTCGGATTTACTCTTTGAGGCGAGCAGACCCCTATCTGTATACAAGTGTCCAGGGCATGGGCCAGTGCGGGTCCTTGGTGATAGCATCTATGACAAGAATGAGGAGCGGATGTGAACAAGTATGCGTGCGTTTACTGCATTTGTCGTAATCGTCCCATACGTTGCGTCGTTTCCAAAGATATTGTTTGATCTCGTCTCAGTTCTGCAACAAAAAACTCTCATGCCAAGTAAAAACCATGAGTCCAGTTTATCAACAAGTAACAGATTTAGTTGTTGGATGTTATAAATGATGCTCGTGTTTCCAAGTTGAATGGCAGACTTGGAAAATGAGATTTCTCTGTGCCAGTGAAATAAAATAAAGGTCCCACAGCCTTTTGGCTAAGGGCCCAAAATGGGCCAACCTTGCCAGCTCTCCCCAAAAAACAACTTCCTGTCATGCCGAAAGGGCCAGGTCTCCTCATCCCATCTCCTTTCCTCCTGACCGGGTCTTTCTCACTGTTCATCACTGAACCACCCAAGCACTCGCCATTTGAGATTTCAACTTGAGATAACTGTCAGACAGAGGATTATCAGAGAGACGGTCTGTGAGCATCCCAACATGAGTCCCCGTCTTTTACGAGGTACTTACTTTATTTCAAAAAGAAATAAACTCTTGGGTGACTCAAATAAAACCAACAACATTTTCACTTTCTTAGTGCCCCCCCCCCCCCCCCCACCTCTCCCTTCTTTCCTTTGTCCGAACATCTAACACTTGCAACGTCTGCCATTCATATGCATCACTAAAAAATGCAGCTTACTGCAATTTTACGAGGGGAGTAATGCTCAACGTTAATAGACACCTGTAAACTAGGAAATTACTGTTCTAAATGTTTTTGGATAAGTCCCTTGAGAGGTGGGATTGGTTTATTGCCGGTTACTTGTGCCTCAGTTCGGAATCCTGACTTCCCTGTTTTGGGCTCGGATCAAAGTGTAGTATCTGTTCTGTCTGAAGATTTGAGATCCTTCTCAACTCTGTCAATTTTTATTTTTGTCCCATTTAGAATGCCCTTATTTGGGAGAGCTGGCTACCTCTCACATTTAAAATCGACTTCGTGTCTAATTTTATCCTCGTGTGGAGATAATTAAATAGGGACACACAAAATGGATATATATGTTTATGTGAGAGTTTCGTTCATATTTTACCAATTTGTTTATAAATAGTATTTACAGTTGACAATTTATTCAAAAGTTTCATAATTAAATTTTGATCCAAGTCATGAAATATTAACCACGATGCGCCAATTGACAGAACTGTAAACACTCAAAATAGCAGATATTTAAAAAGATTACATGAAAGTTTTAAAAGTATATAGAATGTTAATATTACAGGACAGGCTGTTTTCCATTTTCATTGAAAAATTATTTTTATATATTTTCTTTTTGTTCATCTTTGAGAGTCCGGTGTATGTATATAAAAAAAAATGAGAGAGATGTTTGCTGTACCTTTTAACACTAGTGTGTTTTCTTTTCGTGTGCTTTTATCATAAAAATAATTTGATTAGATTCTTGAATTATGGTACAATCCCTGAAATAAATTACGAATAAGAAGCAAGACAACATAAATAAATTTAAACTTGTGTTGTTATGCAACTCTTTTAAAAAAAAATTTGAATATTTAAATAAACTTTAAAATTGAAAGCAAACTCAAAATTTAAAACAAAAAAGTATTTTGCACTTTACAATATTATACTAAATGTATGTACGTTTGTTTCCCATAAGTTTTTTTTTCCTATATACTTTAATAACACAAATTTATGTCACCCATCTTCCTCTTAACTATCTGTATTTCTCTCGCCCCCTCACTATTTGTTGATTGAACCACTTTCTAATATTTTTTAATGTCTCTGTGAGCATTTAGAGAAAGAGTGATTCTCTTTTTTAAGTGGTCGTCTAATTTATGTATTTCTCTCGCCCCCTCACTATTTGTTGATTGAACCACTTTCTAATATTTTTTAATGTCTCTGTAAGCATTTAGAGAAAGAATGATTCTCTGTTTTAAAAGCAAATTGCGCTAATAATTTTTATTTTAAGAATTGCTTCATTCAGTTAATTTATAAATGTGTGTGTATGTATGTATATACGCTATAATAGACTCGATGTTCTAATTCTTGGAACAATTGTAATGTTTTAATTCATCGAATCTTTTTATATATTTTTATTATTAAAACTGTATTCTGCGGCTACGGTAGTCAAATGACATCCCGTAGCTGCAATCAGTCCTCCATGCTAGTCCCAGGACATCTGACCGTGTCTTGTGCAAGTTGTTGTAGGCAATGAAGTTGTTTCGCTGTACGTAGTGGTCCTAGTCCTGCCTGCTTGAGGTCAGCACGTCGTGTGCCCAGCAGAACTGAATCTCTCACCAATCGCTTTTTGTTGTTTTCAACCTTGATATCGGAGAATCAAAACTGTGTCGTTAAGGTGTACACCACAAATCCACCGAACCATAGCCATTTCATTCTTCTGCATCCTCAGAATGACCGAGCTAGTGTGAGCCCAGCATTCACTTGCATGTAACGTGGCAATACAGACATAGCTGCTGTTGTAAACTTGTCCCGTAGTGACAAATGAGAGTGAACAACATGTTATGATTAGAAAAATCTAACAAAACTTGCCCCATGCAGCTCGTACATGTAAGATTGAATTTACTTTACATCCCTCGCCAGCACAGATCATATAGCCAAGATCGCAAAATGAGTTTTGCAATTTTCAATTTCTGCAGACCACTTACACTAGTAATAATTTATATATACTACAGTGTAACCCGGATAAGAGAGACTAAGTCTCTTATATCCGGGTATGTCTATTTTGTTTATGTAAGTATGGAAACACCACATATAAAGCTTTTTACGCACAGAACACTAGTTTATAGGTCATAGAAAGACTCACCAATGAGGTGAGAAAATTTAGCAACGTCTTTTGACTGATTTACGACATCACACTGTCACTCAAAATGAACTCTCTTGTATTGGGGAGGACCGGAGAAGAAGTATCTTATAGCCGGGTTTCTCTTATAGCCGGGTTTCTCTTATAGCCGGGTTTCTCTTATAGCCGGGTTTCTCTTATAGCCGGGTTTCTCTTATAGACATTAACACAGGCTGTAAATTGGGACCAGAGACAATGTCTCTTATATTCGGGTTTCTCTTATATCCGGTGCTCTTATATCCGGGTTACACTGTATATATTATTTATATAGCATTTTGTTTTTAAAGTGAATGGGTGTATTTTTCGAGGCTGTGAATTTAGCTAAGAATTTAACCTTTTTTTTTTAAAAAGGTGATATAGAATGAAAAAGGCAGGCCTCTGGAATTGTTAGTCTAAACGCCAGATTCCAACTCTGATTTCGATTCTTGAAATTTAAAGTTTTACTCCGGCTCCTAAAGCAATGCATTTTCTCCAACTCCACACCCTGCTCATTATATTTAGCTAATTTCTACGATTTCTTAATTCATAAAAAACAAAGCAGAAACCTTTAAATAACATTAATGATTTTATAAATAAATGGTTTTATCATAATTATGCGTTTAAACCAGGTTTCCAGAGTTTGTTAGTTGAACTCGTAAAAATGCTACGAGTCGGATATTTGAATCTCTGAAGAATCAACAGAAAGTATGAATATTGGAAGACTTTAAAATAAGGAGTCTGAGTCTGATATTTTGGAATTCTAGGAGTCTGCTATACCTTCTGACTTTACGACCCTTATTTAAACATTTGGTGTTAATAAACTAGTATTGTAGTCATTTACATGGTCACAACAACAAATTTCCGTAAACAAAATTTAACGAAAAATTAATGAATCAAATTTGAGAAAATCAGTCTTTTCCGATTAACATCGGGGACCAAAAAGCTAAGAGTTGTTCTGAAATGATTGCATGGATCGATTGTTTTCCAAAAGTCGCTGAACGACCCCCCCCCCCCCCCCCCACACACACACACACTATATTTTTAATAAAACATTTAATGAAATGAAAATTATTTTATGAAGGTTTTTTTTTTTTTTTTTCACACAAAAGAGATAGTGAAATAAAAACTTGTTTCTTTCATGGTTTTACTTTGATATAAATAAAACATTTAAATTTTTTTGTAAGTATTGTTTTATCTTACTAAATGCTAGTAATCTCTTAAATGTATAATATATATATATATATATATATATATATATATATATATATATATATAATACATTGAATTCTAAACTTGTTGACACCAATTTTGTTTTTGAGATCTTCATTTTAAACTCCTTATTTGTAACCCATTGAGATTCATTACTCTGCCTGGAAGCTGGAACTCAGCAATGACCACTTTATTATAAATCGAATTTTGACCGATGACATTCATCTTGGATCCTCTGGATTAGATACTCCGTCTCCTGCTTCTTCGCATTTCCCACGGACTTCTATGCATACAGACTACAAGAACTTATCTGATTGCTATGGAAAACTCAGCTTTTTAACAACAACACTTGAAAAAAGTTTTGTATATATATGTATTAATTTTCAAAGTTTTGTTACCGGTAATATTTACATTACCGAAAATAATTTTTCTTTGAAAATCCATGGATTAAGGATAATGAGACTCCTTGCCTCTGCACTTATGTTTTAATAAATATTGTATGTGTACAACTTTTTATTTTCATCATTCATCTTCTGTGTGTGTGTGTGTGTGTGTGTGTATATATATATATATTTTATTTATTTTATACGTACATAAAAGTAATCCATGGACATGTGTTTCTGGCTCACAGCCGTCATCAGCATGGCTAACTTAGACAGAGATCGAACCTTCGATATTGATGTCTGTAGTCCAGCGTTCTATCACTGAACCAAAACGCTCCGTCTAGAAATATGTACGATTTTTATCACACACACACATATATATATATATATATATATGAAGCAATCCAACAAAAGATATAAGCGTCAACTAATATCTTATAATTAGTGAAACATCCGGATAAAAACTGAAGCTAGATAGAGCATTAATATTATAATATAAAATGAAGTAATAAAATAAGGTGTCAATCAAATTTTATTAGAATTCAAAGTTCAAGCAAAATATCTTAAAGTCCTTAGCTCATGAGTTTTCAAAGATAATTCTTCTCTTCAGAGGACCATTACCGCAGTTATAACACTACTGGTAATAAAATTAAACTTTGAAAATATATAAAAATATATACACAAATACATAAAAATACATAACATCAAATATATCAACCCAAAAACATACTTTTTTGTTGAATGTATACAATACATCCAGGTCATACAATTTGAAAAACATAATCAGGATAGACATCCAGAGGGTTGACTGAAGATTAATCCAGGTTATAAATAGCAGTCCAAATACGAGAAATTGAAGGAGCTGACAAAGTTATCCAGTCGCGAAATGTGTCAATAATCGATGAAGTGAAAAGTGTCCAATGTTTATGTTAATTATTACGATAAATAAATCAAATCAAATAATATAGAAAGTTCAATAAACTCACTTAAAATTCCAAAATCCTGATATGGGCAACCCAAATCAAATCACACATTATATATATAACTGGTTTTGTCATTGGTAATCATCATATTCGGTCTAACGTCTGTTTTAAATGCTGGCATGCGTTGGATGGCTTTTAAAAATTTCAGACTAACCTATCTCTGGCAGGTCTTTATTTATCCTTCTTTCTCTCAAATCCATCCTTATCAATTTCTCATGTTTTCCTTGGCCGTTCCCTGCTAACTGACTCTGCTACCTCAACTGAGCTACATCTATTAACCCAATCATTCTTATCTAGTCTTTTAATTGGACCAAACCAACAAAGTCTTCTGTTTTGCACATATCTCCCTATACTGTCTAGATTTAATCTTCCTTAAGTCTATCTTTACACGTCCATCGTATAATTCTCATATCAGTTCTCTCCATTACTGGCCAGGTTTCATTTTATACATCATTACACTGCGTACACACGCCTGATAGACTCTTCTCTTGGTCGACAATGGTTTTATATGCATACCAAAAGATATTAGTGTACCGTTTTTAAACAGAACTGATACTACACTTTGATCCTAGCCTTTGAAGTCCAAGAAAATGTATTTTAGTTAGTTTCATGTTCGACACAGCGACATCAGATAAAATTTAAAAAAAATGATTTTTGCATTCCATTTTCAACGATCGAACAATCCCATCTTTTAAAAAAAGGTGCAGGGTGATAACGTATGTACGCACATGAAATTGCCTTATAGATATGATTTGGTTGTTTGCAATTTTCAATATATCTAAAATTAAAATGGCAGCCATTAACATTAGTTGATATTATCTATTTATGTTAAGTCTCCATGGATAAAAAGATATCTAATTGTCAATTGTTGACTAATAAGCAACAAGATATCTTCTTATATTACAATGACATACATACATATATATATATATATATATATATATATATTGACAGTCACCTTGGCTGTATGGTGGCCATATCTGTGGGATTGTGAACCATCCCATTTTATTAGCCTTATTGAAAACTACTACTCGAGAAAATGAATTTTGTATTAAACTACTGTTCTCATTTTGGATGTTATTCTTGCAACGTTTCGGCCGATGTGACCTTTGACCTTCTTCAGATGTATCTTGTTGAACTCTGGAATCTCTACAGAAGTTTGACCGAAATCTTTATTTAATTCACGCGGGTATCTTGCTTTTGTTTTGTCAGCCATGATCTGGTAGAAGTCTTAAGTAATTCATAATTGTATTCTTAGTATTGCCCGCACTGAGGATTGAACCTTCAACCTCCAGACGACTCATTTAGAACTCACTATTATTTAACACTTATATCTGTTACACCACAGGTCCTCAGTGCGGGTGATACTAAGAATACAATTATGAATTACTTAAGACTTCTACCTGGTCATGGCTGACAGAAAGAGTGCAGGCTACCCCCGTTGATTAAATAAAGGGTTCTGTTTAAACTTCCGTACAGATTCTCGAGTTGAAGAAGATACACCTGAAGATGGTCGGAGATTACATCGGGTAAAATGTAATGCGAATAACATCCAAGATGAGAACATTAGTCTGAATAATGCAAATTATTAATCCTCATCTCAAAAATTCCGGAAAAAATTTTTATTCATAAAAGGTGTTTTTGGGGATCAAAAACTTGATTTCAGTTTGCTATTGTTTTAGTAATAAAGCAATTCCTAATTAGGTTCTGGTGAGAAAAAAAATCTGAGTTACCCACCAACTGTTAAATGGGTTAAAAAAAAAAATAGGTGTTTTTCTTTTTCCAAATAGCTGAAAATAGCAATTTTATATACATCAAATCAAAAGAATGTTTTTTTTGTTTTTTTAATTCTGTGTGCATTGCTAATGTAACATAAGGCTTAAGGTTTGATTTTGAATTTTTTTGCATATCAAATATGTCCTTGCAAAGAAAGTTGTGTATTGGTGAATGGTGAGCACCAAAACTTGATTTCTAGTTTGAACCAATTTTTTTTTAGTTTCAATTAGTTTTAAAGATCGTCTCTTCAGAAGCACCGAACAATCCTCATTTTTAGAACATCTTTGTATATATGCAAATATCTTTGGAATTACAAAATTGGTCTATTGACTTTTAGGAAATGTGCCTAAAATTTAGGCTGAAAATACCTCAAAATGTGTTTGTTTTTTTTTTTTTAATAACAAAAAAATTAAAACAAAAACTGATTGTAATTATTTTTCCAATGTTTCGCTTTTCTTTGTCTTTTTTTTTTACAATGCCTTTTGATTTTTTTTTTTAAAATGAAATTTTTTTTTTTTTTAATGAAATTTTTTTTTTTAATAGAACTTTGAAAGTTAAATCTAATTATGATGGTATTGTTTGGTCATTAAATTAATTGGATCAAATTGTTATAAAACGATAAGTAATTTTGTTTTAATCTCCATTTATAAAATTATAGCTTCCAAAACTTTAAATCTTTTAATACATGACAATTTTCTATGAATTGAAAAGCCAGAAATGACTGTCTATTTGACAGTTTAAATGCTATCAAATTCCCTTCAAATATTTAAAGGTCACAAAGTAATTCTTTTTTTTACTCAACTATTAACTAAAGCTTAGAATGGCTGACTTGTTAACGAATAAAGCAAATTGCATTCTAGTGGGTTTTATTTCATAATTAAATCTCTGGTTCCTCATTGTAAGACATTCACAGCAAGAATTCATCTTCTACCACAACTGCAAAGAATTTTGCTTTTTCCCGTGTCCTTAGCGTTAAAGGAATTTCCATGAACACTTCCCATCTGTGGAAGACATGGGATTGCTTCCATATGGGCGATAACATGGTTGTCTTCAAATCCGATACCAACAAATAATTGCCATAAACCGTTCCCATAAGTAATCAAATTTTATTCATTCCATTCATCATTTTCAATCCCCTAATATTCTTCATCATTCAACTGACAATCTACCCATCTCATTAACCTTTATTCTCGAGTCGCCTTTAGCCTAAATATTTACTATTTAATAAAAGAAAAAATAATAATTCAATGTGTAATTATTAAAGTTACGTTGACGCGATAAATATGCATGCACATGTAAAGTTGTGTCTTAATTTTATTAATATTAGGTATCGCAAACCCGCCAGTTTAGTGTGCGAAAAATGGGTAATTATAGTGAAATTCCCTTCGATTCCAACTTGTGGATAACTCATTTATTTTGGGGATTACGTCGGAATTTTTTTATGGTGATGATTTTCAACTTAATGTACACGATATTCTGTGTCTCTATGCATTTAAAAACAGTCCCATTTACCAATATGGTGGGCTTAATATAGAGTTTGAAGTTGTCTTTCAGGCAAAAAAAATCAAATTTGAAAACTCTAGTGAATGGAATATTTGCTGTATTGTCAAATTGTGTTTCCCTCTGTTTTTACAGTCTAAATGTGTTAGCTGTTGAGAAAAATCTTATATGACAGTCAAAGTTGCGCACCCGTGTCTTTTTTTTGTACATTTTTCAAGAGGTAATGGGATTTTGCTCAATATTTATGCTGGTTTGATCTAATAATTGTTGGTTCCATAATAATAAATTTTTATTTACTACAATATTTATAAAGATTTTTCACTTATTTGAAGCCTGCATTTTTAGTTATACACTGTGAAAATTGGCTTCTGGACCACTAGCACATAAATCGGCAAATTTGTTTAATTTCTAACAAAGTTTGAACGGTAATACTTCAGTGGCTAATTCAGTGGCTGTGGTATCATTGTTTATTTTTTTGCAAAGATTTATGTGGCCACACAATTTTTTTTAATTTTTATTTTTTTTAGATATAATGAAAATAACGTTTGGTTTGATATAGCTATTAATATAGATTAGTACTGTATTTCGTTGATTCAGTTTTGCTAAAATAAATTCTTCTCTTTTCAACAGGTGAAAACCGAAGATGCCGCTGCCAAAGGGAGGCAAGCCTAACAAAATAGTCTATCCCCCAAACTGCAAAGAGGTGTCTGAAGATATTGGAAAAGATGAGCTTGTTCGGAGGCTTAAGGTAAATTTTTGTCTTTCTCTTTTTTTAATTTTTTTTTTATCTACTATCAGTTTTAGCATTTAGGACATGGTTTTCAAGAGTATTTGTCAGACATCTTTGTCAGACATCTTGTGATTGCAGTCACATGTGGGGAACTGACTTTGAAAGCAATCGTCACAAAAATTGCAGATTTTAGATTCCTCAGAGGTAAGGAGTCAGCTGAAAAGAAAATCTAAATCCCACAAAAAAGTTCTTGATTCTCCTTCTTCTGATTACAACTTATCAAATTTTCCTTTCAAAATATTCTATAATTTCATTTTTACATTTTTAAATTTTTTCCATTTTAATATTTCATAAGGAAATGGTCATAAAATATGCTATAATTATTATTGAAATTGAAAACAAAAGTGAAAGTTTTATTACATATTAATGAATGCCAACAAAAAAAATGATAAAAATAAAGTATGCTAATAGTACTATGAAGGTTTTATTATATTTTTTTAAATTGTCTTTGTGTCTGTATGTATTTATAGTAAGCAAGCGAGATCCACAGTTTTTAGTAGTATGGAAATGAATAAATGCGAAAGCTTTTTTTCCATTTATCGCACTTATTCGAGCTTTATGCCTAAGACAAAGGTTGATTTTTATCTGCATTGCTTTTGTTGTAAACGTTAATATTTTATCTAAATAACCGTTCACCATTGCTTAAATCAATAATACAATAAAATCTTTTGAAATACTGTATGTATATATATATATATATATATATATATATATATATATATATATATATATAGAGAGAGAGAGAGAGAACAACAACTTAAACATACACTATTTGTATACCTAATTTGCATAATTATTTTTTAAACAGTTCATAATAAATTAATGTTTGGTGTTATTCATTTGTAAATTTATTGTCCTATTTTTTTTATATATACAATAGTTTTGTCGATATTGACAATGATTAATTGGATCAATTAGGTTTTAAGGACTCCAGAAAAATGCCAAGATGAGAGGAACACATTTGGGTCTTCACCGGTTTCTTCCGGTTGACATTGCCACACACACGTGGACTCTGTAAACAAACCTATAATAATCCTGATTTGTTTGTTTTTTTCTAAGGAGGGGGGGGGGTATATTAAATATTTGTTTTTTTTTTAATGTAGGTGCGTTTTTTCTTTTTACAAAACTTTAATAAACAAACGAAACATCGAAGCATCCAAAATTCTTGTTTTAATACGACTTCAGTCTTTACGGTTGTTTGATTTATAGTTCAATTATTATAATTTTGGATGCTTCGATGTTCTGGTCATTTATTAAAAAGTTTTGTAAATAAAAGAAAAAAGCGCACCTACATTAAAAAATAATATATATATATAATATAAAAATTAATATTTAATATATCCCTCCCCCTTTCCTTCGAAAAACCAAACAAATCAGGATTATTATAGGTTTGTTTACAGCGTCCACGTGTGTGTGTGCGAAGGTCAACCGGAAGAAACCGGTGAAGACCCAAATGTGTTCCTCTCATTTTGGCATTTTTCTGGGGTCCTTAACACCTAATTGATCCAATTAATTAAAGTGATTTAATACAAAAAAGATAAATTACCAAAGCATTTCTTTAAATGTTATGTTCATTAATTTTCAAGAAAGGTAATTTTAATGAAAACTATTAGTTAAAAACTAATACAATAGAATGAAACTAGCTACCGAAACAGTAGCAGAAACTTGCTTTGAAGCGAACTGACAACAGAAGATATTGTTGTTTGGAAGAAACAGC
This sequence comes from Sepiola atlantica, assembly GCA_963556195.1. NCBI lineage: Eukaryota > Metazoa > Mollusca > Cephalopoda > Sepiida > Sepiolidae > Sepiola > Sepiola atlantica. The sequence continues at coordinate 49,561,463 of OY744548.1, forward strand.
TTACCTTGTGGGCTTATATATATATATATATATATATATATATACAGGGTGGGCAAAAATAAGGGTCCTATCTTTAAATTTGAATAACTTCCACAAAATAAAAGTTAAACTCACCAAACTTTATGTGTGTGTAGACTGACCCTTCCGAGAGTTTTTGAAATAAACAAAACAAATTTTAGCCGAAAAAACTTCTTAAAACTTACAAAAACTAAAGTATTGTTTTTTACACTGTTTTGAGTTTTTTAAGCAAAAATAATGTTTTCTAAATGAGGGTACGTTCCTTAGGGCTAATACGGCTCATGCTTGCTTCGGAAGGGGTCCTTTACTTATTCTAAAAAAAAAATTTTTTAAAAAAATCAATAAATAAAAAAGTTATGAATTTTTAAAAATAGGACCCTTATTTTTGCCCACCCTGTACATACATACACTCCCGTCTGTTTTACTGGTAGAATACCCCATTTTAGCCTCCAGACAATGTCGGATCATCAGGAGAGAATACGCACCGTTTCACGACCTTTCTCTCAACAGCTTTTTTTTTTTCGTATCGCCCCCCCCCCCCCCCCCTCACTGATGTGAGGCCCCATTATCTGAATCGCATTTCAATCTAACTGTTCAATGAAATGAAAACTGACTTTTCAACGGCTTAGCGTCTCGCGTGTCGTTTGATAATTCAGCGTCTCGTCTGTTTTTGTTTTTAATGGCTGCGCATCTTATTTATATATAAGAGATTTAAAATGAATGTAAAAAGAATACTTTGAGCTAAATTAATAGCTGCCGGATGGTGGGTAGTCTTTTGCTTGTATAGATATAAAAGACAAAAATGATCTGTTTAAGTTATTAGACCAACAAAGTTCAAAATTGATAGGGGAATGGTCCCCTACTATGCAAGTTGGTGAGGTGCATATCCATTTTTTTTCTGTAGAGAAGTTCCCAAGGGAGCCTTCTCCTTTATTTAAACATCCTAAATGGGGAATATTGAATCAAGATGTTTGTTCACACTACATTTAAATTTCTGCATGTTGGTACAGTCGGTAAACAGGAAGCAGGGAGGGAATTCCAAAGGTAAGCGGCCTGAGGAAAGAAACTATTAGAGTGGAAGGTTTTCTGGCATCTGGGGACCTCTACAGTGAGATTTTGCTGCTAGTCTGGTTTGTCAAAGGGGTATTTATGTTGAAGGGGTACAAGTGCAGTAAATTTATCGGAGCATATTCCGTGCAAGTACTTATCAAATAAGCGCAGGGATGAAACGTTGCGGCGATGGGACAAAGCGAGACCTATTATGTTAGACTTTTTTTCCTACCCTGTCCAAGAGGGAGAGACTAGTGGTTGGTGCACCAGCCCAGATGTGACAACAATACTCCATGCATAGGTGAATGGTGGCTTTATAGAAGTATAGGATACTGGTTGGTGTGAGAAGTTTACTAGCCTGTTAAAGAGCCCACCTTCTTTGCAGCAGACTTGGCAGTATCTTCTGTGTATTTATTCCAATTTATATGGGTGATTTTGATTTTTCACAGTTTTGGAATAGATAACCACTATTTTATTGTTATTTTTTTTATTCCCATTTGAATCCGGGAAATGATTGTTTACGCCCGATGATAACATGTTTCCTTGTGTGATATGTCATAGCCAGTCCATCGTAACAATATATAAATCGGTCTGCTAACTACTTTTAGGTCATTAGGCCAACAAACTTCAAATTTGCTCGGGATGATTCCCTACCTATGCAGGTTGTCGGTGTGTGTGGGGGGGGGGGTATTTATCTTTTTTTGTTGTTAAAAAGGTCCCTGAAGAAGGAGTATGAAACTTCCCAACTGAAATTTGGATGCTTTTTAGAAATAGGTATGCATAGATTTGCAGTTGTGACGTAAGCAGTTCCAACTCTGAACGGAGAAAGCCAAATCAAGTTCTGAATTTTACCGAAATATAAAAAAGGTGCTGTTTCTTAACAGACGACTATTTTTCAATCAATTAGAAAGATCCAGTTTCGACTTTTATGTAATTTTTTAGATATCTTTATTACTTTGGCAACTTTTCATTTGGAATTTTTTGGATACCTTTTCATTTACTAAAAAGGTTAAGTTAGGGTTAGGGTAAAAAAACAAAAAGGACAGTTTGGTTTGTATTGTGTAGAAGTACCTAAATAACATTACAGAATGCACTTACATACAAGATAAAATTAAGTTTCTTATGTTAGATAACTTCTTTGCAAAAAAAAGAGGCTGTTTCATCATCATCATCAACAACAACAACAACCGGTTTATTTGTTGAATCAGGCCACAATTAATCCTCTGATGAGGGTGGAGCCTGATTATTTAGTCTTAATCTAAGTCTTCTCCTCCATTCTTGTCTTTGGTGAGGCCCGATGGAATCCATATCCAAGGCTCTCCTATCACGTTCGATCACATCCTCCCAAGACAACTTGGGTCTGTCAGGGGTGGTCTTCTCTGCTGACACATTCAATTGTTTGGCTTTAGCAATACAGCCATTGCTGCACTCAACGTGCCCCAACCAACGCAGTCTGCTCTTCTGCATGATTTCTGCGAGGCTATTCAAGTTGACTTGCGCGAGTAGATCCCCAAAAGGTATGGTCTGTTCAGACCTCACCAAACAGATCCATCTGACCATTGCCTTGTCATTACAGTGCAATTTCTGTAGGGGTACGACAGAGACAGCCCAGGTTTCGGAGCACACTTCTGACACATGCGGAGTATACACGACCTCTCATGGCTGCTGACAGGTGTTTGTTTGTCAGAATTAGTAGAGTCTCTCTAAGCAGATTTGCAACGTGTAGCTGCCGCGAGTTCACAGCCTCCACCCGATGACAGCGCATCACCAAGGTAACAGAATTCCGTCACTACTTCAAGCTTGTCGTCACCCGTATCCACTTCCGTCAGTGGTCTGCCATCTATTGGCCAGCGCAAACACTTAAAGTGAAGATCTGTTCTGAGAGAGCCCTTTATGCCACTGCACTTTTTGTGGACCTATCCTGAACAGTGGGTGCAGATGATTGAGTTGCTGCCTGTTCCTCTTAGACATATGGCATATGGGTGTTTTCCTCAGTAACCTGAGGTTAGGACCAGCGATCATGACCTTGGTTTTACCCTTGTTGACTCTGAGACCCTTCTCCTCCATGCTACTCTTCCATTTATCCAGACATTCCTTGAGTGATTGAAGTGAAGTATCAACGATCACCAAGTCGTCGGCATATAGAAGCTCTCACAGGCAGCCGGTATGAAATTCTAGTGATAGAGCCTCGAGTACAATGATGAATAGAAGGGGGCTGAAGACATATCCTTGTTGGACGCCTACTTGAACAACAAATTCGTCGCTGTAGCTGTTACTGACTCGTACCCAACTATGTAAATTGGTGTACATAGACATCATCACTTGAACCAGCCACTCTGTAACACCCAACTTCTGCAGAACCCACCAGATGACCGTTCTTGGACACGATCAAAAACTTTTTCCTAAATCTACAAATGCCATGTACAGTGGTTTGTTTGTTGCTAAATGTTTCTCCATGACTTGGCATATGATGAAAATTTTGTTTGAAGTTCATTAACATTCGCCGGTCTCTGAAGGCTCCGGTAAAGCTCTGAATTGATTACATAAGTACTAACATTTTCTTGGATACCTATTCCTAAAAAGTACCAAAATTTGTTTACCTTTAATTTTAATGAGATTTAAACATAGTTACAAAAACTGAAATAAATTTTTTTAATCATCAACAAAGGGGCGTAGCTCTACAAAGTTTTAACTTTCTAAGCCCATAACTGTAGTTGTGTCATCTATTTCCAAATAGTTTTTGCTATAACAGTCAATGTTTTTCATTAATTTGAAGTAGTGTGGGATGGGGATGGCTTCTTGCAAAAGGATCAAAGAGTGTTCCTATTTACTTGTCTCCCCACGAGGTTGGTTCTTTCCACAAGGTCGGTTTTTAATGTGGGGAAAGTCCAGCTCCCCAAAAGGGGACACTTTGGCTTAGGACAAAAAATTTAAAAATTTCCTCAGTCTAGAAGGAGCTCTTATTCACTAAGGACAGAACAGATACTACACTTTGATCCTAGCCAAAGGCTAAGAATGTTTTGTTATTATGAACCCTTCTAGTGGTGTGTGTTCCCACTAGTTTCTGTTTTGTGAGTAATTGTTCTGGCTTGTTTAATTGCCTGTAAAAAAAGGTAAAATCTCATTTTTATTTTTAGGTGAACTAGGTAAGATTAAAAACTTGAAAATCAAAAACTAAAATGAACCAAAATCAAATTCAGTACAAAAAATGAAAATAAACTTATGTAAAATACAGTTTCAGAAAAACTGAGTTTTTAAGTGAAAAAAAGAAAAACAGCTTCTTTACAGAACAATCCCAACTTAAAATCATTAATAAGATTTTAATTTTATCTTATACCGACTTTTTATTGGATATTTATTTATCTCCCCTCCTGCAGGAGGTTAAACAAAAGGGCAAGTGGGGTTTTGAAAAGCCAGCCCACTAAGTGAAGTGTACTCTGGTTAACAAAAAATGCCTGAGCAGCCCCTTCGTCATTCCCTGATAGAGGTGCCTCAGCCGATTAGCAATAAACCCCTTTTTTAGAGCAGGTAAAGCCTGGGAGGGTAAACCTCCTAGGACTAAACAGAACCATACCTCAGCCTGACAGCAACAAAGCCACTGCCTTGACTGATTCTCGATGACGTATCCCCGACTGGTGCGAACAACATCTACTGAAGACAAGTATTATGTCAAGTTTTAGTGAAAACAAACAGGTTATTTTTTTTTTATTGTAAATTTACCAGATTCTAAATATTTTGTAATCTTGTTTTATACCATTTTAAGCTTAGTCTTCTTCATCTTTTATCACTGTCGTCATGCTGCTACCCTTTCCGATTTCTACATCAGCAGTATTTACTTATCCATCCATGTCCACTTTCCACTTTAGCAATGATCTCCACGTCCCAACTCTATTTTGTGTACTACAGTTTCTTAAAATACAGAAAATTGGTCCACCTGAGTAATAAAAAATGAATTGTAATTTCTTTCTTTCTTCCAGATGCTGGCTCGTGTGTTCCAGGATATGGGACAAGATGAAAATGAAAAATATTCCGAGTTAGCACTTCATTTGGCCACGGAGTTCTTCTTTGATCATGCAAGTAAAGATGTCCGTCTTCTTGTGGCATGCTGTATTGCCGATGTCTTCCGTATATTTGCGCCAGAAGCTCCATACAGAGATCCAAATCATCTGAAAGTAAGTCTCCAAAATGAACATGATCCTGCTAGCTGGACCAGTCCGATTTCACAGTATGATTATTTTTTTGAATGGTCGACTTAATAATATATTTGAGTGCTGTGGATGTAGCTATATTTTATGGGTAGAATGATTGAAGACATTTTTTTAATAATATTTAAAATTTTCTCAAATCATTTGGAGGGCGGTATTTTTTTTTAATATATATATATATATATATACTAAAGAGTCACCACTTACCAAGTCCAAAAGCCATTCGAGGATAAGGTTTAATGAGATTGTCAGTTGGATGATAAACAATCCTGTGAGAAGATTGGAAATGATGGCTGAAATTGGCAAAATTTGATTACTTAAGAGGATGGCTTGATAAGTATTTAACATCCGATTTGAAGATGACCATGTTAGGGTCAACAGGGAAGCAGTCCCATAGTATTGTGTTTCACAGATAGGAGGGAGGTTCTTGGAAGGAAACCTTGTTCAAAGAAGTTTTGTTTTAAGTTCACAGAGGAAGAAAGGAAAGTTCTTTGCAGTGGTGATAGACGAGTTCTTGCTGTAAATGTTTTACAGGAGGTAACGTGAAATCAGAGCTCAGTCGAGCATCTATCATAGAAATAGGGATAGAGTAGAGAAAGAGTAGCAACGTGTCTTCTGTGAGAATTCTTAGATAGATTTAGCATACTTTATATTATAATGTGACAATTAAAAGGGACTTAAAAAAAAAAAAAAATTTGAACAAATATTAACTCTCTGAAATATTCGGTTTAAAAATAAAAATTAAAAAATATAAAATAATAACAACTTTAGTAACATCAGATAAATATGAAATTGCATTGCATTAAATTTCTTTGCATATGAGCAAGTTCATGATTCTAAATAGGAAATTACAGATAATATTTATACTAATGTAACAATAAGGTGATTATTACATACGAACTATACCCTACCTGCTTTGTCCAGGACTGTTTTTTTTACTTTCATTTAAAAAAATGTTTAACTATGCTATTTTTTGTTTTTTAATATAATTTTGAATGTTAAATTTAATTTCCAAAGAACACAATTTCATTTTTATTTTTAACTAATAATATACTGAAATAATTGACTAGTTTATAAAGAAACCGAAATGCATTGGTTTTAGTACTATACACTATTATATTTTTGGTTTAAATAAGTAATGTATTTAATAGATTTAAATATAAGAAAAAAAAAGAAGAAAAAATTTAAATGGGAGAGGGGTGTCTAGAGCAGGGATTGAAACCAGGACTCTTAGATCTTCAGTCCAATGTTCAGCCAACTGAGCTATTTAATTTGACCTATAGGTTTTGTAATGTTAAGCCTTTTTAAATTACACTAGCTTAAGGATAGACAATTGCTGCTATCTTGTTACGATGCTATCCATTTGAAAAATCTTCCTAGGTTGATAAAATCTATTTTGAAAGAAATTGAAATAGAATTTTTTTTACTAAGAATAGAGACCAATGATTGTTTTTAAAAACATGAAAAAATATTAACTCTCTGAAATATTCGATTTGAAAATAAAACTAAAAAAACTTTAGTAACATCAGATAAATATGAAATGACATTGCATTCAATTTCTTTGCATCTGAGCAAGTTCATAATTCTAAATAAGAAGTTACAGGTGATAATATTTATACTAATGTTACAATAAACCGATTATTATATATGAACTATAACTACCCTGCTTTGCCCAGGACAGATTTTACTTTCATTAAAAAAAAAAAAAAAATTAACTATCCTATTTATTGTTTTTAAATTTAATTTAATTTCCAAAGAACATAAACAATTTCATTTTTTTTTTTTTTAAATAGTTGACCTGTTTACAAAGAAACCAAATTGTATTTTTGATTTAAATAAATAATGTATTGATAGTAAATAATAGATTAAAATTTAAAAAAAAAGAAAGAAAATTAAGTGGGGGAGGGGTGCCTTGAGCAGGGATTGAAACCAGGACCTTTAGATCTTTAGTCTAGTGTTCAACCAACTGAGCTACTTAGTTTGACCTATATGTTTTGTAATGTTAAGTCTTTTTAAAATTATCCTGGCTTAAGGATAGACGATTGCTGCTATCTAGCAACAATAAGGTGATTGCTATATACTAACTATACCTCCCCTGCTTCTAATTTTTTAACTATGCTGTTTTGTCTTTAGATATAATTTTGAAGGTTAAATTTAATTAAATTCCCATGGGTCACAAAAAGTTCATTTTTATCCCAAACTAACAACAAAATATTAAAATAGCTGACTTTTTTACAGCAAAATGTATTGGTTTTTTATTTAATTTTGATTTAAATAAATAAACTATTGATAGGAAATAATAGATTTAAAAAAATAAAAAAGTGTGTGTGAGGTATGTTAAAACCAGAGATTGAAACCAGATATTCAGTCTGATGCTCAACCAACTGAGCTATTTGGACTGACCATATGTCTTGTAATGTTAATCATTTTGTAATTGGACTGGCAAGAACAGAAACCAATGATTAACAAACAAAAACCCCTAAAAATAACAATCAAATTTGTAGAAAAAATGCTATTCATCTAAAAAATTCAAGAACCCCACTTGCTTTACTTTGTTATGTACTAGCAAAAATATGTGAGCGGAAGGAGCATATTTTTGCTAGCATGGGAGGATGATATGGGGAAATGAACATATACTACACTGACCCCCAAAGGAGGAGGTAATGATTGAGAGTATGGTATCATGATGAACACCCATCACCTCATGGAGGAGTTAATGCCTGGAAGGATGATATCCTGACAACAGAATAGCAGAAAAAAGATGGAGAAAATCATGGAAGGATGGTATTATGAAGAACATATACCCCCTCCCCCCCTAAAAAAACACGAGGTAATACCTGGGAGGATCACCCCATAAGAGGAGAAGGTAATGCTTGTGAGTGTGGTATAATGGGAAAAAAACAGATACTTCATTCATTTGAATTAATGATTTTCTCCTGATGAGATGTTGTTTGAAAGGGTCTAAGAGAGTATTCTCTCCATTTTAAAAAAATTTTTTATTATATAGTGATGGGACGATTACTTGGGAATCGGAACTTTTTGGAGTATCGGTATTGGAATCAGAAAAATTTAAGCCTAATTTACGATTCCAAATTTAAGCCTAATTTACGATTCCAAAAACGATTCTTTTAATTTTTTTTCTTGACAATAAAAAATGAAACAAACCCAATGTATTTATTAGATTGTTTATTTACAACATAAGACTGAGGGTCACAGGAACGGGAATTTAGAACAGAATCAGTAATTGTATCAAAATCGGTGGGGGAAATTTTGGAATCGTCCCATCACTAATTTATATATATATATATATATATATATATATATATATATATCATGGCCATCCCTACTACAGGCCAGGCAATCGTGCAACTGGGGTCTTTTACTGGGGGCCATGTGAATTTTCTTAAATATTCGATATAGAAGTTGCAAACTATATCATCAACTGGTGCGAATCCTTTTTTTTCTTTTTAACCACAATATACAAGTAATGATCTTTTGACATAAGTACAAATTCTCTAAAAAAAATCCAACATTGAAATAAAAATTCTTCATTGAAATATGCAGTTGCCTTTGTTTATTCAAAATGACCTGTCTCTTCATTTATAGGAATTTGTCAATAATTGTAAAATTTATCAATTAGCTCATTGTGGTTCTTATTATTTGGTATGTAAAACACATAAAAACATCAAACTAATCTCACAGAGGAATTTTACCTTTGTTTGCAACTTCTATATCGAATATTTAAGAAAATTCATGTGGCCCCCCAGTAAAAGACCCCAGTTGCACGATTGCCTGGCCTGTAGTAGGGATGGCCATGATATATATATATATATATATATATATATATATATATATTATCATCATCATCATAATATGTTAGAGTATCCATTCCGTCAAATAAAGATAGAGAGAAAGGTTGTTCTTTTTATTTTTTCGTTTTTTTTTTACTAACAAAATATTAAAATAGGTGACTTGTTTACGAAGAAACCGAAATGGTTTTAACATTTACACTATTGCATTATTTAAATAAATGTATTGATAGTAAATAATAGATTAAAGAGGGGCAGATGCCGAGATCAGGGATTGAAACCAGGACCTTTAGATCTGAAGTCTGATGTTCAACCAACTGAGCTATTTGGTCTAGCCAATGTGTCTTGTAATGCTAAGCCTTTTCTAATTGTACTGGCTTATGATTAGACAGCTATTGTTTCTGTACCTGCTATTTAGTTAAGATGGCGTCCATTTGAAAAATGTTTCAAGGTGGATAAAATCCATTTTGAAATTGAAGGAAAATACAATCTTGACAGATCAGAATCAAATATGTATTTTGTAGAAAAAATGCTATTAAGCACAAAGCTTCAAGAAAGACAATTGCTTTACTTGCGATACCGGCGGTTTCAAGTCAGCAAGGATTAAATTAATGAATCTCACCGGCTATCGTCAGTCACGTTTGAAAAGCTAAGGAGGTCATGTGCCAATCTGGGATAAATGTACACTATTTTTCTGAAAATTAATTAGTTTTTTTTTCTCTTTTAGGTAGTTAAATCAGTGGGTTTTATTCAGAAAAATTATAAAAATTAAAATAAATAAAAGGGGATATTCCCTCTGAATTGGGTTGAGTGACGGAAGAAAGGGTAAGAGATCAAAACAAACCACCAAATTCAGTTCTGAAACAATAGCCGCTCCCTCTGAAAACCAACCTACGGCCCCTACGGATTCAAATAGTGTGAAAATTCTCTTATTCCTTTTCTTCTCTACATTTAACGTCACTTTTCCCTCATTCAGGGGTCAGACGTCTTCTGATATTACACAAACCCATTCTCCAACTCTCATCGTTTAGCGGGTCAGCAATTTTAGGGCATTAAATTAGTGGGTTTATTTCGAAAGAATAGATAAATCAATAAGTCGAAATAAAATAGGGCTATATTATCTGGGGATATGGCGTTGGGAAAACACAACAAAAACAAATCAGGGGGGGGGGGGCTTTTTCAGATTCATATAAAAATGAATAATTCAAGATTTTTTTTCTTGGGTTGGATGAGAAATCCGAGGTATTCAAATGAACATATAAATGATTACATATCCTTATAAATTAAATTCCCTTAGAACATATATAAATAAATAAAATTAAAAAATTAAAAATATATATTTCAGAGTGATCTTAGGCACTAATATAAATATAAATTTACAAATCTTAGAAATTGAATTTCTTTAAATAAAATATAATTAAATTAAAAAAATAAAAACACCCAAAACAGAAATTTATCTGAGGTATTCTACACAATCTATTACAAACCAAAATTTAAAATTAAAAAATCTAGAACCAGCAATTAGAAGCAACAACATCTTAAAAGAACCTGGATACTAAAATTACCCATCATATTTACATATCTGGATCTTTAATATAAAAAGGTCTTGAAAATCACCCCGAACAACCAAAATCTTTTAAAGCTCTAAAAACTTTAAATCTGCTACAATATTAAATTTAAAAATTAAAACCTCTAAACAATGTTAAAGGCCTTCAAATTTCTTAAAATATTTCTAAACACCTAAACCGTAAAAAAAAAAAATTCTCCTCCAGAATTTTATATCTTTTTATGTTTGCTTTTGTTTTTTTGTTTTTTTTTTAACCAAAAAAAACTATTATTAAGTCTTCTAAAATTACAAAGAATCCTAAATTGTTTTAAAGGAATCTTTTAAAAAGAATCCTGTAACATCATTTAAGATACCTCAAATCTATCTGAGGTATATTAATTTGAAATTCTAAATTGGTTATCTAAATATTTTCAGGAATATGCAAGAAAGATAAATTAGAAAAGTATATATACATAAAACCCTAAATTACCTGAAAACAATCTCAGATGTAATGAATAACCTATTCTAAAACTAAATTTTAATCTAGGCCCATCTCCAAAAAGCAATTAATCACCCTTAAACTACTTTGATCTTTAAATCTTTTAATGGGGGGGTTAAAGGAAAGGAAGGGAGGAGTAGGTAGAGATGGGTGGGAATAAGGGTCTTAATTCTATTTTATAATATATCTATTTTTAAATCTCTGTTCCTATATTTATCTATTGTAGACCTGACTTATCTGGTAAACCTAGTACTGGTATCCGCTTGGTCTTTTTTTAAAAAAGATTTATGGCGTTTAGTGTGACTAGTTTATTACAAGTGCCTGTTTTCTATGGATACACCCCTTGAAAACCTCCCCTCTCTTGTTGATGCAGTTCTTGTTGCGATCATTTATAGCTTGTAGGATATGATATTTCTCCGATCCACAAACAATGCAGAAATTCGAACTTGAAGAGTATGCCAGTTGCTTCTCTACTAATTTCCATTTGATAGTGAAGGGGATCCTCTCATCTTTCAATTGCCATACTTGGGTCACAAGTGTCGTGTTTGCTTTGTCTCTATATTTAAAGGTGTATCTATGCGCATATAGTCTCGGAAGGTTTTTTGAAAACATTTTAAATAATTGAGCAGTCTGTTGGATTGAAACCACGACCTGTGCCATTGCTTGACCGAGTCATGACTTGGTCGTTGAAGTTTTTCTCGCCTGCTTTTCCTAGCTTATCCTCAATTGAGATGTGTGTACATCTGTTTATCAAAACAGCCCAACTACTGTATATTTGTAAAGGATTTTTAAATTTTTTTTAGAATATATTTCTAAAGAGAGACCCCAAAGAGGCATAACTATCAAATAATAATTTGAGTACACTGTTTTTGCCCCGTGTTAAAATAATGAAGAAAAAAAACCCATTATACTTCAGATGTTGCTTCATCTGACTACAGTTTATTCCGACCAATGCAGCACTTTATGGAAGGTCACTAATTCGATGAAGTTGAAGAAGCCTATTTTGTTTGTTTTTTAATAAGTTTATACATAATTATTATTTTGACAAAGTGCACAAACTTTTTCCTCGATTTTTAAATTTTAGCTTAAAAAAAGCTACTTCACCTCCATAAGATTATTATGCCACTTACACATTTTTCTCGGTATCATATTCTAGATAATTCAATTATAATTAAATTGCTTTTAACTCTATTTCAGGAAATTTTCATGTTTTTGGTAAAACAGTTACGAGGACTTGAAGATCCGGAATCTCCATCTTTTAAGCGGTATTTTTATTTACTCGAGGTAAGTTGTCTATTTATTATTCAGGTAAGTTATTAGTTTGAAATGTGTCGAATCTAATCGAGTCAGATAAGTTTTATTTTATGAGAGAAAATAAGTCAATAAACTTTGTAGTGACTGTTTTATCAGGAATATTGATTATTGAATATAGAAGTTTTTTAATGATTATTATTTTAGGAAGTATTTTTATATCCTGTAAAAATATGATGCACGACTTTTCTACTATCCTCCTGCTGATGCTGGAGAAGTCTGAAATCTCCTTATTTGTCCTTCTGGTGCATATTCCAAGGAGAACTCTGTGTCCCACAAATATGGATTTTCAAAATTGTCCATAATCAATTTTGGGAAAAAAAAAAAGAAGAAAAAAAAAGAATGGAAATATAGTCACGATGCTGATGCTATGCAGTTCGGATTTGTACCAGGTCGAGGCACAACAGATGCAATCGTCATTCTGCGTCAAATGCAGGAGAAATACATTGGGGCGGACGTAGAATCGAGGAGACAAACTCTCATTCTAACATTTAAAACTACTTTATTTATCATCTTCGTAAGAATAATGGAAGTTTGTGGCTGCTGAACGGCTACGAGCGGTACTCAGAAATCCAGTGGATAAAGGCAGGAGGAAGGGGTGTTAGTAACAGGATAATATGTCCAGAAGTCTGGACGGAGTAAAAAGTTTGAAGGTTCATATAAGAAAATGTTCTGAGTACGTACGTACGTTTGTTGTTGGAAGGGAGAATGTGTCCAGGGTAAAAGAGAGTTACGTGTGCGTCGCTCTGTGTGTGTATGAGTTGAACCGGGTAAACAACCTCCTCCTCCAACAATGCATGTACAGGAACGCCAGAAGCAAGGTACGGGTATGAGTTCAGTGTAAATGTTGGAGTACATCAAGAATCAATCCCCAGTTCCTTGTTGTTCATTGTTGTCCTTGAGGTCCTCTCCAATGAGTTCCGAACAGTGCTCATGGAAACTACTGTATGCCGATGACTTGGTCATAATGGCAGAGGCAATGAACGAGCTGGAAGAAAGATTGAAAGTATGGAAGAATGGCATAGAAGCAAAAGGTATGAGGGTCAACACTGGAAAGACAAAGGTAGTGGTTAGTTGCCTAGAACTCTAGTCTTTGAAAGACTCTGATATCATGTGCGGTACGTAGAAAGAGGGGTTAAGATCAATGCGATACAGTACAACCACTGCACAAAAAGTGCAGCGGAGTGCATGGTAGGCTCACACCAGATCCAGACTTCATATGTAAGAGATGTCTAGAACTTGCACGCCCAATTATAGGCCGCCCTTACACAGAAGTTGAAATAGGCAAGAACACCCTGCGAGTGGTAGACTCCTTTTGCTACCTAGGAGATATGCTGAGTACTGGCGGTGGCTGCGAACTAAGTTCGATCATCAGAGTCAAGACAGCTTGGGGAAAATTCAAAGAACTTCTCTCAATCCTAACATCCCGAACCATCCCAATTATTACCAGGGGTAAGGTCTATGATAGGCCTCACTTGCTCGACTCCAGAGAAATAACAGGGCAATGATTAGGTGGATGTGCAATGTAAAGCCGGACCCGATCCAGAACATTAAGTCAAACACTCTACTTGAGAAATTGACCATCCCAAAACTTGATGTCCTAATAAGGGCAAACAGTCTTCGCCTGTTCGGGCATGTTGAAAGAAGCACATGCAGAGACTTAAGGTTGGACAGCAAAAATAAAGCTGGGCGCCCTAGGAAGACATGGAAAGAAACCATCAGACAAAAGCGTAAACAGTGGCAAATGGACACAGTCAATCCCCATAATCGTGAGCACTGGAGACTTAGCATAAGTTCAACCAGACAACGTCGAACCTCTTGTCAAAAATAAAATAGACAATAAATCTGGATAGTAAGTGATTGAGTGAATACTGACAAAAAAAGTAATAGGAAAGTAGGCACAAAATTAGTAGTAGAAAATTGTGAATAAATATTGTTCACACTTTGTGTGTGTGTGTGTGTGTGTGTGTGTGTGTGTGGTTGTTCATGACAATGAAACATTCTGAAAGTAGGTAAATTGTATTTAACAGGATGTACTTTTTTGTATATGTGTGTGTGTATATATATATATATATATATATATATACAAAGTATACCGAGCAATCATCCTAACAGCCCTACTCTACGGCTGTGAAACTTGGACGCTTTATAAAAGACATGAAAAACAGCTGAATGGCTTCCACCTCAGATGCCTCCGTAATATTCTCAACATCCGCTGGCAAGACAGAATTCCTGACACAGAAGTCTTGGAGCGTGCGGGGCTCCATACCGTCACCACCATAGTCCACAAAACCCAGCTTCGGTGGGCAGGCCATGTCTACCGCATGCCTGACGGCCGAATCCCCAAACAACTCTTTTATGGGGAACTCAGCCAGGGAGAGCGGACTGCAGGAGGCCAAAAGAAACGATATAAAGACTGCCTGCGAACCTCCCTCAAGGACTTTGACATCAACCCCCAGTCTTGGGAGAGTCGCGCTGCAGAACGCTCTGCTTGGCGCTGTGCCGTCAGCCTGGGAGCCGATAGGGCAGAGGATCAACGCATGACCCACGACCGGCAGAAGCGCAGGAGGCGAAAGGAGAGAGCTGCCGGTCCACAGCCTGTCGATGCCGCCTTCACGTGTCCAGAGTGTGGAAGAGTCTGCCGAGCACGGATTGGCCTCATCAGCCATCTCAGGACCCACCGACCCCCGACGCCAAACTGATTGATACCTTGGTCATCGTCGACTTCGACGGACGAGCAAGAGAGATATATATATATATATATATATATATATATATAAATAATAATAATCCAGGTAAAACATCCACAGGGTAGTAATCCAAAGAATTTCAACCGGGTTTATAAAAAGTGTTTAATATCAAATAGAGCTTTTATATATGATTATTTTTATTTACACAGACATGTACAAAATCTGCGACACTGGCATGTCGATGTTATCGATCAATAGCTATTATAAACTGAGATCTCATCAGGCAGAGTTAGAATCCGATCTTAACATTAGACCATATTTGGAAAGAATTCTTTCCAAATGCCAGTGTCGCAGATTTTGTACATGTCTGTTTAAATAAAAATAATCATATATATATATATATATATTTGTAATTTTTTTTATTGGTGATAGTAGCTGTCAGCTTTTTGTCTTTTTTGTTTTTCACTTCCTAAGTAATAAAGATTAATGCAGAAGTTTGCAGTTTTATTCGCGTCAGACTATAGACAATGCTATCAAAGGTTCGATCCTTGTACAAGTTAGCCATGCTGATGACCGCTGATAGCCAGAAACACGTGTCCATGGATTACTTTCATGTATCTATAAAATTAATAAAAATATATATAAACAAAAAATATGTCCTATAAAGTTAAGAGCGACTAAAAATGCAATCTTCTGCATTAATCTTTATCACTTAGGAAGTGGAAAACAAAAAAGACAAAAAGCTGACAGCTACTATCACCAACAATAACAAAAATACATAACTTAAATATTTAGGGGATAAAAATCATACATATTTCTGGGCAAGGCGTCATGGTCCTGTGGTAAAACTCCAGACTATAGATAATGCTATCAAAGATTCGATCCATGTTCAAGTTAGCCATGCTGATGACAACTAATAGCCAGAAACACATGTCCATGGATTACTTTTATGTACGTATAAAATTGATAAATATATATATATATATAATGTTGTTTGGCACAAGACAAATGAAATGAACTGTAAAAAATATATCTCACAGAAATGTTATGTTTTTGGAAATGTGAAAAAATAAAATAAAAACATGGTTATTGGAATATAATATGAACCTGACATATATATATATATATATATATATATATATATATATATATTATATAAGGAAAAGGAGAATAAAAAATATGATATATACCTTTATCATG
This sequence comes from Sepiola atlantica, assembly GCA_963556195.1. Classification (NCBI taxonomy): domain Eukaryota; kingdom Metazoa; phylum Mollusca; class Cephalopoda; order Sepiida; family Sepiolidae; genus Sepiola; species Sepiola atlantica. The sequence continues at coordinate 49,577,791 of OY744548.1, forward strand.
AAGAGTTGATTCTCGATATACGATATAGAGCCATTATATAAACGAGTAAATGATGAAAATAAAAATTGTGTAAAATACAACATGTATTAAGTCATCAATTGTTCAAAACAAGGTGTTTTAAATAACTTCCCCGGATTTTTTGACAACTTTGGATGCCAATATTCTTCCCTAAAACAGGATTGGATTTTACCGTACCTCGAATCTGCTTCTACAAACACTTTTAGTACCTTCAACGGTGAACTTTTACCGATATTTTCTACATTTTCTTAGTACACTTTATATTTTCTTTATTTTTATATCTTTTCAAATATTGATATACAGGTAATTTCTCTTTTAGCAACTTATCTGTCTACTCTCCTTTGATAAGATATCATTCTTTGAAAATCCATGGTTTAAGGAAGGAATAATAAAAAAAAAAATTCTCTTATTTAAAACCCCTTGTTTTAAACACTTTATGACTTAATAGATATTGTATTTTGTACAATTTTTACTCTCATCATTTACTTGTTTATATATATATATTTATATATATTTATATATATATATATCTACAGACACATTTTTCGTCGTCTCCATGACTCATCAGCGTGGCTAGATATAGCCAAATTGGGACCCCAGTGGTTGGCATCTAGTGCTAAACAAACAAAACTGGTAGTGGGAGAAATTATATTTTATTTAAATGAATCTATTCATTTATTTATATATATTCAGTGCAGAGGGTCCACACTGGATATCTCTCTGTATGGTGGAGGGTGAAATCCAGTGCCTACCTGTTGTGCAGGATAAACGTATAAGAAATTTTTTTTTTAATCCTATTTAAAAAAAATAATTTCATTTTGTAAAAATTCATCAGCATGCACTCACTTCCAGTTAAAAAAGAAAAAAATGCTGATCTGACATCCATAAACAGTAAAGACAACTTTAAAAATACACACATTTTTGTTTTAAAGAACGCAAACATTCGAAACAAGATGTTTCAAAATAAAGCTATCTCCACAAATGACCAGTAAAACGAGAGAAAAATGTCTTGTTTTGAAAAAGATGTTTATGTTGAAAGCTTAGTTATTAAAATAAATTATTTATTTAATAAAAAAAATAATACACATAGTTTTACAAATTTTAAACCAAACAATCTTAAAAATATGTTTTAAAAAGTGTGACTATATTTCAAGATTCAAACACGCTAACCAAGGTGATTATGCCCAGACTTTCTTCTGAATCCAGAAAAATGAGAGAAAGAAGAAAACTTCTTGTTTTACTGCAGATATCCTAATGGTCATCTCTAAACACATATACCATACACTGAACAAGGCTAGTGAAGCTAGGCGGTAGCACTTGATATATTCAGTGTTAGACACCCCATCGGCAGAGAAGGACGTTTGTTTGTTGTTTTTTTTTACTCGCGACCATCGCACGAGTATATTTCAAAAGGATTCTTTATTTTGATTAATTCAACAAAAGCGTTGTTTTCCTTCTTTCGCCAGGTAAAAAAAAAAAAATATTTAACGACATTTCGGGCACGTCTACTTCACTTATGTGTCACTATTTTGTTCATACAAGTGGAATTCTTGTTTTATACTTCACCAACAACATCTTGATAAGCAACTCACTGGTAATGTATGACATTTGTACATGCTTAAGTAGAAACGACATCAACCCTAGTTAGATGGGAACGGTGGAGGTCTTGGACTGCCAAAAGTGTTCAAGTTGGTAAAGGATAGGCATCCAGCCGTAAAATTGCCTTAAATACAATGTCTAGTCGAAATACAGCAGGAAAAAAGAAAGGCAGTGCTAGTAGCACTAATGCTGCTGGTAATGTCTTGGGCTTCGTAGATCCCAGGATACGTGAATCTTCAGGGCCTATGGATTCCATCAAGCCTTGCCAAAGACAGGAGTGGAGAGGAAGACTTAGATTTCGAGACTAGACAATCAGGCCCCACCCTCATCAGAGGATTAATTGTGGCCTGATTCAACAAATAAACCGGTTGTTGTTGTTGTTGTTGTTGTTGTTGTTGTAGACAAGGTCTGGCATGATGGTTTTCTATTGAAAATTAATTTGTATAACTGGACGAATATTTAATATAATCAGATCCTTCTTAGCCAAAAGAAAGATCCAGGTTGTCCACGACGGCCATACATCTAAACAATACGACATTAATGTGGGTGTGCTCCAAGAGTCTATCCTTGGACCATTATTGTTCTTGATTTTCATAAACGACCTCCCTGATGAAATTGTGTTTGCGATGGGTATATTCTCGACGTAGGCAAAACAAAAACACACATGGTCAAATCCTTAGAAAATTACCTCCAGTCTGTAGCGGAATGGGAACATAAATGGATAGTATACATTTAATGCTTAAGACAAAGCTCCTTTCCTTTAACAATCATAAAAAACCCTTTTTAACCATTAGTTGTCATGGCTAGTAACACTAACCCACCCGAGAGTCCATCATTCAAACTCCTTGGCCTAACATTCACATAGCAATACACATGAAAAAATTGAAATTTCTTAAAATATCTCAATAATCACATATATAGAAAGAGCTTGATGATCTAAGAAAGAATCTTAAAAATTTTTTTTAATCTGGCTAAAAATAATAAAGTTATGACTATTTTTTGCCCCGCACGGTTGGATATTTTTCCCTCTTTAAGATCGTATGTGTTTCATCATATTTTTTACACTAATTTTTCAGTAAAAATGTTATATCTTTGTTAAAACACAAGATTAAGCAATGAAATTTATCATAAGTGTATGCTTGTGCAAGTAATCAGAATATGCCATTGAAAATCTCCAGAAATTAAGTTTTCAAGTAATCTGCAGTAAATGCAAATAAATATGCTGCAATACCATGTATCCATCTTAAAAAAGAAGTTAGTTAAGAACTCAGTTAAATTGTAATACATTTGATGTACAAGAAACTGAAATCTTTCATCACATAGTTCAGAAATTTAAAAATAAATTAAAACTTCACAATAGTTCAATCTGGGCAGCACTGGATAAATATAGCTATATAGGAACACGCACGTACACAACACGTAAAATATATCTTTCCAACCTATTAATTTTGTTGTTTCCGTATTGATTGTTTTTGTTTTATATTTCAGAATTTAGCTTGGGTAAAGTCCTTCAACATTTGCATTGAACTTGATGATAGCCAAGAGATTTTCTGCCAGTTGTACAAACTAATGTTTTCTATCATCAAGTAAGATTTTTTTGTTTTTGTTTTCTATCGATTACTTTGTGCCGCTCAACCCCTTCCACTCTCAATCAAGAATATCTGCATCAAAAACTTGACTAATTTTTAAAAAATTCTCTCTATATATACATAGATATATATTGGAAATGTGGAAAGAACAGATCTTTGTGCGACTTCTTAGTTTAGTTAGATTCAAATCTAGTCTTAATTCACAAACTAAAAAGTTGCACTAAGATCTGTTCTTTCCATATTTGGTCCCCCGATTTATAAAATCAGGGGACTTATGTTTTGAGGCATGTTCGTCCGTCCGGATTTTTCTCCGCAACCATCTATTGAATTTCTCTGAAATTTTGCATGAAGTTGTAACTTTGGTCAGGTTAGAAAGTGACATTCTCCAATTTTTGAAAAAAAATCTGGTTAGCCCCCCCCAAGGGGTCAAAAGGCTCCGGAATGACATTTTTTTCCTCCATAACTTTTCATCCACCCATTCAATTTCTCTGAAACTTGGCCAAAATGTGGAGGCAATTGTTCCTAATAGAAAATAAGTATCGCTGACCTTGGAAAAAATCTGGTTCGCGCCCCCAGGGGGTCAAAAGCCCCCAAAATGGCAAAAAATTACCCTTTTCTCCCATAACGTTTGATCCATCCATTCAATTTTTCTGAAACTTGGCCAAAATGTAGAGGCAATTGTTCTGGATATAAAATGAGCATCCTTGACTTCAGAAAAATTCTTGTTCGCGCCCCCAGGGGGTCAAAGGGGGGTCAACAATGCCCCAAATTGCCCAAATTTATTGCATTTTACACTCGCCACATCAAGTCACATCGAGAGGGAGACCACGCACGCGCGGCTTGTTCCAATACGTATATATCAATGTATCTCTGCTTAACTTTGGTGATCTAACGAGAACGAGTCTGTCGAATTGATGATGCCGTACATTGTTTAATTACAAGTTCTTGATTGAGGATTTTATTTCATATAGCTTTGGAAACCTATAGCGTCTATCTCTATTCTTTCTAAACTCTACATATCCTCTTTTTTTTTTTTCCATTATTTTCCAATGCTGTTTATCCAATATTGTCTGTTCATTGAAAGAATATAACTGTCAAAAAAATAACTAAAATGGACGACTAGTTAGTTGCAAATTCTTGATTATGGTACAAAAAATCTTATAGTTTAATTATGCTTGGTATTTGAAGTTGATGAAGACCTTTCCCAACTAATTGGGCTTCATGCATACCTATATTTATTCATGATAAAACTTTCAGTATTTTTATTCTCAAATCTCTATCATCATATTCACTTTGTCTGTTTTCCATGCTGGCATGTGTTGTACAGCTTTTAGAAATTGACTAACAGTATCACAAACTAGATTTTTCTCTCAAATCAATCTTTATCACTTCCTCCCATATTTTCCTTAGATTTCTCCTGTCAACTGACTCTGCTACGTCAACTGTTCTACATCTAACCCAAGCATTCTTTCATCGTGGCCAAACTAACAAAATCTTCTGTTCTGCACACATCTCTTTATACTGTCCAGATTTAATCTTCCTCTGATGTCATCAGATCTAAGCCTGTCTTTAAGACTCACATTGCGCATCCATTGTATCATTCTCATATCATTTCACTCCATGCAACACATATCCTCAACCCTCACTGACCAGGTTTCACTTCATACATCATCACACTTCGACACATGCCCGACAGACTCTTCCCTTGATTGACAGTGTATTTCTATCATAATATCTATTTCCTCCATGAACATCCTCAAAACCACCAGATGTCTGCATTATTTGTTTATAGATTCTAGTGTAACTGCTGACTTAACTAGTCACTTCAAGAAACTGGCTTCAGTTTGAAAAGTTTATTTATTTTATTTTTACAGTGAAAAACATTCAGCTAAAGTACGAACTTTCATGCTTGATATGATGGTACCTCTTATTACTGAAGCGGATACGGTTTCACAGGAATTATTGGATACCATTCTTATCAATCTCATTGAACCCTATAAGGTAATGTTTTCTTTTACATTCTAATAGTCTTGTCCATTAAGGATTTGGTGAGATTTTTCCTATTTTGTTGTAGGTTTGCTATTCAATTGTTGTTTATGGCAAACATATATATATATGGGTATGTAAGGTTAGTGGGAGAAAACCCCAGCAGAGTGCTCCATTATTAAGAAAATGAAAAAAATAAGAGCGTAATATTTATTTATATATGTATAGGGTGGGCAAAAATAAGGGTCCTATTTTAAAAAATTTATAACTTTTTTATTTATTGATTTTTTAAAAAAAAATTTTTTTTAGAATAAGTAAAGGACCCCTTCCGAAGCAAGCATGAGCCGTATTAGCCCTAAGGAACGTACCCTCATTTAGAAAACATTATTTTTGCTCAAAAAAACTCAAAACAGTGTAAAAAACAATACTTTAGTTTTTGTAAGTTTTAAGAAATGTTTTTCGGCTAAAATTTGTTTTGTTTATTTCAAAAAATCTCGGAAGGGTCAGTCTACACACACATAAAGTTTGGTGAGTTTAACTTTTATTTTGTGGAAGTTATTCAAATTCAAGTTATTCAAATTTAAAGATAGGGCCCTTATTTTGGCCCACCCTGTATTACAGAAGATCAGAATAACATCGGTACCGTCAGTTTCAAATCCAAACAACGGTCCCCTTTGGATTTGAAACCGATGGTACCAATGTTATTCTGATATTTTATAATACACACATATATAATCAAATCGTCTTTGTAACTTATTTGTGCGTGTGAATAGAAAAATAAAAAGATGGAAACGTGGACAAACACTAGGTTAAACAGTGATTAAAGTAGCCATTTTTTTTCCTCCCATACTTCTAATTTATTTCCCCCTTACCTTTTTTTCTTTTTCACTCTTTTTTTTTTTATACTTTAAAGCAAATATTATAAGAGTTTCTAGAATTTTTCCTTTTGTTCCTCCACCCCTCCATGGTTTAAATATCCAAATCTGAGTCATATTGGCTCACCCTTATTGTCGTCTACTTTATTCCGTTTCACTGAGCCTCTACTTCTCCCTTCCACGGTGGTACTACAACCCTAAATTCTCAAGTTTCACTCCCCCCCCCCCCCCCCCCATGACTATCACTTCTCTTTTATTCCCCCCTTCTCATGAATTTGTCTCTTGTGCAAAAAGTATCAGAAATATCATCTATTCACTTTAAAAAAGTTTCTGTTAATAAAAGAAACAAAATATTGTGTTTCCCCAAAATAAGACAGGACTTCTATTCATTTTCATTACAAAATATGACACTAGGACTTATTTTCAGAAGATGTTTAATTTTTCATATATTGAAAAACATTACGAAATAGAAAATTATTTAATTAAAGAATTAACAATGATTCATTCAAAAATGATCATATTATCCTTTGGAATGTTATCTTCCCTATTTATGTGCCTCCTAGGCACAAGGTCAGTTTTTTAATGTGGGAAAATTTAAAAAAAAAAAAAACAACAAAAAACGGGCACTCTGGATTGGGACATAAATTAAAATTTTTAAAATTGTCTCAGTCTAGAAAGATTTCTCGGTGATGGAAGCACATATGAAAAACACATTTCCAAATAAAAACTCTTGCTTATACTTACGTATCAGGTAAAAATAAATATCCTTAAAAAAAAATTAGGAAAAATTATTGAGTAGATTTTTAATAAACGTAAAAATGTTATCATATTTTTCTGGATCCATGGACCCTAGCGTAGTGCAGGTTCAAGAGTAACGTAATACAGGAGAAGTAATTATGTGTAATTTCGTCACAACTTCTCCGGAAAATCTTCTTAAGTGCGATCTGCCCAATACAAAATATGATAAAATTTATTTTTACGTTTATTAAAAATCTACTCGATAATTTTTCCTAATTTTTTTTTTTTCTAGGATACTTATTTTTGCCTGCTACGTAAGTATAAACAAGAGTTTTTAATTGGAAATGTGTTTTTCATATGTGCTTTCATCTATATAAGCACCGATTTCTCCCTTCACTGATCGAGGACAGAAAAGATGAAGTGTAGTATCAGAACAGATACTACACTTTGCTCCTAGCCAAAAGGATGTTATTGTCTGTCAAGTCAGTGGATTCCAAAATTCCTAGTTTTTTTTGTATGACTCTATTTTCTACAGAGTTATCTCCCCCCCGAAAAAACTTTATCATGTCAAGCAATAGAGGTTTTGTTAGATAAGAAGTTTTTATCCAGGTAGCCTACTGGCTAAGATCAAAGTGTAGTATCTGTTCCGATGGATACTGCACCCCATAGACTGGTATTGTCTTGGCCTTCGGGGCTTGATTTACGCCGGTCTATAGGACGGTCCTGTGCAGTTCTAGGAGGTCCACCCTCCCAGGCTTCGCCTCCCCTCTTTGGGGAGGAGTAAGTTTATTGCTTACTGCCTGAGGCGCCCCTACCGGGGAATGCCGACGGGGCTGCCCAGGTAATTTTTAAATGGCCAGAGTGCTCACCTCTCGAGCACTGGCTTTTCAAACCCCACTTTCCCGACCCGACCTTGGGTCACATCTTACTTGTGGGAGTAAGATAAAACTGGCCTTGTGCCTAACTCCTGGAGAGGAGTAAATAAATACTCATAGTGTATCGGAAACACAGTTGTCTATTACCTAAGTAAGTCAGGATCTCTTGTAGTCTGAGCTTCACAAATCTTCCACACTCGTTTGTTTTCAGTGTTATTCATTTCCATGCGTAAATGGTCTTTAAATGTAATATGGAATGGTGGATAAGCATGACAACAAACTCATAAAAATAAGGACACAAACACATCATTAAAGCAAAACCAAGATATTGCGGTCTATTCAGATCATAGTCATTTGATGTAGATAAGCTTTATAATTATAATAAAGCTTATCTACATCAAATGACTAAGATCGTCTGAATCGACCAAAATATTTTAGTTTTGCTTTGATGATGTGTTTATGTTCTTATTTTTACTAGTCTGTATATATGCTTATCCACTATTCCATCTAGTAAACATTCCATTTCGTCTGAAATTTCATTTCACGTTTTAAACTCTCCTAGTGTATGTAGAATTTGGTATATTCGGACTACTGTTCTCATCTTGGGTGTTTTTATCACAACGTTTCGGCTGATGTAACCTCCAACCTTCTTCAGGTGTACCTTGTCGAACTCGGGAACCTGGACGGAATTTCGAACGGAACCCTTTATTCCCTAGTTCGACAAGGTACACCTGAAGAAGGTCGAAGGTTACATCGGCTGATACGTTGTGACAAAAACACCCAAGATAAGAACGGTAGTCCGAATATACGAAATTCTACAAATTATCAACCCTCATCTCAAAAATTCCGAAACATAATATCCTCGTGTAATATCCAGAGTCTGAAGATAAGCAGCCATTCCTGCAGAAATCTTGATTTGATCGTGTCTTCTTTCTGCAAAGAAAGTTCTTCATGCGATACCGTTATTTTTACTTGCCCCAAAAAGATATTTTGAAAAGGATAGCGTACACTGCAACAAAGTCGTTTGAAACTATATGAAAAGAATTTTTATTTATTTCTTCTTTCTGTCACTCTCAACTGGGGCTTATATTAAGGGGAGGGCTTATATAAAAATCATATTAAAGAATCACGTTCGGTCTAATGATGGGATTTTGTTTTGCGGCTTATTCACTTTGACATTTATTTTTTATTTATTTTTATTTAATTTATATGTATCAATGTTATAAAGAAAAGACAAAAACGTATGTGTGTGAGTTTGCGTTATCCACTTTTCCCATGCCATGCTGACCGGCAACAAAAATTGCTGATTCTAACTGAAAGGTACGAAAATAAAAGGTAGTGCTTATTTATATTGAAATACATGCGAAATATGGCAGTTCAAAATAAATTAACAGGAAAACTTATGAATATACTGACTTATCAGTGAAAAATATTAGTGTACACCAAAAATTACGAAAAATAAGCACGTTGAATTTTAATAAAAAATAAAATTAATTTACTATTTGGAATCAACAAACTTTGAACAACATTCACGTCAAACCAGCACGTTGTAAAATATTATCTCCCTTCTAATATGAAGACGGCAAGCAGTCTTGTCGTTGGGAGTTCATTGACTCTGAATAGTAATTTTATTTTTTACTAGCTGATCTGTGGCACGGAAATGTCGAATAACTCAAGAAATTCCTTGCCAAATCTGTAACTATTGAATTATTTGGTGCTTATGATTGACCAGCGCGACCCCAGACCCCACAGTGTTAATGTAAAACATCAGATGAAATAATTAATGCAATATTTGTAGTAATAACATTCTTGCCATTGCTGCAGTTGTTGCAATATTGCCATTGAGATGCACATGCATGTTTGTAGATAATGTTACAGTATTGATGTACTTTCACAATTTATATGGGAACAATTTAATGCAAGCATTGAGTTCATCAGCGTGACTTCCACGTGGAACAATAGGAAGTGTTTGTCAGAAGTCTGCATGTTCTGATACTTTTCTAGGGAACGCACCCTGTTTCCGTGACTTTGCTTCGTTGTCGACGTTCGGGCAGGTCTCGGAAGCACCAAAAGTTGACGAAACTGTTAACCAATCAGGTTGCGGCAGTCATTAGACAATCACGATAACTTTTGTAAGAAATTAATCTCGTTCAATAACAAAAATGAATTTCTGTCAGCTCGTTGAATCTAATTGAGTTTTGCCAGCAACAGAACCAGTACACAAAACTTTTGGACACGCTGCAATCCTAAACCGTAACCCAGAAACTGTCATAAAAGGAAGAAAAAAAACATTAAAAAAAGATTGAAAAAAAATAAACCATTTGCTTTAAAATAGTTCGTTCATTACGAAAAAAAAAAAAAAATTGCTTAGAAACAGTTGTTTCAGTGTTTATGTTAACATTTATGTGTTTATGCTAACATTTATGTGTTTATGTTAACAAGGAAATTAAACATTGACAAAAGAATGTAAAAAAAAACATTGAAAATTTTTTTTTTTTAATTGAAAAGAAATCCCAGAAACGTTTGCTTAAAATATTAAACAAAATCATCTTATATATTTAAAAACATTTCATTAACAATGCTTCTGTTGCATAATTACTTAAAATAGTTACATGTTACGATAGAATCACAGACGGGAGCTTTACTATAATTATTATTAATAGTCACTAATCCTGCCCGACTGAGGCAGTTCTCTGAAACCACTTGAACAGTTCGAATTCCATCCTCTCCGGGTCGAAAACATTGCGAAAAGTCTATGAGAGGATTAATAGTGGTTACAATCTTTTTCTTAATACTTTTGTAAAACATTTTTAAACAAACCTTTTAAACACATTTTTAAGAGTCATTTTAACACATCTTTAAGAGTCACTTTAAACAGTTTAATTAGGACGATTTTAATGGCAGTTTTAAGCCTCTTTTGATAATGAACTAAGAAAATTACCTTTGAGATTTCGTTCGTCGTGGTCGTGAGTTCGTTAGCACCGCATCTTTGTTGCTGGCTCGTGATCGTCGTGAAGTATCTGTTTTATGTGGCAGATTTTGTTTTCAAGCCCGAAGACAAGGACATTCGGAGAGGATTTTTCAGAGAGATTTCATCATTTTATTTCACACATCATTCCAGTGGAGGGTTCTCATTCGTCGGTTCTTCATTCAGATCTTATCTTCATTCATACTGTGGGACGCTGGACGCAGTTAGCTAATTTCTCAGCCCATGTCTGGTGAGGTCATCCGCCTCTGTACATTGCAGAGCTCAGTATATCGACGTATGTTCATGACCGCTTCCATGGTTAACTCTTAACCCAACTTTCACACAAGGTTACATGGCTGAGACTCTCGATCCCTGTCGCTTCGAAGATCTGGAACTAACTTTTCACACAAGCCACCCGGGCTAAGCGTGGCGACCTATCTCCGCCAAAATCGGCAACTCGACTGAATCGCAAACTAAATCTTCACACAAAGATGAATCACGTCACCTGATGTACACGTGTTAACGTCATGCGAAAAACATTCGCTCACTCATGTTGTCAACCTTTTTGACCCTAGCATTTCCTCTCGGGCGGCATACAGCAAAATTTGTTATGACTTTACAAAAATGAGTCACTATGATACATAGTTTGTTTGTCCCAAAATCACAATGCACTCAAATTGTTCTTAATTCTATTTCCTTCACAATTCATACTAGTGGATGTACACACTTTAAAATACAGGGCCAGTCATAATACAACACTTCCTTTGATAAAATAATAAATAACTTAAACATCTAATTAATAACAGTTGTTTAGCTATGGTTTGTTATTATTGTCTGCCAGTCTTCGCCTCGTTTCATCTCTCGGGCGCTTCCGATACCTGCCCAAACGTTGACAACGCAGTCATAGAAACATTGTGCGTTCCCTATAAGAGTACCCATTTTCTTTAGTTGTGCAATACCATCCCGAACAATTGATGCGTGCTCATGCGCTTGGTATCCCAAAGTCATTTTGGACGAGACACTGCACATGTAGCGAACCCAAAAATGTGTCATCTGTTTTATGTTTGAATAACACCTTCTTAAAACTAAACCAGCATCCAGTGTTATTGTTCAGAACCTGAGACACACAGAACAAGACGAAATCCGGGTACCCACCCGCTAAGGTAAGACGAAATGTAACATCGCCAATATGGAGTATTGAGGAGCAACCCTGGGAAAGCGGAGAGGATGTGGGCCAGTTAAGAAATGACACAGCATTGACCACTGACGAATCGAGGAAGATTATAGACAGATGTGAACAGGAGAGAAAACTAGTCAATGATGTCTGAGCCAGCTCGAAATAAGACGAAAAATCATGTGTACTTTTCTTTTTTCTTTCAGTCTCAAAATAAATTAGCTTATAACCTGGCAAAGGATTTGTTACGGAAAACCAGCTGTGCAGTAGAGCCATACATTCAGACGGTAAGTTTTCACTAACTTTCTCCTTCCTTAAATAATTTCGAAAAAGATACTTTAACAATTACAACTAACACAAAGAAATTTGAATGTTTGTAACAGGCTGATATCTGCAATTTTGCAACAAAATCGAATCCGTTGCTGCTTTTCATATTGCAAATGGAAGCCCAAAATAATAGGAAAGCGAGTGTTTTTTTTTTTTTTTTTTCAGCTATTTAGTCAAATTACTTTCATTTAGAAGAATAACTTACACAGTGACTTTTTTTTAATGACACTAAACATTTTGTTGTTGGAAACCTAAAATCATATTCAATTTTTACTCCATCCCTTAGTACGGCACTATTTTTAATTTAACCATTTTATTTCATGACATACCTTAATAGAATTTATTTTTTAATTTTAAGTAATTTAATTTTAGTTATTTGTTTTTACATTTGATTTTAAATAGCTTTTGAAAAGAAACTGTAAAGTGGGAAAGAAAAATGTTATATACAATAAAAAATAATGCTAGAAATAAAAAGGGATCACTTGGAATTGAAAGTTTATTTGATCTCAATTAAATATTTCCTCAAACCAAGAGAGATTATTATATAAGATAATTATAAGATTGATTTTTATTTTAAATATTTTAGAAGCTTTTTCTTTCATAGCTTTATCTAAAATAAACTTTTTTCGTTTTTGTCCCTTATTTTCAACGGTTTTTTAAAATTATTTCTAACACTTTTGAGCAATTATCTTTTCAATCTAAAATACCATATTGAATTTATAAATTGTAGCATGAGGTGGTGTGTTCAATAATTCAGGAAAGTTTTAGGTTTACAAAAAAATGCATCATTTTAGAATGTTTATATTGAGTTTGTTATTGTTTTATAGAAAGTTCGCTTATCTCCCTTGATAAAAGACCGACTTTTTAATTACATCTGATTTATTTTGTTTTTAGTTTTACATTAGCTAATTTAATATTAAACATTTTTATAATGTTGTTTTTCTAAGTATATGTTAATTAAAAGTAGAATTACTTGTTTTTTTAAATATATTTTTTCTTGCATATGACCTTGACCTTAGAAATGTTCGCCTTGATTCAAAACCCATTATTTTATAAAAAATCTCAAATAAATGAATATTTAATAAATAATAATAAATTTAGTTACTTGGAAATACTAGTATTTACATGCATTTACTTACCTATATTTATTTAGTGAATGTACATTTTAATGTTAATTTTTATTTGGTAATTATTTTAATAGCTAGAGTCCAACATGATCTAAATAGTAATATTATATGTGGGTGTCCCCTTTTGTCAGAGTATATTTGTTTATCCAGGAAATAAAAAATGTCTTATCCAGTCCTGCTGAAAGCTTATATTGCTTTTATCCAAAAGCAGATAGATGCAGGTGAACTATCTGAAACTGAAGGTTTGGATTTAATAAAAAAATTTAAATCCAAATTACTCACTTAAGGAATAAAAAATCTTTCCTTTATATCATTTCTCCCCCCCCCCTTCCGGATTAGGCATTTTCAGCCTAATCCACACAAAAATCAAAAAATAGAACATTCAAAATATAATCTGCAAAATGTCACTTTTAGAAATGAATTTCTATTGTATCTGATATCAATTTTTATTTTTCATTTTTAAGCACATTATTTCTTTCAGTAATAAATATAGACTTTCTTTGTATTTCTGAAACCGACATAAAGAAAGTTTATGCACAATTTAGTCCGTACTATTTTAAGTTTAATTAACACTTTCAAACATATCTTACCTTTTTTTTTCTTTTTTTTTTTTAATTAACATTTGTATATCTATAAACTAATGACGATTTCTGTAATTTAGATGTAGTTAGTTTACAGAAGGTAATCTGTCATTCATTGTATTTTTTTAATGACACTAAACATTTAGTTGTTGGAAACCTAAAATCATATTCAATTTTTACTCCATCCCTTAGTACGGCACTATTTTTAATTTAACCATTTTATTTCATGACATACCATAATAGAATTTATTTTTTAATTTTAAGTAATCTAATTTTAGATATTATTTGTTTTTACATTTGATTTTAAATAGCTTTTGAAAAGAAACTGTAAAATGGGAAAGAAAAATGTTATATACAATAAAAAATAATGCTAGAAATAAAAAGAGATCACTTGGAATTAAAAGTCTATATGATCTCAATTAAATATTTCCTCAAATTAAGAGAGATTATTATATAAGTTAATTATAAGATTGATTTTTATTTTAAATATTATAGAAGCTTTTTCTTTCATAGCTTTATCTAAAATAAACTTTTTTCGTTTTTGTCCCTTATTTTCAACGGTTTTTAAAAATTATTTCTAACACTTTTGAGCAATTATCTTTTCAATCTAAAATACCATATTGAATTTATAAATTGTAGCATGAGGTGGTGTGTTCTATAATTCAGGAAAGTTTTAGGTTTACAAAAAAATGCATCATTTTAGAATGTTTATATTGAGTTTGTTATTGTTTTATAGAAAGTTCGCTTATCTCCCTTGATAAAAGACCGACTTTTTAATTACATCTGATTTATTTTGTTTTTAGTTTTACATTAGCTAATTTAATATTAAACATTTTTATAATGTTGTTTTTCTAAGTATATGTTAATTAAAAGTAGAATTACTTGTTTTGTTAAATATATTTTTTCTTGCATATGACCGTGACCTTAGAAATGTTTGCCTTGATTCAAAACCCATTATTTTATAAAAAATCTCAAATAAATGAATATTTAATAAATAATAATAAATTTAGTTACTTGGAAATACTAGTATTTACATGCATTTACTTACCTATATTTGTTTAGTCGATGTACATTTTAATGTTAATTTTTATTTGGTAATTATTTTAATAGCTAGAGTCCAACATGATCTAAATAGTAATATTATATGTGGGTGTCCCCTTTTGGTCAGAGTATATTTGTTTATCCAGGAAATAAAAAATGTCTTATCCAGTCCTGCTGAAAGCTTATATTGCTTTTATCCAAAAGCAGATAGATGCAGGTGAACTATCTGAAACTGAAGGTTTGGATTTAATAAAAAAATTTAAATCCAAATTACTCACTTAAGGAATAAAAAATCTTTCCTTTATATCATCCCCCCCCCCCCCCCTCCGGATTAGGCATTTTCAGTCTAATCCACACAAAAATCAAAAAATAGAACATTCAAAATATAATCTGCAAAATGTCAGTTTTAGAAATGAATTTCTTTGTATCTGATATCAATTTTTATTTTTCATTTTTAAGCACATTATTTCTTTCAGTAATAAATATAGACATTCTTTGTATTTCTGAAACCGACATAAAGAAAGTTTATGCACAATTTAGTCCGTACTATTTTAAGTTTAATTAACACTTTCAAACATATCTTACCTTTTTTTTTTTTTTTTTTTTTTTTAAATTAACATTTGTATATCTATAAACTAATGACGATTTCTGTAATTTAGATGTAGTTAGTTTACAGAAGGTAATCTGTCATTCATTGTATTTTTTTAATGACACTAAACATTTAGTTGTTGGAAACCTAAAATCATATTCAATTTTTACTCCATCCCTTAGTACGGCACTATTTTTAATTTAACCATTTTATTTCATGACATACCATAATAGAATTTATTTTTTAATTTTAAGTAATTTAATTTTAGTTATTTGTTTTTACATTTGATTTTAAATAGCTTTTGAAAAGAAACTGTAAAATGGGAAAGAAAAATGTTATATACAATAAAAAATAATGCTAGAAATAAAAAGGGATCACTTGGAATTGAAAGTTTATTTGATCTCAATTAAATATTTCCTCAAACCAAGAGAGATTATTATATCAGATAATTATAAGATTGATTTTTATTTTAAATATTATAGAAGCTTTTTCTTTCATAGCTTTATCTAAAATAAACTTTTTTCGTTTTTGTTCCTTATTTTCAACGGTTTTTTAAAATTATTTCTAACACTTTTGAGCAATTATCTTTTCAATCTAAAATACCATATTGAATTTATAAATTGTAGCATGAGGTGGTGTGTTCTATAATTCAGGAAAGTTTTAGGTTTACAAAAAAATGCATCATTTTAGAATGTTTATATTGAGTTTGTTATGATTTATAGAAAGTTCGCTTTTCTCCCTTGATAAAAGACCGACTTTTTAATTACATGTGATTTATTTTGTTTTTAGTTTTACATTAGCTAATTTAATATTAAACATTTTTATAATGTTGTTTTTCTAAGTATATGTTAATTAAAAGTAGAATTACTTGTTTTGTTAAATATATTTTTTCTTGCATATGACCTTGACCTTAGAAATATTCGCATTGATTCAAAACCCATTATTTTATAAAAAATCTCAAATAAATGAATATTTAATAAATAATAATAAATTTAGTTACTTGGAAATACTAGTATTTCCATGCATTTACTTACCTATATTTGTTTAGTCGATGTACATTTTAATGTTAATTTTTATTTGGTAATTATTTTAATAGCTAGAGTCCAACATGATCTAAATAGTAATATTATATGTGGGTGTCCCCTTTTGGTCAGAGTATATTTGTTTATCCAGGAAATAAAAAATGTCTTATCCAGTCCTGCTGAAAGCTTATATTGCTTTTATCCAAAAGCAGATAGATGCAGGTGAACTATCTGAAACTGAAGGTTTGGATTTAATAAAAAAATTTAAATCCAAATTACTCACTTAAGGAATAAAAAATCTTTCCTTTATATCATTCCCCCCCCCCCCCTCCTCCGGATTAGGCATTTTCAGTCTAATCCACACAAAAATCAAAAAATAGAACATTCAAAATATAATCTGCAAAATGTCAGTTTTAGAAATGAATTTCTTTGTATCTGATATCAATTTTTATTTCATTTTTAAGCACATTATTTCTTTCAGTAATAAATATAGACTTTCTTTGTATTTCTGAAACCGACATAAAGAAAGTTTATGCACAATTTAGTCCGTACTATTTTAAGTTTAATTAACACTTTCAAACATATCTTACCTTTTTTTTTTTTAAATTAACATTTGTATATCTATAAACTAATGACAATTTCTGTAATTTAGATGTAGTTAGTTTACAGAAGGTAATCTGTCATTCATTGTATTTTTTTAATGACACTAAACATTTAGTTGGAAACCTAAAATCATATTCAATTTTTACTCCATCCCTTAGTACGGCACTATTTTTAATTTAACCATTTTATTTCATGACATACCATAATAGAATTTATTTTTTAATTTTAAGTAATTTAATTTTAGTTATTTGTTTTTACATTTGATTTTAAATAGCTTTTGAAAAGAAACTGTAAAATGGGAAAGAAAAATGTTATATACAATAAAAAATAATGCTAGAAATAAAAAGGGATCATTTGGAATTAAGTTTATTTGATCTCAATTAAATATTTCCTCAAACAAAGAGAGATTATTATATAAGATAATTATAAGATTGATTTTTATTTTAAATATTATAGAAGCTTTTTCTTTCATAGCTTTATCTAAAATAAACTTTTTTCGTTTTTGTCCCTTATTTTCAACGTTTTTTTTAAATTATTTCTAACACTTTTGAGCAATTATCTTTTCAATCTAAAATACCATATTGAATTTATAAATTGTAGCATGAGGTGGTGTGTTCTATAATTCAGGAAAGTTTTAGGTTTACAAAAAAATGCATCATTTTAGAATGTTTATATTGAGTTTGTTATTGTTTTATAGAAAGTTCGCTTATCTCCCTTGATAAAAGACCGACTTTTTAATTACATCTGATTTATTTTGTTTTTAGTTTTACATTAGCTAATTTAATATTAAACATTTTTATAATGTTGTTTTCTTAAGTATATGTTAATTAAAAGTAGAATTACTTGTTTTGTTAAATATATTTTTTCTTGCATATGACCTTGACCTTAGAAATGTTCGCATTGATTCAAAACCCATTATTTTATAAAAAATCTCAAATAAATGAATATTTAATAAATACTAATAAATTTAGTTACTTGGAAATACTAGTATTTCCATGCATTTACTTACCTATATTTGTTTAGTCAATGTACATTTTAATGTTAATTTTTATTTGGTAATTGTTTTAATAGCTAGAGTCCAACATGATCTAAATAGTAATATTATATGTGGGTGTCCCCTTTTGGTCAGAGTATATTTGTTTATCCAGGAAAAAAAAAATGTCTTATCCAGTCCTGCTGAAAGCTTATATTGCTTTTATCCAAAAGCAGATAGATGCAGGTGAACTATCTGAAACTGAAGGTTTGGATTTAATAAAAAAATTTAAATCCAAATTACTCACTTAAGGAATAAAAAATCTTTCCTTTATATCATCCCCCCCCCCCCCTCCTCCGGATTAGGCATTTTCAGTCTAATCCACACAAAAATCAAAAAATAGAACATTCAAAATATAATCTGCAAAATGTCAGTTTTAGAAATAAATTTCTTTGTATCTGATATCAATTTTTATTTTTCATTTTTAAGCACATTATTTCTTTCAGTAATAAATATAGATTTTCTTTGTATTTCTGAAACCGACATAAAAAAAGTTTATGCACAATTTAGCCCATACTATTTTAAGTTTAATTAACACTTTCAAACATATCTTACCTTTTTTTTTTTTTTTAATTAACTATATCTATAAACTAATGAGGATTTCTGTAATTTAGATGTAGTTAGTTTACTGAAGGTAATCTGTCATTCATTGTATTTTTTTAATGACACTAAACATTTAGTTGTTGGAAACCTAAAATCATATTCAATTTTTACTCCATCCCTTAGTACGGCACTATTTTTAATTTAACCATTTTATTTCATGACATACCATAATAGAATTTATTTTTTAATTTTAAGTAATTTAATTTTAGTTATTATTTGTTTTTACATTTGATTTTAAATAGCTTTTGAAAAGAAACTGTAAAATGGGAAATAAAAATGTTATATACAATAAAAAATAATGCTAGAAAAAAAAGGGATCACTTGGAATTGAAAGTTTATTTGATCTCAATTAAATATTTCCTCAAACCAAGAGAGATTATTATATAAGATAATTATAAGATTGATTTTAATTTTAAATATTATAGAAGCTTTTTCTTTCATAGCTTTATCTAAAATAAACTTTTTTCGTTTTTGTCCCTTATTTTCAACGGTTTTTAAAAATTATTTCTAACACTTTTGAGCAATTATCTTTTCAATCTAAAATACCATATTGAATTTATAAATTGTAGCATGAGGTGGTGTGTTCTATAATTCAGGAAAGTTTTAGGTTTACAAAAAAATGCATCATTTTAGAATGTTTATATTGAGTTTGTTATTGTTTTATAGAAAGTTCGCTTATCTCCCTTGATAAAAGACCGACTTTTTAATTACATCTGATTTATTTTGTTTTTAGTTTTACATTAGCTAATTTAATATTAAACATTTTTATAATGTTGTTTTTCTAAGTATATGTTAATTAAAAGTAGAATTACTTGTTTTGTTAAATATATTTTTTCTTGCATATGACCTTGACCGTAGAAATGTTCGCATTGATTCAAAACCCATTTTTTTAATAAAAAATCTCAAATAAATTAATATTTAATAAATACTAATAAATTTAGTTACTTGGAAATACTAGTATTTCCATGCATTTACTTACCTATATGTTTTGAGTCAATGTACATTTTAATGTTAATTTTTATTTGGTAATTATTTTAATAGCTAGAGTCCAACATGATCTAAATAGTAATATTATATGTGGGTGTCCCCTTTTGGTCAGAGTATATTTGTTTATCCAGGAAATAAAAAATGTCTTATCCAGTCCTGCTGAAAGCTTATATTGCTTTTATCCAAAAGCAGATAGATGCAGGTGAACTATCTGAAACTGAAGGTTTGGATTTAATAAAAAAATTTAAATCCAAATTACTTACTTAAGGAATAAAAAATCTTTCCTTTATATCATCCCCCCCCCCCCCTCCGGATTAGGCATTTTCAGCCTAATCCACACAAAAATCAAAAAATAGAACATTCAAAATATAATCTGCAAAATGTCAGTTTTAGAAATGAATTTCTTTGTATCTGATATCAATTTTTATTTTTCATTTTTAAGCACATTATTTCTTTCAGTAATAAATATAGACTTTCTTTGTATTTCTCAAACTGACATAAAGAAAGTTTATGCACAATTTAGTCCGTACTATTTTAAGTTTAATTAACACTTTCAAACATATCTTACCTTTTTTTTTTTTTTTTAATTAACATTTGTATATCTATAAACTAATGACGATTTCTGTAATTTAGATGTAGTTAGTTTACTGAAGGTAATCTGTCATTCATTGTATTTTTTTAATGACACTAAACATTTAGTTATTAGAAACCTAAAATCATATGCAATTTTTACTCCATCCCTTAGTACGGCACTATTTTTAATTTAACCATTTTATTTCATGACATACCATAATAGAATTTATTTTTTAATTTTAAGTAATTTAATTTTAGTTATTTGTTTTTACATTTGATTTTAAATAGCTTTTGAAAAGAAACTGTAAAATGTGAAAGAAAAATGTTATATACAATAAAAAATAATGCTAGAAATAAAAAGGGATCACTTGGAATTGAAAGTTTATTTGATCTCAATTAAATATTTCCTCAAACCAAGAGAGATTTTTATATGAGATAATTATAAGATTGATTTTTATTTTAAATATTATAGAAGCTTTTTCTTTCATAGCTTTATCTAAAATAAACTTTTTTCGTTTTTGTCCCTTATTTTCAACGGTTTTTTAAAATTATTTCTAACACTTTTGAGCAATTATCTTTTCAATCTAAAATACCATATTGAATTTATAAATTGTAGCATGAGGTGGTGTGTTCTATAATTCAGGAAAGTTTTAGGTTTACAAAAAAATGCATCATTTTAGAATGTTTATATTGAGTTTGTTATTGTTTTATAGAAAGTTCGCTTATCTCCCTTGATAAAAGACCGACTTTTTAATTACGTCTGATTTATTTTGTTTTTAGTTTTACATTAGCTAATTTAATATTAAACATTTTTATAATGTTGTTTTTCTAAGTATATGTTAATTAAAAGTAGAATTACTTGTTTTGTTAAATATATTTTTTCTTGCATATGACCTTGACCTTAGAAATGTTTGCATTGATTCAAAACCCATTTTTTTAATAAAAAATCTCAAATAAATGAATATTTAATAAATACTAATAAATTTAGTTACTTGGAAATACTAGTATTTCCATGCATTTACTTACCTATATGTTTTGAGTCAATGTACATTTTAATGTTAATTTTTATTTGGTAATTGTTTTAATAGCTAGAGTCCAACATGATCTAAATAGTAATATTATATATGGGTGTCCCCTTTTGGTCAGAGTATATTTGTTTATCCAGGAAATAAAAAATGTCTTATCCAGTCCTGCTGAAAGCTTATATTGCTTTTATCCAAAAGCAGATAGATGCAGGTGAACTATCTGAAACTGAAGGTTTGGATTTAATAAAAAAATTTAAATCCAAATTACTTACTTAAGGAATAAAAAATCTTTCCTTTATATCATCCCCCCCCCCCCCTCCGGATTAGGCATTTTCAGCCTAATCCACACAAAAATAAAAAAATAGAACATTCAAAATATAATCTGCAAAATGTCAGTTTTAGAAATGAATTTCTTTGTATCTGATATCAATTTTTATTTTTCATTTTTAAGCACATTATTTCTTTCAGTAATAAATATAGACTTTCTTTGTATTTCTGAAACCGACATAAAGAAAGTTTATGCACAATTTAGTCCGTACTATTTTAAGTTTAATTAACACTTTCAAACATATCTTACCCTTTTTTTTATTTTTTAATTAACATTTGTATATCTATAAACTAATGAACGTTTTCTGTAATTTAGATGTAGTTAGTTTACTGAAGGTAATCTGTCATTCAGTGTATTTTTTTAATGACACTAAACATTTAGTTGTTGGAAACCTAAAATGATATTCAATTTTTACTCCATCCCTTAGTACGGCACTATTTTTAATTTACGAATAGGCTATAATGCCGGTCCCGGCAAAATAACGATTCCTGCGTTATTTTGCCGTGACCGGCAATATAACGATTCCTGCGTTATTTTGCCGGTTCATGTATATTTAACTAAATTGTTAAACATACAGTGACGCCCGGCACAATAATGAGTCTTACGTTATTTTGGCGGCTCGTGTTTATTTAACTATAAATTACTTTTTTTATTATTATTTAAATTATTTTTTTTGTATTATTTAAAACTTTATCAAACGAAATTTTATTTATAATTTAAAACTTTGCCTGATTGATTTTTTTTGTTTGTTTTTAATTAATCTTTGCCTGATTGATTTTTTGTATAATTTAAAACTTTATTAAGCGACAATATATTTTAAAATAACGATAAAATTAATTTTTACTTCCGGTTGATTCGATTAGGAGTGAACTCTTCAAAATTACGACTTATTTTATGATTTCATTGAAAGAACATTTTAAAATAGAAACTGTTTAAATCCAGTGATTTTCTGTATATTTTAACATTATTGAAGTTTTTCTTCAGAAAGAAAATAGGAATTTTACATTAAAATCTTTCCTTTGTAAAGCACATTTTTAACAAGTAAATGTTACCAAAGGCAACATAAATTATTCTTCTACCTGTATAAGTTTATTTGTTTATTTGATTATTTATTTTTATAAAAAAAAAAATCATTTATCAAAATAAATAATAAAATAAACAAATAAACTTATACAGGTAGGTAGAATAATAATTTATGTTGCCTTTGGTAACATTTATTTGTTGCTTATTTTTTTCTTTATATATAACTTATATATTACTTAAGGAAAATTTCAATTACTTAAATCGAGAGCAGACTTAGTAATGTTGGGAAAATTCATCAACATTAATTCTATTATGAAAAGTAAGCAGATATTTCTTTAACCGACACAATAGGGCACGTCGATTTTTTTTTTTATTTCTTTAACCGACACAACTGATGATGAAAACAAATTGTTTTTAAATATTTGCCCTTATTTGTTTAATTACCTTTTCTTTCGCAAGGCCATAACAATTAGGTTTTTAAAAATAATGAACCGGCATAATAACGATCCCTTTACATTAGTAAATAATTATTGTGCCGGGCGTCACTGTATGTTTAACAATTTAGTTAAATATACATGAACCGGCAAAATAACGCAGGAATCGTTATTTTGCCGGGACCGGCAATATAGCCTCTTCCTTTAATTTAACCATTTTATTTCATGACATACCATAATAGAATTTATTTTTTAATTTTAAGTAATTTAATTTTAGTTATTATTTGTTTTTACATTTGATTTTAAATAGCTTTTGAAAAGAAACTGTAAAATGGGAAAGAAAAATGTTATATACAATAAAAAATAATGTTAGAAATAAAAAGGGATCACTTGGAATTGAAAGTTTATTTGATCTCAATTAAATATTTTCTCAAACCAAGAGAGATTATTATATAAGATAATTATAAGATTGATTTTTATTTTAAATATTATAGAAGCTTTTTCTTTCATAGCTTTATCTAAAATAAACTTTTTTCGTTTTTGTCCCTTATTTTCAACGGTTTTTAAAATTATTTCTAACACTTTTGAGCAATTATCTTTTCAATCTAAAATACCATATTGAATTTATAAATTGTAGCATGAGGTGGTGTGTTCTATAATTCAGGAAAGTTTTAGGTTTACAAAAAAATGCATCATTTTAGAATGTTTATATTGAGTTTGTTATTGTTTTATAGAAAGTTCGCTTATCTCCCTTGATAAAAGACCGACTTTTTAATTACATCTGATTTATTTTGTTTTTAGTTTTACATTAGCTAATTTAATATTAAACATTTTTATAATGTTGTTTTCTTAAGTATATGTTAATTAAAAGTAGAATTACTTGTTTTGTTAAATATATTTTTTCTTGCATATGACCTTGACCTTAAAAATGTTAGCCTTGATTCAAAACCCATTATTTTATAAAAAAATCTCAAATAAATTAATATTTAATAAATAATAATAAATTTAGTTACTTGGAAATACTAGTATTTCCATGCATTTATTTACTTATATGTTTTGAGTCAATGTACATTTTAATGTTAATTTTTATTTGGTAATTGTTTTAATAGCTAGAGTCCGGCATGATCTAAATAGTAATATTATATATGGGTGTCCCCTTTTGTCAGAGTATATTTGTTTATCCAGGAAATAAAAAATGTCTTATCCAGTCCTGCTGAAAGCTTATATTGCTTTTATCCAAAAGCAGATAGATGCAGGTGAACTATCTGAAACTGAAGGTTTGGATTTAATAAAAAAATTTAAATCCAAATTACTCACTTAAGGAATAAAAAATCTTTCCTTTATATCATCCCCCCCCCCCTCCGGATTAGGCATTTTCAGTCTAATCCACACAAAAATCAAAAAATAGAACATTCAAAATATAATCTGCAAAATGTCAGTTTTAGAAATGAATTTCTTTGTATCTGAAATCAATTTTTATTTTTCATTTTTAAGCACATTATTTCTTTCAGTAATAAACACTTTCCACCTACTAGTAATAAATATAGACTTAATTTGTATTTCCTAAGCTGAAAAATAAACAAAAATAATGTACTATTTATTTCCCATTACTTTACTGAGGCACATGAAGAACTTTTTTTGTACACTTCCCTTATGCACACTTAAAGGAGCCGTTTTTTTCTTCTTTTTTTTTCAGTATTAAATTGGCCTGTGTCACGTTTTTATGCCATGGAAGGTACCTAAATAGGGATTTTCTTTGTTCAGCACTTCTTTTCATACCAGTTGGTAAAACCTTAGCAGATTCTTATTCTAGAGCCTTGTTAGAAAAGTGTTCCACCCTTTTTGTGTTGATACACAAAAGGGTGGTTTGGTCCTAGGAGGCTATTCTACCAGTCATTATCTCCTCTTCTGGGAAAAGAGTTGGTTTATTGTCAATTGCATTTTCTCTGATTCAAACAATCTCACCCAAGTTCACTGAGTGACTCAACGAGTCAGTGTTTTGTTGTGTATATATTTATTGACATGGTTATTTTATAATATCATGTGGTTTCTGTTTGTGCTGGATATCTATAAACATCAAATATATTTTACTTTAAATAAAAGTTCTAATATAGGGATGTAGGGCCGGGGACACCTATGTGTCCACATTCATTTGTTATCAACACTGGGTGTGCCTATACTTATTATTTAGATTGCATAAATTTCTCCTTCAATATTAATCTTATTAAAATGTATTTCTTTAATCTTGTTATACCGCCATTATTATTAAGGTTTCTAATTATTAATTATTTTTGTAAACTCTTTTTCAGTTCTTCAACAATCTTTTGATGATTGGCAAAACATCTGAAAGTGAAGTGTCGGACCACCTTTATGAATTAATCTATGAATTAAATATGATTTCTGGTACAATGCTTTTAGCTGTTTTACCTCAGTTGGAATTCAAATTAAAGGTAAGTAATTTTCATTTCCTCCTTTTTTTTTTTTTTTTTGTGACATGCTGACCCCCATAATTTTTTTTGAGAGGGTGGGGACACATGTGAAAGCCTCTAAGATTCCTCATTTGGTTACGGGTAGAATTACTCCTTATAATTAAGTATCACGAAGCCAATATCTTTGTTGAGAATGCCCTGTTAAAGAAGACTTAAAAGAAGCACCTCCTCTTCTTCCGTTGGAGAATTCTCATAGCATTTCCGAAGCATATTCTCCCTCAGGCGTACAAATAAAGGCTCCAAGACACAAGGAATTTTCATTGCTTGCTTTTATTGATGGTATGCTGTCGGCATTATCTTTTTCTCACACCTGTCTAATTTATCCGCCCGGGAAACAAGCGCTCAAGACGTCCTCGCAACCTGGTGACTTCTTTCTTTCTTGTGCCAGCTCCCTCAAAGCTGCAGCTCGGTCTTGGCAAGCCAGGTTCTCGTCTCGTCATCAAGGTTTGCTATACCCTGCTCGCCATTGGGTGGTTTGAACAGCGGGCATTCCTCTATGACGTGTGTAACTGTCTGTTCTGGGTAGCCACATTCAGAGGCAGCACCCTCTCTCAGACCCCAGTCTCTCATTGTGGCAGAAAAACGGCCCACACCAGTTCTCAGGCGATTCAGATTGGTCCATTGCCTTCGTAGCAGCTCAGCCCCTGGTATGTCGTCTGGGTCAGTGATGAACCTGTGCAGTCGGTGTTGGTCAGCTTGCTGCCAATCTTCCCTCCAGCGGTTCTTGGTCCACATCTGCTTTGAGGTGGTGTCTGTGACAGTTTCCAGAAGCTGATGCGCCTGTTGGGAGAGTGCGTGGCATGATTTGAGGCGTACTGGTGGAGGGGGTTTGCTCATGATGTCGTGGAGCAGATGTCTCTTGTCGATCTTGGCCTTGCGTGACAGTGCCAGGACAGTCGCTTCTCGTCGGATAGGGGGTGAGGCAATACCGGAGAGTATCGGTAGTTGGTTCGCCAGCGTGGCGCGGAGTGTCCCAGAGACTGTGCGCATGGCGGTGTTTAGAGCTGCGTCCACTTTCTTGGTGTGGGTACTTCGGCACCAAACAGGCACAGTACTCGGCCGCTGAGAAAACCAGTGCTTGGGTGGATATCCGCAGGGTCTTGGTTGCAGCTCCCCATGTGGTACCGGCCAGACGACGAATCAGTGTGGCACGTGATGTCACCTTTGCCGTCACCTTTTCGATATGTTGACGGTATGTCAGTGAGCGGTCGAGTTTCACGCCAAGGTACGTCGGGGTGGCGTCTAACAGGAGGGCGGTGTTGTTGACCATCACTTTAAGCTTGCGTTTGGCCTCGCGGTTGTTGAGGTGGAATACCGCGGACATGGTCTTGCCCACACTGAGTTTCAGCCGCCAGTTCTTGAGGTACCCGGACAAGGTCGTCATGTCCGCAGCGAGCCCAGCCTCGATAGTCTCCCATTTTTTGCCCGTCTGTAGGATGGCTAGGTCGTCGGCGTACCCGTACTTTTTGGCTGTTGTTGTCGGTATGTCGTAGATGTATATGTTGAAGAGCATCGGGGACAAAATCGAGCCTTGCGGGACGCCGTTCTTTAGTCTCCGTAGTCTGCTGGTGTGGAGGGAGAAGCTACGATTACTCAGCATCTCCATGATGAAACTCACCAGGTGTCGATCTGAAATGGGTTGCAGCAGCTTAACATGGAGTCCACGTAACCAGATGGTGTCATATGCAGCCGTGAGGTCAAGTAGGACAGTGCCGGCTTTTTCTCCTCTCTGGAAGGCGCTCTCGATGTCCTGGGTTAGCAAGGCGACTTGATCTGTTGTTGACTTGCCACGACGGAAGCCGGCTTGTTCCTTAGGTAGTATGGTTTCCACAACCGGTTCGAGGCATATAGTAGCCGTTCCAGGAGTTTGTATGGGACACAGAGAAGCGAGATCGGGCGGTAGCTTTTGGGGTCATCGAGCAGCTTGTTTGGCTTGGCCAGAGCGATGATCTTTGCTCGGCGCCAGATCTTTGGCAGCCGCGATGTTCTGTAGCACACGGTGTAGAGTACGCGTAGCCATTCTGTTGCTTTCCGTCCTTGGTGGATGACAAACTCCGGGTGGATATTATCAGGTCCCGGAGCTTTATTCGACTTCAGGCAATTGGTGGCTACTTCCATCTCTTTCATCGTAAACTCACCCGAGAGGTCAGTGTCGGCACTCGGTGAGGTGTGGAGATCCCTCAGTTTGGTTGTGGTGTCTCTTGTGAAGTACTTGTCCGCATCTGGGAAGCTACCATTCTTGATGAGCTGTGCTGCGATGGAATTGGCAGTGATGGGGCAAGGAGATGGTTTACTTGCACGACCAGTGAGCTTGTTGATGGTCTGCCAGGCTCTCCGGCTCGAGTGAGTGAAGTCGATCGTCTCCACGGTTTCTTCCCATCTCTCTTGGCGCTTGGTGTTTAGTCTATCCAGAAGGCTGGTAGCTGCTACTGCTCTCTCCTCACTATTTGTGGAGTCAGAGTAGCGGCGCAATAGATCTTCGCATTCCTCGTCCCAGCAAGGGATATAGTTGGTACGTCGTCCGATGGTGACGATCTCCACTCTGACGTTTTTGATTCTGTTGAGCACTATCCAAATTGTTTTTGTACATTCGTTAACAACCGACGACTCACAATATGTCAAAAACATGTTCGAATTCCACAAACGCACTCACAACTAAATTCACAGCTTTACCTAAATTCTCTCCACGCGCTTTACATGACCCTAGTACTTGCTATCATGATAGTCATCATAAATTATCGTTATTATTATTAGTAATATTAATACTACTTTTCTCAACTCTCCAGAGGCGATCTTGTTACAGTTGTTGTTGAAGATTGTTGTTCAATTTTGTATAGAGCTCACAAAGATTGTGCCTCACAATTGTCTGATCTGCGTGAAGTTGTCCTCGTTAGTCGCAGTTATTCGTTAACCTGCAAGATTGCAGGTTTTACCCCAGACACTGAGAGGGGGAAGGTTTTGCCCAGAATACACAAAGGAATGGCACACAAACAACCTTGCCACTTTCACTCCACATGCAAAGGCAGACGACCAGAGGACGACTAATCCTGATGCTGTTTCCTCCTTAATTTTTACCAGAGATCTATTAGCCGGGTATCTCTGGTACTACCACGTGCCAGAGGGTTCGGACTTTGGTAAAGATTATGCTTAAGTATTGTTTGAATTATCTTGTCTTTTAGATCTTTCTAACAACTATTAAATTTTATCTACCAGGCTAGAAATGGACGATAATAGAAAAAAAACTTTTGTGTATGCATCTCTGTGTAAAACATATATATATATATATATATATATATATATATATATATATATATAGGTGTTTAATATATATGTGTTTAATCGACCCACAGGACAAACAATACAAAACCAGAGCACACAAATAAATGTGTTATTTACGGTTTTGTCAGGTTATCCATGCAGAAATGAATATACATAGGTAGTTAATCTGACAAACTTCTGTTCGGAGTGAAACAAATGTTTGTGCAGCTTGCTTGCCATAAATATATTTTATACTACTACACGTGTACTGAAACTAATATCTATACATTATATACGTGGTGATGTTGGTAGAAATTAAAATTGATGAATAGTGAATTTCAATTTTGATTTGTACCAACATCATCACGTGCCTCAGGATAACTTATGCGAGTCGAAAGTACTTACGATTATGGCAAGTTTCTGTGTACACTAGAACATAATATTAGATATATTTAATCGAGTTTTGTGTCTACATATATATATATATATATATATATATATATATATATATATATATATGTTTGATTAAACAACAGTGACAATTCCTGTTTGTTTCTTTTTTGATCCATCTTTTCAAGTTGACGAACTAACAATCTAATGTTCTGTTTACTAAAAATTAATAATGCTGTGTATGTATTCAAATGCCCAATGGGAGGATGTGTCTCCAAAAACAATACATATATTGGTACGACTAGAACTAGTATTTCTCGCCACCTTACATGTCACCTATAACACCCCCCCTATAACACCCCTAAAAAGATTTCAGAAACATATTAGTAAAAAAACACTGCCATCCTCGCGGTCTCAAATTGCAGCCTGTGTCTCTCCATATCGAAGCCGTACTCATTCGAGCAAACAAACCTTGTTTTAATCAACTTTCTTAATAAATTCACCAATTTTAATTTGTGTAACTCCTCACGTGCCTGAAGAAGACTCGTGGGAGTCGAAAACGTTTGCAGTTTTGACGAGTTCCTGTTCACACTTAAACTGAACATTAGATTGTTGATCCGCCAATTTGAAAAGATGGATCAAAAAAGAAACAAACAGGAATTGTCACTGTTGTTTAATCAAACTTCATCAACGTCTAAAAAAAAATAAGAAGAAAAAAGAGAAAAACACACAGGATTTATCTCCCATAGAAAAAAATGATTAATGCCCTAAAACGCTAAAATGGCTCTGAAATGGGGGATTATTTTACATTAAATTTATATGTGAAACTAATCCCCACTCTAAATTCTAAAATAATTGTTTTTTTTCTTTCTATCAAGTTTTTCAGGGTGTTCACATGTAATTGCCTAAAAAATGGTAGAATCTCATATTTTGGGGAGGCAAGGGAATGATTTAGCAGAAGGTGTTAATCTACAATAATACCAAAGAAATCTTGCATATATTCATTTTTAAACAGTCCTAGTATTGGATTTCAGTTTCTTGTACATAAGATGTATTACAATTCAACTTTGAGTTCTCTAACTTCTTTCTTTTAATGGATTCATGGTATTTTTAAGGTATTGCAGCATATTTATGTGCATTTAGTTCAGATTACTTGGAAACCATTAATTTCTGGAGATTTTCAGTGGCATATTCTGATTCCTTTTACAAAAATACACTTATATGGCAAATTTCATTGCTTAATCTTGTGTTTTAACAAAGATATAACATTTTTACGGAATAATTAGTGTAAAAAAATGTGACGAAATGCATATGGTCTTAAAGAGGGAAAAATATCCAATCATGCGAGGCAAAAAATAACCATAACTTCATTATTTTTAGTCAGATTTAAAAAATTCAAAAATATTCTCTCTTAGATCATTAAGCTCTTTCTATATATGCCATTATTGAGATTTTTTTAAACAATTTCAATTTTTTCATGTGTATTGCTACTTTTATAAAATTGTCTGATGTGACCTATTTGCGTTCTGTCCAATGTTGACAAATTTTAATTCATTCTCTTACATTTCTCGCTGGCAAAACTGGGGGACGGGTCCAGCTAGTTGACTAATTAAAAAAAGAAGAAAAGAGATCACAAAATCATTCCAAAATAGAATTATCAAAACAATAGATTCCAAAATTTAAAAAAATTAAAAAAACAAAAACACTACGTGAACTTAGTTACCAACCCAATATATGTATTTGATCAAATTGAACTTCAAAAAATTTATTTTACAGAAAAAATTTTTATATTTCACTGTTGAAAGCCCTTAAAACATGAAAGAATTAAGGCCTTTTATTTTATTTTTTTAACTTTTTTATTTATGTTACTTTAAAAAAAATTTTTTTTTATTAACTATTGAATAAAATCTTTAAAAGAATTTATTTGTTTACAAATCCTATATTTTAAAAATAAATGATTCACCATTAAATGGCCCACAAGTGGTTGATATGCCATTAACCAAACAAGCCTTGACTCGGTTTTATATTTCTCTTTTCTAGAGCAGTGAAGAAATAGAACGGAAGAATGTTACTCGTTTATTGGCCAAGATGTTCTCCGATCCAGAATCTGAACTCGCCTCCCAACACCGACTCCTTTGGAATTGTTTCCTTGGCAGGTACGTCCACTTTCTTTCACCAATGCTATTTTAAAAATCCATGCAGAAAAAGGAATTCATTAGCTGAGATAAGGAAGGAGTCTGAGTCAAAAAAATTAAGGGCTGTGAATTATCCACAGGTCAGAAAACTCATAATCAAAACTTCCCCACTCAATTACAAAAATTACATTTGATTAAAAGTTATTAATAAGAGTCATTTGTTTTCAAGTTCACAAAATAGATGTGTTTATATATTTAAATTGGAGGTTTACATAGAAATACAAAGAAAGTTTATTAATAGTTTAAGTGTCCATGCAGATCAAAGGAGATTCATAAGCTGAGATAATAAATAAAAAAGCCTGAGTCGTTAATTTAAGGACTATGAATTATTCACAGATGAGAAAAGTTGTAATCAAAACTTCCTCACTCAATTACAAAAATTACATTTGATTAAAAGTTATTTATAAGAGTTACTGTTCGTTTAATACGTGCAGTTTTCATAGAAAGTTTAGTGAGAAATGTTAAGGGTATTAAAATGACTGTTTATACATTCGTTTTTAGTGTGTGTGTGTATCTACGTGCGACAGTGTGAGAGAATAAGGCATTTTCTGTGTCGCATTTTTGTCATAGTGCGTATGTGTGCGTGAGTTAAGAATTAAATTTAGCTTTCCCAAGCCCACCAGAGGGCGAAGGAAGCTGAGCGTAATATAGCTGTTAGATGCTGTCCTGGATTTGGGCTCAACTGGTTGATTGAAGAAAAATGTGGCCTTGTATGTGCTCGAGGTGGATCACAAGAAAATTCAACAAATTCACACACTGATTGGCTCAAAATATATTTATTGGTCCCCCGATTTATAAAATCAGAGGACTTATGTTTTGAGGCATGTCCGTCTGTCCGTATTTTTCTCCGCAACCATCCATTGAATTTCTCTGAAATTTTGCATGAAGTTGTAACTTTGGTCAGGTTAGAAAGTGACATTCTCCGATTTTTGAAAAAAAATCTGGTTAGCCCTCCCAGGGGGTCAAAAGACTCCAAAATGGCAAAATATGACATTTTTTGCCCCATTACTTTTCATCCATCCATTCAATTTCTCTGAAACTTGACCAAAATGTGGTGGCAATTGTTCCTAATAGAAAATAAGTATCGCTTCACCGGGTATACTCGCCAGATAGCTTTTGAAATTCTTCTTAATTAGTCCTGTTGCTCCTATAATTACTGGTATGATGGAGATTATCCTAAGATTCCAGTTTCTTTTCATGTAGTACATAAGACCTTGGTATTTCGTAATCTTTTCCCTTTCTGCTCTGTTCAATCCTGCATCATTAGGGACACTTACTTCAACTAGGGTTGCTACTTTCTCCCTTTTGTCCCATATTACGATGTCAGGTTTAACAGCTCCGTTTTTTTTTTTTGTGTGTGTGTGTGTGTGTCCAGAGAAAAGAATGGGCTGAGCGAAGGAGAAAGAGGGGATTGCGGAGACGAATGAGAGAGAGGGAAAGAGAGACTGACAGAGAAGTTTTAATAGAATTATGTTACACTTTTGCCCCAGGCAATGCCGGGTAACCCTGCTAGTATGTACATAATTATTGTAATTCCGCTCTATAATAATTACCATCTTCAATCGGTCGTGTGTTACTGTAGGAAACAAATAACTAAAAGTTAATTACAGATCGCTGTAACTCACCGTTTTGTTTATTAACTTCGTCCGGTATTTTTTTTAACCTTCTGAGGGGTATGGTTAAAATATTATGTTTTTTTGTTTTTTTTCGTGAGTTGCAGTGACCGATAATTGTTTTCATAATGTAATCATCGGTTGCACACAAGTTTCAATTACAAAAATTGTAAGATATTACAAAATGGAAATATCTTAGTTACAATGAGGCGAGAAGTGGTGTGTGTTTGTGGAAAGGGTTGTTAAACCCCAGTGTCTTGTAATCTAAAGTCTGTGAGTTCAATTCCTGCACATGGCAGTACATTTTATCTTCTCTTCAATCACACCTAAAAATAAATTCCACTGAACAATATCCTAGAAGAAACTGGTGATGTGAATAAATTGTTTGTATTTAAATCAATTTTTATGCGAATGTAAAAATATTGCTGGTTTTTTTTTTTTCTTTCTTTTTTTTTTTCTCTTTCTTTTTCTTTCCCCCCTCCGATGGTTTCACCAAAAAATGTAACATTTCTCCGTCATTTTTTACGGAGGGTGTACACTCGTATAAAATAAAGTGTTTGGTCATTTTGCTTAATGGCATATCAACCGTATGCTTATTCAATGCGGAGGAGCCATTTTTCAAATTTCTTTCTTTTTTCCATAAACGTATTGTTATAAAAAAATCGTTATACATGGAATATTGTTGCCACATCTGGGCTGATGCACCAACCATTAGTGTTTCCCTCTTAGACAGGGTCCAAAAAAGAGCCTCTAATCTACTAGGTTCCATACTGTCTACCAAGCATCAGCCCTTTTCTCATCGTCGCAATGTTTTATTCCTGTGCTTGTTTGACAATATACTCCGACAAACTTGCTGCACTGGTGTCCCTTCAACGTAAATACCCCCGACCAACCTGACAATCAATAAAATCCCACCCTTTCACTGTAAAGGTCCTCAGATGCGGATGACACACAAAAATAAATAAGTTGGAATATTTTTCAAATGGCTGCCATCTTTAACAAACATGAATGTACCTCTGTATTCGTCCATACAGAATTACTTAGATTTGATAAAAAAAAGAAAAAACTTTGAGAAATGTGACATAGTTTTGGTTGCAGAGAGGCAACAGATTTCTATTATAATAAAAATCAGAAAATAATTTGAATTCTTTTCTTTTAAATGCTTTTTTTTACTTTTAGGTTCAATGACATCAGCACTGGAGTTCGAACCGTTTGCGTTCAATATGCGCAACGTTTTATTTTACATCATTCTGAGCTGGTCAAAGATATCATTGGTGAGTACTTTTATCAATTCATTTGGCAATAAATAAAACAAGAATGCTTCGGTTGCCATGTAGAGAAAGGGTGATATAATTTACACAGACGACGATACAGTAGCCTAGCACCTGTTCAAATTCGTTGTTGGAGCATTGATTACCTTTCCTGGGGTTGGGGGGGGGGCATTTAGAGCATTTAAAAAATTTTTTTTATCAACCTTTGGTCTGAGACTAACTAAAATACACTTTCTTGGCCTTTGAGCTAGGATCAAAGTGTAGTATCTGTTTTGTTCTGAACTAGAGGGGTAGAGAGAGATATTACACACTTTTTTCTTTTTTTCTTTTTTTTTTTTTTTTTGTTTTAACTCTTTTAATTTTTTATCCATGTCCCTGGGCAATTCCAGGTACCCTGCTAATACAGGAAAACTAAGATGAATTTTAAAAATCCTTTAAAAAAAATATTGTAAACCTGACTATATTTCTAATAACTTTTCTCAAGCCATCCAATCAGCAATATGTCTTACAGCGGGTAAATGCAACTAGTCTATTAAATAAAGAAACAATTACAAATTGCTAAATTATTGGTGCCACTTCAACCTATAGTGGGCACGACCTGGTTGGGTGATCTTTATAAAATTTCAGTCAATTTACAATGTAAAAGAAATTGTGTGACATACAATGTTTTCTTTTTTTTAAATTTCAGAACAATTGAAAGTTCGCCAACATGATCCTGAGGAGACCGTTCGCATGGAAGTGGTCTCTGCAGTTTTAAATGCAGCCAAGAAGGATTTCAAAATGATCACTGATGAACTGTTGGCTTTTATTAAAGAACGGACTCTCGACAAAAAGGTAAACACATTTTCTTTCTTTTTTTTCCTTTTTTTTTCTGTTCCTTTTTTTTCTGTTCCTTTTTTTTCTGTTCCTTTTTTTTCTGTTCCTTTTTTTTCTTTTCTTTTTTTCTGTTTTTTTTAAATTATTTTTTTGGTGCTTATGCTGTTCAGCGACCGTATGAAAAAATTATTTTTTTATAAAAACAATATTATATACTTATTTAGCGTTATATTCTTACTCACTGTACATAAAAGTAGAAAAAATTATCCACTAGAACTGTAATTACAAGTATTTATCCATTCTGCGTATCATAACGATTCGTTTACTAAGCCTCCATCTTTCTTAAGAAGATTTCGAATTATCTGCCCTTAAAATCTTAACAAAGAAAATGGAGGCTTAGTAATTTTTTCTACTTTTTTGTACAGTAAGTAAGAATATAACGCTAAATAAGTCTATAATATTGTTTTTATAAAAAAAATAATTCTTTCATACGGCCGCTGAACAGCATAAGCACCATTTTTTAATTTTTTTTTTAGCCTAAAATAAAACACCATTGGAATGTCATGTCAAATATAAACTTATGTACTGTTGCCCGGGAGTCTTCCCCTTTTTTTAAATTTTTTTATTTATACTAAATAATTAAAAAAAAATAATAATAGGATTTTGAAAGTTAAATTTAATTATTACGGTGTCGTTTGATTATTGATTGAATTCCAAATTGTTATAAAACTACAACTAATATTGTTGTTTTAATCTCTATTTATAAAATTATTGAATGTAAATAGCTTTCAAAACCTTCACTCTAATACAGGAGGATCTTAGAATTTTAAAGCCAGAATTGACTTTCTATTTGACTGTTTAAATGCTTCCAAATTCTTTTCAAATTTTGAAGGGTCACAAAGTAATTTTTTATATATCATAGCCTCCGTTCAGCCTAGAGAGAATGTATACACCCTATAAGAGTGGCTGCGCATGTAATTGTGAAGCAAGGGTTGCACAATCTTTAACCACACCTTTCCTGAATCGGCACTGCTTAAAAGTCCAGTGGCAAGGAGAAGTCCAGGACAACGAGAAACAATGCCGAGATTAGCGGAGAGTACATACAGCACCCGGTATTCCCAAATGGTCACCCATTTAGTGCTGACCAGGCTCAACGTTGCTTAACTTCGGTGATCTAACGGGAACTGGTGTGTCAACGTGATTATGCTATTTAAAATTTTAAAGATGCTTTAAAAAATGAACTTTCCCAAATTTTAACTATTGACAAAAGATTAAAATATCTGACTTTTTTATGAAGAAACCAAAATGTATTCTGTTTTGTACTTATTTTTTTTAATAGAATTTTAAAAAATTTACTGATTTTAAACATCAATTTATTAATTGTTACAAAAAAATTATTATAAAAAAAAAATGCACAAGTCATGTCGAGGCGAGAAACACACATACAGACAGAAGTAGTGACCACACAATTTTATTAATATCGAAATAATATAATTTTAACATTTTTTTTTTTAACATTCAGTTCAAGATCCGTCGAGAAGCATTACTTGGATTGGCTCATCTCTATAAAACTTACATCAATCAGGATCCAGATAATCTGGAAGTTGCAAAGCGTTTAAGTTGGGTGAAGGACAAAGTTTTCCATGCATATTACCAACATAGTCCTGAAGACAGGTAAATATTTTTCCTTTTTATAGACATTTTATTGCTGCTTTTTTCACCTACTATGGATAGTAAATTTTTCAGCCATACTAAAAGTTAACTCATTTCAGTTACTAATTTTTTGTTAACAGTTACCTCTTGTGCGCTGGTCCAACAAATCCCACTTTCTGGCCTTGTCACATATTCCAACGATGGAAGGGACGTAAATAATCAGTTGCTTCTACGTCTACCTCCTGTGCGCTGGTCCAACAAATCCCACTTTCTGGCCTTGTCACATCTTCCCACGATGGAAGGGACGTAAATAATCAGTTGCTTCTACTCATGTAAATGTTTGTGATTTTAGGAGCTTCTATTTCCAATATAGATTTTATGTCAAAATGATCACTGGCTTTTAGTTATTTCCTCCCGTTTATATTTTCAAATATTTTGTTAGATTATTTCAATTTGGATTTTTCGGACTACTGTTCTCATCTTGGGTGTTATTCTATGTTCGACCCATGTAAACTGATCTTATTCTTGTTGAACTTGGGAATCTGTATGGAATTTTGGATGAAACCCATTATTTAATTCACAGGAGTAGCTTGCTCATGACTGGGTATTTATTTACTCCTCTCCAGGAGTTAGGCACATGGCCAGTTTTATCTTACTCCCACAAGTAAGATGTGACCCAAGGTCGGGTCGGAAAAGTAGGGTTTGAAAAGCCAGCGCCCGAGAGGTGAGCACTCTGGCCATTAAAAATTGCCTGGGCAGCCCGTCAGCATTCCCCGGTAGGGGCGCCTCAGGCAGTAAACAATAAACTCACTCCTCCCCAAAGAGGGGAGGCGAAGCCTGGGAGGGTGGACCTCCTAGAACTGCACAGGACCAACCCATAGACCGGCGTAAATCAAGCCCCGAAGGCCAAGACAATACCAGTTTATGGGGTGTAGTATCCATCAGAACAGATACTACACTTTGATCTTGCTCATGACTGGGTAGAGATCTTAAGTAATTCGTAATTGTATTCTTAGTATTATCCGTACTGAGGATTGAACCTTCGATCTCCAGAAGCGCCATAGGTTCTTGCAACACTGTAGAAAGGGTGAAACTGAAACGAAAGACTAAACAAATTGTAAAGACAGTTTGCTTTCTTGGTCTTCAAAGCTAGCATCAAAGTGTAGTGTCATTTAAATTTTTTGCCCATCCAGAGTGCCGCTTTTAGGGGAGCTAACTATTCCCCCCACATAAAATAACGACCGTGTATCTTAAATAAGGATTAAACAACAACACTTTCCCATTGTCCGTCAATACGCAACAATACAGCAGTCTATTATTGGTATATATATACATATATATATATATATGTGTGATAGGGACAGCTATTAATATCTATCTATCGGGCATTGCCCGGGATAATTTTTACTTTCATTAATAATTTATGTGACTGAAATGTAAAAAAAGAAAGTTTACATTCTCTTAGTGTAAAGTAAACCTAAGGGAGGTAACTCTATATTGCCGAATGCAAATTTATTTCTATTTTTTTTTATAATGGTGTCATTTTGAATATTCCGATCGGATAAAATGATTTCAAACGAATTAAATCAATTTTTTTTTTCTTGCTAAGAACATGTACCAATGTTGCACAAAAAAAACTGACAAACCAAAATCAAATATTTTTTTATAGGACAAAAGCTATCAATGACCAAAATCAACAAATTTACTGACTTTATTATATAGATAATAATAATAATAATTGTTTTTCTTTTTTTCCCTTTTCTTTAGATTATTAGTAGAACGTATCTTCAACACTTGTCTGGTGCCGTACATACTGCCAACATCTGAGAGGATGAAACGACTGCACACCCTATATGCATCTTTGGATGAACATGCGTTGAAGTAAGTGAACAAAGAAAAAATCCTGTATATATATTTCTTAAAAACTATTTATACTAATATTACAATGTAGATGTTTTAGAATTTTTGAGATGAGGATTGATACTTTGGATTATTTAGACTACTTTTCTCATCTGGGATGTTATTCGAACAACATTTCGGCCGATGTAACCTCCAACCTGCTTCAGGTGCTTGTCGAACTCGAGGAATTTGTACAGAATTTTGAAATTCTGCACAGGTTTGACATGAAGATTTCAGAGTTGGATAAGATGGTTGGAGTTTTCATCAGACAAAACCTGAGAATAACAACCAAAATGAGAACAGTGGTCCAAATAATACTGAAATGTAGACGTGGTCCAAATAATACTGAAATGTAGACGTGGTCCAAATAATACTGAAATGTAGACGTGGTCCAAATAATACTGAAATGTAGACGTGGTCCAAATAATACTGAAATGTAGCCGTGGTCCAAATAATACTGAAATGTAGACGTGGTCCAAATAATACTGAAATGTAGACGTGGTCCAAATAATACTGAAATGTAGACGTGGTCCAAATAATACTGAAATGTAGATGTTTTTAGTATTGAATAAACCTTGTTAATGAATTTAATAAAAATATTGTTTTTTGTTTTATCTTTATCATCTTTTTCTTTTTTTTAACAAAGTTCTCATTGTTTTCCAGGGCATTTAATGAATTACTGAAATACCAACATGGGTAAGCATGATTAGATTTTCGTTTTGTTAAGATTTATTTATA
This sequence comes from Sepiola atlantica, assembly GCA_963556195.1. NCBI lineage: Eukaryota > Metazoa > Mollusca > Cephalopoda > Sepiida > Sepiolidae > Sepiola > Sepiola atlantica. The sequence goes on from OY744548.1 coordinate 49,617,231, forward strand.
TTCTATGTTGTCTCTTGGTGAAAAATAACCTAATGTTTAGAATCCTTATTCCAATTTTGATTTTAAAAAAACGATTACATTATTTTGATTCGAAAAAATGTCTAAAATTTAGGGCTTAAAGAGTCTTAAGAAGAATTGCAATTCAGGGAATTTTACTTAATTGATAATATTCAATGTAAATCTGAAATATTTGAATTTTCAAATGAGAGATTGTGCCCATGTTAAGCCCCCTAAAAAGCCTTTAAAATACGCTAAAGAAACTCAAATATTTATTAATTGATGTCTAATCACAAATCACAAAATCAAAGCTATCTGAATTTTCACAAAGGGTTTTTATGCCCTTTTATTTCCCTTTGCACAAAATTAAATTAAACTAAATATAGCACAAATTACAGCCCCTTACACCTACCAACTATGTTTCAGAATTCATAATGATCGATTAATTAGTTTAGGATTGAATCCTATGCACACACTTAACTTTATATAAGTAGATATGTGTATGTAATGGGAGTAGAAATATTTATTGATAATTGAAAAAGTTTAAAGTTATTCTTAAAAAAACTCAAAACTGATGTCAATAAAAAGAGATGTTCACAAAAATCTGTGCCTTCTTTGTTCATTCAGGAAGATATTTACCTTGTATTCTACTTTCTTACAGGCTTACTCTGATAAACTTGAAGATTCTTTTCTTACAAAGTATTGAGTTAGCCAGAAGGTTTTAGGAAGAAGGGACCCAAACATCAAGTTTGAAAACTTAATCGAGTTTATGCAATTCATTTTCCACGCTCGATTTTGAGAATGTCTGCGATTTGTCTGGTTTTCAAACGGCAATCTTGTTCAACTACACCTTTCACTTGATCACCGTCTGTCATCTTTGACCGGCCAGAGCGAGAAGCATCTCTTACTGAAAAATTTCCTTTTCGAAATCGAGCAAACCATTTCTGGCACACCCGTTCTGTAACAGCATTCTCCCCGTACACGTGACATATCTTTATGCAGGTTTCTGCAGCTTTTTTTGTTCTTTTCTGTCAGAAAAAAAAGCATCAGATGTCGGTAGTGCTCTGCTTGATCTTCCATTCCAAGTCCTGAAATACAAGCAAAAATGTAAGAACTCTTCTGCTCAAAGTTTTATTACATACTGACGTCAACATACTCGCTACACCAAATACAGGATTTGAAGAAGAGGAATATAAAACAAACTTTAGTCGGCCGGAAAGATGACATTAAAAAAACAACATACTTTTTGGCAAACCCAATATTTAAGGTTGTTCTTTTTTTTGTTGTTATTTTTTATCTTTTTATTTATTTTTTTATTTTTACTGAAAAAAACAATTCGGTGCATATGCTGTTCAGCGGCCATATGAAAAAATTATTTTTATATAAAAACAATAATATATACTTATTAAGCATTATATTCTTACTCACTGTACAAAAAAGTAGAAAAAATTATCCACTAGAACTTTAATTACAAGTATTTTTTCCATTCTGCGTATCATAACAGCGATTCGTTCACTAAGCCTCCATCTTGTTTTTTTAAGAAGATTTCAAGGGCAGATAACTGAAATCCACTTAAAAAACAAGATGGACGCTTAGTGAACGAATCGCTGTTATGATACGCAGAATGGAAAACTACTTGTAATTAAAGTTCTAGTGGATAATTTTTTCATCTTTTTCGTACAGTGAGTAAGAATATAACGCTTAATAAGTATATATTGTTTTTATATAAAAATGATTTTTTCATATGGCCGCTAATCAGCATATGCACCAACAATTCTGCTATTGAAGTATGATTTTAAAGTTTTGCTGTTAAATGATTTTGTCTCTTTTAACTGTGTTCATCAGTGTGCGACTGTGTGTCCTCCAATGGATTGATGCCCTAGAACAAAACCTTCAAGGTAACCCTGCTCCTGTCGTGGCCAAGCTGATAGCTCTTGCAAGTAAGTATTTCTTTCTTTTTTTCTTTTTCTTCTCTTGGGAAGAGGGGGTGGGGCATTCTTCTGGCCCTGCTCTGTCGGGCTGAGATATGATTCTGTTCAGTCTCAGGAGGTCCATCCTCCTCCCAGGCTTTATCTTCTCGTTGACAGAGGGTTAGTTTATTGCTAATCAGTATTTATTTTGAAAGTTTTAAAAATAATTTTTATAAAACTGCATACAACAGGAATTCATGATTAAATGTGTTTTTTCCTTCCTCTGATTTCTAGGACAATTGCCAGAACCTAACAAGGCTCAAGAACACTTAAAGAAATTTAACCTCCTTTTAAGAGAAGATAAACGTATCCGTCACTGTCTGAAGGCGCTGGTTAGCCCTGACTGTACATGCCGAAAAGCAGAAGATGCCGTTGTAAGTATTGTAGATAAATTGACAGTTTTCAAGAGAGAGAAAGAAAGCAATGTACTTACCTTAGGTTGTGTTCTTTTCATTTTTACTAAACAAAAGAAATTAAAGGCCGTTAAACATTTCAATATACATTGGTCACCATGTGATCTCTGTTTTTCATTGTTACCATCTTAATATTTATTTTGCAACTAACCTAATAGGAGCTATTGTTTTCTGCTCGACATGACATGTCTATTTGCTGTTCGCTATTGGGAACAAATTTTCAACATTGAACTTAACGTTAACAAAAAATATGATGTTATTTTTAGACCAATATGAAAGGAACAACAACATCACTAATAATATTTTAAAAATACCTAGTTGCAACCAATATATTAAAAAAATACCTAGTTGCAACCAATATATTAAAAAAATACCTAGTTGCAACCAATAATATTTAAAAATACCTAGTTGCAACCAATAATATTAAAAAAATACCTAGTTGCAACCAATAATATTTTAAAAATACCCTGTTGCAACCAATAATATTAAAAAATACCTAGTTGCAACCAATAATAAAATAAAAAAATACCTAGTTGCAACCAATAATATTTAAAAAATACCTAGTTGCAACCAATAATATTTTAAAAATACCCTGTTGCAACCAATAATATTAAAAAATACCTAGTTGCAACCAATAATATTTTTAAAATACCTAGTTGCAACCAATAATATTTTAAAAATACCCTGTTGCAACCAATAATATTAAAAAATACCTAGTTGCAACCAATATATTAAAAAAATACCTAGTTGCAACCAATATATTAAAAAAATACCTAGTTGCAACCAATATATTAAAAAAATACCTAGTTGCAACCAATAATATTAAAAAATACCTAGTTGCAACCAATAATAAAATAAAAAAATACCTAGTTGCAACCAATAATATTTTAAAAATACCTAGTTGCAACCAATAATATTTTAAAAATACCCTGTTGCAACCAATAATATTAAAAAATACCTAGTTGCAACCAATAATATTTAAAAAATACCTAGTTGCAACCAATAATATTTTAAAAATACCCTGTTGCAACCAATAATATTAAAAAATACCTAGTTGCAACCAATAATAAAATAAAAAAATACCTAGTTGCAACCAATAATATTTAAAAAATACCTAGTTGCAACCAATAATATTTAAAAAATACCTAGTTGCAACCAATAATATTTTAAAAATACCCTGTTGCAACCAATAATATTAAAAAATACCTAGTTGCAACCAATAATATTTTAAAAATACCTAGTTGCAACCAATAATATTTTAAAAATACCCTGTTGCAACCAATAATATTAAAAAATACCTAGTTGCAACCAATATATTAAAAAAATACCTAGTTGCAACCAATATATTAAAAAAATACCTAGTTGCAACCAATATATTAAAAAAATACCTAGTTGCAACCAATAATATTTAAAAATACCTAGTTGCAACCAATAATATTAAAAAAATACCTAGTTGCAACCAATAATATTTAAAAAATACCCTGTTGCAACCAATAATATTAAAAAATACCTAGTTGCAACCAATAATAAAATAAAAAAATACCTAGTTGCAACCAATAATATTTAAAAAATACCTAGTTGCAACCAATAATATTTTAAAAATACCCTGTTGCAACCAATAATATTAAAAAATACCTAGTTGCAACCAATAATATTTTAAAAATACCTAGTTGCAACCAATAATATTTTAAAAATACCTAGTTGCAACCAATAATATTTTAAAAATACCCTGTTGCAACCAATAATATAAAAAAATACCTAGTTGCAACCAATAATAAAATTAAAAAATACCTAGTTGCAACCAATAATATTTAAAAAATACCTAGTTGCAACCAATAATATTTTAAAAATACCCTGTTGCAACCAATAATATTAAAAAATACCTAGTTGCAACCAATAATAAAATAAAAAAAATTCCTAGTTGCAACCAATAATATTTTAAAAATACCCTGTTGCAACCAATAATATTAAAAAATACCTAGTTGCAACCAATAATAAAATAAAAAAATACCTAGTTGCAACCAATAATATTTAAAAAATACCCTGTTGCAACCAATAATATTAAAAAATACCTAGTTGCAACCAATAATAAAATAAAAAAATACCTAGTTGCAACCAATAATATTTAAAAAATACCTAGTTGCAACCAATAATATTTTAAAAATACCCTGTTGCAACCAATAATATTAAAAAATACCTAGTTGCAACCAATAATAAAATAAAAAAAATACCTAGTTGCAACCAATAATATTTTAAAAATACCTAGTTGCAACCAATAATATTTTAAAAATACCTAGTTGCAACCAATAATATTTTTAAAATACCCTGTTGCAACCAATAATATTAAAAAATACCTAGTTGCAACCAATAATAAAATAAAAAAATACCTAGTTGCAACCAATAATATTTAAAAATTCCTAGTTGCAACCAATAATATTTTAAAAATTCCTAGTTGCAACCAATAATATTTTAAAAATACCCTGTTGCAACCAATAATATTAAAAAATACCTAGTTGCAACCAATAATAAAATAAAAAAATACCTAGTTGCAATCAATAATATTTAAAAAATACCTAGTTGCAACCAATAATATTTTAAAAATACCTAGTTGCAACCAATAATATTTTAAAAATACCCTGTTGCAACCAATAATATTCAAAAATACCTAGTTGCAACCAATAATAAAATAAAAAAATACCTAGTTGCAACCAATAATATTTAAAAAATACCTAGTTGCAACCAATAATATTTTAAAAATACCTAGTTGCAACCAATAATATTTAAAAAATACCTAGTTGCAACCAATAATATTTAAAAAATACCTAGTTGCAACCAATAATATTTTTAAAATACCCTGTTGCAACCAATAATATTAAAAAATACCTAGTTGCAACCAATAATAAAATAAAAAAATACCTAGTTGCAACCAATAATATTTAAAAAATACCTAGTTGCAACCAATTATATTTTAAAAATACCCTGTTGCAACCAATAATATTAAAAAATACCTAGTTGCAACCAATAATAAAATAAAAAAAATACCTAGTTGCAACCAATAATATTTAAAAATTCCTAGTTGCAACCAATATATTAAAAAAAATACCTAGTTACAACCAATAATATTAAAGTTGTAAATATTTTATAATGTATTTCATGAAATACATTTCTTTTTATAGTAAGTATATTCATTTTTATTCATTGTTTAAATTAAGTTTTATTTATTGTTTATAGAAAGAAATCTTGCGAAAGGTTGGCAATCCTGGTCAACAGACGCCTTTCTATACGGCTGTCAAATCTCTGCTGGAGCGAATAGCTCCTGTGATGATTGATGCAGATGCTATCAGTGCCTTGGTGAAGTACAACTGTGATGTGATTAGCAGCTTGCTCATTCTTGATGAGGGAGTTCTTGTTGCCGGGGCCAAAGGGCTCAAGTTGTTGTTGGTAAGGACACATAAGTATTAACATTCTTCGATTTAAAAAAAAAAAAAAAAAAAAAATTTTTATGATAGTTTAGATCAAGTTTCGCGGTAATGTTAGAGTAACTTGAAATCTTGAAGCCATCAGTAGAAGTTACGAAGCCAATGCCAGTTTCACACAGAAACCACAAGTCAGGTTTGGTCTCCTTCAAATTGATTTCAAGCTCTGGAAGGTTTGAACACAGACCCCCTGATGTTGGAAAAGGAGACCTGGTAGTAGGGGTCCACTTTAGGATTTTGAGGTACTAGGTTTGAGCTTGTATTTTTGTTCAAACTTTTCATAATGGAATCGAGAAATGTGAAAGAGGTCGGTAGAGTTGTTGAAAGCAGAACTCGGAGAAGATGAATCAACAGACTATCTTTGTAAACCATTGACGAAAGAAAAGCTGTAACTGTTCCCACTAATATGGCATCGAGATCGAGAGACCCGATTTTCTGGTGTCTTCTAAGACATTCAGAGCAAGAACTTGTTTTGCTACCGCAATGAAAAAACTTTCCTTTCTTCCTCTATGTACCTAGTGTAAGGCAGAATTTCCATGGCTTCTTTGCAAGGGCTTCCCACCTGTGCAACACATTGCCACGACACTGGTTCCCTGCATATTACAACATGGTTGTCTTAAAATCCAATGTCAACAGATTGTTATCAACTTTCCCCACAAGTGTTTAAACTTGATCCATTCCATCAACCATTCTTAATCCTCTCATAAGGTTCTTCATCTCTCAACTTACAATCATTCAATCTCATTAATCCTTATTCTCCTCAAGTGACTTTTAGTCTTCATAAGTGGTGACTCACTAGTAAAAAAAAAAATTGTTTTTTTTATTTTTTCGCTTTTAATAATAATCCATAAAATGCATTGCATCGATGCAACTGGTCACATTGTCGATGATGTAGTAATCCGGGCTCATTAGGGGTTTTGGGTCTTTCAGCCCCCTGCGTCCAGATGACAAACCAATCTACAAAATATTTAGTGTTATCTTATGTACGAAAATGTTGCAAATAATTTTTATTTTAACTTGATTTTATCTCTACTGTTTTGAGTTGCCCCATTTTTATTGATTTTGTAAGTTCTTAATTACAAAGATTTTCACGCGATTCTATTCAAACAAGTTATTTTGTTTTACTTAATTTATTTTAAATTTCTTCTAGGCTTTGTCCAGCGTCTTTCCTCATTGCTTCAACAGAGAAAGTGTGTTTGAAGATCTCTTGACATTCCTAAAACATGAGGACGAAATTATATGTAAGTAAAATTGATACATTCATATTCTTATTATGAAATTTGGTAGGGGTGGTCTTCTCTCTATCTAGATATTCTGAAGAGGTGAGGCAACCTTGGAGTACTCACGCTCCCCTAAGTTGCAATGGACCAATTCGTAAGTGATTTGGAATGTATGTATTTATCTCTCTTCCACCGTGGAAGGATGTGACGCAAAATTGAAAGGTGAGAATTGAAAAGCCAGCGTACAAGAGGTGTATTCTGGCCCACAAAACAATGTCTGAGCAGCCCCGCCAACATTCCCCAGTAAAAGCACTTTAAGCAATTTGACCCCTTCTCAAAACGAAACGGTAAAATCTGGAAGGGTGGACCTTCTAGAACTGAAGAGAACCATACCTCAGCCCAATAGAAGCAAGATAATCACCTACTCAAAAATGACCTCGACTCTGCCAAACTGTATCCTCGACTGGTATCATTTGGAATGTATCCTCTGTACCGACATGGGTAAACCTTCCACCCAAAAAGTTTTTAGCTTTAATTTAAATTCAATTTAAACTACAAAGAAACAATTCAGCTACCTTTAAAGTGGGTTGATTTTGAATGTTGGAGGCTGTAGTTGTAGGATAAAAATGATATCCTATACTTTTCTTTCTTTAACTTTTAATATTCTATACCACCCAAAACCACACTGATCGGAAGTGGTTTGTACTCAGATGCAACACGATAACACATGGAATAATAACTGTTTGAATCTATTTTTAGATAAAACATCACAGTGGAAGGAAAATAACTCTGTTCTCCTAACATTTACATCTAGATTATTATTGTAATAATAATAATAATAAATATTTTTAACAATGTTTGCACATGTGTTATTTTATTAAAAAAAAAAAAAAATGTCTTCTGAAATTCCTGCTTTTATAACTCAAATAATTTGTTCAATGAGATTATCAACAAGTTAGTTTTAAACACAACAGTAGGTTTAATCGGATGTTACGTTTTTGATCCATACTAGTGATTTATCTAATTTTGAAGATTTATCATCCGACAATGAACATGACTTGCCTACGGAATGAAATAACAGTTTTAGATAAATAACCAGCCGTTTTTACCAGCTTTGATGGTCTTTAGATTAAGTACCTATACGAAACGTGTTGATTATTTTTACCAACTCTTCTCATTGGTTTTAACTGAATACATTCAAACACAAATGTCGGTAATGCTGATATGATCATATCTGTAACTAATTGTATCCCTATAAAACTCACTATCCGTTTTATTTATTTATTTTTCATAATTTTTTATGAACAGCATACCTGTCTGTGTGTGTATGTGTGTTTTTTTATTTGTTACTCGCAGAAAGACTCGGCGTTGCTCGGGATGAATGAGGACCACTACTATGTAATTTTTCACTATGCTCATAACACCTTATTACTTTTTTAGTTTTTACCACCCCATCCTCCCGTTTCGACATCGAATATATTAGAAAGCTAAGAAGCTGAAATGTTGGAAAACTCTCTGAATTAGTGTCTTATACATATGGTTTAAATTTCATTAAAATCGGATATATGTATTTTAAGTGTTAAGGTGGTTTTGTCACCATGGATCACTTAGAGGTGGGGCCACGTAGAGATTCGGGACCACTTCTATGTAAGAAATTTTCTGGAGAAGACAACTTCTCCAGAAAATTTTGTACATATTATTTAAATTTCATAAAAATAGGATATATTTGAAGTTTTAAGGGGATTATACCCGCAGAGATCTGGGAACACTTCCATTGTTATCCCCGGTAAATTTTACATAAGAATGCACTTTTAGTTTTTATGTAGATTCTTTAACCTAGAAAGGTTAAAGAATCTACATAAAAACTAAAAGTGCATTCTTATGTAAATAGGAAATGCAAACATCACAGACACATTGAGTTATATATCAAGGGAGGCGCAAGGGCGCTCTACACAGTGGGCTGGGGGGTGGACATTAGGCAAAAAAGAATGTCGGAAGAATTGCTGATGTTTGGTGTTTTTATAAACTACTTTATATTCCTGATTCAACAAAAAAAAAAGTAAGTCAAATCGTTAAACGGTTGAAAAAATATGCAACATTGAATTCGTGATATTTCGCATTTTTCTCCAGCTCACGCGAAACATCCACGATTTTTCCCCCAAAAATTATAATTTTCAGATTTCCATGATTAAATTCCAAAAATCAGTGTGGAATTACTTATTATTGCATATTTTTTTAGTTTATTGATAACCATTTGTGAAAATGCAAAAATAGACCACGTTGGGACCCAATTTGTCGATTTTTAGCTCTTTTTATGAAAGAAATTAGGAAAATTTGAGCTAAATTTCCCTCTTTTTTGGCTCAAATTAGCGATAAAATTCTATATTCATCAGAAAATAACTTGTAAACCGGGATAGGGCACATACCAAACCATATATGTTTCTGAAAGCTATGGAGGTATAGATTATGAAAAACCAAGCAGATCTATGTGCCCTATCCCGGATTTTTCAAAAAACAAGCCGGAAGTTTCTCGCTTGTGTCACGTGTGGACTTGCTCCAAAAAGCATTACCAAAATCTCTCGACTCCTGATCAGGGCAACGAGTAAGGAGTAACCCCATCAATTGGGAAGAAGTCACTTTCTCCTCTGCAGCCACTGCCTGAATTTTTGCCCAGATATTGGTTCTTCTCAACAACTGTTTGCGGCTGCCCAACTCTTCAGGGGGCCTTTTCCTGGATGCAGTTTGCGTCGAGGGGTTCTTGTAATAGCGGAACACAACATTTTCAACTTCACCTAGTGAACTCAGCTCATCCCAGTTAACAGCAATCCGTTTATCTGTATATCGTCGTTTCTTCAGCGAATGGTATCTTTTGAGCGACTTCTTGACCTCGTCTTTCTGCTCCTCTGTTAACTGGATGAGATACTTTTGCTCCAGCAATTGAACACATGCGGTGATGGATAGATGGTCTCTAGTTTTTGCATCTTCTACAGTAAACACTTGGAAAAGTGCGTTATCGCTGACCGCTTCCATTTTTGATAGTAACTCTATCTAAATAAACAAAACAAAGATTTGAAAATTCTGTAGTGATTTCCTGTAAAATGCTTTGACAGGAAATTAAAGTGTGTAAAAAGGTGTGCAAATGAAAGAAAAGAAGTGTGTCAAATACTACTTCATGTCACATGTTACCAGATTTTTTTTGATTTTTTAGAAAGGCCCTCAGATTTCGCTTCTAACGAGCCCTCACTGAGCTTCTATGATCAATTTTGTGCCAAGATATGGCCAAAAATGTGATTTTGGGCCATTATGCCCAAATATGGAAATTCGGCCCCAGACCCCCGAAAAATGGATTTTATGAATTTTTTTTGATTTTTCCGAAAAGCTCTTGAAATTTCGCTTCTAACAAGCCCTCAAACAGTTTATATGGACAAGTAAAACTAAAGTTATGCCCAAATGTCCTCCAAAAACCTGTTTTGGCCCACTGTGCTCTATCCCTTAATAGACTTCACGAATGGCCTATGCTGGAAATCTCATTTCTTTGATCAATCATAACTCAAAAACCAATAAACCAAATTAGTTAAAACTTTGCACACAATTTTTATTTGATAGGTTCTATAAGTGTGTAGAATTTCAGCATCATTAGTCAAGGCAACCCAGAGATCCAGAAAGTTCAATCATGGTATCTGTGTGTACGTACGTATGTGCCATCCTGTATCTCATCAACTATTTGATGGATTCAGCTGATTTTTGGCAGATAGAGGTTCTAGGGTCTAGTTGATGGCATTTTAATTTCAGTTTACCATATACCTTAGTTTTCCAGAAAATCCCAAAAAAACCTTATGAGAAGGCATTGTATTGAGGCATAACCTTCACAAAAGTAGTGACATTCCATGAAAAATGCCAGTATACTGAAATCATATGCCCTTAATAGGGTTAAGATGAAAATTCATATACACTAAATGTACAAAAACAAGGAAATTCCCAAATTGTTACACTTTTATTGTCATTAAGGGTATGACTACATATCAACCAAACCATTTCATTATCACATCACTACAGTATAAATCTCTGTGGATGAAGTGTGTGAGGTGCGCTGAAGAAAAATTCCTACCAGTAAAATACATAGCCCTGTTGTGCTCGCATACCCTTAATGACAATAAAAGTGTACAAATTTGGGAATTTCCTTGCTTTTGTACATTTAGTGTATATTAATTTTCATCTTAACCCTATTAAGGGCATATGATTTCAGTATACTGGCATTTTTCATGGAATATATGTATATTATATATATATATATATATATATGGATTTATTTATTTATTATTATTAAAGAATTGATCAACAATACTGTATGGCAAATATCATATTAAAGAATAGTAAAGTTTCATAACAATATGTCTCAAAGTAAATGTATTCTAAGCTTAAAAAATCTTTTTTGTAGTTTCTTACAGGACTACGGTCCTGGACTTTAAAAAATGTCAACAGTATGTGTTAATAGTTAATTTTCATCCTATATTCTTTATACTGTATACGTTGTACATCATTACTTTACAGTATATAGTTTAAGAATTTGAAGACCCTGTTTTAGAAGTGTATTAAAGTTAGTCGATAATTTTGATTTCTTTTAACCTTCATTGATAATCCAAATAATATGTTGTTTTTTTTTTACAAATAAAGAAATCCCTTTTCAGTCATATAATTAATGAAAATAAAAAGGATCCCAGTTAATGTAAAATAAGGGCAATTCATAAAGAATATATAAATAATTGTCGTTATTTTTTGATTTTTCAGCTGACTTAACACTTCAAGTTTTTGTCAACACTGGTCACAATTTGAAAAAAGATTGTCCAAATATATATTCGTAAGTATTTTCTTTATAATCAGTTCGTATTTTATTTTGTCAATTCTTGTTTGCAATTAATTTGGATCATTAGTTTTTAAAGGTTTTAGTTGTTACATAATTATAGACAAAAAAATGTGATTGTACTGAAAGGAAATATTGAAGAACTTTTTCTTTTAACTGACATTATTTGTCCATTTACTTTTAACATTCATCTTTTAACTTAAAATAAGCTAAGTGACGAATTGAAATATCAAAAAAATAAAAATGATGATAATGAAACCTTTAAAAAAATGTTGGAAAAAAAATTGCCAAATTTTCTTTCTTTTTTTTTTTTTAAGAACAAACAAAATTATCAAAAAGTAGTTTAAATAGCAATTTAAAAAAAAAAATGAAAAAAAAGAATTTAAAAAGAAACCATTTAAAAAAAAAAATTTTTTTAAAGAAACCATTTAAAAAAAAAAATTTTTTTTAATAAATTGATTTAAAAAAATACCGTTTGTTTTTTGTTAAATGATATTTATAATTTAGATTATTTGGACTACTGTTCTCATCTTGGATGTTATCCTCACAATGTTTGGGCCGGTGTAACCTCCAACCTTTTTCAGGTGCGTTTTGTCAAACTCTGGAATCTGTGGGGACTTTCAAGCTGAACCCTTTATTGAATCTATGGAGGTAGATTGTTCTCATTCTGCCAGCCATGACCAGATAAAAGTCTGAAGTAATCTTTAATTATATTCTTAGTATTGCCTCTACTGAGAATTGAACCTTCAATCTCCAAAAGACCATCACTTAGAACTGATTATTACTTGCCACTTTCCCAAGTACAACAGATTCTCGAGTTTGACAAAATGTCTGAGTTTACATTGGCCAAAATATTGTGAGAATAACATCCAAGATGAGAACAGTAGTCTAAATCATACAAATTATCAATCCTCATCTAAAAAATTATGAAATATGATATTTATAAATTCTCTATTTTATCAATTTATGCAGAAGTCTGTTACCAGTCCTTCTCACCACAGCTAAGATTGGAAATATTCGACAAACAAAGCATGCAATCAAATGCATCAGTGTTGTGTACAAACACGAGAAAGAAACTATCTTCCAGCAAGTTTTTGAAGTAAGTATTTTTATTCAAAACCTTATATCGACTGGAATCCTGAATACAAAAAATTATAGATTTTTTGTGTAATTGTATTATAATAAACTTAATTACTTTTGAAGTTACGCCATTTTCTGGTTCAGCTGCTGATTGTGAAAAGAGAAAAATGAGCAACAATTTAAAATTCATAATGTTTATATATGAAAGAAGCAACGAGATAAAGTGTTAGATGCAAATTACGTATCATTTGAAGGACTTGTGTGAAAGTGGTCATTTATCGAGTTTGTGCTCTAAAGGTGTTGTTTTATTATCATAATATTCGGTTTAACGTCCATTTTATATGCTGGCATGTGTTGGACAGTTTTAAGAAATTGACTTCCAAAGTAACCTATCTCTGACCAGGACTTTATTTATCCCTTAGGTCCATTTTTATCACTTCCTCCCATGTTTTCCTTGGCCTTTCTCTGTGAACCTGCTACTTCAACTGTTCTACATCTACTTACTCAAGAACTCTCTTCCATCCTTTCAACGTGGGCATACAATCGAAGCCTACTGTTTTGTACACCTCTCTCTATGCTGTCCCGATTTAATCTTACTCTGAGGTATCATGACTAAGCTTGTCTTTAAGATTCACATTACACATCTATTGTATCATTCTCATATCATTTCTCTCCATGCAATGCATGTCCGCAAACCCCACTGACCCGGTTTCACTTTCATACATCATCACACTGCGTACACATGCCTGATAATAATGGCAAAAGTTCCCTGAACTTACTCTATCCACTACTAATTCTTGCAGTTACACAAACACATGGAGTTAAAGTTCTTTATTTATTTTTCTTAGTAGTTTAAGCATTTATATTCAATTGTCTTTCTGTTTCTAAGTTGCAATTTCTTTTTAATTCTATGGAAAAATTCTTTCATTAGATGTCTTTATAATAGTTGTAATAGTCAGTTATAAGTTATCTCCCTTTAAGATATGTAAAACCACAGCTAATAAAAGTATTCCGTCGGGTTTAATCTTGTCTCAATATATTATAAGTAGAAAGAAACTCAGGGAGAGCATAACCACAGGTGCTTCTCAGAGGAGAAACTTTCTTAAGCAAGTGTTTCTGCTCTTAACTCCTGACACTTTAAGTGTGCTAGACCACATCCGAGTTATGGTTCTTGGATGTCCACCCGCTGTCCATTTTAGTACACGCTAAGTAGGATTGGTTTCTCTGGTTGTAAAACTACGCCAGTATGGTACTCACTTGAATTGTGGCAAATTAAGCCTTATGAAGTTGGCCTTTGTTCCTCCTAGTCCAGATCCAACTTGAGGCCCTCTCCGTTGCTTTTACCATGGCTTTCAAGGTCCTAGGTCCTGCTTCTTCCAGGGATGAATGGCAGTTTCATGAGGCTGTAGGTAGATGAGCCTACAAATCCCCTGGTGCCAACCTTGACTGTGGAGACTTGAGTTTTGAATACAGCGTCTCTCAGATCTCTGGCCGAGTCAACATACTATTCTGTCTTGTAAGCATATAAACATCTACACTCCTCATTTTGTAAGGCACAGTGAATTCAATTAGGAGGATTTCCTTGGCATGCTGGGAGTAGAGCATTATGTCTGCTCTCAACACTTTCTATTTGATGACCTTTGGGTAGTCGTTTCATTCTGGGAGATCTGCTACAAATTATTAGGACTAAGTTTTGATAGTTTTTCTTCCGTTCTGTTTATTGGTTATTTTTTTACCACTTTAGTTAGTTTTAGCTTTTTGTTTAGAAGTTTTTTTCAGTGCTTATACAGATGAGGGTGCATATGAAAAACGCATTTCCAAATAAAAACTATTATTTATACTTACATATCAGTCAAAAATAAGTATCCTCACTAAAAATTAAGAAAAATTATTGAGTAGAATTTTAATTAAAAATAAAAATCAGTTTTATCGTATTTTGCTCACCGCCATTCGTTTATTACTTGTTTATATTACAGACTGAGTTATGTCCCTCGATTTACATGTTTGTCACTCTAATCAATGACGGATCCATAAAATACGATAAAACTGATTTTGATATTTAATTCAAATTCTACTTGATAATTTTTGCTTATTTTTGGTGGAGATACTTATTTTTGCCTGATACATAAGTATATCAAAGAGTTTCCCGGTTAATTTATCTGGAACTGCGATTTTCACATGAGCTTTCATCTATATAAGCACCATTTTTTTCTTTTAAGTTTATTTAGTCTTGAATTTTCTTTACAATCTGTTTTTTTTTTTTTCTTCATAGTTCTAATTTCATCATTTCACACATTTCTTTTTCCAAACACACTGCTTTAAAGTAAAGTGGTGTCTGCTTATTTTCAATTTAAAATTGTTGCATTTTTTATTGGATAATATATCATTTTTAATATAGTTTTTTTTTAATAAAGAAACTTTGAATGTAACTTCTTTTGTGGCTTCTACTAGAATAATTAATTTGGGTATGTTCAATTTTGAAAAATTCTCCCTAAACAAGCTACACTTCTATTTTTTTTTTAATCACCAGAAATATGAGAATTATCTAATTTTAATTACATTTTTAGTGTTCCTATTTACTTGCCTCGCCACGAGGGCAGTTAGACACAGGGTCAGTTTTTTATTTGGGGAAAATCCAGTTTTCCAAAAGGGGGCACTTTGCATGGGAACAAAAAATTTAAATTGCCTCAGTCTAGAAGGATTTCTCATTCACTGACAGAGGACAGAATAGATTAAGTGTAGTATCAGAACAGATACTACACTTTGCTCCTAGCCAAAAGACCAAGGAGGTTTTATTCATAAGAAAAAATAAAACTAACCTTGCTTGTCGGGCTGCATAAAGTAAGCCGCCATCAAACTAGATACACACTTAATATCAAATGTATTTATTGATTTAATTCCATAAGTAATAGTTTTAAAATCTACAATGACTTTTCACATCACTTCAAACAGATTTTCATGTTTATGAAATCATTGTGTGCTCTACAACTCGTCAAAAGTATATGTGTAACAGCAAGCAATCTGGGGCAAAACATCTCGGAAGACGAGTAGTACAGGCGAATGTATTTATGTGCGCACGTGGCAAACGCTAAATATAACACCTTTTTTCTCACCGTAAAACTGTAAATACAGGAAATAAATCAGTCTTACAAACATGTTCTAAGAAACAAAACAAAGAAAATTGGAAGAAAGCGAAAACTTAAATCGGTTCAGAGAACTCTGCGTTGCTTACCTCTATTTTACCAAGCTACTTGTCCCAGAATGACCAACGTCTAACGCAAGCTCATCGGACGTCCGAATCCGTATGCTGGCTGATTTGAAAAAGACCGCTTCTGAGCAAGCAGGCGGTGTTGAGGCAAGATAGTTCTCCGTGCGCATGTCTTCCGGAAGAGGACGGTGCTGAAGACAAAATGTCCCCTTCCTGAATTTTAACCGGCTAACATAGAAAACTCTTGCATTCACAATATGTGTGTATGGAATGAAGATATCAAGTGTGAATTGGGCGAGTTTCAGGAAGCATTCAGGGTGTTTTAAAATATGATCAGTAATTGTGAGCATAAAAAAATGTTTCCAAAAGTTATTGGAGATGTGCTGTTTTCTGACTTTAAACGCAAGGAGATCAAAAGGTTTGAAACATTTGACAAGTTGTATTAATAACGATCGTTTTGTTTTCAAATTTGATTGACTAAATGTTTTGTTTCTTTTATTATTGCAGCATGTGAGAAAAGCATTAAATCCTGAATCCGCAAACTATCTAACAGCAATTGTTGCCATGGGACACATTGCTGAAATCTGTCCGGAAGAATTCAGTTCTGAAATGAAAAATGTTGTATCAAAACTTGTTGTCAAGGATTTATTAATGCAGGATCGAGTAAGTTCATTTTAAATTTATTTAATACTAGCTGGCTCTGCCCACTCGCTATTGTTTCACAATTTAATCCCTATTCGCTACTTGAAATCATTGAAACGAAACTAATCGATAAGAAAGAGGACAAGACTAATCGATAAGAAGACAAGGCTAATCGATAAGAAAAAAGATAAAACTATTGCTTTCTTTCTATCTATCTCTCTCTCTCTCTCTCTCTCTCTCTCTCTCTCTCTCTCTCTCTCTCTCTCTCTCTCTCTCTCTACGAAGCATGCTGGACACATTATTATTATCAGTTATTAAAATTAAGCCCCCCCCCCCCCCCCCCCTTTTTTTTTTGCTCATGAAAATTAAATTTGCATACATGTTTATTTAAGCGGGCTGGACACGTACGTTCACTTTTATTATATAGATTAGAATTTGTGCATTTAGATAACTATAAATACATTTGATTCTCTTACTTTTTCTCTTTTTTTTTAATCTTTTGTTATTTTACTCGTTTCGAGGCTTTAGGCAAAATGAAAATTCACATATGGGAGTAGTGCTGAGGAAACTAGAGAAAATGACATAAATCATGATTTTCGTTCAAAATAGTTTGTTTGGGAATAGTGCCGAAAAAATTTTGCAATGGAGGTTAAATTATTAAATCAAAGATCTGAGGTAACAATAAATTGTAGACTTACGAGAATATTTACATTAGAGTCTAGCAAGAAATGTTTTTAACATTAAACCCCATATCACTAAACATTAAATAAAATATGATTTTTAATTTAGGCATGTCGGCGTTGCCTATTTCTGTGTAATCCTTTGACTGCCTTGATTCTGGATTTCCATGTGTGAACCGGTTTCGGATTGAAATCTTGAATTTCCTTTATTATGAAAGCTGGCTTAGCATGAATTAATGATCAAAATCATCATCAAGGTCTTTTTTTTTTTAATTCCGCTCCTGTTTTATCCCTGGCTAGGCGTGGCCAATGATCAAAATACCTATTTGAATATAATAAGCTAGATGTACCTATCTGACATTGTCTGAGATGCAGTGAAGTCATCTTTATTTTAATTTTTTAACTTAAAGTAATCAACTATTATATTCTTCAATTAAAAATCAGTTATTTCCCCCATTGCTGATTTTTATTTTTAGGTTATTATTTTTTTAAGTTCATAATAACTGTGAACACAACAATCTTCAGCTGAGGTGTGATTTGTGCCATAAATTCCTAGGATTGGTTATTTTTCTTTCACTAAGTTGCTTATCCTCACAGATACGTTTCTTCTTAATATCTATCGCTGACTGACTAAACTGCTACTATTTCAAAATATCCTCTTTTCTTACACATGATCTTGTTGGACCAATCAGAATTTTTGGTATCTCCCTCTCTCTCTCATTTACTATCTCACTACAGTGCTGGGCATATCCACATAAATCTGTGTCAAACTTACGCTCATGGGCATCAAGTGAATATTCTTGTTTGTATTAAGGAAAACTGATTATTATTAATCTTTTAGGTGATGATTTTTTTGCTTCATATCGTTGTTGGACAGATCTGTCATTAAGGACTAACTGGCTTTGTCAGCTCGCTATCGCCTCGCAAAGTTTGCTTATTGAGATACTCAAAACCAAAATTTTAAGTAATATTTATTTGCAAGTTTCTTGCAAACACAAGAATAAAACTTATAACTGGGAATTCAGAAGTCTATGACTAGACTTCAAACGTTAAACAAACAAAAAAAAAACTCAGTTCGGTTCAATTCCTGTAGAAGCACAAAAACCCTCTGTGTAACTTCGAGCTCCAATGAACGAAAGCAATTTGGCTCACCGCAGAATCTCACTCGACACTTGCGTTTCTTGTTTCCCCTTTCTTCTGATTTTCTTCTCTTTTTATTAGCAGATTTTCCCTCAGTTAATTCCGCTTACCAATCAGAAAAAACATAATCCGCTGGCTCACTATTTGTCATGATAATTAAATCTATTATTATTGTGCAGCAACCAGTAGATTTGTTACTTCGAGGTTGTGAGTTCAATCCTCACTAGAAAACTAGTAAGCGAAAACTTATTTCCCTTTCCATATGCAAGCCAGGCAAAGGCGGACCAACTCTTACTGCGGGGAAGAACTAAGTCCGGGCCACCTCCACCACTCGATTCTGGCTCAAGATCATCAATTCCGCCACAAAACTTTTGCATTTATTCGTATAAATAGATAAACATTAACAGTTTGGTAATTTTGATATAAATTTATTTATCTTTTAAATAAGGCCGTAATGAAATCATAAGAAAAAATAAATAAATTTACTTTTTTTTTTTTTTTTTTACTTCACGGAAAACATTTTAAACACAATGTGAAACGTTTTGTCTAAAAATTCATTGAATTTTAAAATGATTTTTAAAAATGTTGGCGTTAACAGGAGAAAGGAGAGAGAGAGAGAGAAGCAAGCTTTTCAACTACCCTGTCTCTCCCTTTTCTCTTCTTGCTTATGCCTGTTGGTAAGAATTTTAGTGAGTGATGTTAGTTTAATTTAAGAAACGTTTTTAGTAAATTATCCACTTTTTAAAAATCCCTTTAATTAATTACTGTTAATATCAACAAAACTATTGCATATATATAGACAAAATATGACAAGAAAATGAGAAATAAATAACACCAAACATTCATTTATTATCACACCAAACATTAATTTATTATGAACTGTTTAAGAAGTATTTATGCACATTAGATATTCAAATGACTCTCTTTAAATTATTCGTCCATATTATATATAAAGCATTTCAAAATACTATGTTGTATTATTGATTTAAATAAGAGTAACCCATTTTGATGGTAATATAAAAGTGATAAATGAAACTTTTGCATTCATTTTGATGATGATGAGCACTTAATATATATGAATATTTTTTGCATATTTGATGTACTTCCAAAATATGCAAATCAGTTAAGTCTAATTTGCATAATTGATATCATTCGTCTTGAATTCAGAATTATATACTGCCTTTTTCTCCCAGGCGTTGCTCAGGATTTTCTTTTCCAAACTTATAGATGAAGAAAGAGTTAAGCCCCTTTTATTTATTTATTATGCCATTGAAAAGATTGGAGATTTCTCAATAAACTTGTTGCGTAAGATACACCATATTAGGTTTTCATAGCTAGACACTAAGTATGGAGTGAAATTTGACCACTAAATTTGAATTACCATCGTCAGAATAAGATGGTGTGCATGTGATCCCCATCCAACGACGGGTACCCTTAAAGAGTTAAAAATGGTAAATTAAATATATCAATCAATAAAATTGGCATTCTTTTTGTGTTCTTCAATTATTTCTTTTTCTTTTTTTTTTTGTTTCTGTCATTGTTTTGCATATTTGCATATTTATTTTGTTTTTGTATTTAGTATTAAGATGGTTTTAAAAGATGTTTATCAATTTGTGTCTCGTTTAGACTCACGGCCACCAGGTCCATGAAAGTTGGTTTGCAGATCACCTGGTTTCTGAAGAAACCCAAGCAAAGGTTAGTTTTATGTTTTTTACTCAAATTATTTTTTAAATGATCATTGCGATGCAGAATATAAACAATATTTTTTGCATTTGTTGCAACTTATTTATATTTGCAATTTCCGACTATATTCTCAGTTCAACTTTAAAAAAAAAACGTTTGCATTATTAATACACTATCAAATTCTGTTAATTATTTCATCCAATAATTCCCAAAAATGCCCTCTTGATTTTTT
The DNA here is from genome assembly GCA_963556195.1 of Sepiola atlantica. NCBI lineage: Eukaryota > Metazoa > Mollusca > Cephalopoda > Sepiida > Sepiolidae > Sepiola > Sepiola atlantica. The sequence continues at coordinate 49,637,833 of OY744548.1, forward strand.
TTATTTTAAATAAAATCTGATCTGGCAACTCGTTCTAAAAAAACATGTTACTCTATTAGCAAAAAAAAAAAAATCAATTCATTAATAGATTTCGTTTTGAAATCTGCCTTCCAAAATCAAGGAGAAATTTTGGGGAGGGAGTATTGCTGCACCCTGTATTACTTTTATATAATAGGGTACAGTCAATATTTTATTCTTACTAGCCAGTTTATTTGGTGGATCGTTGCAGCATGTTCTTAAAAAGAAAAAAGTTAATTCGATTTAATTTGTTTGAGAAATTTTATTTAACTGGAATAATTTTCTAAATGACAACAGTCTCTCTCTCTCTCTCTCTCTCTCTCTCTCTCTCTCTTTTCTTTAAGAAAAGGGGAAGTAACTGTATTGATGAATGTAGTTACTTCCTTTTAATCTATTTTCACTTATTTCATTTAAATTATTGATAAAATTATGAAAGTAAAAATAATGCCGGGTAGGAACGAGTTCTACATAAAAAATTCTCTTTGTCATACATTCAAGTAAAAATTCTCTTTGTCATACATTCAAGTAAAAATTCTCTTTGTCATACATTCAAGTAAAAATTCTCTTTGTCATACATTCAAGTAAAAAATTCTCTTTGTCATACATTCAAGTAAAAATTCTCTTTGTCATACATTCAAGTAAAAATTCTCTTTGTCATACATTCAAGTAAAAATTCTCTTTGTCATACATTCAAGTAAAAATTCTCTTTGTCATACATTCAAGTAAAAATTCTCTTTGTCATACATTCAAGTAAAAATCTTAATATATATTTAAATTTTAAAATTTAAATAATCAATTCAGCGACTGTGTATTTGTTTATTACTATGAAAATGTTACTTTTTAACTTTCATATTTATCAATAAGAATCCTTATCCTTTATAAATGATGTTTTAATTTTATGTTATAGGTTTTAGCTATGAAAATGTTAGTCCGGTGGCTAATAGGGTTACGAAGTAATGCAGGCAATTCAGCAACATCAACCTTACGACTTCTCTACACTGTGATAATTCATGAGGGCGACCTTATGGAAAGAGGAAAGATAAAGTAAGTACATTATCTTTAGAATTTTAATCAAACTTAGTGACAAGGAATATTGTTACAATTCTTTTAATGATTAAAAAGATGATGGTAAGTATGCATTCTGCATTTCTGAAACATAAAAAAACTGCAGTCTTCATTTTCCCCATCTCAGATGGTTGTCAAGAATTTTAGGCTCAGAGTTAAGACCCTAAATTCAGCTTCCCCTCATAAAATAAAGAATGTATGATCAGGGTCAAGACCCTAAATTCAGCTTCCCCTCATGAAATAAAGAATGTATGATCAGGGTCAAGACCCTAAATTCAGCTTCCCCTCATAAAATAAAGAATGTATGATCAGGGTCAAGACCCTAAATTCAGCTTCCCCTCATAAAATAAAGAATGTATGATCAGGGTCAAGACCCTAAATTTAGCTTCCCCTCATAAAATAAAGAATGTATGATCAGGGTCAAGACCCTAAATTCAGCTTCCCCTCATAAAATAAAGAATGTATGATCAGGGTCAAGACCCTAAATTCAGCTTCCCCTCATAAAATAAAGAATGTATGATCAGGGTCAAGACCCTAAATTCAGCTTCCCCTCATAAAATAAAGAATGTATGATCAGGGTCAAGACCCTAAATTCAGCTTCCCCTCATAAAATAAAGAATGTATGATCAGGGTCAAGACCCTAAATTCAGCTTCCCCTCATAAAATAAAGAATGTATGATCAGGGTCAAGACCCTAAATTCAGCTTCCCCTCATAAAATAAAGAATGTATGATCAGGGTCAAGACCCTAAATTCAGCTTCTCCTCATGAAATAAAGAATGTATGATCAGGGTCAAGACCCTAAATTCAGCTTCCCCTCATAAAATAAAGAATGTATGATCAGGGTCAAGACCCTAAATTCAGCTTCCCCTCATAAAATAAAGAATGTATGATCAGGGTCAAGACCCTAAATTCAGCTTCCCCTCATGAAATAAAGAATGTATGATCAGGGTCAAGACCCTAAATTCAACTTCCCCTCATAAAATAAAGAATGTATGATCAGGGTCAAGACCCTAAATTCAGCTTCCCCTTATGAAATAAAGAATGTATGATCAGGGTCAAGACCCTAAATTCAGCTTCCCCTCATAAAATAAAGAATGTATGATCAGGGTCAAGACCCTAAATTTAGCTTCCCCTCATAAAATAAAGAATGTATGATCAGGGTCAAGACCCTAAATTCAGCTTCCCCTCATAAAATAAAGAATGTATGATCAGGGTCAAGACCCTAAATTCAGCTTCCCCTCATAAAATAAAGAATGTATGATCAGGGTCAAGACCCTAAATTCAGCTTCCCCTCATGAAATAAAGAATGTATGATCAGGGTCAAGACCCTAAATTCAACTTCCCCTCATAAAATAAAGAATGTATGATCAGGGTCAAGACCCTAAATTCAGCTTCCCCTCATGAAATAAAGAATGTATGATCAGGGTCAAGACCCTAAATTCAGCTTCCCCTCATAAAATAAAGAATGTATGATCAGGGTCAAGACCCTAAATTTAGCTTCCCCTCATAAAATAAAGAATGTATGATCAGGGTCAAGACCCTAAATTCAGCTTCCCCTCATAAAATAAAGAATGTATGATCAGGGTCAAGACCCTAAATTCAGCTTCCCCTCATAAAATAAAGAATGTATGATCAGGGTCAAGACCCTAAATTCAGCTTCCCCTCATAAAATAAAGAATGTATGATCAGGGTCAAGACCCTAAATTCAGCTTCCCCTCATAAAATAAAGAATGTATGATCAGGGTCAAGACCCTAAATTCAGCTTCCCCTCATAAAATAAAGAATGTATGATCAGGGTCAAGACCCTAAATTCAGCTTCCCCTCATAAAATAAAGAATTTTAGGCTCAGAGTTAAGACCCTAAATTCAGCTTCCCCTCATAAAATAAAGAATGTATGATCAGGGTCAAGACCCTAAATTCAGCTTCCCCTCATAAAATAAAGAATGTATGATCAGGGTCAAGACCCTAAATTCAGCTTCCCCTCATAAAATAAAGAATGTATGATCAGGGTCAAGACCCTAAATTCAGCTTCCCCTCATAAAATAAAGAATGTATGATCAGGGTCAAGACCCTAAATTCAGCTTCCCCTCATAAAATAAAGAATGTATGATCAGGGTCAAGACCCTAAATTCAGCTTCCCCTCATAAAATAAAGAATGTATGATCAGGGTCAAGACCCTAAATTCAGCTTCCCCTCATAAAATAAAGAATGTATGATCAGGGTCAAGACCCTAAATTCAGCTTCCCCTCATAAAATAAAGAATGTATGATCAGGGTCAAGACCCTAAATTCAGCTTCCCCTCATAAAATAAAGAATTTTAGGCTCAGAGTGAAGACCCTAAATTCAGCTTCCCCTCATGAAATAAAGAATGTATGATCAGGGTCAAGACCCTAAATTCAGCTTCCCCTCATAAAATAAAGAATGTATGATCAGGGTCAAGACCCTAAATTCAGCTTCCCCTCATAAAATAAAGAATGTATGATCAGGGTCAAGACCCTAAATTCAGCTTCCCCTCATAAAATAAAGAATGTATGATCAGGGTCAAGACCCTAAATTCAGCTTCCCCTCATAAAATAAAGAATGTATGATCAGGGTCAAGACCCTAAATTCAGTTTCACCTCATGGCACAGAGGTGGCAGTCAAGATTCTAAATATGCTTAAATGCTATCAAATAATTTTTATTAAGAAGTAAATGCTTAAAAAAAATTGACAGTTATCTCTTTTTGTTTTGGGTCTGATACACTGTCATCTTGTCCGTAATTTAATTAAGTGATAATAATAAATTTCTTGGCTATTATTTCAGGGATTGCCTGATGAATACTATGTCCTTTTGGGCCCAGTCCATAACACCATATTACATTTTTTTATCTTACTTTTTACATTTTATAATATTCAATTTTTGGTGTTGGGCTAACGATATACTCAGTATTAATTGAGTGGGAGAAGGTTTTTAAGTAAAGTTGCCATTAATTGAAATAAATTCATAATCTTTAACCCTAACCAGCCTAACTCTAACTCAGCATTTCATTCCTGGGAATCGGTGAGAATCCCTATGTACTCCTGTTTCAAGCCCTGAATTTCTTAACATTTCAATATTTTTTTAATAATTTTCAAATTATAAATAAAGTAAAACATTTTATGGATGTCACGCACAAACACAGAATCTACAATAATGCTGTAATCTCTTTGATCAAAATGAAATATATGTATCCAAATGCTCTCAGTTACAGAATATATATGGTTATGTGGCGCAAGGGTCTATCTCTATTTTCAAGTTATAAAAACAATAAAATAAAGTTTTTCGGCGCAAATGATTAATTATCCAAGTATTTGTGTAATGTATTATAATAGATAACTATTTTATTTTATTTTTTCTGACCTTGTAATTCTGCTTATAATTTTATTTAATTCCTCTTTTCAGTAAACCTGAGTTGGCTCGCCTCCGACTTCAGGCTGGCTGTTGTATGCTGAAGCTTGCAGAAGAACCTTTTTTGGCAGATCTCATAACCCGAGAACAATTTCAAGCGCTAGCTTTGCTTATTAATGTAAGTTAGGATTTTTATTTAAAAATTTGCTGCGATTTTGTCATTTGAGATGAGAAATTATTGAATTTTAAATAATGAAAAATGATGAGAATATCTTCCATTTTTATGGATGACAAATTATTGAATTTTAAATAATGAAAAATGATGAGAATATCTTCCATTTTCATGGATGAGAAATTATTGAATTTTAAATAATGAAAAATGATGAGAATATCTTCCATTCTTATGGATGAGAAATTATTGAATTTTAAATAATGAAAAATGATGAGAATATCTTCCATTTTTATGGATGAGAAATTATTGAATTTTAAATAATGAAAACTGATGAGAATATCTTCCATTTTTTATGGATGAGAAATTATTGAATTTTTAATAATGAAAAATGATGAGAATATCTTCCATTTTTATGGATGAGAAATTATTGAATTTTAAATAATGAAAAATGATGAGAATATCTTCCATTTTTATGGATGAGAAATTATTGAATTTTAAATAATGAAAAATGATGAGAATATCTTCCATTTTTATAAATGAGAAATTATTGAATTTTAAATAATGAAAAATGATGAGAATAGCTTCCATTTTTATGGATGAGAAATTATTGAATTTTAAATAATGAAAAATGATGAGAATATCTTCCATTTTTATGGATGAGAAATTATTGAATTTTAAATAATGAAACATGATGAGAATAGCTTCCATTTTTATGGATGAGAAATTATTGAATTTTAAATAATGAAAAATGATGAGAATATCTTCCATTTTTATGGATGAGAAATTATTGAATTTTAAATAATGAAACATGATGAGAATAGCTTCCATTTTTATGGATGAGAAATTATTGAATTTTAAATAATGAAAAATGATGAGAATATCTCCCATTTTTAAGACACGTTTACATTTTTACTGTTATTTTTTAAACTTCGAATATATATATATTTACAAAAAGTCACAAATAGTTGTTTTAAGAAAAAACTAAAAAAAAATCTTTTTCATAAACTTGCAAACAAAACTTGTAAATTGTTAAAACATACCGACTAAAGAAAATGCTTAATGCCAAAAACGAAATAAATACGTTGCCACACCAGTTCTCGTTAGATCACCTAAGTTAAGCGACGTTGAGCCTAGTCAGAACCAGATAGGTGACCATTTAAGAATATCTAGGCACTGTATATGTATACAGGTGTGGCTATCTGTATATATATCAGCCATTAGAAAAAACATGACAGTCACAGCATCACCTGAAGCTTGGAATTTGTCAACGTTTCACCTGCGCCTACTGGCATAGGATGACTTACGTCTAAGTAAGTGTGTGTGTGTGAATACTAAATACTATAAAATGTCTGTAAATACGAAATACTATTTTTTTAAAAATACCATAAATACTGCCATGTACAAAACCTCCCCTTACTGTTTTGATTTCGGGTATGACCATAAAATTTCCGTTGCTGAGGGCCCAATTTGGAAGTTTGGGGGAATGTGGCATCACCGTTCAGTTGCCATTACTCTCAGGTCCACTCTGACCCCAAGTAAGAGTACATGCCAGGGTTCGATCTATGGATTAGATAGAATGTATCGATTATAGACTATAACAAAATATATGCCTACAAAATTCATACTTGAAGTATACAAACTTTTACCAAAATGACTGAATTCGACATTGGGTAATCGAGGAAGGATTGATGGCCTTGAGAACAAAACAACCAAACGAAACAGAAATTTAAACCCTGAATAAATATTTTGAAGATATTACGAATTTGAAGCATAAAAATTTTTTAACAAAAATAACTGGATTCAGCATTATGTAATCCAAAAAGTGTTGATATGCCATAATAAACAAATCAACCAATCGGATTGTTCAAAAAATGTTCAAAAAAATAAAAATCTACCTTAACAAAATAAACCATTTCGAACTCTTATAAAAGAAACTATAATACAATTAGATACCCACATCCCCCCACCCCTTCTGAAAACTACACTATATTTTCAAAACTCTAGGTTTGGGAATTTTTGAGATGACGATTGAAAATTTATATTATTTGGATTACTACTATTCTCACAACGTTTTGGCGATGTAACCTCCAACCTTTTTCAAATGCATCTTGTCAAACTCATGAATCTGTATGAAATTTTGAATGGAACCCTTTATTTAATCCACTGGGGTAGCCTGCTCTCATTCTGTCAGACATGACCCGATAGAAGTCTTAAGTAATTTGTAATTGCATTCTTAGTATTGCCAAGTAGAATTGATTATTACTTATCACTTAATCCGTTATGACGTTATTTATCACATTTTAAAGAGTAAATGGGAAATAATTTATAAAAATCAATTTTACAAAAATGACTTTCCTAAATAATTTTTAAGATTCACTGAAAAATCGGGGTTTTTTTTTTAATGCAGCTTTGTTATTTAAACATGTGAAAATGACTGGGTTTCTTTGATTTACGAGCCAAAAAGACCCATAGTTCTTGAGTCTTACCTTTTTTTAAACTTTGATTCAAGCTAGAAATTCTGTTCAATGATGCTTCAAACATTACTTTCAAATAAAAGTTTCTATAGTTTAGAAGTCAATCGTTTTTTTTTAACCTACTATTAATGAATAAAATGGTAACATTTTTATTCAAAAGTAATTCTGAAGCCTTTAAATTGTTGAATAAAAAGTAATTTGTGGCTTGAATTAAAGTTTAAAGATGAATGAAGTATTGTGCTTCTTTTTTGCTTGTAAATCAAGGGCAAACAGTAATTTTCACATCTGTGCTTGTCATATAAAAAAAAACATTTGAATACCTTTTTTGCAAAATTAATAAATAATATTTTAATTTTCAAAGTGTTATTATAAAACTAGTTTTCTACTAGTTTCTTTGTATATACAGCATAATGATCTTGACACATCGGTTCTCGTTAAATTACTGAAGTTAAGCGATATTTGGTCTGGCTAGTACCAGATGGGTGACCATTTGAGGATACTAGGCGCTGTATGTGAGAGGACAGTGAAACCTGACAAAGACCTGAAATTACCTTTAGCAAACACTTCAGTATAACCTGCCTATCCATACGTATTGACACAACAAAACAACCCCACTCTGAGTGGAAGTTCAGTTCTCAATCATGTGGCGAAATTCTCCGTTTGTTTTTTTTGTTTTGTTTTTTTATATCTCAACCTAACTTGTATATATGTGTTCATAAATGTTTTTTTGTTTTATTATCCCATAGTAAATTGCTTGTGTATAACATTACGACCCAATTTCCAATTCTTTTATTTTTCGAAAATAAAACTAAACAACTGGTCAAAAAAAATTTTTTGTTTTGTTTTTACGATAAAAACAGGGAAACAACTGTTATAAATAACCCTAATGCTAATCACTTCCCTTCCCCTTTTTCTACCCCTTCCGCTTCATTGTCATCTGCGCTCATCACAACCGAAAACCTTCAGACATAACCCCCCCAAAACAGATTATGGGGGGGGGGGGGGCATTTTTTTTTTCAAACCATAACTTTTCTTAACCTTATTAATAACAGTTGTTTCCCCATGTTTGATTACAACACCGTGTTTTTAATTTATCGTCTGGCAGTCTTCACATCAATTTTTTCCAGCTGCTTACGTAACCTGCCAGAAGATGGTGACGTAAAGTTGCTGGAGATTGGGTCATAAACTGTACAAGTACTTATCCATACATGTTGACATAAAAAAAACAACCCTAACATCCTGAGCGGAAGTTCTGTTCTTTATCATGTGGTAAAGTTCTTAGTTTTGGGGGTTATTTTTTATACTCTAATCTAAATTGTATTCCTATGTGTTTATAAATGTTTTTTGTTTTATTATCCTAATAGTAAATTGCTCGTGTATATCATTATTACTTCTCCTCCTCCTATTCATTTTTATTGTTTGTCTTTTTCCCTTGCAGGATAGTTGTTACCAAGTTCGACTTCGGTTTGCAATGAAATTAAACAAAGGGTTACTAAGTCTTCGCTTATCCCTTGAGTACATGAGTATTTTCTCACTGGCAGCCAATGATCCCGTGAAGGAACGGCGCGGTCAGGTTAAGCAGTTCCTTTATGCAAATATTAGCAAACGTCGAGAATACCTCAAACAGCATGCGTCTGCTGGCTGTAAGTACACAAATTAGACAATAATCTTTCATAAAAATGTAATGATTTCATGGAAAAAATATTTTTAGGTTTTTTTTTTGTAGCTTTTTCCGTTATAGTTGTTTCCTTTCGTTATCATTAAATGTTAACAAAAACAATTATATTACAATTATCTGTTACTTTTATGAGCATTCATTTCATGTCATACTTATGAGTTTTAACAAAGTTAATACTGTTTAATTGTTAGAATAAAATGGACTGGTCATTTGTGAAATTCTTCCCTTATTGTTGCTTCCGGTTTCTGTGGAGCGGATTGAAAGCCGGTCCACCGTTAAAGTTTTTTATTCTCCTGAATGATGACATGTAAAAAATCTTTACTGTAACCGGAACATTTTTATTACAACTATTTCTTGTATAATTGAAAATGTCAGAAGGTTTTTTTATTTTCAAATACTTAAACGAATACGGCCAATTTAAAAAAAAAAATAAAAAAAAATTTTTTTTATGGAAATCTCTACAGACAAGACATGAAGCCACTTGATGTAATGGGGCTAAAAAAAATACTACTTCAATATCAAAAACTAACTAACTAACTAACCAACCATAAGTGTTATATGGATAGATTCTGACCCAGAAAACAGCAATTCTTCCCTCCTTGTCAGAAACATGGCTCATGGAATGTGAGGACTAAAGAACAAAATAATGGAAGCGAAAGTTACAAGGCTGCCGAAAGTAAACCCATGGCCGACTTTCTACTGTTCTTAAATTGTGAAAACAAATTTTTTTTAAAACACCAAAATTAGGTTTATTATTTGTTTATTCAGAATTTAAAAAAAAAAAAAAAAATGATGTAAATATTATGAATATAAGAATTTAAAACAAAAAAACAATTTGTGAAAATAAAAAAAACAACAAATAAATTATTAATACAATGTATTGGGTATTCTGTTGTTTATTTGTTTATTAAGAAATAAAAAATAAAACATTCGATTGATTTAGTATTATTACATAATATTTTATTAGAAATTAAAACTTTCTGAATATTTGTTTAAACTATAATCAGAAGGAACTTTTTGTAATGGTGCACCGGCTTTCAATTTACTCCACAGAAACCGGAATCTACAATAAGGAAAGAATTTCACAAATTACCAACTGACTTGTTTTATTCTTGTACAAAGTTTTTAAAAGTTCTCCTGATTTTGTCTGTTTGAAGTCATTGTTACCAGGACAAAGTCAACCACGTCATATTTTATTTTATTTATTTTTTCGGTGCTTGTGCATATCAACCCTGACATGTTAGACCGCTCTTTAAAATAAAATAGCTAAAGAAATGTATAAACTTTGTTATGTACTTACGTGGTAGATGAAAAAAAGACTGTACACCAAAAATTATGCAAATTCATCCAGTATTTATTTAATTATAAATAAAAAAAACGATTTTATCACTCGGTACATAGTTCCACCATTTTGTATCTTAGATTTTCCAGTGGTCAAGGACGATAACTCATATTTTCACGATTTCGGGGTTTGGGGTTTTCTGATTGTCCGGAAAATGACATAACTCAAAATTTAAAAATTAGGGTTTTCCGGAAATGACTCATAATCGACATTTCTTTGGAATCGCCACCCTAGGGTTAGGTTATCATACTTATAAGTTGTTTTTCCGCAATTGGTAAAAAAAATTTTTTTAACTTGGTAAAAAAAAAAAAGTTATCTCCCTTGTTTACAAAAATGTCAAAATGTACGTAAAATCATTTTTTTTCTTTTTCTTATAATTTAATAACTACTGGATGAATTTGCGTAATTTTTTCTGCACACGTAAGTAAATAATAAAGTTTATATATTCTTTAAATATTTCAATGTCAGGGCTGATATGCACAAGCCCCCTTTTTTCTTTTCTCTCTTTTTTTTTTTCTTTCGTTTTTTTCTCTTTCTTTTCAATGGATGGATGTTACATAGTACGATTTGAAGAGAAAACATACATATATTTGAAAAGCTATTAAGCCTCGGATTAAATTGTTTTTACTGTGACTTACATGTTGATTAAAAATAAATTAATTTTTATTTTTTAATATTGCAGCCAAATTATATTCTCTGCTTCCTGACTACATGCTACCATATACGATTCACCTTTTAGCACATGACCCCGACCTCAAGTCACCTGAACATATTCAAGCATTGAATATAATAAAAGAGTAAGTAATTTGTAGTTTTTTTTGTTTTTGTTTTTTCTCAAAAAACTCTTCCTAGTGTTTCAGAGATAGACCCCACATAACTGTATATATTCTGAAAGTACATTACCCAAAATCCTTGGATAAATATGTTTCATCATGATCAAAATGGTTACTAATATCAGAAGAAGCAACAAAATGTCTACGGAACGTCGTTTACTGTTGCAGTCAACAAGATTCAGCAAAATCAGGGGTTTGTGAAAAAAAATAATTTCAATTAAATAATCTTTGCATGTGTACTTATCTTTGCTATGGCGTTCCTTTTTAATGAGCACTATTTGATAATATATCGGATCTCTTTGAGAGTGAGGGGAGATTGGCTCACTCTCGTGAAGTAATAATAAAACTATTTTTTTAAATTTAAAAGTCAGACCCTAATAGCATTTAAGCTGACAAATTAAACTTTACTATTGACAGAGATGTGAGTTCTCAGCTTTTTAGTGGAATTTTTTTTTTATCCAGAAAAAACGGATTTCCACTTAAATCGTTAGAGCCTCCCGTGGATGTGAGTTCTCCACTTTTTGGGCGAAATCTGCTCTCTTTTTCTTTTTCTTTTTTTTCTTCTTTTTTTTTCATCCTCTCCCCCTCCCCCCCCCCCCCCTCTCAATAAGACAAAGCTGATTTCTGCCAAATTGCTAGAGCCGTACCTTTTTTTTTTTCTTTCTTTTTTCATCACACTATTTTTGGCTGGGTTTTATTTCTCTTTCTCCGCCTTGCCTTCCTTTTCCCTCATATGACAGTTCTCTTTGAAAACTGAAACTCTTATTTCTTGCCATGAAGGCTAAGACTTCAAAGAAATCATGATGATTTCCTTTTTATCAAAGAATGACTTTCTGCCTCCTTCTCCCCACAGGCGCACTCGGTGTCTTGCTCTTAATTTTTACTTTCTTTGTTGAAACTGATGTGAGTTGTTTAGAAAAACAATTGTTTTTGCGCTGCCCTCTCTCCACACATACAAACACACATGATGCAGGGAATTCATCTCAATGTCAGCTTTATTTTGCCATTGGTTACTTACATCTCTATTTGTTATTGTTATACCATGTTATTGGCAATATAACGTACTTTGCTACAATTTTATTTTTAAAATCACTTAATCTAGGCCAAGCAACTGGTAATATGAAACATTTTTAAATAGTTACCTAAAATAAAAATCAGCAAGGGGATAACTCATTTTTAATTGACGAATATATTAGGAGTTACAACTAAAATTTATTTTTTAATTTTTTTCTGTATGAGTTTTAAAATGTGCAAAGAAATAAAAAAAAAAATTAAAAACTAAAATGACTTCACGGGATCCTAGGTAATGCCGGATAGGTTAGGGTTAGGGTTATCCTATAAATGATTGACTTATGTAGCAACACATGTTTGATGATGGCATCTATATTTGTAGATATTTATGGTTGTAAAGAGATGCATAAAATCTGACTGCAGAATCAGAAAGAGCACATAATTTTACATAAGATTACCGAGTTTCATGAAAAAAATAGCTTCAAAAATAAATAAATGGTGGAGAAATTACTGAATTTCTTGAAATGATGAGATCCATATTTTGACCCACCTTTTTTTTTTTTTTTGAAAGGATTATTAAAGAAAAATGTCCAAGAAAAAAAACACAAATTTTTCCACTTTAAATTCTTCTAACTTTTGAACCACTGATGCTATTTGCATAATTCAAACAGTTCTGAGATTCTTTTATGCAGCTCTAGTCAACCAAGTTGATAAAATAAGAATTATCTAAAATGAAAAAAAAAAATAACTTATAATTCTAATCAATGAATGTTTGATGTAATCTATATTTGTAGGTGTCTATGGTTTGTGATGGATCCACTGATGAGTCGAAGTGAAGATTACAATTATGCTTTCTTCCGAAGAATGATTGAGGATATCAAGCAAACCAAAGATGCTCAGTGCCCAGAAGATGAAGAGACCAATAAGGTAAGGGCATCGTTTTTATCAATTCTTTTGTGGACGACACCCCTGTTCTCTAGGAATGTACGCGTCGTTAGTTTTTTTTTTATAGTTTGCACTATTCTCATCTAGGTTGCTATTTTTACAACGTTTCAACCAATATAATCTTTGACCTTCTTCAGGATGCATCCTTTTCAAAATTATTAATTGAAACAAATTGTTATATAACTATAATTTTTGTTACGGTGATGTTGTAATCTCTTTATAAAATTATTGATGTAATAGCTCCCAAAAGTTTCTATTTTTTTAAAATTAAAATGAGGATTTACTAAGAATTTTAAAGTTAGAACTGACTTTCTATTTGACAGTTTGAAATTTCGAAGTGTCACAAAGTAATTTTTTTTTGTCCATCAATTATTACGAAAAAGGACTGATTTATATACAAAGAAATAGAAATGCGTTTTGGATATTTACAAAATTAAATTTTTTTTAATGATTTTTAAATTTTTATTTTATGGTATTGAATTTTTTTATAAATAAATATTCGATTAATAGTAAATACAGAATATAATTATTTTTTCAGTGCCAGGATTTGTCTCCCATACAAAAAAAAAATGCAAAGACTTTGTGTGATATATTTGTTATCGGATATGTAATTATTGTTTTGTAACGATCATTTTATTCATACTATTTTTGTTGTAAAATTTCAGAAAATGTATGCTGTTTGTGACATTGCCCTTGGTTTGATGATGACGAAGGTGTCCAATGTAGTTCTCAAAGACACTGTCATGGAACCCGTGTTACCTATTAAATTGTTTACAAAACCTGATCATGTAAGCATAAGTATCACCATTTTTCATTCACTTATTCAAATAATTAAAAAAAAAAAAGTAAATAATTATTTTAAAAAATTTCTGGTGTTTGTGCTGTTCAGCGGCCGTATTAAAAAATTATTTTTTTTATAAAAACAATATTATATACTTATTCAGCGTTATATTCTTACTCACTGTACAAAAAAGTAGAAAAAATATCCACTAGAATTTTAATTACAAGTATTTTTAAATCTTAAGAAAGAAGATGGACTTAGTGAACGAATTACTGTTATAATACGCAGAATGAAAAAATACTTGTAATTAAAGTTCTAGTGGATATTTTTTTTCTACTTTTTTGTACAGTGAGTAGGAATAGAACGCTGAATAAGTATATAATATTGTTTTTATAAAAAAATATTTTTTTAATACGGCCGCTGAACAGCACAAGCACCAAATCTTTTTCTTTTGTAAAATTTGATTAAACTTATGTACAAACTGCATAGTTGATAGCTGAAAAAAAGATTTAAACCGGTTGAAAGGTTACATACATCACCAGACTATTGTTATATAATTTCAATCCAGTTATTTAATAATTTATAGAAAAAAATATTTAGAGATTGACAATAGGTGGTCTGTTTAAATTCATTATTTTTATCTTTATTATCCATAATAATACTCATGCCTCTGTTTCAGTATATATTTGTATGTACAGGATTCACTGTTAAACTGATTAACCAATCAGTATTAGTTTTGGAACATAGCTACTAAGTGTAAGGGTGGATAATGTCGGTTATATTTAGTTTTATGCAAAGAGGGTGTAGAAGCCCTTCATGAAAATTTTGATATCTTCAATTTTAGTGAAATTTTAATAACAGATATTAGATCTCAATTAATAAATATGGAAATTTCAATTCTTTGGAAGATTTTAAAGAGTCTTTAGGGCAGAATTTTGAAAATTCAAATATTTCAGATTTGCATTAAATTTGACCCATAGTCATTAAATACCAATTAAGCAAGATTCCCTGAATTTCAGTTTCTTTTTTAGACCCATTGAGCTTAAGCCTTGAATTTTAGACATTTTCTAGACACAAAATTATTTAAGGGATTTTGATCAAAATTGTAATAAGGATTCTAGACATAAGATTTAGTATCATTATATCTTGATTTTAATCTGTGTGGTGTGGTGTAGGGGCATAAAGGTGGTTCAAAGCTGTTCTGCTTGCAGAATTAATGAATGAATTTTACTCGTCCTGGGACAGGTATTCTAATGTATAAAACATTTGAAATTAATTTTAGGTAATCATTTACCGTAATTACATTCGCTATAATTACATTTAATCATAAGTCGGTTTCTTATACCTTGTGTTTTTGATTTCAACAGAGTTACAGTAATACCAAGTTATACCTCCCCAAAGATTTCATTTTTGATACAGGCAAGGTAAGAAAGTTTTATTTGTTTGCCAATTTTTTAAAACTTATACAGAAAATAACATTTTAGTTCTAGGGGAGACAACTCTTTTTATATTGTTGAATTAAAAGATATGGGTCATTCCTTTTACTGATTTTGATTTTTTAATCTTAATTGAAAAATGTTTCTATTTTATCGGTTGTCCGGGCGAGACTAAATAATTAAAAAAAATATGCTGTAGCAAAATACTTCATTATAAAATCAATAACATGGTACAACAATATTAAATGAAAATTGGCTATTCAAAATGAAAGTTTAATATGTCCGCTGGAATGTAATTTATGTTCAACTTTTAAAATTTCACAAAATAACTTTATATAGTAAATTATGTTTGATAGAAAATTGTTTACTTTGAAAAGGAGATATACCTTGTTACCATTATAGTTGCATTTTTTTATTAAAATTATTTGAAATAGTAAATAAAATGATGACAAACATGATGAAATTTTTCAAAAGGATGACATAAACTACTAAAATGACATAAACTACTAAAATGACAGAAACTACTAAAATGACAGAAACTACTAAAATGACATAAACTACTAAAATGACATAAACTACTAAAATGACATAAAATACTAAAATGACATAAATACTAAAATGACATAAACTACTAAAATGACATAAACTACTAAAATGACATAAACTACTAAAATGACATAAACTACTAAAATGACATAAACTACTAAAATGACATAAACTACTAAAATGACATAAACTACTAAAATGACATAAACTACTAAAATAACATAAACTACTAAAATGACATAAATACTAAAATGACATAAAATACTAAAATGACATAAATACTAAAATGACATAAATACTAAAATGACATAAATACTAAAATGACATAAATACTAAAATGACATAAATACTAAAATGACATAAAATACTAAGATGACATAAACTACTAAAATGACATAAACTACTAAAATGACATAAACTACTAAAATGACATAAACTACTAAAATGACATAAACTACTAAAATGACATAAACTACTAAAATAACATAAAATACTAAAATGACATAAAATACTAAAATGACATAAATACTAAAATGACATAAAATACTAAAATGACATAAATACTAAAATGACATAAATACTAAAATGACATAAATACTAAAATGACATAAATACTAAAATGACATAAATACTAAAATGACATAAACTACTAAAATGACATAAACTACTAAAATGACATAAACTACTAAAATGACATAAACTACTAAAATGACATAAACTACTAAAATGACATAAACTACTAAAATGACATAAACTACTAACATGACATAAACTACTAAAATGACATAAAATACTAAAATGACATAAAATACTAAAATGACATAAATACTAAAATGACATAAATACTAAAATGACATAAATACTAAAATGACATAAATACTAAAATGACATAAATACTAAAATGACATAAAATACTAAAATGACATAAATACTAAAATGACATAAAATACTAAAATGACATAAATACTAAAATGACATAAATACTAAAATGACATAAATACTAAAATGACATAAATACTAAAATGACATAAAATACTAAAATGACATAAAATACTAAAATGACATAAATACTAAAATGACATAAATACTAAAATGACATAAAATACTAAAATGACATAAATACTAAAATGACATAAAATACTAAAATGACATAAATACTAAAATGACATAAATACTAAAATGACATAAATACTAAAATGACATAAATACTAAAATGACATAAATACTAAAATGACATAAATACTAAAATGACATAAAATACTAAAATGACATAAATACTAAAATGACATAAATACTAAAATGACATAAAATACTAAAATGACATAAATACTAAAATGACATAAATACTAAAATGACATAAATACTAAAATGACATAAATACTAAAATGACATAAAATACTAAAATGACATAAAATACTAAAATGACATAAATACTAAAATGACATAAATACTAAAATGACATAAAATACTAAAATGACATAAAATACTAAAATGACATAAAATACTAAAATGACATAAATACTAAAATGACATAAATACTAAAATGACATAAAATACTAAAATTCATGATTTTAATTGAATTTGTTGTCTTGTAGAAAAAGGTAGCCTCTACGACCCTGACGAATGTATCCGATCGACCAGTTCCTGCCAAGCCATCTGTGCCATTTACGACGACAGAAATCATCGTAACATCTCCAAAACCAGTTGTGAATCCCAACCCTACTTGCCCAAGAGAGCCGAGAGAGCCCAAAAAGAAAAAAGAGAAAGAAAATGAAGTCAAGGAAAGGTAAACCAAATTGATTGCAATTAAGTTTTTCCGAAAACGTAATTTCTTACAAAAGATGAAGAATTATCAAACCATACAACTGATCATCATCATCATCATCATCATCATCATCATCATCATCATCATATCATCATCATCATCATCATCTCTTGAAAACCGTTAAAATAGTCCAAAGAAACTGAAATTTAGGGCATATTTATTAATAGATGTCAAATACCTATTGGTAGAATTTCACAAAAATAAGATATCTTTGCAAACAGAGCCATCCAATGAAATCTATTGTTATATTAGGAATGCGAAGCAAGGAGTTATCTAGACCTGTAGATTTGGGTCGGACTGGAAGAAGGTTTGTGCACATTTTCCTATGCATAATGTTTGCGGCTGATAGGCAAAAATCACTCGAGTGGTCTAAGTGAGATGCCGGTGAACCGTCATACATGTGCAAGATAAGTGTTGGTATTAATTCTTAGAAAGTGGAGTCGCCAAAAGGTCAAGAGTGGACGGTGCGGGACAAGGACTGAAAAATTTATTTTATACTTCCCCATGTTGATATACACTGGCTAAATCAAGATTGCAAATCGGAAGGTATACGGTCAGACTCTGACTCCTAGAATTCCAAAATATCTGACTTTGATTCTTTATTTTAAAGTCTTCCATGATTCAGACTGTTTGTTGATTCTTCAGAGATTCAAAAATCTGACTCCGACTCCTAGTATTCTTACAAGTCTTACGCTGACTCCTTCCAAAACCTCTGACTCTGCAAGCCTCATTAAATAAACAATCATCATCATCATCAGCATCATCATCATCATCATCATATTCTGTTTAACGGCTGTTTTATATGGTCGCATGTGTTGGATTGCTTTTAGAAATTGACTTCCAAACTAACTATCTCTGGCTAGGTCTTTATTTATTCCTCTTTCTCTCAAGTTCATCCATATTACTTGCTCCTATTATTTCCTTGACCTACTCCTGCCAACTGACCCGGCTATCTCAGCTGGTCTACATCTACTAATCCAAAACCTTGCATCCATTCTTTTAACGTGACCAAACCAACACAGTCTCCTGTTCTGCACACATCTCCCTATACTGTCCATATTTAATCTTTCTCTGAGGTCTTCAGATCTAAGTTTGTCTTTAATACATACATCGTATCATTCTCATATCATTTCTCTCCATGCATGTCCTCAACCCTCACTGGTCAGGTTTCACTTGCATACATCATCACACTGCGTACACATGTCTGATTGACTCTTCCCTCGATCACCAGTGGTAATGCTCTGCTGGTTAGTAATGACAGCAGTTTCCTGAACTTATCTCCATCCACTTCTAACTCTTGCAATTACACTAGCACATGCTGCAAAACTTTTGCTTTTGCCACAAAACAACGGATGGATTATTTTTTTAAATTATGTCGCACAATGACGTCTCAACTGGTATGGCCACGTCGCCCGCCGTCAGTCATCCTAAATGTTCCAAAGTGTATTCCACATTGACGTCGATGGTCCAAAGCCACGTGGTAGTTCGCTTCAAACATGGAGAAGATCAGTTGATGACCAGATGATCCTAACAGGTGACACAAGCGAAATAGCAACAGACAGGAAAAGTTGGAAGTCATTCATGAAACGTCTCACGTCAAGCAAGAGACAAGAAGACGAAAAATGAAAATAATAAAATAATAATAATAATAATAATGAAAATAATAACAATAATAATAATAATAATAATGAAAATAATAACAATAATAATAATGAAAATAATAACAATAATAATAATAATAATAATAATAATGAAAATAATAACAATAATGTACCAATAAATAATTTTATTTATTTGTCACTTTTTAAGATATGTATATGTTCTTAGATTCTCTTTCAAATTCCTGACTTGTATCGTGCACAATATATTGTTTATAACGTCTCTTTTTGCAGCGGCACTTCAACACCAGTTAAAAAGAAGAAGAAGAAAAAACCTGCAGAAGAAGAGTCGCCGGGTGAGCCTAAACAGCGAACTGGGCGAGGTATGCGGCAAACTTCTGCCGCGGTGAAAAAAAAAGGTGCGTTGGTAAAAAAGGCCACCCTACAAGCAGGCAAGAAGAATAAAAGTCCAATAAAACTAACAAAAACAGCTGCCGCCAAGTCGCCAAAACGTATGGCCGGGAAACAAGCTAAAATCACAGACTTTCGCTCCCCTAAAAGGCAAACACCCAAAAACTCTCCTTTGAAGGTATTATCCCCAACAAAACAAATTCTAAACGGCTCTACGAAGGGCACAAATCGTCGTAAAGCACCGAGTCGGACGTCCAGTTCGTCAAGCTGTAAATCCGACAATACACGGAAACGGACAGCAGGTTCTCCAAATGAAAATATTCCAGCAAAGAAAAGGGCAACAGCAAATGAAAAAGATTCCAAGTAAGTTACATTTCGGATAATTATATTGATCATCTCTTTCTTACATGTCTTAGAAAAACAAATCTCAATATTAGTTACTAGTGTACCTGTGGCGGCAAAAATTGGGATCCTTTTTTCTTTTATTTTCTTTTTTTTATTATTATTATTATTTCTGCAACGCTTTTAGTGGAATTCTACTTTTTTTCTTTTTAGAAAAAGTGGAATTCTACTGAAATTGCGAAATGTAAATTCTCTACTCTTTGGTTAAAATCTGCTGATTTCTGCCAAAAGGGCCACTAATGAAAAGATAAGTTATGGGCTCAAACAGGTGGTAGCAGTAGGAGAAAATAAGTTACGGTGGGGTGGGGGGCAAAATTGGTAGCGGTCAGTTATTTAAATCATGAGGGAGGAGGAGGAGGAAGCATGCGTCATGTTTATTGAGGTTATATAGTTGGTTATCGAAGCAGGAGGAAAGTAGAGTTAAATATCAAGGTTGCATAAGGGGATGGTGTAGGCGGGGGAGATTAAAATAAGATACAGCGAGGGGAAAGTAATGTATTAATAATTAATATATATATACATACACACATGCATATATGCACACATATATATATATATATATATAGTCTCGGAAGTTTCTCAACCATTAAAACTATATATAAAAAAAAAAAAAAAAATTATATATAAAAAAAAAAAACTTATAGTCTCAAGTCTTCCAGTGGAAAATCACTCATGTAAGTCAATTTATTTTTTACAGTTATTATATTAGTTAGTTTCTAACACTATTTTAAGGAGTCATCAGTTGTTTACCATGAAAAACTGTTTCGGGAATTTAAAAACAAGACAGTATTTAATTTCATGGCTTCCCAGCAGAGTTGATCAGACCCCACTTCCCTTAAAAGACAAAAACATAAACGTTCCTTATACTAAATCTACGTTTTGTTCCATATAAATGTTTTGCTAACTTATATTAAAAAATTCTTTACCTGTGCTGTTCGTCTATCTAATAAAATTTATCCGTTACTTACAAAGATGTTGCTGCATTTTAAAGTGTTTGGACGAATCCATGACACTATTATTTAAGTGATTAATGTATTATTTTTAGTTTTATATTATAAATATAAAAAACATCAACACATCAAAAAATAAAAGATAAATAAATAAATAAATATGTATATACATATATATATATATACATACACACATACATATATATACCTTTAGTTCCTCCTTTTCTCCCTCGTCCTACTTTGTTGTCCATCTCCCCGTTGTTGTCAATATATATATATATGGAAAAAAAGGAACAAAGATATTTATTTAATGACGTCCTCGGAATGATTGACTTGAAAAAATACTCGTTAGAATATTAAAAAATATGTTGTTTTTATTTGTTTTTTTGCTTTATCAGAATAAAACAGCTGTTGGAAATTGAAATGCGTAAAATGTTTATGAAATGAAACGGATGTTTTTATTTATTTATTTTTTTATGTATTCATTTCATTGTAGATATTATGTGTAAAGTATGTTGGGAGTGTGGTATAAAGTAGCTAGTCTGGATCTAAATTCAAGTTTTGTTTGGATAAAATAAGTTTGCTGATTAAAGGAGATAAATTGTAAAAGCCATTACATTGTTTAATTATGTAAGAGTTTATAAGGAGTGCTGATTCAAGAAGATTTATTTAAAATGAATTTAACAATTCTAGCCTGCCCAAAATTAAAAGAATTAATTGTGTTGTAATGCATAGGAGAAAAGTGCGTTCAGAGAATTGTTATTTTTTCATATCTATTTTATGTTCATCATGCCTCACAAAAAAAACGTACAGGATTTATTTCCTATAGAAAAGAAAATTAGTTAACTGCCTTAAAACGCTGGAATGGGGGATTATTTTACACTAAATTCATATGTAAAACTCTAAATTCTAAAATAATTGTTTTTGTTTCTTTCTGCCAAGTTTTTCAGGGTGTTCACACAAAATTGCCTAAAGAAGGTAGAATTGCATATTTTGGGGAGGCGATTAAACGGAAGGTGTTAATCTACAATTACAGTTATTCTCTTACTCCATGTTCTCATGCCACTTGTCTTTCCCCTCTTGTAAAAACAACTGTTAAAATACATAAGTAAGCAATTGTAACACTTGATGTGTACTTGTTCCATTTGGCAGGTCAGTTAGTCCAAGAACGAGTGAGCCATCATCGTCATCATCATCATCATCCCCACAGCCAAAACGAAGAGGAAGTCGACGTGCTAAACAAGATTCCACACCTTCGGATACCTCCTCCACATCCACATCCACATCTACATCTACAAAGATGACAGAATTAACGAATCCGAATACGTAAGTGCTTACTCATTCCTCAGGAATTTATATTAGTTTCTCTCCACCAAGCCTTTGGAACACTCGACCTTCCCCCATGAAAGTTTAAAAGATCGTTCATTTAATTAATTTTTACTTTTACTGTTTTTTGTATTAAAAGCAGATATTTCTTTTATATTCAAAAGATTAAAATAACCGACAGAATAACAACTGATGATGACGATATTTGTTCATAGTGTATTTGTGCAAGTGCTTGAACCTCAGACCTCTCAGCTGTCAGTCCGCTGCTCTAACCACTGAGCTATACCTGCAAAAGCTTTAAGAAAGAAAATATTCAATATAAAATCCTTAAAAAAATTTTTTTTAATAAAAATCTAATCATCATTTATATATTTATATTTTGTTTGTTAATAAAATAAAGAAAATTCGCAAATTATTTTCATCAGCCAGATTTAACATTTTCTCTTTGTTTTAATGTTTTACTTTTGTTGACCCTAAACAATTTATTAAATATTTGTTAAATATTTGTCCTTATTTATTTCATTACCCTTTCTTTCACAAGGCTATAACAGGTTAAAAAAACATAAGCCGGCAAAATAACAACCCCTCGTTATTCTGCCGAGACCGGCAAAATAGCCTCTTATTTTTATTGACGCTCAAGTGAAATATGGCAGTTAAAAATAAAATAACAGGAAAACTTATGGATATACTTACTTATCAGTGAAATATATAAGTATACACCAAAAATTACTTAAAAAGGCGAGTCAAATTTTTTTTTTTAATTTAATTAATTTACTATTCGGAGTCCACGAACATTGTTGCTGGCTGTATTTTAAAAGAAGGGAGATAATCTTTTACAACACGCTGGCTTTATGCGAATGTCGTTCGGAGTTCGTGGACTCCGAATAGTATTTTTTATTAAAATTCTACTCGCTTATTTTCCGTAATGTTTGGTGTACACTAATATTTTTCACAGTTAAGTTTTCCTGTTATTTTATTTTGAACTGCCATATTTCACTTGAGCATCAATAAAAATAAGTACCAAATGGTTTTTCATAAATATTTAATAAATACTGCCCCACCGGGTCACGTGTGATCTAATAGTATATATATTTAAAATTTATAATTGAATTATTATCTTAAATAGTTTTTTTTTTAAATTTTATTTAATTTTAAGCTATTGCATTTTTTATTTCAATAAATAACCGATTAATAATGAATAAATGAAAAAAAAAAATTAATTCAATGTGTAAGTCATGTAGTCATGAGAAAAAAAGAAAACAAACGTGAAGTTGTCATGATTTTATTAATATCAGATTTTATCGCATACAATTTCTATTTGAAAAGGTAGATAACTATCAATTTTTTCAGCAGGAGATCTGCTAGTGTGACGACCAACGGTGATGAGAAGGAAGAGAGTGCTGCTGAGTCTACATCATCCATCCAGTCTGCAGCAAAGGAAGGAGAGGCGGAAGAGGCTACAAACAATGTAAGTTGATCCCCCCCCCCCCCCCTTATAAGACTAGCAGAATATTCGGTGCAATTTTACTTATAGGCCGATGCAGTTAATTATTTTCATGTAAAAGCATTATTTTGTACTTACTCAGTCATATTTTATCTCTCACGCCCCGAAAAAGAATTTTAAAATATCAAGCAGAACTTTAATTAGAACGATTTTTCCATTTTCATAAGGGCGATATGAAATGTAGAATCTGACATTTTCGGAGTGGCCGGCTAGTGGCCGGTTAGCGAACTAAGGGCAGATAAGTGTCGCGAAATTGGGTCCCCTAGGTAGGCACGTCGTGGAAAGTATCCCGTTGAACAAATTAAAAATAATTATTTAATTTTCTATTTTTTTATTTAATACATATATATTTTATTATCCATATTTGGTCGCTGTTACCATGTAAATATGGAAAAAAAAAAACAAGAAAATTATATCGTGGAAAGTATCCCGGTGAACAAAGTAAAAATAATTATTTAATTTTCTATTTTTTTATTTAATAAATATATATTTTATTACTATTGCTTAGGTGTTTCTTTCTTTTTATAATTCTAAAAATAAAAACGGAGTTAATGCCCTTGTCTATTCTACCGACCGCTCACAGCCCAAAATGTCGGCTCGCTCACAAATACAAGTTGTACATCGAAATGGAAAAATCGTTCTAATTAAAGTTCTGCTTGATATTTTTAAATTCTTTTTCGGGGCGTGAGAGATAAAATATGACTGAGTAAGTAAAAAATAATGCTTTTACATGAAAATAATTAACTGCATCGGCCTATAAGTAAAATTGCACCGAATATTCATCTCAGGATGGGTATAAGCAGAATGTATAGCATTAGTTTTTGATTTTTCTTGGGGGGTGGGTGACGGCCCTTAAATGGTAAAGTTTATGGAAAAAAAAAAATAATGCGTCCACATTACTCACCATGTTGCCTAGAATATGTATCCCATAATTCATAATGATAAGTTTATTAATTTAGGAGTTAACCCCCATATACATATTATTGACGTGCACGCACATCAATCCGGTTCAAATTTTATTACATAATATAACTCAAATTTTGATGTAGAGCATTTCTTTTCTCTATTAATTTTTTGGGGGTGGGGGGGTTAATGGTAAAGTTTACAAAAATAAAATAATGTTCCCATGTTACTCACCGTGTTGACTTGAATCTATATTTCATAATGATTGATTCCTTAGTTTAGTAGTGAATCTTCTACATATATATGGGGTAAGGTACATAAGTCATGAAAATGAAATGCCGTGGTAGACAAAATGTGTGAAAAATGCCAAAAAGAAAACAGGTTAAAATGCAGGAGAAAAATAAAAACAAGGGATTTGACCGGTTTCGTTCGCTAACACAAACGAAACCGGTCAAATCCCTTGTTTTTGTTTTTCTCCTGCATTTTAACCTGTTTGTCATTTTTCACGCACATATGTGTTTGTGTGTGTGTGTGTGTAGTTGTCCCATTAGCATTTGTAAGAGGCCAGAAGGTCGAAATAAATTATAGTGCTGACAACTAGATGTGTATGTGAATTTTTTCTATATATATATATATATATAAGCATATATATATACTTAACTTTATATAGAGAGAGATATGTTATAATCAAAGTAGATTCTGAAAAAATACAATTTTTTTCTTTCTATAGTTTAAAAATAATAAATTTGGATAAGTACAATATTTAAAAATAGCAAATAAAAATGAGGTACATTGTTAGTAAATTACCTCTTAAGAAAATCTTTCTTTCGTTTATCAGAGGAGTATGGTTAGAATTGAAGTGAAAGTGAACATACCAACAAAATTATACATTCAGCGTTAGACTCTTTTTTTTTTTTGATCAAGGTCGTTATCAGGCATGTATACGCAGTGTATGGGAGTGAAATCTGATGGTTGAGGGCATGTGTTGCATGAAGAGAAATGATACGACAGATGTGCACATGTGAGTGTTAAAGACAGGCTTAGATCTGATAACCTCAGAGGAAGATTAAATCTGGACAGTATAGGGAGATGTGTGTAGAACAGGGGACTTTGTTGGTTTGGTCTCATTGAAAGAATAGATAAGAGTTCTTGGATTAATAAAGGTAGAACAGTTAAGGTAGCAGGGTCAGTTGGCAGGGGAAGACCAATGAACACCTGGGAGTAAGTGATAAGAATGAATTTGAGATAAAGCTGTATAAATACAGACCTGGCCAGATATAGGTTAGTTTGGAAGTTAATTTCTAAAAGCCGTCCAACACATGCCAGCATCTAAAACAGACGTTAGTATATAAGATTGATGAAAACAAAAATCCCCTTCCAAAGATTAAAAACCAAAATGTGCATCAGCTTACTTGATTGATTTTCATGGTGAAAAACTAGATGTATAGACGGGTTTAGGGTTTCAGCTTTTCAATGTGCAGCCGTATCGAAAAACTACATTGTTATTTCTTGGGTAATTTATTATCTATATATATTCCCACCGATCCACCCTCACTCTTATTTTATTTTTATTTTTTTAATTTTCTTTCATTAAATCATTTGGTCTATTGAAAACTTAA
The DNA here is from genome assembly GCA_963556195.1 of Sepiola atlantica. Classification (NCBI taxonomy): domain Eukaryota; kingdom Metazoa; phylum Mollusca; class Cephalopoda; order Sepiida; family Sepiolidae; genus Sepiola; species Sepiola atlantica. The sequence continues at coordinate 49,664,040 of OY744548.1, forward strand.
ATAAAATGACGGGGTAAGATCTATGCACTTTAAAATGCTGATAGATTTACCCCAGATTATCTAATTATCAAATATATTCGACATTAGCTGTATTTACCCGATATTCCTCAGTTGGAGACACGGCCGGGTGGAGGGCTTAGAGAAAAATAATTCAAAATACAATAATGGCTACTTTTATTTTTTATAGAATTTGGAACAATCCTAGTTTTTCTTACTTTAAATTTTAATAAATAGTCGATTAATAGTAAATTACAAAAAAAAAATTCAATGTCTGTTGGCAAGAAAACACACAATATCTTGTCTGATAGTTTTATTAATACAGAAATCATTTTGGGCGGCAGCTGCCTGCATGCCAGAACTTATTTACAGTTAAGAGTTTTCTAAAGAAATAACAGATATTTCGTTAAATAATAATAAAAAAGATGCTTAATCATTTAAAGTCAGGCCAAACCCATCCACAGGAAACTGGCGATTGCAAATATGACATTAGTTTGGTTTTGAGATCAACCATTAAAAACCCATGTCGAACATCTTTGTTTTATATATGGACTAGCAAAATTTTTGCTTGCTTGAGAAGATGGTATTATGATGAACGAACATATACTACACTGCCCCCCCCCCCCCCCCAAAGGAGGAGTTAATGCCTGAGAGGATATCATGACAACAGAACATATGCTACCCACCCCCCACCTACAAAAAAGGAAATGGTAATCTTGGGAGAATGGTATCATGAAGAACAAAATTATAGTATCCCCCCCCCCCCCCCCAAAGGAGGTAATACCTGGGAAGAGTGTTTCATGATGAATGAACTAACATATACTACACTTCACCTCAAAGGAGGAGGTAATGCCTGGTAGTATGGTATCATAACAGTAGAACATATACCCCGGAAGTTTTCATGTAAAATTATCTCCCTTAAAAAATAATGAAACTGAAATTCTAAGAAACGTTTTATTATTAAATTGCTTTAATTAATATTATTAATAATTATAATAATATTACTATGGACAAAATTATTGCATATATATAAGAAAATATGACAATAAAAATTAGATATGTATATTACTACTTCTTCTATTCATTTAATGTCACTTTTCGCTTGTTCAGGCGTCAGACATTCAATGATATTATGCAAGCTCACTCTCCACCTCACGGTTCAGTGGGTCAGCATTCTCCAAATTCCACTCTGTGCGGTCTTGTTCAATCACTTCCAAGTTTTCCTTGATCGGCCAACCTTCCTGCGATTTATGACATTCATGCTTCTGCAACGGTTTATCCAGGAAGATGAACGTTCCACAGATTTCACACTGCAGATCCATCCGATCATGGATCTGTCAGCTGCAGCTAAGCGAGAGAAGACTGGGTGAGGGCCCAGCATTCACTGCCATATATCATGACACTCCTGACACAGCTGCTATACAACTTACCCCGGATGTAGAAAAGGACAACACGTGATGTTATCAGAAGCAACAAGAATATTAATTTATTAGAAATTGTTTATATGCAAATTATGAAATATGCAAATTAGAAATACTTTTCGATGTTTGTGAGTGTTTGCAGATATTATATATATACAATATTTCAGTGTATCATGTTGTATTACAGAATTAAATAAGTGTAGGCCATTTTGATGTTAATATAGTTAGGATAGGTGGAAAAAACTTTCACATTTATTTAGATATATCTTATTTATTTATGTAAAAGTTAATGTTTGTGTGTCATAGGAATCGATAGGTTAACAGTTAGAACATAAGTTTTAATAAGGGTTAAATTTTTCACAGAATCCAAAGTCACCATCGAAATTTTCCATCTGGGTTCACTAAGGGCAATTATCTGTTAGGTCCATAACTGAAATATATCAGAACGTAAAGAAACGAAATTAATTTTTTTTAAATAGATTTTCTTTGTTGTAGAAAACAAAAATAAAATTAAACAAAGAATATTTAAGTGAAGAATCTATTTTAAAAAGTTTAATGATTTAAAAAAAGGTTAAATTAAAACGAATTTGTTTCAATTTGTTAACACCATTTGCCGTTTTATAGCTGTCTGTAAGCAGGTTTTGTTTGTTTTTATTTTTTACTTTTTTTAGAAAACACTATCACGGTATTTATTTTTTTTACTTGATCTCATATTGCAAATGTTTTTTTTACTTTTCTTTCAAGACAAAAATACATGACTATATTTGAAATGATTTCTTATCAGCAAAATATCTCCACGAGAGCGGGGCCGGGTGAATACCACTAGTATATGCACATATATGATTTAACATTGGAATTTATTTCCAATAGTATATTATGTATTACGCTGTTTTTTTTTGCTAATGTTTAGGTAGGTAATATTAAATAAACAGGGCTGGAAATAAACATAGAAAGCCACAGAGTGAAAAACCTGCAATGTTAAATATATAACATGTTCACCGTATTCACTTGCTTGATGCAATTCCGAGGAGATTATGGTTACATTGCTAGAAAAACAAAAAAACAAAACAATAACAATGTTCAAAAAGATTCAATTTCTACCAAAACCAAAGCAAAAAATACAGAATAGATTCATTCGCAAATATCTTGGTAAAAAAATCATCAAATTAATTTCACGTCGCAATGCATATCATAACCCAAGAGAAAATAGAATAAAGAGACATGAATGTCCACAAAAAAAAAATGCTGTTATTCAAGGGGGATAATTCTAGACTTCTTTTATTCAAGGGAAATAAATGCTGATTAAAAAAATTGTGTATCGAAAAAAGAAAACAATTTAGATATTAATAAAATTTTATTATTCGTCAATTACATTTACAAATTGCTCAAAATACGCAATATAGGTACTAATCTACACACTCATATGACCCGTTTTAAGTCTCCAAGCATAGTTTTGGGACAATTGAAGTCAAAAATCACTGATCAGTCACACAATGATCTACAAAGCTATTCTTGTGATATGTGAGGCAAAACTAAATTGTCTTTCAGAAAATCATAGGTTTATATGGTTAATATACCTGTTTTCAACCGGAAAAAAACGATATAACTGAAAAAAAGGCCTAAAATGGAGATATTTTAGTGACAATTTTTGTTACCTCACCACACAGAAGAGCCAAAAATCACTTTTAGACATGAAACTAAGGGAAGTAAATAATCATTTTCGTTCAACAATAGTATAAAATTGCATTTGTGCAAAAAAAAACACTGCTCATAGAACTCTCTTCGAATTTTACCCATTCTCCTCAATTACAGGCTGTGACAATTTTTTCCCGATTTTGGTCAAAAAATGCGTCTTTTTGGCAAAGATCCCTCTAAAATGATGACAAACGAAGCAAACACTGTCCCTATGGTCATTTCTCAGTAACCTTGATCAGTTAGCTTTCATTTAAGCTTTAGAACAGCAGCAACCGGCTAGCGGTTCCCAAAATATTGCACGTTTTGTTTGACCGGGTGAAAAGTGAAGCCGAAAATAATTTTTTCTGTAAAAAAAAAAACCTGCCTTCAATTTTCGAAAAATCAAAAATCCCTTCTATACAACTTGTCACAAATATCAATCTGAACAACTTGTATATCAGGAATTTTTGATTTTGGCCAAATTGAAGACGTACATTTTTTTTTACAGTAATATTTTTTTTCTCCAAATTTGTCCCCCAGCAGTATTTTTCACAGTTGATACCAAATTATGTGCTAACAAAGTGGTCATATCACTTCTGATAGGTTTCCACAACTATTCCCTCCAACAGGGTTGAAAACTAAGTGACTCACCCTTCATTTTTGCTTTGAGGGTTTCCCTTGTGAAGGATTTATATGTCATGGTAGGCAGTATAGGTTGGATGTATAGAAGTAACACTTCACAGCTCCATCGTATTGTTTGAAGTCAAGGAATACCCTCATGAATTATTCAAGTGTTATGGGTGAACTGAAAAGAAGGTTTTCACGTGGAGCAGGTGTGAAAAATCCTCCCCTTAACATGAAGGAAGTTGTGCGATTCCGGCCGTCATGAAAAAATTGCTTGAAAACATGGTTTCCCATCAAAATTTTGTATTCGTTTTTGTTTTATTGGATTCCTCGTGAAATTTTGGTTTAGAAAAATGGTATAACACTTATACATTATCTGTTTTGAAAATTGACCTAAAATGGCAATTGTGTCCCAAAACTATGCTTGGAGTCTTGAAACGTGTCATATACAGATTACTGTATAATATATATACATACACACATATTGGCAGCAACCTTTTGTTTAAGTAAATAGTATTAAAAACAGACACTTTTTGGTTAAGTTTTGTAATAGACTTTTCCAGTTGTCACATAATCGTTCTCATATTTGGTTCACATACCGTTGATCCAGAAACACAATCGATTATATGTCAATTTGAAAAGAGTTATAAAAAAAAAAAAAAAAAAAAACTTGGACAGAAAGAAGTTTGCGTTTTATAGTTGTTGTTTTTCATTTTATTTTGAATGTTTTTTTTGTTAGAATTTTTTTATTTCTCAGTAAAATAAACTGGTTGATCTATTTGTCATTCATATTTTATTTTTTTGTTATAAACAACAAATGTCCTTCATCCCACCCCTACCCTCCCAGTTGATACAAAATCTATCTCTCCCTGTCGTGTCTACTTTTACTTACCAGTTCTGAACTATTATAAAAAATAATCCATTTGTTTCTAGCCTTAGAGTGTGAAGAAGCACTCTTTCATGGATATTCCATTGGAGCGACAATTGGTAAAAACCTATTTTTAATATTTTTTGTGTTGTCTTTCAAATCTTGAAAGGTTGAGCTTTTTGTATAACAAAAATGGCCGACAAAAAAAAAATGTGCTACTTGACCAGAAAAGGGTTTATGTTTATTTGATCTGATGATGGAGATTTTATTACTTGCTGATAGGATCGGGCCTTTTCATTGGTTAATGCATGTACAGGCTAACTTTTGATTTAGCAAATCTGGTGGTGTTGTCAAATGGGCTGAACATAAAATAAACGGCATGAATCCTACGTAGTAGAGTTAATAATTACATTTTTTTTTTTTTTTTAACTTTGAAAAATTAAGCACATTTTTCAGTTCTTCTTTAAAATTACACAGCCGTTAAAAAACATCTTATTATTTTTAGATAGACTCGTTTTTTAAAGTTATTTATCTTGCTGATGTAGATTTTTTGGTGGTTAGTTAAAAATTTTACATAATATAAATTGTCTGGACCGTGCTAAGTAATTTTTAAAATAAATTATATCGCATTCCGATGGATACTGCACCCCATAGACTGGTATTGTCTTGGCCTTCGGGGCTTGATTTACGCCGGTCTATGGGTCTGTCCTGTGCAATTCTAGGAGGTCCACCCTCCCAGGCTTCGCCTCCCCTGTTTGGGGAGGAGTAAGTTTATTGCTTGCTGCCTGAGGCGCCCCTACCGGGGAATGCCGATGGGGCTGCCCAGGCAATTTTTGATTGCCAGAGTGCTCACCTCTCGGGCGCTGGCTTTTCAAACCCCACTTTCCCGACCCGACCTTGGGTCACATCTTACTTGTGGGAGTAAGATAAAAACTGGCCTTGTGTCTAACTCCTGGAGAGGAGTAAATCAATACTCGTTAATCTGGTTAGCATCATGCTGTTGACAATGTTAAAAATAGACATTATATAGTGGATAATCTATATTTGCAGTTGTCAGTCTGTTATTATATTGCCAATAACATAATACAACAATAACAAATATGAATTAGCTATTCAGAAACAATTTGCTTTTTCAACTTAAAGGCTATTTGAGTCTGACTTTGAAAATCTGACAAGATAACTTTATAGAAATATATTTATTAAAAAAAAAAAATCTCCCAGAAAATATAATTATCCAGATCAAATTCCATTAACTATTTCATGAGTAAAAAAAAAAAGAAAAGGAAAAACTTTCCTGTCAGTTTCAATGCCTTTATTTTTTGTTCATTTATTTTAGTCAAAGGTTGCACTGCTTAGTTGCCTGCTTGTCCAATTGGTTGATTTCATTCCGCTATCCTCTATGCTCCCTCTCCCCTCCCTCCTATTCTCCCTGTTAACATCACAATCTATTTGTTTCCTTTGGACCAATGTTGCACCCAACATAATAATCTTTTGTTATTTCATAGAATATCGAATCGTAAGTCTTCTTCCCTTAATATTTGTTTACCTTCTCACAAATGTGTTGCTAAATTGAATCGGTCTTTTCGTCGCTTTTTTGTCATCCTCATCTAATCATATTCAGTTGTGTTTTGGTCTAGTAAAGCTCTCGATTTGTTTTTAAAGAAAATGGTTTGTAAACATCAAATTAAGTTGCAAAAACATCACAGCAGAATGAAATTATATTAATATGTACATGTTTAAAACTTGAAATTAATTTGAAAAAACATCACAGCAGAATGAAATTATATTAATATGTACATGTTTAAAACTTCAAATTAATTTGAAAAAACATCACAGCAGAATGAAATTATATTAATATGTACATGTTTAAAACTTCAAATTAAATTGCAAAAACATCACAGCAGAATGAAATTATATTAATATGTACATGTTTAAAACTTGAAATTAAGTTGCAAAAACATCACAGCAAAATGAAATTATATTAATATGTACATGTTTAAAACTTCAAATTAAGTTGCAAAAACATCACAGCAGAATGAAATTATATTAATATGTACATGTTTAAAACTTGAAATTAATTTGAAAAAACATCACAGCAGAATGAAATTATATTAATATGTACATGTTTAAAACTTCAAATTAATTTGAAAAAACATCACAGCAGAATGAAATTATATTAATATGTACATGTTTAAAACTTCAAATTAAATTGCAAAAACATCACAGCAGAATGAAATTATATTAATATGTACATGTTTAAAACTTGAAATTAAGTTGCAAAAACATCACAGCAAAATGAAATTATATTAATATGTACATGTTTAAAACTTCAAATTAAGTTGCAAAAACATCACAGCAAAATGAAATTATATTAATATGTACATGTTTAAAACTTCAAATTAAGTTGCAAAAACATCACAGCAAAATGAAATTATATTAATATGTACATGTTTAAAACTTGAAATTAAGTTGCAAAAACATCACAGCAGAATGAAATTATATTAATATGTACATGTTTAAAACTTGAAATTAAGTTGCAAAAACATCACAGCAAAATGAAATTATATTAATATGTACATGTTTAAAACTTCAAATTAAGTTGCAAAAACATCACAGCAAAATGAAATTATATTAATATGTACATGTTTAAAACTTGAAATTAAGTTGCAAAAACATCACAGCAGAATGAAATTATATTAATATGTACATGTTTAAAACTTCAAATTAAATTGCAAAAACATCACAGCAGAATGAAATTATATTAATATGTACATGTTTAAAACTTCAAATTAAATTGCAAAAACATCACAGCAGAATGAAATTATATTAATATGTACATGTTTAAAACTTCAAATTAAATTGCAAAAACATCACAGCAGAATGAAATTATATTAATATGTACATGTTTAAAACTTCAAATTAAATTGCAAAAACATCACAGCAGAATGAAATTATATTAATATGTACATGTTTAAAACTTTAAATTAAATTGCAAAAACATCACAGCAAAATGAAATTATATTAATATGTACATGTTTAAAACTTCAAATTAAATTGCAAAAACATCACAGCAGAATGAAATTATATTAATATGTACATGTTTAAAACTTCAAATTAAATTGCAAAAACATCACAGCAGAATGAAATTATATTAATATGTACATGTTTAAAACTTGAAATTAATTTGAAAAAACATCACAGCAGAATGAAATTATATTAATATGTACATGTTTAAAACTTCAAATTAAGTTGCAAAAACATCACAGCAGAATGAAATTATATTAATATGTACATGTTTAAAACTTGAAATTAATTTGAAAAAACATCACAGCAGAATGAAATTATATTAATATGTACATGTTTAAAACTTCAAATTAAGTTGCAAAAACATCACAGCAGAATGAAATTATATTAATATGTACATGTATAGGCAAACGATTACAATTTCTATTCTTATACAACAATAGTAGTAGTAGTAGGCTGCTGCTACTGCTGCTTTTTTGTATATAGATTACAAAGAATATACAGCACCAAGGCTCTGGTTTCTCGTATACGGTTTGAATTCTATACAAGAAGTTTATTCCACCTACTTGCTTTAAAAGATGCCTTTCATCGTCATCGGGTTTTGATTTAAGGTGCTGCAAGTGTCCCAGACTCCGAGGTTAGCAGCATCTCACACTTGCCGTCCGATCCAAAGGGTTGATGTTAGTTATGCTGCAAGCAGTCAAGTCACATTGTACGCACTCAACCGTAGTCTTCCTTGTGCCTGAAGTATCCATGCGTGTTATTGAGTTGATGCAGGAGGTGGCACACTGTACATGGCCAAACCACCTGAGACGCCGAGTGCATATGGCATCCCAAATCCCATCAATACCCATCACTTCTGATAGAGCATGGCTGAAGGGATTCTTGACTCTAGTTTGCTGTTGTATATCCACCTGATCATGGCATGGTCATCATCATCATCATCATCATCATCATTATATTAACATTTTCGACTAATCAAATTTGTAATCTTTATATTAATAAAATTATGAGACAACTTTGTGTGTGTGTGTTTCTCACATCGATGTAACTGTTAATTACAAATTTAATTAATTTTTTAAAACTATTTCTTAATCTGTTTATTGTAATGAAAAATACAAAAATGTAAGAATTCTATTTTTTTAATTTAATTCCAAAATGAAATCTACAAGAATGCATTTTGTTTCTTCGTAAACAGGTCAGCCATTTAAATATTTTTTTAACAGTTGAAAAAAAAAAAAGAATGGATTACTTTTTGACCGTTCTAAATTTGAAAGGGATTTACAAACATTTAAGCTGTGGGATAGAAAGTCATTTCTGGCTTTAAAATTCTTAGAAAATCCTCATTTATTTACAAATTAGAGGTTTTAAATGATATTTATATCTAATAATTTTATAAAGATTAAAATATTACTTTAACAAATTTAGTTATAGTTTTATAACAATTTTGTTAGAAGAATAATTTAATGAACAATTGGTATTGTAATAATTATATTTAATTTTCAAAATCTTGGTTTTTATTTCTTTTTAAATAATATAATTGTGCTTGATTATAACAAATTTAAAAAATAAGGGTAATATTTATATATGTTTACAGAAGATCAGAACAACATTGGTACCGTTGGTTTCAAATGCAAACAAAGGGGACCTATAATTGGTCTATTTTACCGGACTCTCTTCAGCCTCTGTTTATGTCTGCTTCCCCAGAAAATGGCGGCTTGCGCGTGGTGTTACTTTTTGGCAATATTTAGATCCTCTGTTTTATTTTTATTTCTATTATTTTTATTGCCGAATTAGTAAAAATAATAAAAATAAAACAGAAGATAGAAATATCGTTAAAAAGTAACACCACGCGTGAGCCCCCATTTTCCGGGAAGGCAGAAATAAACTGAGGCTGAAGAGAGTCCGATAAAGGAGACCAATTATAGGTCCCGTTGATTTAGATTTGGTGCCAATGTTTTAGTCTTCTGATGTGTATATAAATAAATATATATATATTTGGGAAATAGAGAAAAAACGGATTTTTTAATTTTAGTTTTTAAAAAGAAATTCACAATCTGTTTTTCTTTAGAAGATGTTGCTTTGCTAACTACTCAGTTCTGATAATCTCAGAAAAAGATGAAATGTGTGCAGAACAGGAGACTTTGATGGTTTGGTCGCGTTGAAAGAATCGATGAGAATTCTTAGGTTAGTAGCAGTTTCAGTTCACAGGGGAAAACATGGGAGGAAGTGATAAAAATGGATCTGAGGGATAAATAAATACCCGGCCAAGAGATAGGTAACTTTGAAAGTCAATTTCTTAAAGCTGTTCAACGCATGCCAGCATGTAAAACGGACATTAAACAGAATATGATGACGGATGATCAATCGCAAAAAAATTGTCTGAAGTGTCGATTGTTAAATGTCTAAATTTAACCATTTTTCAAGACGTATTCTCCATCATGAATGTCGTCCACAAATTGTTGGAAGGTTTTCTGATCGACCAGCTAGCTTTTTTTTAATTGAAGAATTTGTGTAGGATTTCCTTAATTCCTTTACTTTGTTGTCGTAGGGCAAATTTGACCAATAGAATGATTTCTTTTGAATCTTTGAAACCGGAAATAGCCAGAATAAACTTCTCATTTAGTAAAGGACTTTAAAACCATATGCAACCCTGATTTCTTGCTATTAACTATATAAGAACTTTGATTTTTTTAAATTTATTTCTTCATCCCCCTTCCCATTCTTTATCCCCTCTCCATTCTTTATCCCCTCCCCTATTCTTTATCCGCTCCCCTATTCTTCATTCTTCTCCCCTTTTAATTGTCAATGTATATTTGCTTTTTGTTAATAAAGTGTTTATAGTTTGTTTTATTTGTTGTACTTGTCAGCTTTAATTAGTACGTCATGTTAGTTTGTCTTTTTACAATTTAAACATGTTTATTTAGTGATGATACCTTTTGGGCATCTCATTTTAACTTTAAAACAAAAGTAACACACACACACACATACATACATCAGTTTTAGGTGATCCCTCTTCATAGGCGCAGATTTGAATCCTGATCAGATGTTATTTTTCTCTGGATTTTCTGTGTTTCCAGCCTATAAATATATTAACCGTTTTATAAACACGAGTGTCTTCGAAAAAAGAACATTATACACACATATATATATATATATATATATATATTTGTCTTATAATGGAATAATTCCAGGAGGAAATCTGGGTATGAGAGCTCAATGTAGTAAACAGAGCAAGAATAACATAAAATATAATAACACGAAATCACATAATTGTCGATGCAATAATTTATTTCAACCGTGCGGTTTTTTTCAAGCATCACTCAGACAATTACATTTTTGAGACTGTTATTATATTTTGTTATATATATATATATATATATATATATATATATATATATATATACATATATATACATTGTATAAATAACCATAAGGCAATCCTTTTATGTAAACAAGGCCAAAAAAAAGAAGAAAAAAATTGGTGCTTATTTTTATTGATGCTCAAGTGAAATATGGCAGTTCAAAAAAAAAAAATAACAGGAAAACTTATGAATATACTTACTTAACAGTGAAAAAATATTAGTATACACCAAAAATTACAGAAAATAAGCGAGTGAAATTTTAATAAAAAATAAAATTAATTTACTATTCAGAGTCCACGAACTTCATATATAATAAGCCAGCATGTTTTTATTTTAGAAGAAGGGAGATAATCTTCTACAACATGCTGGCTTGACGCGAATGTCGTTCGGAGTTTGTGGACTCCGAATGGTAAATTTTATTTTTTTTATTAAATTCTACTCGCTTATTTTCCGTAATTTTTCGTATTTTTCACTGTTAAGTAAGTATATTCATAAATTTTCCTGTTATTTTATTTTGAACTGCCATATTTGACTTGAGCATCTATAAAAATAAGCACACATATTTTTTTTTAGCTTATCTTTTTTTGGCTTGTTTACATAAAAGGATTGCCTTATGTTTATGGTAGGGCTTTTCAAATACCTTTAATTTTGATGAAATTGAACCACAGATATTAAGAATTCCCCAAATTTACGTTTCTTTTGAGCATTTTATTGGTATATGTAAATTACAACACATTTTTATGATCAAGAACTTTGGTTGATTTTTTTCTGCTGACATATAAATTATTTATTTAAAAACGGTACATTACATATTCCAAGACATATACCCTGGTTTCATTGACACGGGTAGATCGTTACTGTTTAGAAAAGTTTAAACTGTCTTCATTTCCCACGTTGCTGAGGATTGGAAATGAGTTGTATGGGCCTTTTCTAAACAGTAACGGTCTGCCCATGTCAATGAAACACTGATACATCTCTGGAATATGTAATGTATGGTTTTTAAAGAAATAATTTGTATTTTAGCCCTACATTCTTACGATCGAACACTTTATTGATTTCTTTTCAACATACCCCGACACACATATATGTTCATTATATATATATATATATATATATATAATGTGTGTGTAAGCAGATTACTAGTAGAATAAAATAGTAGAATAAATTTAAGAGGAAACCTCATTTATTTTATCAAAAATGTGGAGTGTGCTAAAATTTTCCTTAAAGCCTTATCGTCTGACTCTTTAAGAGGAAACGGCAGAATGATAAATTAAAAACTAACAAAATCTGATGAGAAATGAGTTGATAGGAGGGGGAGTTTCAACATTATGGTGTATTTGGATCGTGGGAGATCTTCAACTGGTGTTTCAAACCCTACTGTCTATACAGGCTAGGTCAAGAAGTATTAATAACTCATACCTCAAGAATATTGAAATGATAGTTCGACCTTGCACTGTGTAAAACAGAAAACCACTTGTCAAAATACTGGTTTGAATAAATATTTGTGTCGACCAGGTGATTATCGATGGCAGATTGATGCGCCTGAAAATTCCCGGATATTCTCGAAACGTTGTGAGAATGAATATACAATGATGATTTTATGTGTGTGTCCATATCCCCAACCCCCTAGCTTTTCTTTATATTTGATATATAGATTATTATTATTATTATCAGCATATATTTTTCAATATTTATTTTAAAAGTGCTCAGTAAACAGTAGAGCTTTATAAAAGATCTTGGATCAAAATGTGATTGCATTTATGCAGCCACACAAGATTATTATTATACAAGGTGGTCGCTAGAAAAGCGTGACGTTTGTCAAACGGTAATTTATTTTTACAAAGAATAACTTTTATTAAAGTTTTTCAAATACTAATATTATAATACACTCACAGATGCTCAAAATGTCGTCCGTGCACTTTCAGATAACCCCCAAAAATGTACGTTTAAGTTCATTCGATTCCTACCATTATTTCTGAATTCGTCTATTTTATTCTTCAAATGATTTAGCTTAGATTTGCTATTTTACAATGATTGGGTCATTTCTTCGAAAAAGATATTACGATGATTGGGTCATTTCTTCGAAAAAGATATTACGATGATTGGGTCATTTCTTCGAAAAAGATATTACTCTATTAAGAAAAAAAATCTGTTTACTTTTTAGAATGTGTTTTCAATAATTTTCTTCTCTCTGTTCAACAGTGAAAATAAATATTTAAAAATATTACATTTATCTGATCTTTAAATTTTATTTAAAACAAAATATGTAAAATATTCTGTTTTTTTATTTTTGTTTGTTTAATAGAAAAAAAAATAGTTTTATCTAAATTTGTCAAAAACTATATTGGATGCGTTGCTTCTTGTTGGCTGTTTCTAGAAAGAGCATGTCTGCTGTCATTTGTTTGGAAGTTATTTATTTGATTTGATTTTTGCATGAGGTTCTGCCTAGTTACCTTCCCCCCCCATGCCCCCCCATGCCCCCACTGTCTTTTCTCCGCATTTTTTATATATATATATATATATATATATCCTTGATTTGGTAGAAAGAAATGTAACAGAGTGCTCAATTATTTAATAACAAGAGCATAATATTTATTAATTAATTGTTAGAAAAGATCAGAAAATATCAAACATGATACCATTGGTTTCGAGCTGTTATGGCTTAGGAAGACAAAACATAATGTAACGTAAATGGAAGGTTGTTTACGTTACATTATGTTCTGATCTTTTGTAACACAATTAATATATATATATATATATATAATCTTATGTATAATGATGCTTTTTGATGGCCACTCATGTTTGCGTAGGTCTACTGTGTTGTTATGTTCATGGTAGGTGATTGACTGCGCTCCAATTCCTGGTCTCCCCTGTAAAACATTCACAGCAAGAACTTTTCTGGCTACAACCATAGCAATAAACTTTTCTTCTCTACCAAAAACCAAACAGAACTTCCATGAACAAAATTTCTTTCCTAGAAAATTGCATCTGTTTCCAACCGACTACAGCATGGTCGTCTTCAAGTCTAATGTAAACAAATACTTGTCGAGGCGTTCTCTTGAAAAGTCAAGTCCTTTTATATAATCGTCTGCCCATTCCACCCACTGTTTCAATCTTCTTGTGACGGCGATCAACATCCAGACAGAAATCCTTTTAACCCTTATTCTCAGATAGCACCCACCTTCATAATGTGTGATCCATCAGTACATAAATAATAATAATAATAATAAATAAAATAAATACAATTATTAAATGAAATGGTTAATTCAACTTCAAGGTTTGGAACATAGAAAATTCACATAAAGTGAAACCGTGCAGAATTTGAACCTGCGCCTTCGAAGTCGCTTTCAGTACTTGATCAAAAGTCGAATTTGTGCAGATGACTCAAATTTTCTGTTGTTTTTGAAAATCTGTTTTTTTACATTATTAAACCATGTTTCCGTGATCTGCGTTCGCAGTAAAAAATATGGTGAACTTGTAATTAAGTAAACAATGGAATATATTTTCGACAACGTTATGCATAACGTGGCTTTTTGCTGGATACTCATGTTTGCGTAGGTAGTACAAATTCGAATTTTGATTCACCATAGATTCGGTAGATGTAAAACATTGACGCATTGCACACCAGTTCTCGTTAGATCACCGAAGTTAAGCGACATGGAGACTGACCAGTACCAGATGGGTGACCATTTGGAAATGTTAGACACTGTATGTCATCTTCTCATGACCGGGATATACATGCGGCTGGGAACCGCTTGTGAATTTGATATTCCCTAGAAACTTCCTCCTTTAAATGAAACTGGCATAACCCGCCCAGGGCTAATAACACACCAGGTATTACCGGTTCGTTTAAAGATCTGATAAACAAGCGGTAAAACAGACGTCAGCTTTAGGTGATCCCTCTTCATAGGCGCAGGTTTGAATCCTGATCAGATGTTATTTTTCTCTGGATTTTCTGTGTTTCCAGCCTATAAATATATTAACCGTTTTATAAACACGAGTGTCCTCGAAAAAGGAACATTATACACACATATATATATATATATATATATATGAGAGACAGAAAAAAAAATGCAATTAAAAAATAAATTCGACCAGAGTTCTCAATTACTGGTGCAAGAATCGAACATATGTATAAAATAGATACATATTGAATATTATGAACGTACTCGTGCCCACTGTAAAAATCTGAGTAGTACACTGATTTTTACATTGGGCATAAAATACTGAACGATCCATTTCGGTATGAAACAACTGATATGTTCATAATATCCGACGGTCTGTACATATTTTAATTATATATATATATATATATATATATATATATATTATAATTAACTTGTTACAAATATCCAGGGGGTATGAATCCGAAGGAAGTTGAAACCGGGTTTATGAGAGTGCTCAATGAAAATTCAGAGCAAAATCGGTTTTGTTAATGCTAAAACTGGTAACACCATGAAACTTCTCTTATAAAATGATTCCACTAGTATTGATCTCGGTATAATATAATCACAATTTAAAAAAAATATAATCACAACAAAATTCACTACAAATAATAAACAAAACATTAAAATAAAATAAATAAAATGCAGAAGTAGCAATTAATATCCTAAATTAAAATTATCAAACATTTTTATCCACATGATAATTACTTATTAGAATTAAAATAAAATAGGAATGACGGTTATAATCATAATTTTATTCTCATTTTAAATTTAACTCACTCTGGCCGTCGCCCCATCTCCCTTCCTCCCACCCCGGACGAAATTGAGATCATCACAGCACAAACACGTGAAAACCTCCCACGCAATAATTTAGAAACACGACTTGTTGGGGTCCTCCCCTCTCATGTCCCATGTCACCGTTATAGACAAAGCCCCAACTCTGTCCCCCTCCCCCTCCAATGTATTTTCAATTTTCAATCTCCCGTTAAGGTGAAGTTAAAACTTATGCCATTTGAATTCCATCGCCAGCCCGATGAGTTGGTCGCTATTTGCACCAATGAAACAAAACTTGTTTTGTCGCAACTAATGGAATAAAATAAAAAAATATATATATATATATATATATATTAGTGTGTGTGTAAATCTTGTAACTATCTTCTGCTTCTCTCCCTTTCTAAGCTTTTTTTCGCAACTGTAACACTTGCTTTTCTTTTTTTTTAACCAACGCTGCCTTGAAACCTCTTTCTACAATGTCTATTCATTTATATATTTGGTGTCATTTTATTAGCAGAATGAAATTGATTTGCTTGTTTTTTTGTTTTTATTAGCAAAACTTTTTATTTTAATCTGAAGATTATTTTGGGGTCATTTTGTAATATAAGGTGATTAAAAAAATTTTTAAATAAATAATTTTTTATACCACCCATGGAATCATTGAAAGAAATTAACAATATTTTCTGCAATCCAATCATATTTGGTACAAATGAACTTCACTCTACGGCTGACTTGTCCACCAAGTTGCAGTCATGAATGTCTAACAGTCTTTGTTTTATTACCATTCAATTATAAGTCTACTTAGACATGACATTTAAAATAGTCAATAACTCTGACGTCACGCTCCTCTTTGACATTGTTCTGATTTTCGCTGTGATGACCATTTTCTTCAGTTCAATAATTGTCTGAGAATAGTTTTGATAGACGTCATCTTTTGAGATGACCTCATAAATAAAAATCGGGGACGGGGGGTATGGTTACATCTACTGATGAAACGATCACCAAAGTAACTCCTTGTATCATTGAACGACGATATAACAAAGACTGCTGGACATTCATGACTGAAACTTGGTGGACAAGTCAGACAGAAACTGAAGTTTATTTATATCAAATATGATTGTATTGCAGAAAGGATTGTCGGGGGAGGGGGGTCATCAAAACTCATTTTTGGTTTGGAGTAAAAAAAATCAATTTTTTGTTTCGTCAATTGTTTCTTTATTTTCATTTTTATCAATGAATTACCCAAATTCTAACTTCGTAGAGGAAAGTGTATAACGTTTGAACAAGTGAAAGGAAGTATTAAGTTGTTTTGAAAATAATAACTCATTTCAGAAACAAACATTTGCTTCAGATGGTTGGACACCGTTGAAATACTAACATCAAGTGCTTTAAACATTTCTGACACTTTGACGTGGGTTTTATTCAACAATTGCTTTTAAACATTCATTGTTATTGTTTTATGAAACAAATAAAATCTGTTTGTAAAAAATTAAGTTCGTTTCTTTACATGCTACTATATTTCAGTTATTTTATGGACCTTACCAATAACTATCCCTAGTGGCCCCAGATGGAATAGAAGGAACATTTCAATGGTGTCTTTAGATTTTTTTGAAAAATTCAACCCTTATTGAAACTTATTTGAATGTTCTGTTAACATATCGATTTCTATAACAAACATTGACTTTTATATCGAGAGATAACGTCGGCTAGGTACAGCTAGTTATAAAATATAATCTGCGTGATATTTTTGCCAATGCAATAACTTGCAGCAGCACGAAAACCAATCACAATGAGAAGCGTCAACAATTTCACGGGGCAGCAAAGTTAAATATAAACATGAATAATGCAAGTCATTTATTTATCCAAACTGGTGGGGGGGGGGGGTCAAGACCCCTCACTTTTTGACCCCCCCACTTTACGGTCATCAATAATTAAGTTGATATGCATGTGTTTAACCGCCCCCCCCCTTTTTAGGAGGAAACTCCACACACACACACACACACACACACACACTTTTATAACTGTCCCGCCGGCCCTGGTTTACATATACAGACAATGGCAACTAATGAAAAGTAAAAATACAAAATAAGTTAATTAAATATCACTATTGTAATAAAAGCGGATTTTTATTTAAAATGGAGTTCTCAATGAAAATCACATTATTTGTATGAGGCTGTTTGGAAAATAATGACCGTTTTCAGAATCAAACATTTTTTAACCCATTTATTCAGCTTTTTCACCTGACCTATTTGCTTCAGATGGTTGGGAACTGTTGAAATACTGACATCAAGTGCCTTAGATATTTCTCTGACACTTTGACGTGGTTTTTATTCAACAATTACTTTCAAACGTTCATTGTCAAGAGTCTTCAAAGTTCTCAGTTTTTAATCAAAATCCGCTTTTGTTTTTTCTTCTAAATAAAAAAAAAGCTGATTATATTTCTTATGACAGTTCTCTCTGAAAACTCAGAATGTTAATTTTGCTGTGGAGGTTTAGATTTCAGGCAATTCATGATAGGGGGTAGGGGAGTTAGATGACTTTTGTTTCATTAAAGAATAACTTCCTATTCCCCCCACCCACATACTCACTATGTCTTTCTGTTAATTTGAACTTTCTTAGTTGAAACTGATTACAGTTCTTTAGGAATAAAACTTGTTTTTGTGATGCCCTCTCTACACACACACACACACACATGGCCCCCAGGTTGGGAAGTTCATCTCAATTTCAGCTTTTTTTTCTTTCTTTTTTTTTATTAGCTGCTCACATCCTTTATTGACTGAATTTGAACTCTTGCAAGAAAAGTATACATACTTTTTTTTTTCGTTATTAAGTACTTATATGTGTATTTATCTATCTATTATCTACTACTGCTACTACATATTATTCACATGTATGTTTATTGAAAACAAATGTAAAAAATGTTGATAATTTTTTATTTTCTTTTGATAAAACCAGAATCTCTTCTTTTTTATATAATAAAAGCCAAACTTGAATATTTACTGATTTAAAAAAAAATTTTTTTAATTAAAAAAAAAACGACAACATGTAAATAGAGACTGCTGTCATTCGCATATTTGTTTTAAGTCAATGTGACATGACATCATTCAACTTCTGGTTCGGCATTGATTTAACTTTTCATCCATCAATTGACGGTGAAACATTCACAAAGTTTGTGTGCCATGATGCTCGCTCGCTCATTGTGACCAGAAGCTCCAATCTCGAGAGGCCAGTGTCCTATAGAAGAGTTTTGATTGTAATATTGTTGCATACACGCTCACATTAAACGTCACGTGCCGAGAGAGGGGGGGGAGAGAGAACTTCTTTATTACTTCAGGCAGAAATCCTTCCGGACTGAGGCATTTCTCCAAAATCACCTCACCGGCCGAAAATAACGCGTAACGTTCACGAGACGATTAATGGTGATCTCAATCTCTCCCCCCAGCACCTCCGATGATACAATTTACATCTAGACATTCTCATAGTCATTTTCATTAAACGTTTTCATTTTACTCTATAAGTCATTTTACTCTATAGTCTTTCGTAAACACAGTCCTAAATCTTCACTCATCAACTTACGGCATCTCAGGCCTTTTCAAAACCACGTATCTTTTCACGGCATCTCAGCCTTTTTCAATTACTGCCTCTCAGTTCATTTATGGCCTCTTTCATTTATACGTATCTTAACGTCTTTAAAACATTCTCAAACAAATCTCAAATGAATCTCAAAGGTTACCTTGATTTCTGTCCTCTTCCTTGGCCTGTGATTCGTCTAGTCTCCGCTGCTGTGTCGTCTCGATCAAAGGAAGAAGTATGTCTCAGACAAAAGGAACAAACGAGACCCGGGTTTTCTTGAGGGAATATTTCACACAATTTTATTTATTCTCAACACACCCTTTCCTTACTCCTCGGTTCGGTTGTTGTCAGGGGGATTCCGGCTTCGATTCTCTCACACTCGGGCTATTTTCTTTTCTTCTGGGGATATCTTTTGGCCCTCCCACAGCGGGGCCCTGCCCGTTTACCGGCTACATTTTCGCAACCGATCTGCACGGTCTCGCTTCTAGATCCTGACTGATTCTAAAAACTAAGTTATTGTTTTTCTGTGGTGACGTAATTATTTTTCCCACGCAACGATATGGGGACAAAAACGACTGACTCTGATCTCTGACTCAAAGGTCACGTCAGGTTTCTAGATTTGTTTTGACTATTCCTGAATCAAACACTTCTCTGACTCATTTCTGAGTCCAGAAACAAAACCTATTTTTCGAATAACAAAACTAGCTATTTGTTACTAGTTAATCTACCCGTTTGAAATACAGGGCCCGTCATAATATAACAATATGAGGCCTCGCAGCCCATTTGTTTGACCTCAGGGGTCAACAGAAGCACTTCTTCAGCAGGTTCATTGTGCCAAGATACGTGTCAAACGTCGGCATTGAACAACTGCAGATTCACGTGGAAGGCAAGCATACAGCATTTTGTTTGGTCGCGCCACAAAATGTCGTAGACGACTCATAGCATTTTAGTGTGACTTTTCAAATCCCACTTTCCGACCTTGTGTCACATCTTACCGCTGTGGGAGGTAGATAAATAGATCCACCAAGTTTCTTAGATCAAGCAACAAAAAAAAAAAAAAAGTTGCTGGTGAGGCATATAAATTATTTTTTTAAACATTTTTAATGAAAATTTCTTATTTTATCGTTTAAGAGATTATCATTCAAAAATTTTTTGTGTTGTTTTTTGTTGGGTTTTTATTTTTTTTACACTTAATTTTTACTGCAGTTTTAAAAAACAACTTTTCTGCTTCTGATGATTTTAATAATGTAAAAATATGGTAAAAGAGATTTATTTTTTCAAATATTTTGTGTCCATAATTTTAGTTATGTTAGTACTTGTAAGTTCATATTTAAAATTATATTTAAAAAAAAATTATTTTCTTTACCAAATGTATTTATTACCATCACAGATTATGGCATTTGTTATGGTGAGTTCAAATTAGATTTATTGTGCTCAGTTAAGAACTAATACTGTTCGGAAATGTATGTAAAGCTGGGAGTGAGGGTGTACTCCAAACGCTGGCTCTGACTCCTGAAATTTTAAAAAGTCTCACTCCAGATCCGACGTAAGAAATTTTCTTCTTCTACTAGTCTTCTAACATATAAAATTATCCTGTCGGATTTTTAAACTCAGATTCATTTAAGCCAACAAATCAAACTTTGCTTCTGACTAGTCAATTACCATTTGTTATTGTTGCACCGTGTTATTGGCAATATAATAATGTACTTAGCTACAATTTATTTTAAATATTACTTTTTTAAATTAAAAATTTTTTTTTTTTAAACATAGTTAACCCCAAACAAGTCAGGCCGCCACTGTAGACGTAATGGGCTACTGAGAAAAAAGAAAGGGGGGGGGGGGGTCAACCTAGATTGGGATCTGCGCAGCGAGATGTCTGTTTACACTAGTTTTAAATTTCTGCATGTCTGTAGTGTCGGGGAAACAGGGGGCAGGGAGGGAGTTCCAGATGCCAGCAGTACGAGGAAAGAAGCTATTTGAATAGAAGGCTCTCCGACATCTGGGGACCTCCACAGTGAATGAATGAGATTTAGTTGCTTGTCGAGTTAGTCTAGTGAATTTACGTCGAGGGGGCACCAGAGTAGCCAATTCATCGGAGCATAATCTGGCCAAGATGAATACTTTTTTAAATAATCACCTAAAAATAAAAATCAGCAAGGGGATAACTCATTTTAAATTCAAGAATATAATAGGAGTTGTCTACCTTAAGTTTAAGATATGTGCAAACAAATAAATATTAGTAAAAAAGTACATGGTAGTGATCTTCATTTAATCCCGAGCAACGTTGGAACTTTCCGGCTGATCTTATATAAAGTTTACAAAAGTGAATTTTCACCAAAACTTTGCTTGGAATATGCTGAATCTAAATATCCACAACTTTTTTGTGTCTAAATGTTCTTGTTTTAGAGTTTGTCAGACACTTGTAAACGGGTAAATTTATACAAAAATTATTCTACATCGTTTCTGACTACTTTCATTCTGACTCTAATTTTATGATTTTTATTATTTCTTCCTTTTGTGTGTGTTGTATATTTAAAGGATATATAAAATGTATAGGTAAAATTAAAATGGAACAAAGCATCTTATATGGAATAAAGTGAAATCAACACAAAGGCACGTGTGAAGGGATCAATATATCATCTAAGAAAATTTATTCAGGCTTTTTCAAGATACATTTGTCAGGAAAAAATGTATTATTTCTACGTTCAGATGTGTGTGGTAGGAGAAAGGGTCCAAAATGTGAATGAGAGAAGTGGGAGGTCTGAATGTAGGAGCCATGAATTTAATAACTGTTCTCTTTTTAAATCTCCGAATCAGTTACATTCTAAACAGCTGATGATCCCCCTTTTCTATTTCGCATTTGAGAGTTAGATCCTCTGCTTATGTTTCACGGTGTATATAGATGAGTTCCTTTTGGTATTTTGTCAGTTTATACAAGTTCTAAGTCTTCAATATGCGGATTCAGTTAGTGTCCCAATGATTTAAAACCTTTGGGGTTATATATTAGTGTTAGCATATTACCGCTGTCACTAGGAATATCGAACAGGGGGAATGTTTCTGTATTGTTAGCAGTGGAGGCTGTTTCTTGTGGATGACTTATGTAAATTGGGGCTTTTTAGCTTGCATTGTATTAATGTTGAATACATATATATTGTTTGCTTTTTTTGTATGTATAAATGACTAAAAACTTATTTTTGAAAGTATATGTGTATGTATATATATATATATATATATATATATATATAATGTATGTATATATGGTGTCTATCTCGAGAAAAAATGTGCTTTGGGGAACAAAAAATCTATCTAAAAGTGTTTTCTACAGTAAGTTTTCAATGTTTTTCTTTTCTGATGAATCATTGTCTTAGAAGATTCAAGATTTGATTGAAAACCTTGATTGTTTGGATAATTGAAGAAACAGTTGTTAAAATGAATCTCTTTGCTGAAAAATAAAGATATGGTTGTTGGAATCTGTTTTTTATTTTCTATTGTACGGTAATTTGCTTGGAGTATTGCTTGTAACTAAATATATAGGTATTTAATAAGGGTGTATGCAAGGTGGGGGTGGGGGAAGGAAGGGATGAACAAAAACAAATAATAGAAGACAATATATACGTGATAGTTTCCTTCAAAAACTTCTCTATTTTTCAGTAAATCTTTCACCTACTGTTAATAAAATCCGGGATGACGGAAAATATTTTGACATTTCAGGAGAAACTCTTCCCTAGTTTGAATGCAAAATGTGAAAAATGCCATTTTCCAAATTGTTAACTTATCACTACATCATTATCACTTTACCACATGTGAAAATCTGTTCAGGTGTGATGGTTACCACATGTGAAAATTTGTTCAGGCATGATGATTACCACATGTGGAAATTTGTTCATGCATGATGATTACCACATGTGAAAATCTTTTCAGACATGATGATTACCACATGTGAAAATCATTTTGTACGTCATGTGTTATCGGCCAAATCTTGTTTTCAATTAAAATAAGCTTTTGAAATGTTCGTCTTTTTATAATCTAATTTCTCAATTTGAATCACACATTGCATTCATATCAAAATGTTCTGAGTCAATTGACAAGCCAGAGCAAGAAAAGCTATCTGATTGTTAATTTTAAAATCATCATCTACGAGATATGATTATTATT
Source organism: Sepiola atlantica (assembly GCA_963556195.1). Classification (NCBI taxonomy): domain Eukaryota; kingdom Metazoa; phylum Mollusca; class Cephalopoda; order Sepiida; family Sepiolidae; genus Sepiola; species Sepiola atlantica. The sequence continues at coordinate 49,687,459 of OY744548.1, forward strand.
TTTATTGCTATTGTTAAAGATATTAAATATTGTTAAAAAAAGTTTTCATACAATGTTTCAGAATTTTTCAGATTAGGATTATTTTCATTTTGGATGTTTTTCTCACAACGTTTCAGCCAATGTAACCTCTGACCTTCTTCAAGTGCATCTTGTTGCACTCTGCAATCTATAGGAAATTTCAAACTGAACCGTTGATTTAATCCACCGGGGTAGATCGTTCTCGTTCCATCAGCCATGATCGGGTAGAAGTGTTAATTATTATGTTATTCGTAGATATTATTGCCTGTAGTGAAGATTGAACCTCCAACCTACAGAAGACTGTCACTGAGAACTGATTATTTCTTAACAACTTTATCCGTTGCGCCACATGTCCAAGTTCAACAAGATGCGCCTGAAGAAAATCGGATGTTACATCGACCGAAACGTTGTGAGAAATCTGAATCATTCATATAAATTCAGTGTTGCTTTAAATTTAACTTTTATTTGTAATTTTTCATTTCGATTTGTGAAGATTTGTGATCTTAAAATAAAATCTTTAAATTCCCTTAGTTTAATTTTGTTAATCGTTTTGAAATAATTATTTATTAATTTTATGTGACAACAATTTCTGTTGTAATTTACTTTTAGGTTTGATTTTCTTTATTGTTTACAAATATTTAGCTTGTTTCAACTTTATATTTATATTAAAAAATTTTTTTAATGTTAAACCTCTTATTTTTTGGGTGGGGCCAAGGGTAACAACGACCTAACCGGCATTTATCAGGATGTGAGTTCTCTGATTTTTGGTTGAAATCAGCTTCTTCTTTTTTTTTCTTTCTCGGTGCTATTTGGCTGGGTTTTATTTCTCTTTCTTCCTCTCCCTCACCTTTTTCTTTCTCTTTTCTTGTTTTTTCTCTCTTCCTCTCTTCGTCTCGCCTTGCCTTCCTTTTATGATAGTTCTCTTTAAAAACTGAAAATTTAAAATTTGCTATGATGGCTAAGATTTTAAATGACTAATGAAGGGAGTAGAGGAGTTAGATGTCTTTTGTTTAATCAAAGAATGATTTCCTGTCTCCTTCAACCCATATGTGCACTCTGTTCCTTTCATTATTTTTAACTTTCTTTGTTAAAACTGATTAAAGTTCTTTAGGAAAAAAGTTGTGCTGCCCTCTCCACACATGTGGGAGGAGGGGGGCATCTTATGGTTTATATTTCAGCTTTTTTTGCCATTGGTTACTTGCATCCCAGATTTATTCATGTGAATCTCTTTAACTTGTATATCTTTTTCGTCTCTCCTGAACGTCTAATAATACTAAATCAACTGAAAAAGGCATAGCATATGTACTGTATTTGTGGTTATGTTTCAAAATTGCATTTTTTTTTTCATTCCTCTCTTCCACTATCTCATTAGAAGGAATATATTTCATTTCACATTAGTTTCTTTCTGAAAATACTTATTCCAGGTAAGAAAACATTTAGAGTGGATTTTTTTTCCTTCATTCATTGTAATGAAAGGGAAGTAACAAAGATTTTTTTTCACAAAGAGTAGCTTCCCTTGGAAGCATTTTACATTCTGAGTAAATCCTCATTTAATATAATAAAAAAATGATTTGACTTTTAAAAAATAAATATTAGATTATCAATTCTGAGAAAAAAAATCAGAAAAGAACCCATTTCACTGTAAGTAATATAGGTGATTAAAATAAGATTTAGCCATGTTTTTTATATGAAGATAAAATATAATCGTAAAAAAAGATTTTTTTCTAAATAAATAAAAGAGTTATTGAAGTTTGAAGCCGGGTCTAGGCTCCCTACCGTAAAGTTTTAAATAGTAGCACTCACTCTGCCCCACCCCTGCCAACATGTCAAATGTTGTTAAATAAGTATTTATCGTTTTTAATTAAACAAACTAGATTTCTCTACGTTTGTTAAAATAAATATTGTTAAATAAGTTTTGTTTTCAATCAAATAAAATAGCACAAATAATTAAGAAACTATCAATTCTCATCTAAAAAATAGCATAAGATCCCATTCTACTACTATTACTACTAATAATAACCACAGCACAAAAAAATAGTAAATGTGACAAAGAAATGTTTGAAGATTACCATACTGTAAACAGATGTCTTGTTAATTAAAAAAAACTAAGAAATTAGTGTAGAAAAAATCTTAACGAACATTTTTTTTGTTTCGTGGCATGCAAAAAAAATTATGAAACCACTATTCTTATATTCCATAAAACTGGGAGCAGTCATTATTTCGATTGAAAATATACATTAGATAACAGAATAATACTATCGTGAAAAATAAAACACTAACAGTGTTAATGTCATTATTATTCCATGAAAAATTAGTCGTAGGTGTTATGGGTGGCGGTTAGAGTAGATAACTAGTAGTGAGTAAAAATGGCAGCCACCTTCTTTTTGGGATGCTTATTTGGGAGAAGCAGATATTCAGGATGAAATATAATAAATACTGAAAGAAGATGAAATGAATGCATAATTTCTGGAAACATGAATGAGGGCTTAGCCTAATCAGATGCCGGAACAGATTAGCATATGCTAGGTTTTGGTTATTAAACTTTTATGTCTGAATATAAACAAGAAAAATCGACTTTACCTTATTATATAGATAATTTTATAGATATAAATTAAAACAACATTTATACCTTAAAAACAGCTAATTATAGTTTTATAACAATTTGGTTCAATTCATAATTTAATGATCAAACAATACTGTGATAATTAAATTTAATTTTAAAAATCCTATTTAACATTTTTTTGAATAGTATTTTAGTAAAGAATGAAGAAGAAAAACAGCATAGTTTAAAAATAAATAAATGAAAGTACAAAGACTCCTGGGCAGTGCCGGATAGGTAGAGGATTTTTTTTAAAACACACACACCAAAAATAAATATTTATGTGATTTAAATTTCAACATTTTGTAAAACGCTTGATCGATTTTATTGCTACACAAATTTTTATTAAATACATAAATTCCATCATTGAATTATCTCCCCAATTATTAATTTTAACCCCCCCCCCCTGCAAATCAATTAAACTTAACTGATTGTCTCTCTCTCTCTCTCTCTCTCTCTCTATATATATATATATATATATATATATATATATATATATATATATATATAATGGACTTCACCGATCGGGTTAGATCACAAAAAAAACCTTTTGCCTGATGAGACCTCAGCTCTTGATGGCTGTAGATCGATAACATCGACATGCCAGTGTAGCAGACTTTGTACATGTTTGAATAAAAAATCATTCATATATATATATATATATATATATATATATATATATATTTTTCATAAAAAAACTATAAGGGTGTTGATTGATAAAACCAAAACCAAACTCTACCCATGCCCAAATCTCTGATGTTGATGTGCCCCCTCGCATAAACACAGTTTTCATTCCAGTTCTTATGGCCAGTTTGTGTCATATTGCTCTGCTTGAATTTGTTTTATATCTCTGTTGATATCGTTTCGAGATTATTGCTCTGACTTCATAAAATCGTATCATTCTTGTGCTTGGTATGATAAATCAGAATTGAGATTTTCTGTTATGTAGAAAAGGATTTTCATTTGTAAAATCTATCAGAAATAGATTTTTTTTACATTTTTCATCAAATGATTTTATTTTTGTTTTATATATATTTTTTTCTTTTATATACTTTTTTTTGTTTCTTCTTTCTAGCTCCGTCGCAAAACACGCCACAGGAAGAAATGATCAATTATATCCGTTGGACATGATGGTAATTCAGAGAGTTCAGTCTAAACACACGAAACCTTTGTCGCATTCAAGATTTCACTTATCTTTATAAGAACACTGGCATTCAACCTGTGCCCCGTGCCTCTCGAAAATCAACCTGAGCACAAAAGAAACTTGTTGCAATTTTCAGAATACAAATTACAGACCAACTAGAAAGGTTATCTCGTTCCCAATCTCCATCATTCTCTCTCTTCATCTCTTTTCAAAAAAAAAATGTTTCCATGAATACAAACGGTTTCATACTCCTTCCCCATTAAACAAAAAAAAAAGTTAGAAAATATACGTGCACTGATGTACAAAAAATAAAGTTTTGTCATAATTTTGAGCTGTAATTATGATCGAATGTGAAAATTCTTTTGTATAATATTTGAAAATTTGATTAGAACGCAACAAATTTTGTGTGCAAAAAATTTCATTTTGTTTGAAAACAAAAAAAAAACAAGAAAATTACTCGAAAGATCACTGATTCGAAAAGAACATTGTTCTTTTCTTTTTTGTTAATGTCTGGACGAAAATTTGGTTCAGGAAATTCCGAACGGGACTTGAGTTTTCCAAGAATCAATTTCTTAGGCTTTTTCATTTGATTAATTGCAATTGCAATAAACAAGTGGGAAAAGCTTTTTGAAAGAAAAGCTTTTAAAAAATAATGTCACCGCCCATTACAAAAACAAATTAAAAAAAAAAAAAAAGGCGTTCATTGTCGCTGAACTGAAGATAAGAAAGCCAGAATAATCTCTAACCCATGTTTTTATTTCATCTCGACTCAATTGTTCCATGCGTGACTGGATAAAAATAAATAATTAAAAAAAATGAAAAAAAGAAACTTCCATCTTCTAACTTCATCCTGTGAGCAAAGAAAAGCATCCACCTAGATGCTCACTCACCCATATATAAACAAGCACATAAACAAACACACACACACACTCTTTCCAACCAGTCATTACACAGCTTTACATATTTTTTTATCCAATCATTCAGACTATTAAAAGGAAACAAAGATACGAGAAACACAGTGACACTTGAAAATCTTTTTATGTGTTTACAGAAGTTCCTCTTTCATTTTCATATTTCTTAAAAAAAAGCAACAAAAAAATCAAAAAAAGAAACAAAACGAAAGGAAAAAAAACAAAAAAAATCTGGTTCACATTTTTCTTATTGCAAAACTCCTCCTCCTCCTCCTCCTCTCCCTACATAATAATAATAATAATAATAATAACCAATATTTTTGTTTAAATGAAAGCAAAAAAAAACTCTTTTGCCATCTTAATGTTTCCAGTCATTTTAGTCAAAAACTCAATGCGAATAGAAATTCATAAAAATAAAAACTTTTTCTCCACCCGAACCCAAACATTTTTGTTTTTTCTTTTTAGGCCCACCCCCACCCCCCACATCAACATTTTCTGACATTTTTTTAAAATGATTTTATTATTAACCAATTAGTGCCCCAATGTTTTTTTCCTCTATACTTTATTACATCCAACTGCAGCGCAATGACAGATCCATGATTAAATGGATCTGCGATGTGAAATCTGACCTTAGATCAGAGGATTTGCTGAAAGCACTACATTTGCCCAGCATAGAGATTATCCTTAGGTTTGGTAGTTTGGTAGTTTTGTTTTACGGCATATCAACCCTTTTTGGGTTATTTAATGCCGAATCTGGTCTTGTTTTCTTCTCTTTTTTGTTTCTTTCCCCTTTTAATATCTGTTTCTATTTAACCCATAGTTGGGACCCTAACAGGTACTACCACTCCGGGTCAGGGTGGACCTGGGAGCAATGGTAATTAAGAGGAGGCTCCACATTCCCCAAAGTCTGTAAGCCGGATCTCACCATCGGATGTAGTTTAAGGTCATATCCAGGACCGGGAGTAGGGTAGGAAAAATAAAAATAAAAAAGGGGAGGGAGAAAGGGAGAGGGGCTGTTGTTTTTGGTTTTGGTTTTGTAGAACATAATTAAGTTTTACAAACAAAAAAAAAAAAAAAAAAAAACGTCAATGTAGGTGAATTTCGTCTCAGGGAGCCACAGGGCAGCCTGATCTGGTATCACCAGGATTATCCTTAGGATAAATCAGTTATGCGGGTATAGTCATGTGGAGTGTTCATCCTCTTGGATAAACCACGGGAGAAGCATGGATGCCTTAAATTGCAGAAAGGTTGGACGGCCACGGAATACTTGGAAGCAAGTAATTGGACAAGACCGCACAGTGGAATCTGAAGACAGTTGACTCGCTGAAACGTAAGAACTGTATAGTGAGCTTGCATAATATCAGAAAACGTCTGAGCCCTAAACAAGAGAAAAGTGACGTTAAATGAATAGAAGCTTACCAAAAAGTCTTTTGTAAATACAATATTATTTGATACTAAAATTACTTTCAAATATTTACTTGACTTTATAGAATAGTTAGAGGATTCATTTATATCATATAAAAATGTGGGTTGGTTATAAGGACGACTTACCAAACTATTTTTGATTGAAGAAAAGATGGAACTGATTGTATTCTTTCACTCTAGATTTTCACAGTATACTGAAAACTGAGACATTTGTGTTGTCAATATACATCAGAGAGTAAGTGTAAAATTTGAAAGGCACGCCAATCTTTATGACTAACTATAGATATCTCTGAAAATACAAATGTTGTTGAAAAATGGTTATTTATCCTTCGGGCTCATGGGCTCTAATGGGTTAATTGTTTGCTACAATCAGACACACTAAGCAGCCCACACACATCAAGCCAGCCATCGGCAGGAAATCCTAGAGTCGAGTTTTGCCCGTTTTAGGAACTTTTTTGTTAGTATACATCTCGGAATTCACATGCAGATGATTTTGATTTCAAATTCTGGGTTGGGATGTGTCCTACTGAAGAACTCAACCGCAAGTCTAGGATTTCGTGTTCGCGTGCGCGTTGCATTATAAGCGCGTTGCATTATAAGCGCGTTGCATTATAAGCCGGATTGTGAAAAAACATTCAATTCTAGATTTGCTTATTCTTTGTTATCCTTGCTTATAAATGCTACCTTTAATTTTTCAGTGACAAAAAGTTTAATATTCCAGTAAAAAAAAAAAAAAAATCCACAAATGTTTGGCAAACCTGAGCATGTTCATGTAACAGACAGATTTTATGAAAGTATCATATGTAGTATCTTAATCGAGATGAATTCAGAAATAAGTGTAAAAAAAAGGTAAATAGACATGTTTTTTTAAACGGGGATTCATACTGAGAGAAACCTACTTGAGGGAAATTATGTTCATAGGTTGTCTGGAGATAGGCCCTTTTGAGTGGACACTGGCTGGCGATTATCTCTAGTGGATATCTCAATTAGTCAGTTTCTGGATGGTCGAATGGGGATGACAGAAAGACCAGAATCCAAGGTCAAAAGTAAATATATTCTAACCTATGGGTAGGGGAGGGCAGTTAAAGTCGGCCCTCTGGGCGTGAAGCACTCAGTTAGCGTTGGACGTATGAAAGTCAGGTGAATTTGTGTGCCTCTCAGAAAGAAGTGGGGTTTTATGCTCTAAACTAAGGGACTTGTTTTTTGATTTGGTCGGGCAAAAATCTCATTTTGCAAGTCTGCTATTCAACCTAAGAAAACGAGTACGATCGTAACGTCGAAATAAAAATAAACCTTGGAGTTATCGTTTTATTTGGAGGGAGTATTCCTTTTTTGCAGCACTGACTGAATGAAGCGGCAACTTTGGACCAACATGGCGAGCCGAACGATCAGGGCCTATGCAGTGGACGGACACATGCATATTCATTTTATAACATGGCCGTCTTCAAATCGAATAATAACAAGTACTTGTCATAAACCGTCCTCATAAGTCATCAAATTTAATTCATTCCATTCATCATTTTCCATCCTCTCATAATATTCTTCATCATTCAACTGACAATCTACCCATCTCATTAACCTTTATCCTTGAGTGGCTTCTGGCCTTCATAAGTAGTGTCTAGAAAAAAGATGTTAATTCAAAAAAAAAAAACCTGACCTGAACACAATGTTTTTTTCAGGTCCAAGTTTCTTAGATTAAGGTTACATTATTATTGTTTTTTTTTTTTTATGTATTAAGGAGTCATCGCCTGTCAAGGCCCAAAGGTCACTCAAGGATAAGGGTTAATGAGTTTGTCAGATAAACGGTGAGACAACACCATGAATGATAATTGGTAACGATGGTTGAAATTGGGCAGAATTTGATTCTGTTAACATTGGACTTGAAAACGATCATTTTGTAGTTAGATGGAAGGCAGACACAGACGGACAGTTCTTGGATAGAAACTGCTCATGGAAGGTACACAGGAAGAAAGGAAAATTATTTACAGTGGTTGTAACTAGACGAGTTTTTGTGAATGTTTTACAGGGGGAACTCATTGACCCTTATCCTTAAGTGGCCTTTGAGACTTGATAAGCGGGGACGCCTTAATACATTAAAAAAATAGTCAAGCATCTACCATGGAAATAACCATAGAGTAGAGAAAGAGTAGCAACCTCTCTTCTTTGATTTCTATGTGAGATACATAGATATCGGAGCGTAAAATTAAGATTCTCCTCTACCTCTCGAATGTTGAGTTAGTAAAGCATCGAAGAACACTAATCTTCCTCTCGACAAATTGATCATTTAACTATCTTATAGTTTATCTTTATTGTCGTCTTTTCTTGGTCTTGCTGGATTCCAGGACAAGAATTCATCTGGTCTGGTGGAGTATACGGCTAAGTGCTGTTACTTAAGGTAACATAGCTAGGAGAAAGGGCACCAATCCCTGTATGAGCCAATGTATAGTGGGGGGGGGTCATATTGTGGCTTCGAATACTATGTTATTTTGAACATTAGGTCAGGGTTTACTTGTAAGGGTAAAGTATCCCCATGTCAAGTTTTCCTCACAAACTCTTGTACATTGAGACCAAAAACACTCGAGGGATGGTGTCTAATCGGCATTCAAATTCTCCCCTAACTCGACTTTTGTACTATCTTTCAATGCTCAATTCATGTAGTAGGCGGTAGTGTAGTATCAGGATATCATCCTCCCAGGCATTACCTCCTCCTTCGAAGGGGAGGAGGTGTAGTGTATCTCCGTTCATCATAATAGCATCCTTCCTTTGAGGGAGTAGTGTAGTATACGTTTTGTTGTCATGAGACCATGTTCCCAGCCATTACATAATCATCAATGATCTCCCAAATCACATTCTAAGATCATTCGTCGACATTTATGCAGGTGACACAACCATCTATGGCAACACTTCAAAGAGCATTAATAATCAAGATCTTTTTGATTCTCTCTCTTCCGACCTGGAGCACGTGGTGCAATAAGGAAAAAGATGGCTGCTTACTTAAGCTTCTCTCCTTTTACCACCAATGCTCTGATCCTGACTTTGCCCCAATTCAAATGAATGGCTCTCTCCTTAAGAAAGCCCCTTGCTTTAATAAGCTTCTGGGACTGACCGTCACCCCAGACTGAAATGGAAGACTTACATCAAATCCGTTGCCAAAGTCGCTGGAAAATGGTTGGATCATTCTACCGCTTCAAAAAGTATCTCACTTCTGACGCAATCTTCTACCTGTATAAGAGTCAAATACGTCCAAAGAATATTGTTGCCACATCTGGGGAGGTGCTACTCAGAGTACTGTTTCCTGCCGTAACAGAGCACAAAACCGACTCTGAAATCTAGTGAGCGATGTCTTCTTTTCCACTCTACAGCCTCTTTCTCACAGAAGAGACATTGCTAGTCTTTCTCTTCTCTACCGTTATTTTCATTGCAGGTGCTCGTGAGCTTCAAACCTATGCCCCCCCCCCCTTTAAAACATTCACAACAAAAACTCGTCTAGCTACAACCACTGTCAATAAATTCCATTTCCCACTCTGTGTACCTAGAACTTCCATGAGGAAAGTTTCTTTCCTAGAACTGTCCGTCTGTGGCTGCTTCCCGGCTGACTATAACATGGTCGTTTTCAAGTCCAATGTAAACAAATTCTTGTTGAACCATCTTCTTAAATAATCGGGGCTACCACAACCGGTATAATGTTTATTCTGTGTGTGTGTGTTCAGCTAAAAGTCAAAAACTACACAAAACAAACACACAAAGCTGATATATTCTTTTTCAGCATTGCCTCGGACAGAAGATTGACCCATTTTATTTTTTGTAATTTTCATTCTGTTGGAAATCGCCAGAAACTAGTCAGGAAACGGTAAATGTTATGAGCATTTTTTTTTTAATCAATTTTGGTGTGAAACTCTAAAATCCACTTTCTTGGCTTTATGACTAAAATCAAAGTGTATCTGGTTTATCAGATACAAAGAAATTCTTCTTGACTGGAGAGAAGGAGGTGGATAGAGAGAGTCAGGGGTTGTTCTTGGACAAAGGGTTAAACCCATGTGGGGTCCCCCGACCAAAGGTTGTGGGAGAGATGCCTTATAGTGGCATGTTATTCCCACTGTTCGGATGACCCGACCACGTGTGGATAAAATTAACAGAATCAACAAACAAAGGGAAGAAAGAAAACATTATTATAATATCTGAAATTATATTAGAAAGAAAGCGAAGGAATAATAAAGCTAACACACAAGAATAGTATTTAGTAAAATCAATAATTAAGTAAAACATTTATATTAAAACAAAACAATTTATTTGACTAAGACATTTTGTAAAGAATAGTTGAGTTAATTTTTAAGGAGTGAAAAGTTCCATTTGTACGAACGTGTACGAGTGAAATGTTCGGTTTGTTTAAGTTCATGTTTGTATGAATGCGTATATGCGAGCGTGTTTGATGTATTTTTGTGGCAATTGTAATGTGTGTGGGCTTGAAAGAATAGTTTGTTATTCGTGGTAGGAATTAAAAGAGATTACCTATTTTTTGACTTTTGCCTCCCCCACCTCCTCAGTCGAGCCGGTGGGGGAGGGGAGACGATGATGTCCTGCGTGTGCGGTCGGCCGAAAGCAGAAGAGAAAAGAGAGTGTGTGACTTGTTTTATAGGGAGTCAAATCACGCGTGGTCAAGCTGACCTGTTGGTCCCCGATTGGCGGAATCTTCGGCCAGTGTGCTTTCACGAGATAACCTCTTCTTCTCTATCTTAGAGACGAAGAAGGGTTGAGCAAACAGAGAAAGATAAGAAGTCGCAACAAATATCTCTTGGCCGGTAGTAGCGTCTGCTACAAGAGCAAGAAGTTTTAAAAGAAAGATGCTACGCACACTTTTTAAATCATCTATTTTGTTGTTGATCCCCCCCCCCCTCCCGAGCAACGCTGGGTAGCCATGCTAGTTATATAGAAGAAAAATAAAAGAACAAAAAATATGTTTATTATAAGGGTGAACACTACATGCAGAATTTTTATAATCATTGTCGGCAATATTACTTTTAGGCAATATTAGATGTATTTAAATATATGTTGTTTCTTGATGGCGAAGGTTGTTGAGAAGTTGTGTTACCATTGGAGCAGAGAGCGAAGCAGATGCTAGTGCGATTACAAGAGTAAGTTCCGGGAACTACTGTCATTACTAACTAGCAGAGCGGTAACGACCAGGAGAAAAGTCTATCAGGCACGGGTACGCAGTGTGATGATGTATGGAAGTGAAACCAAACCAGTAAGGGCTGAGGACATGCGTTGCATGGAGAGAAATTATATGAGAATGATACAACGGATGTGTAATGTGAGTCCTAAAGATAGACTTAGTTTTGATCAGCTCAGGCTAGGGAGATATGTGCAAAACAGGAGACTTTGTTGGGTTGGTCACATCACAAATAATGGATGAGATTTCTTGGGTTAGTAGATGTAGAACAGTTAAGGTAGCAGGTCCAGTTCACAGGGAAGGCCAATAAAAACATGGGAGGAAGTGAGAAAAATGGACTTGAGAAAAAGAGGGATAAATAAAGACCTGTCCGGAAATAGGTTAGTTTGGAAGTCAATTTCTTAAAGCCGTCCAATGTATGCCAACATGTACAAATAGACGTTAAACTAAATATGATGATGATGATATTAAATGATGTTAAACTAAATATGATGATGATATTAAATGATGTTAAACTAAATATGATGATGATGATATTAAATGATGTTAAACTAAATATGATGATTATGATGATATTAAATGATGTTAAACTAAATATGATGATGATGATGATATTAAATGATGTTAAACTAAATATGATGATGATGATGATATTAAATGATGTTAAACTAAATATGATGATTATGATGATATTAAATGATGTTAAACTAAATATGATGATTATGATGATATTAAATGATGTTAAACTAAATATGATGATGATGATGATATTAAATGATGTTAAACTAAATATGATGATGATGATGATGATATTAAAAGTTTGTTATAACAAATTTAAATAATGTTGACTTTTACAATTTATTATTCATGCACCACAATGTGGTTTGGGTGAAAATGCGAAAGATGAGTTTTATGACAGGCTTATTGCAGTAACTAGTAAGGTTGTTGAGAAGGGAGTACTTGACGTGAAAAGAGATTTGAATGATCGTGTTGGAAAAACCTCAGGTGGCTTTGAGGTTTATAGAGGGAATGGACATAGTGGTAGGAATGCAGAAGGAAAAGGAATCTTCGAATTTGGACATGTTGATTGCGAATACTGTTTTCAAGAAAAGGGGAGTCATCTCGTTACGTATGAATCTAGAACAGTAAAGACTACAGTAGATTATCTGTTGGTAAGAAAAAGGACATAAAGTTCTTAAGTTATGTGAAAGTAATACCTGGCGGAGAAATTGTGATACAGCATAAACCAGTTGTTTGAGACTTTAAATTGAAGAAAGCTCATGAGGTAAAGAGAAAGTTTATCCCCAGGAGAAAGGAGTAGAGGTTGAATGAATAACATGAAATGCGTATTTAGATCTCACACTTTGTCTCCAAACTTGCATTTCACGTGTTTGTGGAATGTTCGGTTATGAGATCCACTTCAAGAAGTGTGGAAGAAATTAAAGGATCCACTGTTGGAGATAACAGACCGGACTTGTTGGTGGACAAAAGAGACTCCAAGATATACGGTGACATGATGGTAGAATAAGGAAGTTGAAAAGTGAGAGATGGGTTGATTAAGTGATTGAAGTTAATTGTGTTAGGAAACAGGTAAGCTATCTCGTTACGTATGAATCTAGAACAGCAAAGACTACAGTACATTATCTGTTGGTAAGGAAAAGGACAGAAAGCTCTTGAGTGATGTGAAAGTAATACCTGGCGGAGAAATTGTGACACAGCATAAACTAGATATTTTTGACTAAGTTAAAGAAACCTATCTTGACATATGCGCCCCCCCCCCCCCCCCCAGTATGGAGCCGAGTTAAATACGACAAATCCATTCCAACAGCAGCCACCCCGGACTGAAACAAAAACAACAAAAAGGTCCATAAAATCTGAAATTGTGTCCTATCGTTGGTATAAGTCTATTGATCTGGCGGTGATTTAATAGCAAAGAGGGAAACTAGAATCCTCAAATGTGCGGCAAAGGTTGGGCATCGATGTTACCCACTATGGGGTGCTCACTATCTGACTCTCATTGATTAAGAACCCACCCAGACTCCTGCAATAAGAGGATTCAGTGTCTCAACTCTATTTTCCTTAAGAGGGACCCACTCGAAGAAATCTTGATCAACAATTGTACAGCATTTAACAGCATGAACCTCAAAACGTTTGCTGAGAACTACAGTGTCACAGCGTCGTGGAATGGCATTGTTGAGCGATCCCACAGATCAATAACACGGTGTGTGGCTATTAAACGATGCATTGTCTGTTTATAGGAACAATGCCATGTTGGTGATCTCGTAGCATCACGGTACTAAAACTTACACAATCTTTTCTTTCTTCATGTGCATTAATGAACTCTGACTATCCAATTAACCTTAAATGCTTTTTGTTTCAAATATGATACACTCCAATAAAATGCAACAGGGTTCAGATCTGCAACAAGACTGTTGGAAAGTGTGAGTAGGTATTAGTATGATGTTGCATCAGCACACCCGCTAACTACGTAATCAGTATCTTCGATTTCACGGAAGAGTGTCATCGATGTGTCATCTGCCTAATTTAAGAGCCTAAACTTTAAAATCTAGTCATTATAATGGTAAGTAAAAATTATTTTATGATTCTCTAGTGTATTATAATTATTTAGATGCATATATTGTAGTGTTTTGTTATACATGTAACATTTTATGCCATTTGTTGCAGTTGCAACATCATTTATTTTCGTTCAAAACATATATATTCTTTTCCAAAAGTCATTTATACTACTTTATATTACCCCTACGAAACGTGGTTCACTTGATGAATTTTGTTCAAACCGATATAAAAATAAAGCATTTAAGGGTTAAAGTAATTTTGATATAACTTGGTCAGAAGTTTAATAACAAAAATAACCAGAGTGTAAGGTCTTTAAAAGAGAATGGTTTATTATAACGTATATCTTGTACAAAACAATAGCACTACTGGTAATCCAATTGGATTAACTTAATACACTTAAATACAGTCGAATACACATACTACTGTTCGTAGTATAGATATTCTACAGACTAGTTCACTTATTAATGACTGAAGGGAGTCTGGTATCCCATCACACCTTCTCCCGATGCTGAAAATCTCCCTTGAAATTTCTGCTTCTAATATTTCTTCCTTTTAGGATCCGGGCTAAAGCGCTCCACTGGTTTTCTTTCACGTGTGCTCTTTTTTTTATTCTGAACTAATGGAATTGAATCCTTTCCAGTTTGGGGCGAAGACAAATTTTGTTCAGCTCGTAAGGCTGGTCTAGTAGATGTATACATAGGTTCGTGTACAATATTGGGTAGTGGCATGTTAAAAGCATCACATAGAATCTCCATTGAGACTTTTTCCTCGCTTTTTTCATTATTTTCAGCATATTGTGGTCTAATTTGGTTAATGTATCTTTTACACACACATTTTTGACTTTTTATGGTGTAGAGTACTTTGCCAATCATTTTCTGAATTATACCATCCATCCAATAACTTTTTCCACCTTGGAAATTTTTGAAATATACTTTTTTTTATTTTCTGGAAAGCCATCTCGCAATCTTTTGACCATATCCATTTTTTGTCTTTCCTTAATAATTCGTTAAGGGGGGAGGTTCTTAAATTGTACATTTTTGGAATGTAGATTGCATATTATTAGGCCAACCCAAGAAACGATTGTAGTTTTGCAACTGTGTCGGGTGCAGGCATATTTTTAATTGCATCGGTCCTTTGTGGGTCCGGTTTCCTGCCTTTACTGTCTATCACTTGTCCAGGGTATTTAATTCTTTCCATGAAGAATTGACACTTCTCAGGACTTAATTTGAAACAGAATTTTTCGAGTCATTTGAACATAGCTCTGATGTTTTTTTTGTTCGTGAACTTTTAGTGTTGAGATATATGCTGTAAAATTCATTCGAAAAAAATTGTCGCGATAATCTTTGGTGAGTCTAGATAATCTTTGGTGAGTCGAGATAATCTTATGGTGACTCGAGATAATCTTTGGTGAGTCGGGATAATCTTTGGTGACTCAAAATAATCTTTGGTAAGCCAAGATAATCTTATGGGGAGTCAGGATAATCTTTGGTGAGTCGAGATAATCTTTTGGTGAGTTGAGATAATCTTATGGTGAGTCGGGATAATCTTTGGTGAGTCAGGATAATCTTTGGTGAGTCGAGATAATCTTATGGTGAGTCAGGATAATCTTTGGTGAGTTGAGATAATCTTATGGTGAGTCAAGATAATCTTTGGTGAGTCAGGATAATCTTTGGTGAGTCAGGATAATCTTTGGTGAGTCGAGATAATCTTATGGTGAGTCAAGATAATCTTATGGTGACTCGAGATAATCTTATGGTGAGTCAAGATAATCTTATGATGACTCAAGATAATCTTATGGTTAGTCGGGATAATCTTTGATGAGTCGGGATAATCTTATGGTGAGTCAAGATAATCTTATGGTGAGTCGAGATAATCTTATGGTTAGTCGGATAATCTTTGATGAGTCTGGGTAATCTTTGGTGAGTCGGGATAATCTTTGGTGACTCAAGATAATCTTTGGTGAGTCAGGATAATCTTTGGTGAGTCGAGATAATCTTATGGTGAGTCAAGATAATCTTATGATGACTCAAGATAATCTTATGGTTAGTCGGGATAATCTTTGATGAGTCGGGATAATCTTTGGTGAGTCGAGATAATCTTATGGTGAGTCAAGATAATCTTATGGTGAGTCAAGATAATCTTATGATGAGTCAAGATAATCTAATGGTGAGTCAAGATAATCTTATGATGACTCAAGATAATCTTATGATGAGTCAAGAGAATCTTATGGTGAGTCAAGATAATCTTATGATGAGTCAAGATAATCTTATGATGAGTCAAGAGAATCTTATGGTGAGTCAAGATAATCTTATGGTGAGTCAAGATAATCTCATGATGAGTCAAGATAATCTTATGATGAGTCAAGATAATCTAATGATGAGTCAAGATAATCTTATGGTGAGTCAAGATAATCTTATGATGAGTCAAGATAACTTAATGGTGAGTCAAGATAATCTTATGATGAGTCAAGATAATCTTATGGTGAGTCAAGATCATCTTATGATGAGTCAAGATAATCTTATGGTGAGTCAAGATAATCTTATGACTTCACATCCTCTAATACAACGCCATTCAGAGACAATGATCTCCGATCCTCTGGATAGACCAAGGAATAGAGAACCTTAGTCTTCAATGTGTTGATGCAAAGCACACCCTGTCTAGTGCGATCTGCACCTCATTTCCGGTTGACCCCAGCAATACAACATATATAATATTCATTAAAACGAAACTGTTAATTTTATTTACATTTTTTGCATAGGTATTGTTGTAATACCTCACCAGTTGAGGATAGGACATTATCAAATGAAAGAATAACAAAGTTTATCTACACACAATAATTATTTGGTAAGATAGAAAGAGTCTATTTGATGACGACTTCCGGTTTTGAAATCGAAAATTGACAAGCAGTGTTTATCAAAAAACAGACCCTCATCATTTTATACCGCTTTAATTTTTCATCTATTTTGAATTTACTATTCCTGCGTATGCCAAAAAATCTTCGTTATCCGTTTTCACAATGTTTAGACATTTGTATCGCGTGTGGAAAAGACTATTTCTTTCGTCGAATATCTTCGACAGTATATTTATATTTTCATCGAATGAAACTTCCTCAGGTTTTCTGGGCAATATCAAGTTTGTATATTTGGTATTCTCCTTTGTTCCCAGTTTCTGTAATAACAGGGTTACCCGTTCTTCATCCGACCAATCTAGGCACCTTTTAGTAAACATCGTTTCAAATCGTCTGAAATATGCTGGAAATATAACGCCAGAATCAGGTTCGTATTCAAATTCAGATAAAAAATTTGCAATTCCTTCAGCAAAAAAAAAAGAAACTGTTTGTTCTTTCACCGGTTGTCTGTTTCAGAATTTTTTCAAAACTTCTTTGCTGTTGTAGTATTTGTTGCTGCAACTCTTGATTTTACCACTAACCCTAGTCCGAGGGGCAAGGCTGTAAAACCACATAAAATCCCCTAAAAAGTAGACCCCCCAAAAAAAAGAATGCACATGATTTATCTCCAATAGCAAAAAAAAAAAAAATAATAAAAAATTGGTGAACTGTCCTAAAACGCTGGAATGGTCTGGAAATTAGGATGATTTTATGTTAAATTTATATGAGACTCTACTCTAAATTCTAAAATATATTTTTTCTTTAGCTGGGGCTGCTAATCTACAATAATACCAAACATATTTTTTTTTCTTTAGCTGGGGCTGCTAATCTACAATAATATCAAACATATTTTTTTTTCTTTAGCTGGGGCTGCTAATCTACAATAATACCAAACATATTTTTTTTTTTTTGCTGGGGCTGCTAATCTACAATAATACCAAACATATTTTTTTTTCTTTAGCTGGGGCTGCTAATCTACAATAATATCAAACATATTTTTTTTTCTTTAGCTGGGGCTGCTAATCTACAATAATACCAAACATATTTTTTTTTCTTTAGCTGGGGCTGCTAATCTACAATAATACCAAACATATTTTTTTTTCTTTAGCTGGGGCTGCTAATCTACAATAATATCAAACATATTTTTTTTTCTTTAGCTGGGGCTGCTAATCTACAATAATACCAAACATATTTTTTTTTCTTTAGCTGGGGCTGCTAATCTACAATAATATCAAACATATTTTTTTTTCTTTAGCTGAGGCTGCTAATCTACAATAATATCAAACATATTTTTTTTTCTTTAGCTGGGGCTGCTAATCTACAATAATACCAAACATATTTTAACGAAATTAAAAGCAAAAATGAAGAGGTTAAAACATACTGGTCGATAATTTAAAAATAACAAATTGCCGAAAAGAAAATGACCGCGATGGATAAAAATGTGGCAAAAAGTTCCATTATGTTTAAAAGTAAATGGTAATGTTGAAACTTTGTACCAACCAATGGCGGATAAATGTGACGTCTCCTTAGAAGACTTTGTTGGTCTGCCCAGTATTTAAAAATACTGGAGATCAGTCCTCTGCGTCTCAGTACAAACCGATTAGTCTCCTGTGCCTCATGAGTAAGTTGCTTGAATCTGTAATAAAAGTAATTGTCAACTATCTCAGCAAAAACAAACTAGTGACAAGCAATATGGATTTCGTCCTGCAATATTAACAGCTGATGTGCTGACTGTGATATCGTACAGGATCAGTGAATCTATCGACAGGGGCTTCGTGTCTAGAGCGATAGCTCTTGATATATCAAAGGCCTTCGATAGGGTTTGGCACAAAGGTTTGCTTCAGAAGCTTGTTAGTTATGGAATTTCTGGAAATGTCTTCTCAAATATCAAATACTTTCTCACCGACAGGTCGATAAAAGTAGTTGTTGAGCGGCAGAAATCCGAAGCACACTGCATCAATGCCAGTGTACCTCAAGGATCCATTATGGTCCCAACCCTCTTCTTGATCTTCATAAATGATCTTCTAAATCATATTCTGATATCATTCGTTCACATCTATGCAAACGACAGAACTATTTATGGCAACACTTGAAATAGCATTGATGATCAAGATCTTTCTGGCTCTCTCTCCTCTGACTGGAAGTGGTTAGTTACTTTTGTTTTAATCTGAACCCTAAATGAAGCTTCTTTACTTTCACGCTCAGATCCTCATTTTTCCCCAGTCGAAATGAATCGCTCTCTCCTTCAGAAAGCCCCCCTCTTTTTTGATAACCTCCTAAGACTGACTTTTACCCCAGACCTGAAATGGAAGACTTATATCAAATCTGTTGCTACGGTTGTTGGAAAAATGGTTGGATCATTCTACTGCTCCAGAAGCAATCCTCTTACCTGTATAAGAGCCAGACATGTCCTAAGATGGGGAGGTACTGCTGTCATAGATGGGGAGGTACTGCTCGGAGCTCTCTTTCTTTCCTTGACAGAGTACAAAACCGACTTTGCAATCTAAAAAGGGATGATCTCTTTCGCACAAAAGAGATGTTGTTAGTCTCTCTCTACTCTATCATTTTGTTCATGGTAGGTGCTCAACTGAGCTCCAATCCCTGCCCCCCCCCCTCCCCGCGAAAAACATTCACAGCAAGAACTTGCCTAGCTACAACCACAACAATGAACTTTCCGTTCTCCCTCTTTGTATCAAAAACCAAACGGAACTTATATGAACAAAGTTTATTTTCTCGAACACCCCAATCTGTGGGACAAAATACCACGAGGCTGCTTCCCCACCGACTGCAACATGGTCGTCTTCAAGTCTAATGTAAACATCTCTTGCCGTCCTCTTGGATAATCAATTCCTCTTAAGAAATCTTCTGCTCATTCTACTTACTGATTCCAATCCTCTCGTGATTGTGTTCATCGACCAATTGAAAATCTCTTTAACCCTTATTCTCGAGTGACCCTCTGGCCTTTATAAGTGGTGACCCATTAGTAAAATAAAGAAAGCCAAACATAGTACCCGGGCTTACCCCGGCTGGCATATAGTAATTTGTTTTCTGTTTTCTTAATGAAATAACCAGAAACAAATTGTGGTGAAAGGACATAACACCCGAGTTTTGCCACTTCCGGCTAAGAACGTGTTCTGCAGTCAGCAGTATACGTCAAAATTCAGTCCCCTGTGTATTTTGAACATACGTAAATGTAGCTCAACACATAAGAAAGTCTGAAAAGTGATTTCGTTTATCGAAAAATGTTTATTTACAGAAATAATTAATCGTGAAAATAAACATTTTTTTATAAATAGAAAATAAATAAAATAAAATAACGTCATGGAATGTTTTCCTTTTTACAAATACTCAAATTAATGTTTTTTTTTAACATACTTATTTATTAATTAAAGTAAAAAAATTTTTGTCCCAAATTTATGTCTTTTTTTTTGTGTTTACAAAAATCAAATATGTTTATTTAGTTTTTACAAATAGAAATTAAATAAAATGAATTAAACGTCATAATAGAATCGGATTCAGTATAGGATAATGCCGAAAAAGTTCTTTCAATTCAACGGCATCAAAGATATTCTTGGAGGTGGCTCTGGAAATTCTTGGAGGTGGCTCTGGAAATTTTTGGAGGTGGCTCTGGAAATTCTTGGAGGTGGCTCTGGAAATTCTTGGAGGTGGCTCTGGAAATTCTTGGAGGTGGCTCTGGAAATTTTTGGAGGTGGCTCTGGAAATTTTCTGGGCTAGTATCTCTCATTGCTCTAAATTTTAATTTGCAATAACTCCAGGATCCTTTCACACTGTTTGTGTGGATTTTAGGACTCTCCGGATCCACAAAATTGTATTTGTGGTTCACCACAAAATGGTTCGGCAGAGCATTATATGCTCATCAGCCATTGGTTATAATATTTGTTCCTGGCCAAACATATGATGGATAACTGAGTTTCTGCATCTCTTTTTTTGACTGGCACCATCGTTGTCGCATTTGTTTATCGCTCCACCATACCAAGAATCCATTGGCCTTCTTCTACGGTTATATCTCCGATGCATAGATTTACTTTTGTCAGTTTCCATAGTCAGACCAGGACCACCCATCTCCACAGGATTGTCAATCAAAAACATCGCACAAATGTCTCGAATAAAATTAAACCAATCCTGCAAACTTCGCTTACATACAACAATTTCTATGGTCACGTGGACTTGAGGCACCACCAGTATATTATTTGCAGGATTTGGTTAAAGTGTTAAATGGGCACGTTCAAAAAATGAGCCCACACGTACACTTTTTGTTTTTTGACATTTTGGGCAAGCCCATCAATACATTTCTTAACATCCCAGCGTTTTAAGAACATTCTCGATGGCCGAGGATATTTCTGGCAATTGGCAATTAGGCCATGTCGAGCCAACTATTCTAATGTTTTTATACTGTCATCCGTTTTGGTCAGTAGGTCTTTCAACGATATGTTAATAAAACATAGATCTGCTGCTGTTATAACTTCTTCAGCTATTTTATCCATAACTGCTGATTAAAATGTTATATGCAGACGAACGTAATATGGCGGATTATTACGATGAATTTGATGAAAATTGGAAGCCCAAAGAAAATGGTTATGTGGACATAATATAGCGGATTATTACGATGAATTTGATGAAAATCAAAAGCACAAAGGAAATGGTTATGTGGACATAATATAGCGGATTATTACGATGAATTTGATGAAAATTGAAAGCCCAAAGAAAATGGTTATGTGGACATAATATAGCGGATTATTACGATGAATTTGATGAAAATTGGAAGCCCAAAGAAAATGGTTATGTGGACATAATATAGCGGATTATTACGATGAATTTGATGAAAATTGAAAGCCCAAAGAAAATGGTTATGTGGACATAATATAGCGGATTATTACGATGAATTTGATGAAAATTGAAAGCCCAAAGAAAATGGTTATGTGGACATAATATAGCGGATTATTACGATGAATTTGATGAAAATCAAAAGCACAAAGGAAATGGTTATGTGGACATAATATAGCGGATTATTACGATGAATTTGATGAAAATCAAAAGCACAAAGGAAATGGTTATGTGGACATAATATAGCGGATTATTACGATGAATTTGATGAAAATTGAAAGCCCAAAGAAAATGGTTATGTGGACATAATATAGCGGATTATTACGATGAATTTGATGAAAATCAAAAGCACAAAGGAAATGGTTATGTGGACATAATATAGCGGATTATTACGATGAATTTGATGAAAATTGAAAGCCCAAAGAAAATGGTTATGTGGACATAATATAGCGGATTATTACGATGAATTTGATGAAAATCAAAAGCACAAAGGAAATGGTTATGTGGACATAATATAGCGGATTATTACGATGAATTTGATGAAAATCAAAAGCACAAAGGAAATGGTTATGTGGACATAATATAGCGGATTATTACGATGAATTTGATGAAAATTGAAAGCCCAAAGAAAATGGTTATGTGGACATAATATAGCGGATTATTACGATGAATTTGATGAAAATTGGAAGCCCAAAGAAAATGGTTATGTGGACATAATATAGCGGATTATTACGATGAATTTGATGAAAATTGAAAGCCCAAAGAAAATGGTTATGTGGACATAATATAGCGGATTATTACGATGAATTTGATGAAAATTGAAAGCCCAAAGAAAATGGTTATGTGGACATAATATAGCGGATTATTACGATGAATTTGATGAAAATCAAAAGCACAAAGGAAATGGTTATGTGGACATAATATAGCGGATTATTACGATGAATTTGATGAAAATTGAAAGCCCAAAGAAAATGGTTATGTGGACATAATATAGCGGATTATTACGATGAATTTGATGAAAATTGGAAGCCCAAAGAAAATGGTTATATGGACATAATATAGCGGATTATTACGATGAATTTGATGAAAATTGAAAGCACAAAGGAAATGGTTATGTGGACATAATATAGCGGATTATTACGATGAATTTGATGAAAATTGAAAGCCCAAAGAAAATGGTTATGTGGACATAATATAGCGGATTATTACGATGAATTTGATGAAAATCAAAAGCACAAAGGAAATGGTTATGTGGACATAATATAGCGGATTATTACGATGAATTTGATGAGAATTGAAAGCACAAAGGAAATGGTTATGTGGACATAATATAGCGGATTATTACGATGAATTTGATGAAAATTGAAAGCCCAAAGAAAATGGTTATGTGGACATAATATAGCGGATTATTACGATGAATTTGTTCAAAATTGGAAGCCCAAAGAAAATGGTTATATGGACATAATATAGCGGATTATTACGATGAATTTGATGAAAATTGAAAGCCCAAAGAAAATGGTTATGTGGACATAATATAGCGGATTATTACGATGAATTTGATGAAAATTGAAAGCCCAAAGAAAATGGTTATGTGGACATAATATAGCGGATTATTACGATGAATTTGATGAAAATTGAAAGCCCAAAGAAAATGGTTATGTGGACATAATATAGCGGATTATTACGATGAATTTGATGAAAATTGAAAGCCCAAAGAAAATGGTTATGTGGACATAATATAGCGGATTATTACGATGAATTTGATGAAAATCAAAAGCACAAAGGAAATGGTTATGTGGACATAATATAGCGGATTATTACGATGAATTTGATGAAAATCAAAAGCACAAAGGAAATGGTTATGTGGACATAATATAGCGGATTATTACGATGAATTTGATGAAAATCAAAAGCACAAAGGAAATGGTTATGTGGACATAATATAGCGGATTATTACGATGAATTTGATGAAAATCAAAAGCACAAAGGAAATGGTTATGTGGACATAATATAGCGGATTATTACGATGAATTTGATGAAAATCAAAAGCACAAAGGAAATGGTTATGTGGACATAATATAGCGGATTATTACGATGAATTTGATGAAAATCAAAAGCACAAAGGAAATGGTTATGTGGACATAATATAGCGGATTATTACGATGAATTTGATGAAAATCAAAAGCACAAAGGAAATGGTTATGTGGACATAATATAGCGGATTATTACGATGAATTTGATGAAAATCAAAAGCACAAAGGAAATGGTTATGTGGACATAATATAGCGGATTATTACGATGAATTTGATGAAAATCAAAAGCACAAAGGAAATGGTTATGTGGACATAATATAGCGGATTATTACGATGAATTTGATGAAAATCAAAAGCACAAAGGAAATGGTTATGTGGACATAATATAGCGGATTATTACGATGAATTTGATGAAAATCAAAAGCCCAAAGGAAATGGTTATGTGGACATAATATAGCGGATTATTACGATGAATTTGATGAAAATCAAAAGCACAAAGGAAATGGTTATGTGGACATAATATAGCGGATTATTACGATGAATTTGATGAAAATCAAAAGCACAAAGGAAATGGTTATGTGGACATAATATAGCGGATTATTACGATGAATTTGATGAAAATCAAAAGCACAAAGGAAATGGTTATGTGGACATAATATAGCGGATTATTACGATGAATTTGATGAAAATTGAAAGCCCAAAGAAAATGGTTATGTGGACATAATATAGCGGATTATTACAATGAATTTGATGTAAATTGAAAGCCCAAAGAAAATGGTTATGTGGACATAATATAGCGGATTATTACGATGAATTTGATGAAAATTGAAAGCCCAAAGAAAATGGTTATGTGGACATAATATAGCGGATTATTACGATGAATTTGATGAAAATTGAAAGCCCAAAGAAAATGGTTATGTGGACATAATATAGCGGATTATTACGATGAATTTGATGAAAATTGAAAGCCCAAAGAAAATGGTTATGTGGACATAATATAGCGGATTATTACGATGAATTTGATGAAAATTGAAAGCCCAAAGAAAATGGTTATGTGGACATAATATAGCGGATTATTACGATGAATTTGATGAAAATTGAAAGCCCAAAGAAAATGGTTATGTGGACATAATATAGCGGATTATTACGATGAATTTGATGAAAATTGAAAGCCCAAAGAAAATGGTTATGTGGACATAATATAGCGGATTATTACGATGAATTTGATGAAAATTGAAAGCCCAAAGAAAATGGTTATGTGGACATAATATAGCGGATTATTACGATGAATTTGATGAAAATTGAAAGCCCAAAGAAAATGGTTATGTGGACATAATATAGCGGATTATTACGATGAATTTGATGAAAATTGAAAGCCCAAAGAAAATGGTTATGTGGACATAATATAGCGGATTATTACGATGAATTTGATGAAAATCAAAAGCACAAAGGAAATGGTTATGTGGACATAATATAGCGGATTATTACGATGAATTTGATGAAAATCAAAAGCACAAAGGAAATGGTTATATGGACGTAATATAGCGGATTATTACGATGAATTTGATGAAAATCAAAAGCACAAAGGAAATGGTTATGTGGACATAATATAGCGGATTATTACGATGAATTTGATGAAAATCAAAAGCACAAAGGAAATGGTTATATGGACATAATATAGCGGATTATTACGATGAATTTGATGAAAATCAAAAGCCCAAAGGAAATGGTTATGTGGACATAATATAGCGGATTATTACGATGAATTTGATGAAAATCAAAAGCACAAAGGAAATGGTTATATGGACGTAATATAGCGGATTATTACGATGAATTTGATGAAAATCAAAAGCACAAAGGAAATGGTTATGTGGACATAATATAGCGGATTATTACGATGAATTTGATGAAAATCAAAAGCACAAAGGAAATGGTTATATGGACGTAATATAGCGGATTATTACGATGAATTTGATGAAAATCAAAAGCACAAAGGAAATGGTTATGTGGACATAATATAGCGGATTATTACGATGAATTTGATGAAAATCAAAAGCACAAAGGAAATGGTTATATGGACATAATATAGCGGATTATTACGATGAATTTGATGAAAATCAAAAGCCCAAAGGAAATGGTTATGTGGACATAATATAGCGGATTATTACGATGAATTTGATGAAAATCAAAAGCACAAAGGAAATGGTTATATGGACGTAATATAGCGGATTATTACGATGAATTTGATGAAAATCAAAAGCACAAAGGAAATGGTTATGTGGACATAATATAGCGGATTATTACGATGAATTTGATGAAAATCAAAAGCACAAAGGAAATGGTTATATGGACATAATATAGCGGATTATTACGATGAATTTGATGAAAATCAAAAGCCCAAAGGAAATGGTTATGTGGACATAATATAGCGGATTATTACGATGAATTTGATGAAAATCAAAAGCACAAAGGAAATGGTTATATGGACGTAATATAGCGGATTATTACGATGAATTTGATGAAAATCAAAAGCACAAAGGAAATGGTTATGTGGACATAATATAGCGGATTATTACGATGAATTTGATGAAAATCAAAAGCACAAAGGAAATGGTGATGTGGACATAATATAGCGGATTATTACGATGAATTTGATGAAAATCAAAAGCACAAAGGAAATGGTTATATGGACGTAATATAGCGGATTATTACGATGAATTTGATGAAAATCAAAAGCACAAAGGAAATGGTTATGTGGACATAATATAGCGGATTATTACGATGAATTTGATGAAAATCAAAAGCACAAAGGAAATGGTTATGTGGACATAATATAGCGGATTATTACGATGAATTTGATGAAAATCAAAAGCACAAAGGAAATGGTTATGTGGACATAATATAGCGGATTATTACGATGAATTTGATGAAAATCAAAAGCACAAAGGAAATGGTTATGTGGACATAATATAGCGGATTATTACGATGAATTTGATGAAAATCAAAAGCACAAAGGAAATGGTTATGTGGACATAATATAGCGGATTATTACGATGAATTTGATGAAAATCAAAAGCACAAAGGAAATGGTTATGTGGACATAATATAGCGGATTATTACGATGAATTTGATGAAAATCAAAAGCACAAAGGAAATGGTTATGTGGACATAATATAGCGGATTATTACGATGAATTTGATGAAAATCAAAAGCACAAAGGAAATGGTTATGTGGACATAATATAGCGGATTATTACGATGAATTTGATGAAAATCAAAAGCACAAAGGAAATGGTTATGTGGACATAATATAGCGGATTATTACGATGAATTTGATGAAAATCAAAAGCACAAAGGAAATGGTTATGTGGACATAATATAGCGGATTATTACGATGAATTTGATGAAAATCAAAAGCACAAAGGAAATGGTTATATGGACATAATATAGCGGATTATTACGATGAATTTGATGAAAATCAAAAGCCCAAAGGAAATGGTTATATGGACGTAATATAGCGGATTATTACGATGAATTTGATGAAAATCAAAAGCACAAAGGAAATGGTTATGTGGACGTAATATAGCCGATTATTACGATGAATTTGATGAAAATCAAAAGCACAAAGGAAATGGTTATATGGACATAATATAGCGGATTATTACGATGAATTTGATGAAAATCAAAAGCCCAAAGGAAATGGTTATGTGGACGTAATATAGCGGATTATTACGATGAATTTGATGAAAATCAAAAGCACAAAGGAAATGGTTATGTGGACATAATATAGCGGATTATTACGATGAATTTGATGAAAATCAAAAGCACAAAGGAAATGGTTATGTGGACATAATATAGCGGATTATTACGATGAATTTGATGAAAATCAAAAGCACAAAGGAAATGGTTATATGGACGTAATATAGCGGATTATTACGATGAATTTGATGAAAATCAAAAGCACAAAGGAAATGGTTATGTGGACATAATATAGCGGATTATTACGATGAATTTGATGAAAATCAAAAGCACAAAGGAAATGGTTATATGGACATAATATAGCGGATTATTACGATGAATTTGATGAAAATCAAAAGCCCAAAGGAAATGGTTATGTGGACATAATATAGCGGATTATTACGATGAATTTGATGAAAATCAAAAGCACAAAGGAAATGGTTATATGGACGTAATATAGCGGATTATTACGATGAATTTGATGAAAATCAAAAGCACAAAGGAAATGGTTATGTGGACATAATATAGCGGATTATTACGATGAATTTGATGAAAATCAAAAGCACAAAGGAAATGGTTATATGGACGTAATATAGCGGATTATTACGATGAATTTGATGAAAATCAAAAGCACAAAGGAAATGGTTATGTGGACATAATATAGCGGATTATTACGACGAATTTGATGAAAATCAAAAGCACAAAGGAAATGGTTATATGGACATAATATAGCGGATTATTACGATGAATTTGATGAAAATCAAAAGCCCAAAGGAAATGGTTATGTGGACATAATATAGCGGATTATTACGATGAATTTGATGAAAATCAAAAGCACAAAGGAAATGGTTATATGGACGTAATATAGCGGATTATTACGATGAATTTGATGAAAATCAAAAGCACAAAGGAAATGGTTATGTGGACATAATATAGCGGATTATTACGATGAATTTGATGAAAATCAAAAGCACAAAGGAAATGGTTATATGGACATAATATAGCGGATTATTACGATGAATTTGATGAAAATCAAAAGCCCAAAGGAAATGGTTATGTGGACATAATATAGCGGATTATTACGATGAATTTGATGAAAATCAAAAGCACAAAGGAAATGGTTATATGGACGTAATATAGCGGATTATTACGATGAATTTGATGAAAATCAAAAGCACAAAGGAAATGGTTATGTGGACATAATATAGCGGATTATTACGATGAATTTGATGAAAATCAAAAGCACAAAGGAAATGGTTATGTGGACATAATATAGCGGATTATTACGATGAATTTGATGAAAATCAAAAGCACAAAGGAAATGGTTATGTGGACATAATATAGCGGATTATTACGATGAATTTGATGAAAATCAAAAGCACAAAGGAAATGGTTATGTGGACATAATATAGCGGATTATTACGATGAATTTGATGAAAATCAAAAGCACAAAGGAAATGGTTATGTGGACATAATATAGCGGATTATTACGATGAATTTGATGAAAATCAAAAGCACAAAGGAAATGGTTATGTGGACATAATATAGCGGATTATTACGATGAATTTGATGAAAATCAAAAGCACAAAGGAAATGGTTATGTGGACATAATATAGCGGATTATTACGATGAATTTGATGAAAATCAAAAGCACAAAGGAAATGGTTATGTGGACATAATATAGCGGATTATTACGATGAATTTGATGAAAATCAAAAGCACAAAGGAAATGGTTATATGGACATAATATAGCGGATTATTACGATGAATTTGATGAAAATCAAAAGCCCAAAGGAAATGGTTATATGGACGTAATATAGCGGATTATTACGATGAATTTGATGAAAATCAAAAGCACAAAGGAAATGGTTATGTGGACGTAATATAGCCGATTATTACGATGAATTTGATGAAAATCAAAAGCACAAAGGAAATGGTTATATGGACATAATATAGCGGATTATTACGATGAATTTGATGAAAATCAAAAGCCCAAAGGAAATGGTTATGTGGACGTAATATAGCGGATTATTACGATGAATTTGATGAAAATCAAAAGCACAAAGGAAATGGTTATGTGGACATAATATAGCGGATTATTACGATGAATTTGATGAAAATCAAAAGCACAAAGGAAATGGTTATGTGGACATAATATAGCGGATTATTACGATGAATTTGATGAAAATCAAAAGCACAAAGGAAATGGTTATATGGACGTAATATAGCGGATTATTACGATGAATTTGATGAAAATCAAAAGCACAAAGGAAATGGTTATGTGGACATAATATAGCGGATTATTACGATGAATTTGATGAAAATCAAAAGCACAAAGGAAATGGTTATATGGACATAATATAGCGGATTATTACGATGAATTTGATGAAAATCAAAAGCCCAAAGGAAATGGTTATGTGGACATAATATAGCGGATTATTACGATGAATTTGATGAAAATCAAAAGCACAAAGGAAATGGTTATATGGACGTAATATAGCGGATTATTACGATGAATTTGATGAAAATCAAAAGCACAAAGGAAATGGTTATGTGGACATAATATAGCGGATTATTACGATGAATTTGATGAAAATCAAAAGCACAAAGGAAATGGTTATATGGACGTAATATAGCGGATTATTACGATGAATTTGATGAAAATCAAAAGCACAAAGGAAATGGTTATGTGGACATAATATAGCGGATTATTACGACGAATTTGATGAAAATCAAAAGCACAAAGGAAATGGTTATATGGACATAATATAGCGGATTATTACGATGAATTTGATGAAAATCAAAAGCCCAAAGGAAATGGTTATGTGGACATAATATAGCGGATTATTACGATGAATTTGATGAAAATCAAAAGCACAAAGGAAATGGTTATATGGACGTAATATAGCGGATTATTACGATGAATTTGATGAAAATCAAAAGCACAAAGGAAATGGTTATGTGGACATAATATAGCGGATTATTACGATGAATTTGATGAAAATCAAAAGCACAAAGGAAATGGTTATATGGACATAATATAGCGGATTATTACGATGAATTTGATGAAAATCAAAAGCCCAAAGGAAATGGTTATGTGGACATAATATAGCGGATTATTACGATGAATTTGATGAAAATCAAAAGCACAAAGGAAATGGTTATATGGACGTAATATAGCGGATTATTACGATGAATTTGATGAAAATCAAAAGCACAAAGGAAATGGTTATGTGGACATAATATAGCGGATTATTACGATGAATTTGATGAAAATCAAAAGCACAAAGGAAATGGTGATGTGGACATAATATAGCGGATTATTACGATGAATTTGATGAAAATCAAAAGCACAAAGGAAATGGTTATATGGACGTAATATAGCGGATTATTACGATGAATTTGATGAAAATCAAAAGCACAAAGGAAATGGTTATGTGGACATAATATAGCGGATTATTACGATGAATTTGATGAAAATCAAAAGCACAAAGGAAATGGTTATGTGGACATAATATAGCGGATTATTACGATGAATTTGATGAAAATCAAAAGCACAAAGGAAATGGTTATGTTGACATAATATAGCGGATTATTACAATGAATTTGATGAAAATCAAAAGCACAAAGGAAATGGTTATATGGACATAATATAGCGGATTATTACGATGAATTTGATGAAAATCAAAAGCACAAAGGAAATGGTTATATGGACATAATATAGCGGATTATTACGATGAATTTGATGAAAATCAAAAGCACAAAGGAAATGGTTATGTGGACATAATATAGCGGATTATTACAATGAATTTGATGAAAATCAAAAGCCCAAAGGAAATGGTTATATGTGAACGTAATGTAGCAGGAACGTAATATAGTGGGGACTGAATTTTAACGTACACTGCCGACTGCAGAGCACATTCTTAGGCGGAAGTTTCAAAACTCGGGAGTTATGCCCTTACACCTAAATTGTTTCAAACAAATTAATTAAAACAAATTGTTTCAGGTTGAGAGGCACAAACAAAAATAATTTTGAGAGTCAGTTACAAGAATTTTTATGGCGCTGTCGTATAAAAAACAGTTTCTTCAGCAATATACTCTATTGAATAAGGCATTATTATGAGGTGTAAATTTGTAAAAACACTGATTTTATTATAAAAAAAAAAAATATTTGTAAATTTGTTATATATTTCAAATCCAGTTATAAAAAATATTGTAAAAACACTGATTTTATTATAAAAAAAAAAATATTTGTAAATTTGTTATATATTTCAAATCCAGTTATAAAAAATATTGCAAAAACACTGATTTTATTATTTGTTAATTAATTACTATTAAAAAAAAAAAATATGAAAAAAAACAAACTTTGTTATATTTCAAATCCATTTATATATAAAAAAAAACTGATTTTATTTTAATCGGCAGCATTTTTTATATCTGCCACTATCCTGCACTATCTGCTAGGATTTGTCTCACGTGACTCAAATGAACCAATCAATCGCAATCATTCAAAAATAGACAATCGTCTTCATTATTAAAAATAAGCACCGGATAGTTATTTTATCCCCCCCCCCCTGAATGCAATATTTTTCTTTTCAGTTTATTTTTATTTTGTTACTTTTCAAAATAGAATTAATGTTGATGGATTTTCCCCACATTACTAAGTCTGCTCTCGATTTAAGTAATTGTAATTAAGGAAAGTTATATTTAAAAAAAAAAAAATACCAAGAACCAAATAAATGTTATTAAAGTCAAGACAAATTACTTGTAAAAGTTTATTTTATTATTTTTTTCTATAAATGATCTTTTTATATATTTATTTATTACACTACAAATGAAGAATTTGTCATATTTTGGGGGCATATTGAAGCGGTTAGCTTCCAAAATGGGCGCCAAATTTATCGAGTAGTGGTGTTTGTTTTTCGCAGGAGGGTATATTTTGTTTTGTAAGAAACAAATCATAAAATCAAACACTGTGTTTATTAAAAATTAAATGGAAAAATATTACAAATTAAACATCACAATAATGGTGTATCTAAATAAAAGAAAACTTATACAATTTCAGCACGTAAAAATATACAGGTAGGTCGATACTTAAATTCTAAATGTTTATGCTATCAATGAGCCTGCACGAGAACCCTTGATAATCGTTCAAAAATCGAAAATCAAACAAAATACTTGTAGAACATTACATTTTCGCATGATTGGTGACATTTATTAAATGTGTTTCTACTAGTAGTTTGTTTACTTTTCGATTTTTGAGCGATTATCAAGGGTTCTCGTGCAGGTTCATTGATAGCCATTTTCTTTTTCGTTAGTTTAGGGTTAGGTTAGGGTAAAAATTAAATTAAAAAAAAAAACACTTCGGTTCGTATTGTCTTTAGTTAGATATAACTTTCCTTAATTTCAATTAAAGAAAAAAATAAATATTTTTATTTTTAAATTTATAATGGGTTTCTAAATAATAACGTAATTATTTCAGCACGGCCCGTAAACTGCAAAAGTACCGAGAAAATATAAAGTACAGCAAAAAATATAATAAACTAAATAAAAAACGAAAAGTAAAAATACTTAGTAGTGTGGGGAAAATCCATCAACGTTAATTCTATTTTGAAAAGTAACAAAATAAAAATACACCGAAAAGAAAAATATTGTATTCAGTGAGTGGACAATAAAATGACAATGCTTATTTTTAATAATGAAGACGATTCTCTATTTTAAATAATTGCGATTGATTGGTTCATTTGAGTAACGTGAGACAAATCCTGGTGGATAGTGGCGGATATAAAAAGTGCTGCCCATTATTTTAACAATAAAAATGAAAACAGAAAATTTTTTGTAATATATTTTTTACGACAATAATCAAAAAACAAATTACTATTTGCCGGCCGAAGTAAGCCCGGGGATTTTTTTTCAGCTTATCACCGGCGTCAAAGTGCTTACGTCACATTCGCCCGCCGTGGATAGTTACAAAGTTTCAAAATTGCCATTTCACTTTTACCGGAAGTATTGATTTGAAACGCAGTAAATGTCATTGAATTTATTATCATATTTTCATTTTTATTTTATTTAATAAATATGATACATTTTAATTGTAGTCTACAAAAATTTTATTGCCGATTTAAAATTAGTATTTCTTTTCATATTCAGGTCACGTGTTTAAATTAATTTACCTCAGACCGGAAGTCGCAGTTATCGTTCTTTTTAGTTCTAATCGAGAAACATGGCAGCCACGACAATTTCAAAGAAGCGCAAGGTTTGTGAATTTTCGTTATTTTATATATTTTATCTTTAAAAAAAAAATGTAAATATGTGAAAAATAGACATTTGTAATTTTGTTTTACATGGTTTGTAAGGTTAATAGTGATTATATTCTAAGGATGTTTACAGATAATGATAGTGGATCCTTCCGCAAACACATGGCTCCCTCGTTCAGTAAATGCCTCATAATATTTATTAATGTGTATTTGGTTTTAATTTCGTTATGTGATTTCTGAGAGTTACGATTTTTTTTTTCATTTTGTATTTTTTAAAGTATTTCTTTAATCTTTAGCAAAATCCTATCCGATCGTTTGGAAACCATTATAGAATCCTAACGCGGCCAGTCAACATGGCGGCCACTATGAAAAAAAAGTCTACGTTTTCATTAAATTCTCTCCCCAGAAATTAATATTTTTTTGTACCTTTCGTATATGAATATAAAATCTTTGTATATCTGTGCGTAATTCTAACGTTTGATTATTTTAATATTTTTGTTTACTTTTAGGGAGTCTTTCTCCCGTTTTATTTGATAAAGTTAAGTTCATTTTTTCAATAGGATCTCCTTTTCACCGGGCCCCCCTCTCGTTTTCGATAGAAATGTTGAATGACATTATTAAATGAAAAATTAAAACCTTGCTGTTAATTTAAAGTTTTACTTTTTAGCTAAAACTTTGAAAAGTTGATAATTTTATTTCAAGGCCAATGTTTATTTAAATGCGGGTGAGTTAAAGAAAAAAAGGGGGGGGGGAACAAATAGACAACAAAAAACATTTACCAAACGCAAGAAAATGTACTTTTCTACCTAACCGGCATAATTTCCACGTGTTTATGATTGTAAGATTTATCTATGCATTTGTTAGCGTCACTTTTACGTAGCCAAGCAAACGTGATTTCTAACATAACCGACAATTTTAGAGAGACTTGGTCGTGAATTTTAGGCTAAAAAGATAAAAAAATAATAGGGTGTTAGTGGGAGTTATTAGTATTATTATATTACACAATCGCCAAAATGCGAAGTGACATTTTGGACACTTGTACAGTTTTCTCATTCTTCTACAAATTGTTTTCATTTTATGAGTTCCGTCCGGCAAGGGAAGAGTTAACCCCCCCCCCCCCTGTTAAACTGTACAAGTGCCAGATTTTGCCAATTAAATTTAAATCTTTTTGTTTTTAAAATTGTGACAATTGTCCAGAATATGGTCCCAATTTAATTTCATAAGGGAGATAACTTTCAAACGTATTTCTTAACACTTAAAAAAAAAATGCTCGTGTTTCCTCCACAAAATGTAAACTAAATATAATTGTTAAATTCCTTTATCAATCATCCGTCACAAACCCCCCTCCCCTCTCCGCTGATAACTTTGGGATCTCATTGTGGACAATTACTTAAATTTCGCGGGATATACGTATGCGACTAAGGACCGCTCGTGAATTTAAGTTTCCCTAAAAACTTCCAAGGAGGAAGCCGGTACCCAATCAGGATGAATGCTTCACCTAATTTTATGACCTTTTAAAAAAGTGTAGAATCTTTTATTTTTGATCGCGTCACTTCTCACAAAGAGGAAATTAGCCATTTTTTCAGAATAGGGTCCTATAATAATGATGAAAACAAGGGAGATAGCTAAGCTTTCGGTGTCTTCTAGTGAGTGGACTTTTTCACAATTCCATCAGTAATTTCTTTCTGGGTCTTTATATTATAATTCGGTCGCGACCCGATCCAAATTGGAATTGACCAACACGTTCTTATTTACAACTGTGAAAAACGACTTTCGGGTAATCTTCGAAAGGTTTTTGAAATATGTTTGAATTAAATTGTTGGTATCACTTGGATTTTTATTTATTGCTTCGGCACACTCGTCAATAATTTGAATAAAATATTTGGTAGTCATATTTAAGTTCTCAATTGTCCCCCTTTGTACTAACGCGTGAGGCCAAGATTAATCCCGGCAGTCTCGACAACCACCGTTTGAATTTTGGTGTGAGCCGGAATTTAGGGTCTCTACCCCTTTTCCTAGCAGTTTCGACCATTAATTTCTCAAAGTTCAGTAAAACAAAACAAACTTTTCTACTTTTGATTGTCTATCATCGGATCCACTTTTCTTGCACACGAAAGAGAACAACTTGAATATTCATAAAATGTGATATTTGTGGGGTTTTTTTTTTTTTGTTTTTTACGTAAAAAATTTAATCTCAATTTTAATGTGAATCTTTTCAGTTTGTTGCTGATGGAGTTTTCCGCGCTGAACTCAACAACTTTCTCATGAAGGAGTTGTCTGAAGATGGTTACAGTGGCGTCGAAGTGCGTGTCACCCCCACCCGGACGGAGATCATCATTTTGGCCACCCGCACCCAAAATGTCCTCGGAGAGAAAGGACGTCGCATCCGAGAACTGACATCAGTTGTACAGAAACGATTCCACTTTCCAGAGGGATCCGTTGAGGTGAGTCCAAGGATTTCAAGAGACAAATATCGGCGCTTATTTAATTGGTAAAAATGCAGTATAATTTTTGCTCACAGCCAGGGGGCCGTTATACTGCATTTTTAATTTATTAACGGAAATCTTTTGTAAATACAATATTTGAGCAAAATTATTTTCAAAGATTTGCCAGACTTACTAGGATAGATTATACTGGCTGGCTTTGCAAAGTTTGCTATTTGAAACCCAAATATTAAAAATTTCAAAACCTTTGCGGTTCTTCTTAGAAATAGATATTAACCTTTTGGTAATTTTGATACAAATTTATTTATCTTTTAAATAAGACCGCAAAGAAATAGGTAATCAATTCGCCTAAACGATTTTGTGCGTACTTTTTTTTTTTTTTTTAGAATTCTTTTAGTTGCATTTTTAAATGCAACTAAAAAAATTCTAAAAAAAAAATATGGTGTCAATCGATAACGGGAGAGAGGTCAGCTAGTCATCTCTTGCTTATGACTCCTATGTTTCGTTGTAGTTGAATTTACATTACCTCCCTTGAAAATGAATCCACAAATATTTTAAAAGGCTTAATAATTTATCCTTTTTTGATTTTTATTAAATCACTTCAAATTATTAACATATAAAAAACAACTATTGCAGAGATATGGAAAATAGGACAATAAAATTACAAATGAACACCAAACATCAATTTATATGAATTGTTTAAAAAATAGTTATGCAAATTAGGCATTGAAAGCCCTGTCCTTAGATTTTTCAACTGTACTATAGATATACTATTTCAAAACACTGTTGTATTCTTGATTTATTGGGACCTCCAAAGTGCATCATAAAATGACGTCATCAATAATGTTAAATATGTATGGATAGGCCAAAGGGAAACAAATTAAATTTAATATTACACTTATAATAACTAAAAGAATATAACTGAAGTGAACAAAAAAAAAAATTTGATTTCATCAAAATAAATCTAAAAAAAATAGTTTGAAAGGACTAATGGAAGTTACGTTTTTTGCTATTTTGTTAGTGTTTGGTTTGAATTATATAAAATTCAAATAAAAAACATTTAAAGTGTTGTGGTTTGTTAATGATTTAACGTTATTTGTCAATTAAAAATGAGACCATTTCAAAGTGAAAATAAGTTTTAGTCATGTCGCATTTTCGCCAATTAAAATTAGAAAGAAAATTTTGAATGGATAAGCCTTTAAATTTGAAAAAAAAAAAAAAATTATAGTAAGTATATAATACTTAATTTTGTCGTAAAGACAGTTTCTTTTTCAGCTTAAAGAATGTAAGCATAAAAAAAAACTTGTAAACAGAAAAAGATTATAAACACGTGCGTTAGCTTAAGCGATAACTTTTTCTCCTTACAGGTTGACACTAATAAAGTCTATTATGATCTTCGATAGTTTGACAATGTCAGGAATTCAACAAACTTGCTTACCTCGATTCTATAAAAAGCACAAATTAATTGGTTGAAGTAGATGTCGGTCTTTTACGATTATAACAGTTAGGTTTATATTATATTCAAATATTTTGAAAGAATTGTGAAAAACGTTTTCAAAATAGATGTTTAAACTTTAAAATGTCTAAATGTAATTTAATGAATTAAAATCTCTGAAAAGTCAAGAACATTTTTTTTCTTTGCAATTCACCAGATCAGTGTATATTAACGAGAAAATGAAGTTAAAAAAAAAAAAAATTAAACATAATATCGTATTTATTTCCACTTTTTATTAATGAATTCACGAATATTTTACCCAAAAGTGTTTAGCAATAAATAATACAAAAAAAAGGTAAATCTTATGTGCTTTTTAAGACTTTCGCTTTATATAAACATTAAAATTTCGATCGATCAGAATATTTTTTTCAGATTTCATAAAATGAAATAAGGGGGATGGGTCATGTAAAAAAAACATTTTCTTTTGTTTTACAAAAAAGCATTTTATAGATAAATTAGTGGAATAATGAATAAGTATTGAAGATTTCGTGAAAATCTGGCCATTACTCGATTTTTGCTCGATTTATTAAACACACAGGTGTTAACGCATAAAAAGTGGTCACTACATAGGAACGTTGTTTTAAGGCATAAATAAAAGTACACACGTTTTTAGTTTCATACGCTGAAAAAATTAAATCATCAGTTTATTTTGTTTCTTTTAAATGGTAAAAAAGTTATGATAATATAAACCTATGAAGTTACATCGTGTTAACATATAGGGGCTGGGTAAATTCTAGGTCCCTAGTAATTTAAATAAACGGAAACCGTTTTTATGGTAATATAGGAGTGATAAATCTTTCGCATTTTTTCATTTAGATGTATAAAAATGTAGTTTAGGGTTAAGGCCTACTTACCAAAATATTTTTGATTGAATAATAGATGAAACTGACTGTAGCCTTCCACTCAAGATTTTCAGAGACTGAAAACTGAGACCTCAGTGTTGCCAATATACATCAGGCATTGGGTGTAATATTTGAAAGACACTAATCTTTATGACTAATTATAGATTTCTCTGAAAAATGCAAATGTTGCTGAAATATCGTTAATTGTCCTTGATTCGAAAGAAGGCCCATCGGCCCTAAAAATGGGTTAAGAAACATGTCTGGTAAAAAAAACAAAAAATTGTTTGAAAAACAGATAATACTAAAAATGTCCACTAATTTTACTCGTAAAGTGAAACTTTGTTAGGTAAATTATAAAAATGTCCTTTGAAAGTTTAATTTTATTTAAAGAAATAGTTTCACTGTAATTAAGGACAGAATATTGAAAAGATTGTGAAAATTGCAAATCAGTTTTTGGTTGATAACACAATCTCTATTTAATAAGGAATTGTTAAGATATTAATTATTCAAGTTTTTCCAATCAAGAGAGAATGCTGTTGTGAAAAATGT
This sequence comes from Sepiola atlantica, assembly GCA_963556195.1. Classification (NCBI taxonomy): domain Eukaryota; kingdom Metazoa; phylum Mollusca; class Cephalopoda; order Sepiida; family Sepiolidae; genus Sepiola; species Sepiola atlantica. Next base: position 49,726,392 of record OY744548.1, read on the forward strand.
ATTTTAAAACTAGCTCAATTTTTGATGTGGATATTTTTTTATGATAGCAATTTATTTTTTTGATGTGGATATTTTTTTATGATAGCAATTTATTTTTTTGATGTGGATATTTTTTATGATAGCAATTTAGTTTTTTGATGTGGATATTTTTTATGATAGCAATTTAGTTTTTTGACTTCCAAATAAAATATGAACATCAAGATGGTGGCACTCGTTATTGAAATATCTCTACGTTAAATTTATCTTGGGAGTGCCCACACGAAAATTGTCCAGTTTAAAATTAAAAGAAATTTCTTGTGATTGTAAATAAAGCCGATATAAAAATTGTGCATTTTATGTTTAAAGATAAAATAAAAATACCTAGAATTTTTAGATATTTAGGAAATTCTATAAAATTAGAAAATATTTTGATAATCATTAGCATAAATTGCAGTAAATTAGTCAAAAATTATTTATTTTGGTTTAACTAGTCATTTGTGACCTATTTGCATTAAACAATATGTAATGTTATAAAGTTACTGTAAATATCGATTTTGAGCAAAGTAGCCATATTGTTTAGTCAATTAAAAAAAAAATTATGGAAATCACTCCAGACAAGGCATGAAGCCACTTGATGTAAGGAGCTAAAAAAAAAAAAAGAAAGAATACTACTTCAAGATCAGAAATTAGCCAACGATGAGTGTTAGATTCTGTCATGGGCTAAGGATGAAATCATCAGCGATGTTCTTTTGTGGATGCCAAAATGGATGTGGCTCAGTGGGTAGACCGAACAGAATCTACATCAAACAACTAACAGAAGACTCACAATGCACCTATGAAGACCTACCAGGTGTGATAGTCAGGAAGATCCATGACACCACCACGACTAGATGATAAAGTGTTAGATGGATAGATTCCGATCAAGAAAACAGCAATTCTTACCCATTTGTCAGAAACAGGGCTCATAAAATGTGAGGACTGAAGAACGAAATAAGGGAAACGAGTTACGAGGCTGTGAATGTAGATGGCTACTTTGCTCAGAATCTAATTTATGGTAACTTTAAAAGCCTATAACTTAAATGATTTTTTTTTATGCAAATAGGTCACAAATTAGTAGGTAAACCAAAAATTCTTTTTGACACATTTCCTTTAAAATAATTTGTCGGTAATAGTAATGATTACCAATATTTAATAAAATTTCACCCCTACCCCCAAAAAAAAGTCTTCAATATTTTCTTAACTTTTCTTTTACTTTTCTTACTGCCAGCTTTAAAAATGTCTTCAATATTTTAACTTTTCTTTTACTTTTCTTACTGCCAGCTTTAAAAAAGTCTTCAATATTTTAACTTTTCTTTTATCTTTCTTACTGCCAGCTTTATGCTGAGAAAGTTGCAACTCGTGGTTTGTGCGCCATTGCTCAGTGTGAGTCTCTCCGGTACAAATTGATCGGTCAATTGCCAGTAAGAAGGTGAGCATTCTTGTTTTTCGTTTCCTTACCTATATAAAACAAAAAGTCAGCATTTTGTTTTAAATTGGTGGCACAGATAACTGCTGGGTACCCCCGTTTATTTTTATTTATTTAAAAAAAAAAAAAATTCCACTCGGGTCTGATAAACATTGTCCCCCAAAAGCCGCAGCTGGCAGCATTTTTCTTCTTATTCCTTTTCTGTTGCTAAGCAGTAGTCATGGCTGTCACTCCATAAGCACCGAACAGTTTACGGCCAATTTCAACCAAAGTACAGACTTTTTGTATTATGAACTCCTTATTTACTTTACAGACTTTTAAAAAATAAATACAAATGGGTGCTCTTATCTATCTTGAACCAGCTGTCGTGACGTTCGACTCGGAAGCGTTCGGCTGTTCTACGCAAACGGCTGAGAGTTGCCGAGCTGAAGCAGCGAGCAGCCGACATTTTTGATACGGTGCTGCGTCCTATGATAATGTTTTGCTTGTTTTTTTTTTTGGTTAGGAATTTTTTAAAGAAACAAAGAAAATTAAACATTTACATGAATTTTTTGGAAGAACAGGAAAAAAAACATAGCGAGGTTACTGTTATAACATGAATACTGTATTTTTATTTATAAGGAATTTTTTTGAAGAAACCAACAAAAAAAAAACTTACCAAAATTACTGTTAATACAACATATTTTTTTGTAACAAAGTTATCGGCTGCTCGCTGATTGGCTAATCGCAATCGGCTCGTCAACACTCGGCCGTTTGCGTAGGACAGTCGAACGTCCCGACAGCTGGTTCAAGATGGATAACAGTACCTACAAATGTTTAATTTAAATTTACAAATACAACTGAATGTAGGAATGAAACATCAGTCTTTCTCTATGAACACGACTTAAATATATATTTCATCAACAAAATCATTGCTTATGTTTATAATACTAAAAATTCTAATTAAGTTAATTGGTTATAGTTTGCGGCGATAAGTTGAGCTCTCTCAAAGTAATTAAATTGAATGTTCAAAGTTAGATCAGAACTGTTAGAATCTCATTACTTGTGTTTGCATTTAAAATACAAGGCATCTTTCACTTCGATTCATGATGGCCTGGCGGTAAGAAGCCGGGGTTTGTCATCCTACCAGCAGTTCGGTTACATAATTCTATACGGCCAAGTGTAGAAACACAAAACATGTTCAAATATTTATTAAATAATAATCATGTTAGAATTAGAATAACTAATTTTGCCTTTTTTATGCAGAAACTTTACTTCCATACAAAGGGAATTAATCGTAACTTTTTTCCAGAAAGGAATTCCGTGATTTCATTGTTTGTTCTAAATTGCCTTTTTTTTGTTCTCTTTCCAGGGCTTGTTATGGTGTGTTGCGTTTCATCATGGAGTCTGGTGCCAAAGGCTGTGAAATTGTTGTCTCTGGTAAGCTGAGAGGTCAGAGGGCCAAATCCATGAAATTTGTGGATGGTTTGATGATCCACAGTGGTGATCCAGTCAATGATTATATCGATACAGCTGTACGTCATGTGTTGCTCCGTCAAGGTAAGACCACATACTCTACAAGAAAGATATGCGCACTTTTTTTTTTTTTTTTTAATCGTTCGATTTTCTAGATGGAACGTTTTTATTCCAAAAAATCAAAATGAAAGTTTTATAGGCTCTTTAAAAAAAAAAAAAACCCTAAAAACCAGTTCCATAAATTTTCTGACACTAAGGTCTCCGATGTACATTTCGGTATATCTCTATTTGTAGAAAATATAAATAAAAACCTTTTCCATTCCAAATTTCCAGCTTGTGTATTTATTCAGAATATTTTTCCATAGGCCATATCTTTTTTTCTCTTTGCTTTGAAAGAATGAACATTTTAGTATTAAACTGTAAATTTTAGGAAAAGACGCCATGAAAAACTGATCATATTTGTTTATATGAAAAAAATATTGTTTTAAAAGGCATTGGTCAAAACTTTTTTTTGTTTTGTGTGCAAATCTTTTAACAAACGATTTTATTTTATGAGATAGCCCCCATAACCATTCCTATTCTGAAACTACATTATTCAAGGTACTCTGGTAATTATTTCATTTTATTAAAGAGGGAACAAAAATATTGTGAGTTCCACCATTTTATGCGCCAGTCATTCATTAAAAAAGATATTTTATTTTTTTTTTGCTTTAACGTTAGCAAAAAAAAATTCTAATTAAAGTTTTTTTTTTTTTTTTTTTTTTTTGTATCATTTACATAAAAAAATATATTCCTGTTTGATTTCAAGTTATGGGTAAATTTGAAATTTAGAGTAATAAATCTCAATTTGGGTATAAATTTTTGACGTTAGCGGATGTTTTATCTCCCCCCCCCCCCCCCCCCCAATATGTAGTAAATATCTGCCTGCAAAGTTTCATAGCGATACCATTCAGTTTTTCTAAAACTTTGAACATTAAAATAATCGTATGTTGAATTGCTTAAACAAATTTAGGTTTCCATTTCGATAAACCATTTTAATCTTTTGAAGAGAAAACCTGAAACATGTTCTTCGCATCTTTAACGAAGATTCGGCTTTTTTTCTTCCAGGTGTCTTGGGAATTAAGGTGAAGATTATGTTGCCATTTGATCCCAATGGTAAAATTGGACCCAAACGTCCACTGCCTGATCATGTCAGCATCGTGGAGCCAAAAGAGGAGGTCATTGTCCAGACTCCTTACAGTGAGCACAAAGGCGCCAAGCCTGCAGCCGAAGCTGCACCCGTGCCGCAATAGAGGGTGAGTGACTTTCACCTGTTACTAGTTTCATTTTGTTCCCAAGATTTTTTCCATTATCTTTTTTTATTTATTTTGTTTTTGCTCTTTTATTTTTTAAATCATAAGATTTTTTTAAAGTTATTTTTCCCCCAATGTTATTAAAAAAAAATGTTTTTTTTACCTAGATGAGTTTTTTTTTTAGTTTAAATTCTTTATCTCACTATTTTTTATTTAAAAAAAAATTGTTTTCAAATCCTTTATTTCAATTCTTTTTCTTTTCTTTCTTTCAGATGATGTGATTTCCATGTACAAAAAAAAAAAAAATAAACACTTTAAAAAAAGACCATCTGCATTTGTCTTCATTGCAAACTGACTTGAGTATTTTTGTCATTCTCGTAATGATGTAAATTATCCACAGAATTAGTTTTTATTTTTCTGCTTGTGTAGGTCGGCCACTAAATATTGATTCTTGTTTTGCAAACAGAATATTTGAAACAATTGTTTTCTAGCAAAATTTTTTTTTTTTTTTTTTTTTTTTTTTTTGTTGCAAGTTCCTGGGGTTGAATCCACTTCTTGTTGCAGAAGAACTTTTTCTTTCTTTTCCAAACCAGTGGAGTTTTTATACTTAATATTTTTAGCAAAAACAAAAGTTTTGTCAAGCTTCTCACTTAATGAAACTTATAAAACAAAAATGCTACTTTTATTTAAAAATTCAAATTCTAGTTGGCAAAATCTTTACTATTAAAACTTATGTACATTAAAATATTTGTAAATGTTAACTGCATGCGTTCATTCTATAATGGAACTTCCTGACAAACTGACCTAGTATTAGCTGATGGGGTATTATGCCAGCTTCTTGCAAAGGGGGAATTTTACAGGGAATATATAGTTCACAAGCGGGGGCCCCCAGTCGGCATGGTAATGGGGAGAAGACATATAGCGTCTAGCATTCCCATCGATCTGGTACTGATCAGGTTTAACTTCGGTGATCCAACGAGAATCAGTGTATCAACACGATTTTGTCGTATATTCCTGATGTTGCTGACAAAGCACTTTCTTTTTTTTTTTTTTCCTGCATATTCATTGAATGGTTGTCAGACTGAAGTTTCATAGTCTTTATAATAAAGATGTGAGTTCTCTGCTTTTTAATTCGGAAAAGGTGGATTTCTGCCACTCAATTTCAGCCTTTTGTTTTTTTTGTCATTGGCCACTACCATCGCCGTGTGGGTCTGTCTATTCATTGAGGAGGAAACTTAAGTTTTTATGAAATTTGAAACACCACCTATTAATTCCGGTTTAATATCTGCCTGATTAATTTGAGCTGAGTTGGATCCAAATTCATTTATCTTAAGAGATGCTGCTCAAATGTACCTGTGCTGGAGTTGGTAGTGTTGTAACCGTCGTAACATCTTAATCACATCTGATATTTGCCAATTTTAAACCATATCTATATGTGGCTTTTCAATTCTTCTTCCTTCGATTTATCTAACATCATTTTTCCCTTGGTCAGGGTTCAAACGTTTTTTGATATTATGCAAGCGCACTCTCCACTTCATGCGCGTAAGCAGTCCCCAAATTCCACTAAGATTTTGCCCAATCACTTGCCTCAAAGTTTTTCTTGGCCGGCCAACTTTCCTGTGATTCAAGACATTATTCTGCTTTCGTTAACATCTGCTTCCAACTCTTCAGTTAAAACCATTATTCTTTTGTCAACTTTCTTGAGGAAAACTTTTAAAAGAATTTTTTTTTTTTATTTATCAATTCCTGCTCCATGAGTGGTTTTATTTAAATACAAGTTCTGTTTTACAGCGGAATTCCACATTTTTTTTCTTTATAATCCAGAAAAAGCAGATTTCCGCTTAAATCGCTAGAACCTACCATGGTATCTTTTTATTTATTTTTTTTGTTAAATTGCTCGAGCCTTACCGCCTCCATTCATCATTTCACTTTGTTTTAAAAAAAAAAAAATTCTTTTTTTTCTTTTCCTGTTTGTTCTCTTCCTTTCTTGCTCAGCATTCCTTTTCCCGATTATGACGGTTCTCTCTGAAAATTATTTTGCCATGAAGGCTAAACTTCAAACTATTCATAATGGGTAGGGGAGTTTTGTCTTCAAAGAATGACTTCCTGTCTCCTTCGCCCCACTTGGTGTCTTTCTTAATTTTGAACTTAGTTTAAACTGATCAGAGTTTTTATTTATCTATTAGTTCCATAATTTGAATAAATTCGCATTGGTCAGTTGTTACACGGAATATTTAGATGAGGCTGAGTTTGGTTGAAAAGATGCAAAGTTTGTATTTGAAGAAATGTTTGATCTGCGCTGGTTTTATTTACAATTTGAATCGTTGATCCTGCCAATTATACACTCTGGCTTTTTATCACCTACTTAATCTGCTGAGGTAAAATTCCTTTTCAATATCAGTTGGGCTTTACGTACGTCCACCACTGACTGATCTTGTCAGCTTTATGGTTAACTCTTAGAATTATTCACTCTGAACATCTTGTGATTATCTTCATGCATATTGCAATTATTAGCACCTTGTGTTCACAACATTTTTATATATTTTAAAAGCTTCACTAGCCACGATTTTATTGCTACCTAACGAAAGGGATTTTCGTTTGGATATGGGAAAGAAAAGAAGAATCCCTATGTGGGTTGGTCATGGTGATACAAAGTGACTTTCTCCGTGCAATTCAATCGGTTTTGATGTGTCGTTGATTTGGGTCGTCTTTAAGTCATTCCAAGTCACCCTCAACTAAGATGTCTGCTTCCATTGCTTATAAGAATCCCTTAATCTTTATCAACGAATAGATGCCACAAAACCAAAGCCACCTTCTATACCCGTTCTGTTCAAGCCATAATTGATGAGTAGAGGCATGGTGCCCGTGAGTTTTGGAAAATAACAAAGAGGTTACTGAACGGATGTACGACTTCTATTCCAACAATCATTCATGGTCCCGAGGTGATTTTTATCAGCATCTGAAATGGCCAACCTTTTTGCAAAGAAGTTTGCTACAAATTCCACCCTCTGCGATCGGGAATACTCTTAGTAGCAATACTCACCGGCCATAAAACGGTTTGGATAATCACAGATTTTAAGGTAGTTCTACTAAAATAGTCATATTTAAAAAACCAAAGCACTTTAAGTCGTCAAAATACCACCATTTTGTCTGAAAATGAATATCCTTTCACATGCATTAATAAATAATAATTTACATTATATATTTGTAGAGTTTTCAGCAAATAAAGTCATACAAATGTTAATGCCATTTTCGGCTATTTACGTCAATTTTTTAACCCCCATCTTTTAAAGATATCGTACCATTCGGCTATGTGGAATTTCGTCATGAAACTTGGAAAACCAGGAATAATATCAATTTCAATTATTGTGTGGGTACAAAATTAATTGATCCATTATTTCTTTTGTAATCTTAAAAATAAACCTTCAACATGACATCAAACATTTAAAAAAAGAAAATTTTTTATACTCAATTAGTAAATAAATCTTATCTTTTTTATGCATTAAAATTATAATTGTATGTTTTGTCTGTCGGTAGTAGTCATTTTAAATTACCTTATCCGAAAAAAAATATTGTCCCCTTTTTGAGCGAAAGCCAACAATTCCTGATATATCAATCAGCGGCAGCTAAAATTCGTTTACAGAGTTTAGAAAGAAAAAAATGACATACTTTTTGCGCTTAAAAAAGTTAATGCTGTTTGTGGTTCTTTTATGAAAAATACTTCAAGAAATACTCAACTTTCGAACTTTATTTCTAGTATGACTTTCTAGTTGCCAGTTAAAAAAAAAAAAAGATTCTACTTTTTTTTAGGCGCTTACGTGTGAACACCTTAAACGTCTTGATGAAAAAAAAGAAGAGAAAAACAAGCATTATGGAGGGGGGGGGGTATCAGTTTCGCATATAAATTTAACGTAAAATAATCTCCCCATTTCCGGCTATTCTTGCTTTTTAGTTCAATTTTCAAAATATTTTTTCAAGCTGAAAATTTGATATAAAATAAATAATTACTCTACCACTAACTCTAGGGTCAAGTGACAAGCTCACCTAAAAATGCCTTATTTTGAACGTGTCGTACCATTAACCTTAAATCTGAGTGGCAAGCCACCCCCCCCCCCCCTGAGAGGATTACTTAACCCTAACACTAAGTCTGAATGGCAACCTCCATCCAAAATAAAACCCCTTTAACCTTATCACCAAGTCTGAGTGGCAAGCCCCCAATCCTACAAAAAGCCCATTAAAACCACATAATAGTCTAAAAATAACCCCCCATAAAGAAAAGCGCAAAGGTTTTTTTCCCTATAGAAAAAAAAATTAACTGCCTTAAAAACGCTAGAATGGCCCGGAAAGGTGAATGTTTTTACATTAAATTTATGTGAAACTAATCCCCACTCTAAATTCTAAAATAAATTTTTTTGTGCTTAGTTTTACGTGTTCAAACATAATTGCCCATAGCCCAACCACTAACCCAAAGTCAGTGGCAAGCCTCCGCCTTCCACAAACACCCTCTTAAAACCACACAAAATCTTCTAAAAATAAGGACCCCCCCCCCTCCCCCAAAAATTCACAGGATTCCCATAGAAAAAATTGAGTAATTGCCCTAAAACGCTAGAATGGCCCTGAAATGGGATTATTTTACATTAAATTTATATGTGAAACTAATTCCCACTCTAAATTCTAAAATAATTGTTTTTGTTTCTTTCTACCAAGTTTTTCAAGGTGTTTACATGCCTTAAAAAAAAAAAAAAAAAAAGGTAGAATCCCATTTTTGGGAGGCAATTTAGCTGAAGGTCCAAAGAAATCTTGCAATATATTCATTTTTAAACAGTCCTAGTATTAGATTTCAGTTTCTTGTACATAAAATGCATTACAATTCAACTTTGAGTTCTCTAACTTTAGAATCGATGAATGATATTTTTAAGGTATTGCAGCATTTTTATGTGCATTTAGTGACGATTACTTGGAAACCATTAATTTCTGGAGATTTTCAATGGCATATTCTAATTCCTTGCACAAAAATACATTTCTATGGGAAATTTCATCTTGTGTTTTAACAAAGATAACATTTTTACAGAAAAATTAGCGTAAAAAAAAATGTGGCGAACGCGGGGGAAAAATATCCATTAGTACGAGGCACAAAAATAGTCATAACTTATTTTTAGTCAGATTTAAAAAAAAAATTAAAAGATTCTCAGATCATCAACCTCTTTCTATATATGCCGTTATTGAGATATTTTAAGCAATTTAAATTTTTTCATGTATGATGCTACTTTTAGTGATTGACATTTTAAACCGATATGTATAACTTATCCGGAACTTTGATGCCAGCGATATTTCAGTCACTCTTATCCTTACAAAATTTTACAATCGTTGCTTAAAGAAATGCTTTCATCTCTTTGGCAAACCTTGTTGATCTGCTGATCACTATTTTAAAATACTGCTGATCAGGGCTCAGCATTTTAGTACAAACCTGTTGGTCTCCATGAGTGAGGTGCTTAAATCTGTAATAAATTTTCAAACACCTAAAATAATCTAGGTAACAAGCAATACAGATTTCATCGGACATGCTCAACTGCTGATCTACTAACTGTAATAGTGCAGGGAATCCTGGAATGGGCTGTTTTTTAGAGTAATAGCTCTCTACATTATCAAAAGCTTGTGATGGGGTTGCTTCACAAATTTGCTATGAAATATCTGGCCATCTTGCAGCCATTGAATCCTTTCTTTCTGATCGGTCTGAAAGCAGCTGTCTCAAGGATCTATCCTAGGCCCGCCCAATCTACATTTAACGATCTTCTTGGTCATGGTTTGTCGACATCTATGCAGGCGGCACAACTTTCTATGGAAAAGCTCTCGTTGATTCCCTCTCTTCTGGGGGGAGGAAGTGCCTTGTTACTTTCAACCCAGCTTCTCTCCTTCCATCACCGATGCCTGCATCTTTGTTTTGTCCCACTTGAAATGAATGGATCTGACTTTCACTCCAGACCTAAAATGAAAGGTTTATATCCATTCTGTTGGACCACTAAAAATGGGTGGCTCATTCTACTGTTCAAAAAAAAGTATGTGACTTGTTATCCAATCCTCTACCTATAGAAGAGTCAAATACGTCTCGATAGCGTGAATACTGGTGCAACTCTCTGCACTCTTCGTAGTCTTGGTGGGGATGATATCTTACAACTACTGCTAGTCTCTCTCTACTCTATCGTTATTTCCATGGAAGGTGCTCTACTGAGCTCAAATGTCTGATTCCTCTTTGTAAGACATTCACAGCAAGAACTCGTTTTAACTATCACAACAAAAAAATGTCCTTTCCTCGGTATGCATAGCATCAGCCGAAATTTCCAGACAGTTTCTTTGCAAGGGTTTCCCGTCTGGAACACATTACCACAGGACTGCTAAGATTACAATTTGGTCATCTTCAAAGCCAATGTCAACAGATTCCTACCTAGAAACGGCCTCACAAGTATTTGAATTTAGTCCTGACAATCATTCCATATCATTAACCCCACTATCCTCGAATGGCATATGGCCTTGATAAGTGGTGACCACTTTAAAAAAAACGCAAAAAACCTTGCAATTCAAGTTTGTTTCATTCTTCCCTGAGATTACTCATCGACTGAGTCACCTTGAATGTGTTAAAAGAATTTCCTGGTCTACGCAGATAATATTGCGCTACAATGTCCAGTCTGCTATTAATGGCCTTCAGCATGTTGCATCGTAGATTGGGATGAAAATAGATGCCTCAAAGACAAAAATATTTGCTGCTGGCAAAACACCGATCATGCTCAATGGTGATGTTCTTGATGAGGTTGAGTTTCAAATATCTAGGCGGCAGCATCATAGTCACATGAAAATGGAGCTGATATCAATGTGCGAATTTACCTTGTACGTCACGCCTTCTGTCACTATCTAAGATGAGGCGCAGCACTAAAGTAAGGATATCTGATGGCAGCATTTCCTCGCAAACAAGTTTCTGCTGCAAAATTAACTCCATCCTGGCTGATGCGAGTGGTGAGAGATCACCCAATCGTTGATTTTCCGATCTTGGTTGGCTTTTGTGAGGTGCTCAATGGGGTGAATGTTGTTTCAAGTACAAGAAATTTTCTCTGCATGAAAAGTGCCTACCGATTCCAGATTGAGATATTTGCTTAAATTAATACAAAGTTGGGACTGACTTATACAAGTCTGTCCTTTTTTCAACCAGCAAGATGTTTTACTTTAGCCTATCAACCAGTATGTCCGGACGTTTCTTTATGTGATTCTCATCAAGCAGAGGGAGTGTCTCCCCATTCATTCGCCTCAGGAATAGACACTGATAAGTGATGTGCTCATGGCTGGTTCCATCCAACCTGTTGATTATTGCCAAGTTTTGGAACAGACATCATAAAAATATTAATATCAGTTTTTTTTTAAGTTTTTATTTTTTATTATTTGCCTTCCCCATGTGCCAATTTTTCTTTACAAAACACTATTAAAAAAAACAAAAACATGGAAGAGGCTATTTTGCCGATCCCGGCAAAATAACGATTCGATTTATACTGAAACTGAAGTGTAAAAAAACAAATTCAAAATGTTGTTTGTTATTGCTGCATTTAGACAAAGAAAGAATATTTGATTTTTGTCCATCTAATTTTAGTGGATCTCACAGCAACGATTGCAGACTGAGAGCTGGAAATTTTATTTTGAAGGAGATTGAAGCTAAAATATCAGTATAAAAGAAATATTGATCACTTGCATAAAAAGCTATAATCTGCGTCTGAGTGATTCTGTAATCGGTAGATAAAAAGGGGGGGGGGAACACCGTCAACTCGACAAACAGTAAACATCCTAAGTGGAGTACATCTTATTGATTTCTGCCACCTTGCCTTTGAAAGTTGGATCTGAGTGCTTGGTTTTTGCTTCGGCAAATCTCTGATGGCCACATCAGGTTAAGTAGCAAATGAACACGTTTTATTCCAATCTAAAGTGAATGTCGCGACCAGAGGAATTCTCGGCTCCGTCTCCATGAAATGTATATTTTATTTTAAAAATAAAACTACAGAAAAACATTTTTAAAATGACAATTGAGACGAAGAATAAAAAATAGGCAAGTTGCATATCCCAATTCTCGAGGGAGATGCTTCAATATTTCACAGTAGAAAACTGTTAAGAGCAAGGAGAAACAATCTTTTCAAATGTTACTCGATATCTTAAACCGGTCAAGTTACTCTAGAAACCATGAATAATTATATATATATATATATATATATATTATATATATAACTAGCAGAACCAGGGAGAATTGAACAATTAAAGAAACTCCTGCTCCCATCCCTTCACCACATAAGTAGCGTTAATTGATTTTTTTAACTAAGTATTAATTAAAATTTATAAGTAGAAATGAACATTTTAAACATTCAATACTATTTTCTAAATATCCTCACAGCAAGATATGTAAAGATGAGGATTTTCTTTCTTTTGTGGGGAATTTTTAAATAATCATGTCCATAAGTAATTTTTCAAAGTATTTTTAAGACCAGCATTTAATTGGAAGATTAAGTAAAATATAATTTAAATTAAAATTTGGGGAGGGGGGGGGGGGAAGAAGAACAGTTAAATGATTGTATTGTCAAACACCTTTGCATTAACATGCGCATGGACAATGATTTTTTTTTTCTTTCTTTTTTTGTATGCATAAAGAAGGTCATCTCAGTTTTGATGACAATCGGCATGTTGGTAGCTCTCATTTTTTATGGAATCGGGCATGTTGGTAGGTCTCATTTTTTATGGAATCGGCATGTTGGTAGGTCTCATTTTTTATGGAATCGGCATGTTGGTAGGTCTCATTTTTTATGGAATCGGCATGTTGGTAGGTCTCATTTTTTATGGAATCGGGCATGTTGAAACTGACTACAAGGAAGTTGCACCCAACCTCTTCTCCCCACCTTTTAAAATTATGGAATACTTGCTCACCTGTAAATAAAAATAGTATTTATATTTCTGTATGGATGGATTTTCTTTCTGGTTTATTTGATTATAGTACATTGTAGTTTGCCTATGGAAAAGTAAATACGGCAGTAATTATACTGGAAACCGAATCACTCTTGTGACCAACCTAAGTGAAAATCAGTTTTGGCTTAAATCAATTCGTTCTGTTATGTATATTCTCAGGATGTCCCTGGCTTTGAGCTTTTGTATAATTATTATTTTATTTAATTTCCACGCCAACTAGTGACTAATATGAAGTTATTTAACTCAGCGTAATATGAAAAAAATGACGCTGTATTTTCTCTACAGGATGGATACTTAGTTTACAGTTTAATCATTCCTTCTCCCATGCTGAAATAAATAATCAAAAAGTCGGCTGACAGGATCAATAATTTGCATATGAAGCAGATTTTTATACCTAATTTGTTTATGGTCAATCAAGTGGAAAATATCACTTTACATTTGTAGATTAGTAACTTATTTTTTTTTTTTTCAAACAAAATCAGAATTGAAAATATATAAACCCTTTTTTCTCCCCCCAAAATATACAATCAACAACTGACATAATTGAATTCAGCATGTCAAGATTTTACATTTTATCAAAAAAGGAGGGGGGGGGGGGGGGCTTTTAAAAATTATACAATGAATTAAGAAAATTACTTTTTTTTAAAAAACAGTTCACCCCCAAACAAGGCAGGCCGCCACTGTAAACGTAAGGGGCTACTGAGAAATAGGATGACCTGCCAAAAGCTACACCCTAAGTTGGAAACTGTGCAGCAAGATGTCTGTTTACATTAGTTTTGAATTTCGGGAGTTCCAGAAGTCGGCAGCATGAGGAAAGAAGCTATTGGAGGAGAAGGCTCTTCAGCATCTGGACCTCATGGAGATTTGGTATCTGTCTGAAGCTGAAACCATTACTTTTAATGTACTAGTCTTCAATTCGAGAGGGGGGGGGGGGGTAGTGTAGTATCTCTTCATTCGTCAGGCCAAAACCACCCTCTCAGGCATTACCTCCTCCTTTGAGGAAGGGGGGAGGGATAGATTACATCAAGAATTTGTCCTGATTGGCTTTTCATAAAGCTAATAAACAACATTATCTTGTCGTGTTTCTACATTTTCGTTTGTGCTTAGACGTGTAGAAATAGTTAGGAATCTGGTGTATTACTGGAATGAGCATCGCTTCACAGGACGTAGGAATCGGTCTGAAAAGTAATGCATATGAATGAAGAACGTGAGACGAATGTTTGGAAAAAGAAATGCCTGAGAAGCAGAAGGCATCAAAGAAAATGGACAAATCCGGTGAAGATGAGTTTGAAACTTTAATGCTGATTAACACAAGTACAAAGAACTCAATGAAAAACGGCTTTTAACACTACAGACTAGGATTGATATTATTAGCATCGGTATTTCTGGAGACTTCCTCTTGGAAAAGGATTTGGGGGCAGAAATTAAAGGACCAGCAGTCCATGCTTTTCTTTTTAGGGGTGGGATTAGCCAAGACCCCCCCCCCCTCCATGGATACACACCTTTCTTTCCCCCTCGCATTACCATTGACTAGAAAAAAAATTTAAAAAAAACAGAAAAAGATATTTGGCAGGAAAAATTTAATTTAGTAGACTTTAAATAAATTCATGAGATTTCAATTGACAAATGCGTAAAATCTTGACAAGAACTGAAAGTAAAGAACGAACACGGTTCAATTTGGTTTCAATGTTAGAAAGTTGTCAAATGTTTACTGTCACACTATGCATCCAATCTGCCATTTTGGTCAGACATCAGGGACAACCAGTGTGAAATGTTAAATGCAATATTAAATTGCTAGACCCCCTCCCACCAAGGTGATGATTTTGAATAAAGGATCAAATTCAATAATTTCAGTAATAAACTAAAAACAGACTAATGTACAAGACTTTAAACATTTTTTTTTTTGCGTTTAAATTGGCACAGCTGAAGGGAAAAATAACTCGATAAAAAGATGGAGAAGGAGTAAGAATAAAAAATACCACTTAAGTGATGAAAACTTTCAATGATTCTTGATTGCTTTTAATAAAAAATTTTTTTAATTGGTTTGAATATTTGGGGTTCATAAGTGACAGACTTTACTAAAAGCAATATTTTATTAAAACCATAGATGCAAGACAAAAAAAAAAGATAATGTTAAAAGATTGGATTTTGGTTCATGAAATGGCCAGCAGCCGATTTAGAAATGAATCTGGATGAAAAAAAAAAAACGGTTCTATTTGTCGGTTATAATTTAAACAAGGGAGGATTTTCCTTTTGAATGTCAAAACAGCTTTTGATAAGATCCTTTGATGCAGGGGGGGGGGGGGGGGGGAGACGGAAGAAGTCACGGAAAACATACAAAAGGAGAGATTGCATACATCTAGCATATTAAGATACAGAAAAGAAAGGTGGTTTTATTATTTCCCTAATGAAAAACTTGATGTAACAAAAATCGTGGAATTATTAACAATTTTGCAAGAAATCAAATTCCATTCTCCATTTATCGTGGAATTAAAATGAGTTTCTAATGAAGCAACTGACAAGCTGTAGAAAAATAATTTTTTTTTTTTTATGTTTCAAGTAAAAGCCATAAAGTTGATTGGATGGACATTTTACCGACAATTTGGCACAGGGCCATGTGCAACAAAGGTGTTTTCCCATATGAAAATTTACGAGAACTACCAAATCAGTAACCCTCTCATTATTAGAAAGGATAAAAAAAATAAAATTAAAAAAAGGATTGGAGAATGACTATTGAGAAAATGACGCATCTATCTCCATATTTAATAGGAAAGACTTCCAAGAATTTTTTTTAAAAATTGCATTTACAAAAGAAACGAAAACGGAATAATTTGTATAAAAAAAATTAAAAATTACTTAAACTAACATTCTGCCTTTATGGATATTTACAAAAAAAAAAAAAAAAAGAACTAAGTGATTGTAAGTTCAAACCCAGGCTAAGAATAATTGTTGATATATAAATATTACAAGACCCACAATATAGCAACCTATAGAAATTGTTATCAGGTAATATATGAAATAGAAAAGTTAATTTTTATAAAAGAATGGGAATGAAGTGTATGAGAGTCGTCTAGGAGACGACTATCATCAGAAGACTTGAGAAGTGGACAACGGAAATTCTGACTAGTTGAAACATAAACACCGGGTAAAAATAGAATTCTTTAAAATTACATTTCTTTTGAGCTCTGCACTAAACATCAACCATTATTGTCATTTTCTTAAAAAAACAAAAAACTGCTATACCTTCCCACTCTCAAATTTCCGTTTGGCTGACAAACCAACGAACCAACCAATTTTCATTGAAACTGAGAGTTCAAGGAGGCAGTTTTTCTGATATGTTTACAGTATAATGCAGTTAGATCAGCAAGTAATTTGAGCGAGTTAACCATTCACTAAACAAGCAACGCATTCGTCAAATCCTGCCAGACAATTTTTGATAGCAAAACAGAAAGCAGTAAATGAAGTTAGAAACTATAATATAAACGAATATTTAAAAATAAATGTTTTTTTCATCTTAACCAGGACTAATCTGTGTGGCTAACTGAACCCCCAGACTAACTTCCATCCGATGCATATATTCCTGCGGCCAGAGACAGCTACACAAAAAAAAAAAAATCCCTTTAATGAACATAGTAAGCCTCCAAAGAGTGTTTGTCACTACCGAATGTATGTATGTATGTGTGTGTGTGTGTGTGTGTCCTTTAAGAAATAAAAGTCGAGCACTCTTGGGATGTTACAAATAAACTATCAAAAAGCTTGTATGCAAAGTTCCGAATCGTCAAACCCTCTCGATTAGTCTTCTGTCTGTGCCCACTTCTAGGTACATAATAGATCTTAATTTCCCTTAATCATGTGACAATTTCCGGTAGCCGCAAGGATAGGGTGATTGCTTGCAGATTCTAAGCTGACTGAACCGGGTTCGCGCCTACCGACCGTCTGAAATTGTTACTTTCCTGTACTGATGAGAGCAATAAGCTTGAAACACTAGCGTCTGTAGGTTATGAATAATTTAATATTTATTTATATATATATATATATATAAATAAATATAATATTGCTTACAAGTGTGATCGAGAGCCAACAAGTTGTCTGTGATATCCTAGAAGAATATATAATTCCCATCAACTCAAGACGTTCACTGCATATTAATAACTACGGCTTTGTGTACTGCACAGAACAGCGTCTAAACACGTCTGTCTGTTGGAAATTATTTTCATGGCGTAAACCCCCAAATTATGAACAAATATCCACAAAATCTGTACGAATATATGCACATAAATCTTGAATAATAATCTTTAATATTTATACATAAAATTAGCTTGAAGAAATAATGAAAAAAAATGTTCCAAACTGAAAATGCAAACATAAGTTGATTTTTTTTTTTGTTAAATGTTTTATTTTATTTTTCTCTCAACATCTAGAAATTTTGCTCAACATTTGGAAATGGCTTTTGTTTTGCGTGTCACTCATCAGTTTGTTGTTGAAAGAAACAGCTACAACCCATGGCAGGGGTGGTGTATACGCGGTGACATTTTTTGTGGGGTGGGGATCTCTTATTATTCAACATGTGATGTAATGGGTCTTCATGAGGATCACTGGGCGAGAGAGAGTGTGTGTGTGGAGGAAACGGAGGATGGGAAGGGAACATGGATGGCACAGGGGGATGGGGAGGCGAGCCATTATGGAAATGAGAGTAGCGGCGGCGGCGGCCACCACAACTTTGTTATTAGATCATGATGAGTTTTCTTAGCATCAGAATAAAAAAAAAGATGAAGAAAATGAGCGAGTCTGATTTGTCCATAAGAATTGAGTAAAAACAGTTTTTATGCCCGAAAAGGGATGCTGATGTGTTGCAGAGCAGCAACTTTTTATCTCATTTTTTTTTTTCGACAAGAGATCAAGAGCTGTACAGATTATAGAGAAAGTTGTGAAAAGGCCAGCAATTTTGTCTGACGATAGCGGTAGCAAAAGATTAACACGGAAGATTTGAAACACATTTACTTTGAAAAACTGAAGAAAAATTTCTTGGAGTGGAGGGTGTTCAAAATCCAAAATATGTTTGATAAAAATATTAACAGATTTCACATTCTAATGTTTGAGAAAGAAGCACCAAAAATGTGAGAAAAAAGAACTTTTTTAGAGCTTGGATTAAAAACAAAATATTTCCATAAATTTTAAAATGAAGTTCAATGAGATTTTATTCAAAATTTATTGATAAAAAGAAATTAGAGTGCTTCTTCTTCTTCATCAGTTTCTGATTTTCAATGTGTCAGTTCAATGCTAATGTAATGCTACCGAATGTCAACATAGAATGAAGGATCTACACAGCAGCTAACAAAAGACAGTAGTTGTTTCCCCTTTTGTTTTCAATACAAGTGGTTGATTATTTAGAACACAGCCAGCCAAATAATAATAATAATAATGGCTGACATGTTGTGTCTCTCATCTGTGTTGTGTGGTTGATAAGTCACTAGAACCTCTCCAAAAACGTAAAGATAATTTTGAGGACAGACAATATGATTATTACACTGGAGTGGAGGAAAGATAAAGAAATGATGGACAAGAGGCAGGAACTCTCGACTGTCCTCTAAATCGTGAGAAAAGGTCAGTAAGGAGGGGGGGGGGTAATAATGGTGATGTCCATATGAAACCGATTTGAAGATTAATTTGATTAATAAGAAATCAGTGTGAGTTTGGAGGAGATTTTGTCACGGTGACTGGTAATTCTTCAATCCACTGATTGACTAGGTTTCCTACTGTGTTCCTGGCATCCCACCGTGTTGGAGAAGGCCCATTAATTGGCCGGTAGCAGCTGAGTTGGGCATGGGTCCACCAGAACCTCCGATTGAGCCTCCTGGTGCACCCATCATGTTAGCAGGACCGTGAGCCATTGCGGGTCCAATCATTCTTTGTTGCTGTGTTTGTAGATGGTCAAACTGACGAGCAAGTTGGGCTTTCATCTGGTGATTTCTGGCCATCTCTCTCTTTAACTGTTCTTGAACCTGGTTGGAAAAGAAAGTTAAATGTATAAATTTATATAAATTTAATATGTATTAATATTTAAAACTTGAATCTGGTTGGAAAATAAATTTTACTCATCAGGAAAAGAAAAATATTAATGTGTTTATGCTTTGAGTTTGAGATAGCATTTTTGTCGGGTTAGGGTTTCCGGCTGTAGCACAAAGATAGGCATCCCTTTTTGTGGAACTGGATTTCCCTCCATTAACAGCAAACGGTATAGCTAATGTTGCCCTTGTACCTAGCGACATTTATTCGCATTAAAGCATCGTGTCAACTTTCTACTCGCGTCGAAATGACAGCTTTGTTTCAACAAGCGTGGTCGACGGGTGCCTCCTTTTTGATTATGTATTCTTGTTTCTTTTTTGCTGAACGTTTTTCCTCTCTTCTTGTTGCCACGAAAGAGAAGATTTCTTCAGACGCGTCACATGTTTGCTGCCAGCTAGAGTTGTTTTGCAAAACTAAAAATTAGATGGCTATATTTTTGCATAAAATGCTTTGTTCGTTTTCTCTAGTAAAGTTTTCAGTGACGATGGTCCCGTCCTGGAAAGAATTAATGATGCCATCCATATAACAGGTCGGTATTAACTCTTCATTAAGGGAAATGTGACTATCGTACTCCAGGATATTGTGGCGGCGTGCCAGGACGATAAGACTACACCCGAAAGACATCCCCACGGGCACGATAGTATCACACTGCTAAATTATGAAACAGCATTTTCAGATGCGCCCACACGCAGACACACACGTCTTCAATCGAAATTGTTTTTTGTCTGATTGTCTGATTGGCTTATAAATTGTTTTGTTGTCTGATTGTCTGATTGGCTTATAAATTGTTTTTTGTCTGATTGGCTTATAAATTGTTTTTTGTCTGATTGTCTGATTGGCTTATAAATTGTTTTTTGTCTGATTGTCTGATTGGCTTATAAATTGTTTTTTGTCTGATTGTCTGATTGGCTTATAAATTGTTTTGTTGTCTGATTGTCTGATTGGCTTATAAATTGTCTGATTGTCTGATTGGCTTACCTGTCTTTGTTGCATGTCGATTTGTTGATTGATCTGAGCTCTCATCACTTCATGGACTTTTAATTGGAATTGATCAGGAGGCAGATTCGGGTACTGTGCAAAAGAAGACAACTTACAGTTCACAAAAAGATTTTTTTTTTTTAAAAGTGAGAAATTAAAAACAGAATTGACTGAGGAATAAGTGATTCATGGATTAAAAGAAAAAAATTCAAGAAATGTTTAAAGATTAATAAACGGCTTTTATATGGTGACAGCTATTAAGTGCTGATGTAGAAAAATACAAAAAAAAGGCATCAATAATAAAAAACGTTATTATAAATAAATGTAGAAAGCAATTTCTTTTGTAAAATAAAATTTAAATAAAGTAAAAAATAAACGAGTCATTTGTACAAAAGTTAATTATTTTTAGATTAAAAAAAATTTATAATTGAAGTAACAAGAGTGCAACTTACTAAAGCCCTCACTCTCTGAACGATATTATGAATATCTGGACTGCGAAGACTTATTACGGGATTATTCTGCATCTGTTGTTGCATGAGGTACATATTCTGCATCATATTCATGTTCATCTGTGGGTTCATGTACGGCCGATTCATTGCGTAGTTCATACCAGGTGGGTACTGCATGGGCATCGGGCCTGAATAGCACAAATTGAAAACATACAAAAAAAATATGATTATATCTAAAATAAGGAAGGGGGGGTTAAGAAGGTTAATATTGTTATGTCCCTTTGTGGTGAACCCAGGTTCACAAATATTTCATACGGAAACATTTTTTTTTGGTAAGATTTATTAAACAGCATGGACAATCAAAAGAAAACCAGAGAAAGATTAAACATTTTAAACACGCGCATTACTGCATGAGAAAGACACACAAACATACGCAGTACAGCTGGCTCGTACACTAATTGAATAACATTGTGTCCACCCTCTATGGGGTTAAATGGTCACTGGAAAAAGAGACAGGATCTCCTGTGCTGGAAAGTCACATGATTTCACCAACTTTTGTTTTACCATTCAAACTTAAGCCGTTGCTGTTTAGTGACTGATCTTCAACATTCGTTAAATGCGAAGATCATTTGAGCTTAGAATGTATTCAACATTGATTACAATATGGAATACTCAAAGCCATTCTGGACAAAGAATGAAAAACACATATTTTAAAATATACTTTAACTAGATTTTTTCCATAACATTATATTATTTTCGCATATTATCATAGATCATCATCATTCTGTAATGGGATTGAAGTGAAAGCTTTAGATTATCAGACTTGTACATCCCATTCCTCTATTTCGTTATTGTCACATGTTTGATAGTGATCAGATGGATGAGAAAGATACAGACACACCCCCTCGTCATTATCAGTTCTCAAAAAAAAGAAGTTTTTTCTTTGATTTCCATATAGACCAATTGATTTTACGAAGAATATTTTCTAACATTTACTTTTTTCATATTGATTCTGTTACTGGTACCATATTCAGTGAAAGGTTTCGCTAGAAAACTTTTCACTGAAAGTTTCGCTTCAGATCTATTTAAGCCATGGATGGATTTGTTTGTTCGTTAGGGTTTAACGACCTATCGACCATTATAAGGTCATCCCAAGTCAACTTTCTAAGCTCAAAATCTGGGGTTTTCACTCCTGCCATGTAAATATTGAAGAGGAACTTTAAAATTGTAAATAAGGACATTAAAAAAATGAGTTTGGGACAAATTAATAGCAGTGTAAATAGTTTGGATGGTTAAGAATTAAAAATTTTTTTAAGTCAAATTTATTATATAATACTGTTATAACTTTGAAACAATGGTCAAAATGTTTGCTAATATTTTAGTCACACTAGGTTCCGACTCTAGTCTCGTACATTTATAAATTTTAATCATCTACGAAAAATTCAAATCATCAAAAATCCAAACCATATTCAGATTTTTATTAACAGCTAATTTTTAGTTGAACGTTATTTTCACGGCTACAACAATTTTATAAACTACTTGTTTGTCGTTGCACCTAAGTCGACTTCTGTGCGTCTCCTGTTCAGAATATAAAAACAAAGTGATGATGCATTACACCACCACCATCATCGATTTAACGGGTGTTTTCCAACATCGATAATTATCATTTCAAAATGGAAACCAGTTTAATTTATTCAAATATTTCCTTGCTTACACATTTATCTTTTAAATATGAACGTAAAGAAAAGAAATTAATAAGTCAGTTCCTCCAAAGAATTGGCCGCAAAGAAACAATAATGGCGTGTTATCATCGTAACCAAAAAGGAGAACCCACCATCATTGGCATTTCTGAATCCTATTGACTTGCTAAACATTTGTCCACAAAATGAAACAATATTCCTAAACAAATATTTAAACAAAATATACTTAATAAAGTATCGTTTTGCAGCCCAGTAAATGAGTTAATGTTACTACTAGGATCGCATATACATAAGCAGGTATCGTGTCAACTTGGAATAACATGTTTTGCGTTCCCTCATCGTTGGTGCAAGAGATGAGCCAAACGTTTGCATTCATTTAAATATTCTGATGGAAGACCTACCTCTTTGTACGATTCCTTTCTTTTCATTTTCAAATTCTTCCCAGGCTGCCTTTCGTTCCTCTTCACTCAATTTTTCTTGTTGTTGATCCTCCAGCAGAGAATCATGTTCATGATACGCCACAATCCATTTCTTCTGTTCTTGAAGCATTTCAGCTAACATTCGATCCTGAAGAAAAGATTTTTTTTTTTAAAGTGGCAGAAATAATTCAAATTGTAAACTTTTTAAACAGGCCAGATAAATACTTACCGAACAGAGACAGAAAAAGTTTCCAATAGCGAATTATTATTTTTAATCGTTTTGAATAAAATTGGGGAAAAAGTTTTAATGACATGTTTATCCATATAAATAATGCGTGTAAATGTAATTAGTAGAGTATATATATTTGCACAAAAGCTATTTTTTTAAACTTTTTTAAAATTAATTCAAAACTAAATCATTACTGATATTTTAAGAAAAGAGAAATAAAAAAAACTTGTCATTCATTGATATTTTCTAAGTCGATGTGATGCCTTATAACATACATCAACTTCCGATGGCACATAGAAACGTACACTTTATAATAAATTGATAGAAGCCAAACTGCATCAACCAATAAAATAAGACACTCCTTTTTTTTTAATCCCTCAAAGTTGTCATGGCTGTGAAATTGGCAATGCTCAAGTTATTGTGTTACATTTCATTTAGCAGTAAAAGCTTTTAGAATTTTTGATAAACTTTTGACCGTAGATTCACAAGTGTAGATGGGTTCATTTCATATTACATGGGATTTGAAGATAATTAACGAGGAAAGACGTGATGTAAGATCGTGTAGATAGGAGGCGATGAGACTCCCTTTAGGAATAATCTAGCTAGAAACAACTTAAGAGTTAAAAAAAAAAAAAAAAAAATGGATCCAGAGTTAACATTCAATAAAGTAGGGTTTCAGTTTGAACTACGGCGTCCATCTCGCATGAGATCCCTCTTGCTGTCTGATGGGCCTAAGTATTTGGCGGCCACATTGTCAACCACAAGTAAACAACAGGCATAGCCTCGATTAAAAAGGGGAACGAGGTTGATTAAGTGAGCAGAACAACGGCAACTATTGAAACTTAAGACGTCAGATGGGCGTGTGTATATAACTGTCTTCCTTGCGATTTTGAGAATTTTTAATTCAAAGGGTCAATAGGAGTTGACAAAATTTGACCTTTACAATCGTCAGGGTTAGGGTTCCGTTTCTTTCACGCGTTACCCAGCTGATAAACAATGTCTGTTAACATGCCTATCAAAGCACTTGTCAGTCTACGCCAGTTACCACATGCCTTTTACATTCCCAATTCCAGGCGCTTCTACAGTATAGGACCCAAGGGCTTCTGCAGTATATGGGACCATGGGTGCTTATGCAGTATAGGGACCATGGGTGCTTATGCAGTATAGGGACCAGAGTCAGAGAAAGTTGATGAATCTGTCAGTGCTACTATCTTCTATTATCTTTAGAGCCAAGTATATGGCTGCAGCTTCTGCACTGAAAATTGACACCCTATCAGGTATCCTATATTGCATTTTCGTCTTATTTAAGACAGCAGCACATCCAACTCTATCCGATTCTTTGGATCCATCTGTATAGATGTATTTATAGTTGGAATGATGGTTTTTATAAGTTCAAATTCATCCTGAAATACAATTGGATTAGTTTTGTTCTTTGCAGCTGTTGTCAAATCCAGTATATAAGATGGTTGTTCTAATTCCCATGGTGGAATTTTAGAGATTATCGATTGGTGGATGAGACTAGAGTTCAACTCAAGTTTATTTCTGAGTTCCTCGATGCGGTAGCTAAAAGGCCTGAAACAGAGTTTTATATTGAGGATTAAATACACAACCGTAGGCAGAGGTTAATGGAAATGATAACTTTGTCTCTCTCCTTAGATGTAAAGGACCCTCAACATACACATTTTCCACTGGAGACGTGCGAAATGACCCCAATGCGAGTCTCAGGGGTTGATGGATAGTTTCCAATTGCTTTAGGTATGATAGTCTTGCTGCACCGTAAATTAAACTTCCATAATCGAGTTTCGACCTCACAATTGTTCGGTACAGCTTGAGTAAGGATTTCTTGTCTGCTCCCCAGTCAGTGTGAGCTATCACTCTCAGTAGATTTATTGCCTTGTTGCATTTATGTCAGAGATACCTTATATGACAGATAAAAGACAGCTTTTTTATCAAAAATAACTCCCAGGAACTTATACTCATCTGCCATTTGTATCTCCTTGCCAGCCAGTTTAAGGCATGGATCGTTATGCATTTTGTGTAAGTTGCAAAAATAGACACACCTTGTCTTCGATTCAGAGAATCTGAAACCATTTTCCGATCTAATTCAAAGTTAGTTGCAACTTGCGTTCTGCCAGATGCATATGCTTTGCTTGGCGCAGATCAAAAAGTCATCTACATACAGTGAGCCTTTGACTGCAGTGTCAAGGTTTTTTTTACAATATTATTAATCTTGACATTAAAGAGTGTCACTGATAGAATACTTCCCTAGGGTACCTCATTCTTCTGCTCTTTTACGTCGGAGAGTGTAGTTCCGACTCACTCTAAAATTGCGGTTTTCTAAGAAATTTTGTATGAAAAAATGCGGTGCTTGTACACAGCTTCGGCCAAACGGAAAAATTATTTATGTGTGAAAACAATATTATATACTTACTCACTGTTTTTTTATTGTTCAATGTTGAAAAAATTATCCAGTAGAACTTTAATTACAAATATTTTTACATTTTCTGTATTGTACAAGTCAATTCGATGACTATGCCTCCATTTGCTACCGTTCGACAGAAGACAAGGGCAGATAATACTCATTTAAAAAAAAACAAAAAAAACAAGTACATTGATAAAAAACAATTTATTGTAATGACTATATTTAATGTGAAAGTAAATAAAATTAAAGTAATTAAATTGAAACTGGGTATCTTTCAGACAAGCTAGGCGGTCTCTTATACGAAATTGCGGAAAGATACCCAGTTTCAATTTAATTACTTTAATTTTATTTACTTTCACATTAAATATAGTCATTACAATAAATTATGTTTTTTATCAATGTACTTGTTTTTTATTTTTTTTGTTTTTTCAATGAGTATTATCTGCCCTTGTCTTCTGTCGAAAGGTAGCAAATGGAGGCATAGTCATCGAATTGACTTGTACAATACGGAAAATGTAAAAATATTTGTAATTAAAGTTCTACTGGATAATTTTTCCTAATTTTTTCAACATTGAACAATAAAATACCAGTGAGTAAGTACATAATATTGTTTTCACACATAAATTTTTCCGTTTGGCCGAAGCCGTGTGCAAGCACCAAAAATGCCATTCTGCCCTTTAATCCGAGGTCTTTCATTATATCGTACTTCCAAGTGGTGTCGTACGCCTTCTCTATATCAAAAAAGATAGCAATCAGGTGTTTCTTTTTGATGAATGCTTCTCTAACGAAAGTCTTCAATCTGATCAAATGGTCAGTAGTGCTTCTTTTTTTCCTGAAACCAGATTGTAGGTCTGACATCAGATTGTTTGACTCGAGGTACCATGCTAACCTGTCATTTATCATTTCCATTACTTTACAGAGACAACTAGTTACGGCAATTGGTCGATAACCTGAAGGCCTATCAGAGTCCTTTCCCGTCTTTGGTATGGGTATTACTGTGGCTTGCCTCCAGAGATTTGGGATTTTTACGCTCATCCACATCTCGTTATAAATGTCTAGAAGGTATCTGGAGGACACCTGTGGCAATTGTTTGAGAAACTCATAAGATACATCATTCGGACCGACTGCTGTAGTGGGTTTTAGCAAGTGACTCACTGAGCTCCGATCTCGCGAAGTGTCGATTATAACTTTCATCATTTTTTTAACTGAAATTTAGTTTTCTTTTCTTCAGTTTTAAAAATTTCAGTCTAACCCTTGGAGCCAGAAATTTCAGAGAAGTTGTTTGCCAAGGTGTTAGAAATCTCTTTCCTGTCTGATCTTTATATTGTTTGTAATAAGATGTTTTATTGGCATACTGCTATTTTTCCCCGCTATCTTTCTCATCATGGTCCATATCACTTTAGATTGTGTGTTGGAATTTATCTTGGATATATACTGTTTCCATGAATTTCTTTTTGATTCCTTAATCGTCCGATTGATGTTAGAATTGAACCTTCTCAGGGCAGAATGGCGTGCTTGGACAGCCTTCAGACATTTTTTTTATTAAACCAGGATTTGTGTTTGGTTTGCAGATGACTTTGGTACACACTCCTCGGCTATTTCTATCAGTGTCTCTGTAAAGTAGGTGGCGTGATCTTTTCCATTGAGATTGGCATTAATTTTTTGTCACATTGTCGTTGGAATCTCTCCCAGTCTGCTTTCTGTAGATTCCATCGTGGTACTGTTTCTTCGAGTTGAGGACCTGTGCTTTCCCGAATAATTGGAAAGTGATCGCTACCCTATGTCTCATCATGTACTCTCCATGTGTAATCCATGAATATTGTTGGATCACACATAGTCAAATCCAGTGCTGAATATGTTCCCATTGTTGGGTGTAGGTATGTGTTGGCTTTATTGTTGTAGAGGCAAAGGTTATTTTCATCTATAATTTTTCTAACAATCTGTCCTTTTTTATTTGTGTTTTTACTGCTCCACATTTCGTTATGACTATTAAAATCACCCAGCAGTATAAATGGTTTGGAGAGCCGTTTTAAATCATTCAGCTTGGATTCAATTATGGTCTGACCTGGTGGCAGATAAATGGAGCAGATTGTGATGGTCCTGTGTAACGTCACTGATACAGCAACCGCCTGTATGTCCGTATCAAGCAGTACCTGACTTTGCAGAATTGCCTTTTTCACAACTATAATTGTTCCACCAGAATCTCTATTAGCTTCTTCATTTACATAATTGTATGTGGTGTAGTTCTTCATCTAAAACTTACTATCTTGCTTGAGGAATGTTTCCTGTAAGCAGACGACTGCTGGACACATTCTCATAAGGAGAACCAATTCCTCAAAATTCGCTCTGATACCTCTAATATTCCATTGGATGATTTTATTAAACATGGTTTATTTTTTATTTATTCAATCTGTTTGTGTATTTGTAGCTTCTACATCCATTTTCTCTGAATCCTTGACTTTATTAGTCAATTCAACAGTGATAGGTTGCTTTTTCTTGACTGGTTCTTTGGTTTTGACCCTCGAGGCATCTGTGACCAGGCTCGGTGGGCGCACCGGTGACCGTTGCTTTCTTCTACTTGTATTGGCAGTGCCTACCATCGGCTCTCTTGTCACTTTTGTTTCTGGTTGCTTTGGTGTCTCCTTCACCTCCTCTCGAGCTCCACACCAAGCATCCTGCAAGCATTTCTGAAATCCTGGCTACTCGTGCAGTTTATGTTTCAGTAATTGTTGAACTAATTCTATATATTTAGTCTCCTTCTAAACTGAGGGGGTTCTGCTTTGTTTTTTCAGCGGTGGATCCTACTATAGTGGCATAGGATTGAGGCTCCACACTCTTCCTAGCCTCAGGGAATGCTACATTTCTTGTATGTTTCACTGTCACGATTTCTTTCTCCTTTTTAAAGAGGTCACATGATCTTGAGAAAGCGGGGTGATCCCATGAAAGTTTGCACATTTTTCCCCCCTTTGGCATTCGCCCTCAATATGGGATGGATCTCTCTTGCCACATGTCTGTTGTCCCCTACATACATCCTTATGGTGGCCAAACTTCTGACATTTGAAGCACCGTAAGGGGTTCGGTATGTAGGGTTCTACTCTTTCGACAGTGTAGCCAATCTCGACCTCTTTTAGTATTGTAGAGGAATTAAAAGTCAGTATATAGGCATTTGTCCAGATGATCTCTCCGCCTCTTTTTACTGAAATTCTTCGGTGATGAGTGACTCCCTGCTTACGCAGTGCCATCTCAATCTCCTCCTCCTCCGTTGCCAGATCAAGGTCTTGACTTTCGATGACTCCTCTGGATGTATTCAGTTTTTCGTGGGCATAATAAGCCTTACATTTTATGTTATAAAAATTGGTTAATTTGAATAGGTTTGTTGACGGCATACCTCCACCAGAAGGTTACCATTTTGTGTTTTCTTTACACTTTTGGGAGTTATCTTGCTGCTTATCACCCTTTCAGTCCGGAAAGGTGACAGTTTAACGAGAGGTTTATCTTCCAGAGATTAAACTTCTATAAATTTGGAGAATTCTTTAGTAGCTTCATTTTCAGAAGAATCCGATAATTGTCGTTTGGGGTTTTTGTTGTTATTAGCTATTTAATTTGATTTGATTTTTCAGTGGTCCTGAGCTCCACCACCCACTGCGGAGTTCAACTGAAGTTGGGAATTTACCAGAGGGGATAATCCGAACGCTCTGGTTAAGACAGGGATAATTTAACCATTATACTCGCATTGATTGGAATAAATTAGCCCCTGCTATTTCTTTTTCAGTACCCATTAACTGAAAGTATAGAACTGTGCAGTGGTAATCTTCTTTGTTCTCAACACGATTGACCCTCAGCCACCGCCTTTTAGTATTGATTTAGGAAGAAAAATAAAAGAAGAAATAAGGTTTTGATTTTTAGAAGAATCAAATTGAATAATACGGTCGGAGATAAACTTATAGATACTAGGGCATGACATGACCAGCCGATTGATCGGATCGGGCCTCTCCGATCTCCCGTCTAGCCAAAAAGTAAGAGCCAAAGTAGAGTGTTGCAAATCACGTGACCATTTATGGAACCACGCCACGGACCGCTCAGCCACAAGAACCCCGTCCTAAGACATCACAGATTGCCACCCACGGCCAACAGGAGGCCCCGAATTCGCAGTCCCGCCGACAGGGCAATAAGTTTTATAGCAGTCCTCACCTCTCTCACCTGACTGCAGCGCAATGACAGCTTAATGATGAGATGTGAAGGAAAACTTGGAAGCAAGTGATTGGACAAGACTGTACAGAATGGAATTTGGAAACAGTTGACCCGTGAGAAGTGGATAGTGAGCTTGTGAAATATCAGAAAATGTCTGATTCCTGAACAAGGGAAAAGCGACGTTAAGAGAATAGAAGATGGTTATGCCACAAGGAAGGTGAAGCAAGAAAATTTGTAATGACCCAATGGTAAACAAGACTAAGAAAAGTTAGAAACAATTGTTTTTCTTTAAGACAAACAAACATTGTTAAAGAATATAATCAGAACTAAATTATTTCTTCTTACCTTGGGTAAAATTGGTGTGGGTCGCTCGGGTGCGTTTGGATCTTCAAATTTCTCTGGCTTGAATACATAAAGTTCCTGTAAATCAGCTTGGGTGAAATGTCGTTCAATTTGGTGCTCATCAACAACTCGTTGAGATAATGATTGTTTGGTAACTTGTCTGTCATAAATTTTCTCCTCCATTGTGCCCTGAAGAGTCGGAATAGAACAGGAAACAAAACAAATCTAAGAATAAGATGCATCTATTCAGGGTGCAAGTTTGAAATAACATTTTTATCACAAGAGCACAATAGATAAAAAAAATACAAAAAAATAAAAGCAAACCTAAACCAGACACAAAACACTTTCGCCTCCGCCCTTGAGGCTCGCATTCACAAATATACTGGGACTTAGAACCAACATCAACGACGTAGAAACATTTCTCCTGACAAACTCCCCGGATATCCTAGCTCTAAGTGAAACTTACCTTCAATCCTCAATCTCCTCTTACCACTTTGACATGACTACCTCCCACTCTACCGTAAAGACTGACAAACATATGCACGGGCTAGGAGTTTATGTTCGGAACACTCTCCCCCTGACTAGAGAATATAGGTTAGAATCAGATGACCAAGACTACATGTGCTTTAGATTGACTTTACATCACAGCGTCAGTTACTTATATTTCTTATACCGTTCCTCGTCGACCCAGGACTGTACTCTGCTAAACTCTGTCTCTGAAAGCATAAGTAGAGCACTCTTAATTGACTCTAATGCCCAGTACTTACGCAGCCGGCAACTTTACATACAATTTCTCCTTAGCTCACTCCCTCTCTCAGACTGTCAATTTTCCGACACGCATCCCTGATCAAGTAGACCAACAAGCCTCACTTCTAGACCTTTTCTTGACCTCAATGCCCGAGGCTTGTATGACGAAAGCTCATAGCCCACTCGGGAATGCTGATCATTGTGCTAATGATACGTATCACCCTAAAAAGTCGTCCAAAAGCTGATGAACCGTTGCTCAAAACAACAAGATACTACGAGCAGGTTGATTTTGAGTCAATCAGAGATCACATCAGTGATGCCCCATGGAGGGAAACCTTCTCACTTCCTGCTGACCAGTGTGCAAACGAATTAACTGAATGGGTCAAAGCAGGTATTGAAGCCTATGTCCCCATGCGAAAATTCTTTAGCAAGCCCCACTCTCCTCAATGGTTCACCTCGGAATGTGCAGCTGCCATTTCTGAGAAGCAACAAGCATTCCGTAAATTCGACCGCCATAAGTCAGCTACTAATAGACATAAATTTATAGAGTCAAGAAATAATTGCAAGGCCGTGATAGGCGAAGCGAAGAGAAGGTATAATGAGTTAACAAAAAGACGCATTCAGTCACAGAAACTAGGTACTCGTGATTTCTGGAAAATCTACAATAGTGTAGTGAATGATGGTCAATCAACGATTCCCCCACTATCAAACCACAATGATGTCGTTTGCACGGCCACTGATAAGGCTGAACTACTTGCAC
Source organism: Sepiola atlantica (assembly GCA_963556195.1). Classification (NCBI taxonomy): domain Eukaryota; kingdom Metazoa; phylum Mollusca; class Cephalopoda; order Sepiida; family Sepiolidae; genus Sepiola; species Sepiola atlantica. Next base: position 49,757,874 of record OY744548.1, read on the forward strand.
AGCGTTTCGCTTCTAACTCCACTTTGGACTCAGATAACCATTCCCTCCCTAAATTCCCTTTGCAGACCGAAGCCACACTTGATAACCTGGTCATCACCTCATCCCAGGTCAGAGACATCATAAAACACCTTGACACCCCCAAAGCTTGTGGGCCTGCTCTTATACCTGTAATAGTAATAAAGAAATGCTCTGCTGAACTGGCCCCCTGTCTTCTCCAAACTCTACAATAAATGCCTAGCTGAATCTTGCTTCCCCGATAGCTGGAAAATTTCCTCTGTGGTACCAGTCTACAAGAGTTCTGGGAATAGAACCGACCCTCAGAAATACTGCCCAATCAGTCTACTGCCGATCTTTGCTAAAATCTTTGAATCCTTAATCAATCTAGCGATAGTACGGCACTTAGTTAATGCTAAACTTCTTTCTGACCGCCAGTATGGATTTAAACAAGCACGATCTACTGCAGACATCCTAACGGTCATCTCTGAACGCATGTATCATACGCTCGACAAGGCAGGAGAAGCTAGGGCAGTAGCGCTTGATATATCCAAGGCCTTTGACAAGGTATGGCATAGAGGGCTTCTTCTGAAAATATGCTCATACGGTATTACTGGGCAACTATTTAATATAATTAGATCCTTCCTAAACAAAAGAAAAATCCAGGTTGTCCTCGATGGCCGTTCATCTAAGCAACATGACATAAATGCTGGTGTACCCGGTCTATCCGTGGACCTTTGTTGTTCCTGATCTATATAAACGATCTCCCTGATGACAGAGTCTGAGATTGGGTTATTTGCTGACGACACCACGCTTTACTCTTGTCATGTTGGCAAAACAGATGCGATCATATCCGAGGCAATGGCTGAATCCTTAGAAAATGACCTCCAGGCTGTAGTGGATTGGGGTCATAAATAGTTGGTAACTTTTAATGCCGCAAAGACGAAGCTCCTTTCCTTCAATGACAACAAGAAACCTCTCCAACCACTGATTGTCATGGCAAATAACACCCTACCTGAGAGTTCATCATTCAAACTCCTCGGCCTAACCTTCACAGGTAACATGAATTGGAACAAATACATTGAAGACATTGCCAAGGCTGCCGCAAAGAAGGTTGGCTCCCTCTACCGTGCTAGTAAACTCCTCACACCTGACATTATCCTGTATCTCTACAAAGCCACCATCCGCCCATGCATGGAGTATTGTTGCCACATCTGGGCTGGTGCATCATCTACTAGTCTCTCCCTCCTTGACAAGGTCCAAAAAAGAGTCGCCAACCTAATAGGTCCCTCACTGTCAACCAAGCTCAAGTCCCTGTCCCATCGTCGCAATGTAGCATCCTTGTGCTTGTTTTACAAATACTTCAATGGATTATGCTCCGATGAATTGGCTACTTTGGTGCCCCCTCGATGTAAATTCACTAAACCAACTCGACAATCAACTAAATCCCATTCATTCACTGTGGAGGTCCCCAGATGCCGGAGAGCCTTCTACTCAAATAGCTTTTTTCCTCGTACTGCTGGCCTCTGGAACTCTCTCCCTGCCCCCTGTTTCCCCGACAGTACTGACATACAGAAATTTAAGACTAATGTAAACAGACATCTCGCTGCGCAGATCCCAATTTAGGTTGACCCCCCCCCCCCAACCGTCTCCCCATTTCTTTTTTCTCAGTAGCCTCTTACGTCTACAGTGGCGACCTGCCTTGTTTGGAGTGAACTATGTTAAAAAATAAATAAATAAAAAATATGCCATTTCAAAGTTTAGCATGACAGACCAATGGACAGAAATGCTTGGATGGATCTAAAATAGGATAAGTCCATTACATTTACACATTAACAAAGTTTAGCAGGACAGATATATATATATATATATATATATATATATATATATATATATATAAAAATTAATTAATTTATAAATTAATTTTTGCGTGCATAAAAGGAAGACATGGACACGTGTTTCTGGCTACGAGCCGTCATCAGCATGACTACCTGGGCAGGGATCGAACCCTCAATGTAAATATTCATAGTCCAGCGTTTTACCCCTAGACCAGAATAACCTGCCACGTTTTTATGCACATTTTTTTTGTTTTATTACTGGCGATATGCAGAGGATTGCATTCATTCGCCTTTAATCGGACGTGCCAGTAAAAACAATAACAAAACAAACAAAACTCAGCGTATATATATATATATTCTTTTACATCAAAGAAAGTTGTCTGTCTGTATGTGTGTTCAGCTAAAAATAAAAAAAAACACAAGACAAACAAAGCTGATATTCTTTTTCAGTGTCGCCTCAAAGAAATACTATGCATAAAAAAATCGTGTTTGTGTGTCGATATTTAGAATAACTTTTTAATGTTATTATCTAGTAGTTTGGAAAGAGATTGTCGAGTCATTAACGTTTCTCAAGAATTTGAGAAACCTCGAGGAATTAACGTTTCTCTTCGGACAATTGTCCTCATTAACACAGTTTCTCTTTGGATTATTGTGAGAAAGGGGGAGAGGGATAGACAAGAAACTTGGCATTGCCTGGCAATACATTAAAGCAAATATAAGTTTCATTAGTGATTTCAAATTTTTAGACTTGTGTCCATTTCTCAGTTTTTACAATCTCTACAAGAACAAACAAAATAGAGCAACATATTTCATACAAGTGATGAGACCTGAACAAAGTCATATCAATAAATAACTAACATATTTCATACAAGTGATGAGACCTGAACAAAGTCATATCAATAAATAACTAACATATTTCATACAAGTGATGAGACCTGAACAAAGTCATATCAATAAATAACTAACATATTTCACACAAGTGATGAGACCTGAACAAAGTCATATCAATAAATAACTAACATATTTCACACAAGTGATGCGACCTGAAAAAAGTCATATCAATAAATAACTAACATATTTCACACAAGTGATGCGACCTGAACAAAGTCATATCAATAAATAACTAACATATTTCACACAAGTGATGAGACCTGAACAAAGTCATATCAATAAATAACTAACATATTTCATACAAGTGATGAGACCTGAACAAAGTCATATCAATAAATAACTAACATATTTCATACAAGTGATGAGACCTGAACAAAGTCATATCAATAAATAACTAACATATTTCACACAAGTGATGAGACCTGAACAAAGTCATATCAATAAATAACTAACATATTTCACACAAGTGATGCGACCTGAAAAAAGTCATATCAATAAATAACTAACATATTTCACACGAGTGATGCGACCTGAACAAAGTCATATCAATAAATAACTAACATATTTCACACGAGTGATGCGACCTGAAAAAGTCATATCAATAAATAACTAACATATTTCACACAAGTGATGCGACCTGAACAAAGTCATATCAATAAATAACTAACATATTTCATACAAGTGATGAGACCTGAACAAAGTCATATCAATAAATAACTAACATATTTCATACAAGTGATGAGACCTGAACAAAGTCATATCAATAAATAACTAACATATTTCACACAAGTGATGAGACCTGAACAAAGTCATAACAATAAATAACTAACATATTTCACACAAGTGATGCGACCTGAACAAAGTCATATCAATAAATAACTAACATATTTCACACAAGTGATGCGACCTGAACAAAGTCATATCAATAAATAACTAACATATTTCACACGAGTGACGCGACCTGAAAAAGTCATATCAATAAATAACTAACATATTTCACACAAGTGATGCGACCTGAACAAAGTCATATCAATAAATAACTAACATATTTCACACAAGTGATGCGACCTGAAAAAGTCATATCAATAAATAACTAACATATTTCACACAAGTGATGCGACCTGAACAAAGTCATATCAATAAATAACTAACATATTTCACACAAGTGATGCGACCTGAACAAAGTCATATCAATAAATAACTAACATATTTCACACAAGTGATGAGACCTGAACAAAGTCATATCAATAAATAACTAACATATTTCACACGAGTGACGCGACCTGAAAAAGTCATAAATAAATAACTAACATATTTCACACAAGTGATGCGACCTGAACAAAGTCATATCAATAAATAACTAACATATTTCACACAAGTGATGCGACCTGAACAAAGTCATATCAATAAATAACTAACATATTTCACACAAGTGATGCGACCTGAACAAAGTCATATCAATAAATAACTAACATATTTCACACAAGTGATGAGACCTGAACAAAGTCATATCAATAAATAACTAACATATTTCATACAAGTGATGAGACCTGAACAAAGTCATATGAATAAATAACTAACATATTTCATACAAGTGATGAGACCTGAACAAAGTCATATCAATAAATAACTAACATATTTCACACAAGTGATGAGACCTGAACAAAGTCATATCAATAAATAACTAACATATTTCACACAAGTGATGAGACCTGAACAAAGTCATATCAATAAATAACTAACATATTTCACACAAGTGATGCGACCTGAAAAAAGTCATATCAATAAATAACTAACATATTTCACACAAGTGATGCGACCTGAACAAAGTCATATCAATAAATAACTAACATATTTCACACGAGTGATGCGACCTGAAAAAGTCATATCAATAAATAACTAACATATTTCACACAAGTGATGCGACCTGAACAAAGTCATATCAATAAATAACTAACATATTTCATACAAGTGATGAGACCTGAACAAAGTCATATCAATAAATAACTAACATATTTCATACAAGTGATGAGACCTGAACAAAGTCATATCAATAAATAACTAACATATTTCACACAAGTGATGAGACCTGAACAAAGTCATATCAATAAATAACTAACATATTTCACACAAGTGATGCGACCTGAACAAAGTCATATCAATAAATAACTAACATATTTCACACGAGTGATGCGACCTGAAAAAGTCATATCAATAAATAACTAACATATTTCACACAAGTGATGAGACCTGAACAAAGTCATATCAATAAATAACTAACATATTTCACACAAGTGATGCGACCTGAACAAAGTCATATCAATAAATAACTAACATATTTCACACAAGTGATGCGACCTGAACAAAGTCATATCAATAAATAACTAACATATTTCACACGAGTGATGCGACCTGAAAAAGTCATATCAATAAATAACTAACATATTTCACACAAGTGATGAGACCTGAACAAAGTCATATCAATAAATAACTAACATATTTCACACGAGTGATGCGACCTGAAAAAGTCATATCAATAAATAACTAACATATTTCACACAAGTGATGCGACCTGAACAAAGTCATATCAATAAATAACTAACATATTTCACACAAGTGATGCGACCTGAACAAAGTCATATCAATAAATAACTAACATATTTCACACAAGTGATGAGACCTGAACAAAGTCATATCAATAAATAACTAACATATTTCACACGAGTGACGCGACCTGAAAAAGTCATAAATAAATAACTAACATATTTCACACAAGTGATGCGACCTGAACAAAGTCATATCAATAAATAACTAACATATTTCACACAAGTGATGCGACCTGAACAAAGTCATATCAATAAATAACTAACATATTTCACACAAGTGATGCGACCTGAACAAAGTCATATCAATAAATAACTAACATATTTCACACAAGTGATGAGACCTGAACAAAGTCATATCAATAAATAACTAACATATTTCATACAAGTGATGAGACCTGAACAAAGTCATATCAATAAATAACTAACATATTTCACACAAGTGATGCGACCTGAACAAAGTCATATCAATAAATAACTAACATATTTCACACAAGTGATGCGACCTGAAGAAAGTCATATCAATAAATAACTAACATATTTCACACGAGTGATGCGACCTGAAAAAGTCATATCAATAAATAACTAACATATTTCACACAAGTGATGAGACCTGAACAAAGTCATATCAATAAATAACTAACATATTTCACACAAGTGATGCGACCTGAACAAAGTCATATCAATAAATAACTAACATATTTCACACAAGTGATGAGACCTGAACAAAGTCATATCAATAAATAACTAACATATTTCACACAAGTGATGCGACCTGAACAAAGTCATATCAATAAATAACTAACATATTTCACACAAGTGATGAGACCTGAACAAAGTCATATCAATAAATAACTAACATATTTCACACAAGTGATGCGACCTGAACAAAGTCATATCAATAAATAACTAACATATTTCACACAAGTGATGAGACCTGAACAAAGTCATATCAATAAATAACTAACATATTTCACACAAGTGATGCGACCTGAACAAAGTCATATCAATAAATAACTAACATATTTCACACAAGTGATGAGACCTGAACAAAGTCATATCAATAAATAACTAACATATTTCACACAAGTGATGCGACCTGAACAAAGTCATATCAATAAATAACTAACATATTTCACACAAGTGATGAGACCTGAACAAAGTCATATCAATAAATAACTAACATATTTCACACAAGTGATGCGACCTGAACAAAGTCATATCAATAAATAACTAACATATTTCACACAAGTGATGCGACCTGAACAAAGTCATATCAATAAATAACTAACATATTTCACACAAGTGATGAGACCTGAACAAAGTCATATCAATAAATAACTAACATATTTCACACAAGTGATGCGACCTGAACAAAGTCATATCAATAAATAACTAACATATTTCACACAAGTGATGCGACCTGAACAAAGTCATATCAATAAATAACTAACATAATAACATGATAACACAACACTTACCTGTGCAACAAGTCGATACACATAAACGGGCTTAGTCTGTCCAAATCTGTAGACTCGGAAAATGGACTGGATGTCATGTGAGGGATTCCATGATGCATCAAATATAATTACTCTATTGGCCGATACAAGATTGATACCTAGAGATCCTGCCTTTGTAGAGATCAGGAAGAGACGTGCCCTGAAGGAGAAGAAAATAAAAATAAATCAGTTATGTAATATATTGAATGATCTTGGGGACATTCAAGGCCAATCCGGCAAATAAATGGCTTGTGGGAGTTGGAGGTTGCAGAAAGTTGAGAGCTTACTGACAGATGGAAAGATGTCATTTAGAAGAAAAGCGACGAAATTAAAGATTAAATAAATCTGACAGTGTGGGTAAGAAAACGCACACCATTGAATTTATTTGATCGTTTTAAGGAGCCTTAAAGGAATAAGAAACTTATGGTATGGCCACGTTGAAAGAACAAATGAGAGTTCTTTTATTGGGTTAATAGATGTAGGACAGTTGATGTAGCAAGGACAGTTGATGTAGCAGGGTCAGTTGGCAGAGGTAGGCCAAGAAAAATATGGGAGGAAGTGATAAGGAAATACCGGCCCAGAGATAGTTTAGAAGTAAATTTCTCGAAGCCATCCAACACATGTCAATAACAGACATTAAGCCTAATATAAGATGAGTGTTGTCTGTAAGCCGCTAACAATAAGGCATGTTCATTCGCTTTGCATATAAAAATGGCCAATGGCACCAAATAGGAAGTCGTATTTAAGAAACTTTGAAACTTACCTGTAATTTTCAGGATCGTTAAAAGATTCTGCCCACCTCTTTCTGTAGTGAGCAGGTGTGGATCCGTCAAGTCTAAAATAATCAGCACCTTTCGTCCAAGAATTCCCAAAGTCAATTCCATCCTTCTTTTCCTTTTCTTTCTCTTTTTCCTTCTTTTCCTTTTCTTTCTCCTCCTTTTCCTTTTCTTTCTCCTCCTTTTCCTTTTCTTTCTCCTCCTTTTCTTTGTCCGTTTCTTTCTCTTTCTCCGTTTTCTTTTTGCTTTTATCACTCTCTTCTGCATCTTCATTTTCACTGTCTTTACCTTTGTCATTCTCTTTATTTTCCTCTTTTTCCTTTTCTTTCTCCTGGTTTAACAAAATACAAAGATTTTAAATCAGAAAGAAATTCCATTATATGCATAACATTTACGAAACAAGCAGAGCATCCATTCCAGGGCGGCTATTCTGCTTGTTAAAAGTTAATTCACCGAACAGAACAGGTTTGCGTCACTTTAGTGTCTCTTACAAAGATTCAAATCAAGACATGCTACTAAACCTTATGTCCAGAATCCATTAGATGATTCTAGAAAAAATATCTAAATGGGGGGGGGGGGGGATGGTTACACGTGTACTTGTGAAGCAAGGGTTGCATAATCCACAACCGCATCTCCTGAATTGATACTGCCTGATTCGAGTGGCAAGGAGAAGTTCAGGATGACTAAAAACAATGCCGAGATAAGCGGAGAGAACATACAACACATGGTATTCCCAAATGGTCACCCATTTAGTACTGATCAGGCTCAACATTGCTTATCGAATGGGAACCGGTGTATCAAAGTGATTATAATAAATTAAACTAAATATACCCCACAATATCCACCCCTACCAGCTGTGTTCCAAAATTCATAATGACTGATAAACTAGTTTCAAAGTTTACCCCACACTAACATATCTACATATGCCTAACTTAATATCTACATATGCCTAACTTAATATTTTCAATTAATTTTTACTTGATGAAAATATTTTAAAAGTGAATCTGATTGCTTTGCAGCATATCAACCCTTTTTTTCAGGTTATTTAATGCTGAAGTCCTTAATATCTTAAAATAGAGAGAAATAGTAATGTAGCTTTGGTAGGGAAACGACAAAATAACAGTCTTTTCTCCTCTATTCCCAGTATTGCGAAATCATAAATGCAGTTGGTCATTTTGCAACCCTTACGTCACTATAAATTTGGCCATCATGTAGGAACCACTTTAGAGGGTGCATCCATGTTTGGATGTAAGTATCTTTCATTGAACGGCAAAGTTTTTGACGGCTGAGGAAGATTAAAGTGGATTTGTTGTTTTACGACATTTCTACCCGTATTTAGGTTATTGAATGTTGAATAGTCATTTTTAGGTTATTGAATGTTGAATAGTCATTTTTAGGTTATTGAATGTTGAATAGTCATTTTTAGGTTATTGAATGTTGAATAGTCATTTTTAGTAAAATTCTTTACACCGCAAGTTCTTAATATCTTCAAAAATATTTATTTATGTAAATTTCTGGACCAACTGGAAAATATTAGCTAGATAGTAAATGACAATACAAAAGTAATGGAGCCATTGTGCTACATAGACAAAGAGACGCCATGGACAATTAGCCATATATATTTTTTTTGTCGGCCAGAGTGCGCTGGCTTCTCAAAACCACACCTGACCTTGTGTCTAACATCCTGGTAAGGAGGTAAATGAAATACATATTAAAAAGTTTACCGCAACTAGGAATCATCTCCTGTCTTGGCATGAATAAATTGGCTGTGTCTCGCCACACTGAAGAGACATGACAAAACAGCTATATGTAGATAACTACATATATATGTATGCGAGACATTCAGACAGTTGCTTCATCATATCACTGCTTTTTAATGTGGCTAGACATGGAGAGTGTTTCAAACAAAGATTCAAAACCCAACCATTTGGACAGAAGCTGGATCTTATCCCTTATGCAAGCCACAAAAGTGAGGGTAATTATAGTTTTAGGCTTTCCGTGCCAACCATTATCTTCTTTAATAGAGAATTCGGTGTTTATGCTGTTCAGTGGCCGTATAAAAAATACTTTTTTTTAATAAAAACAATATATACTTATTCAGTGTTATATTCTTACTCATTGTACAAAAAATTATCCACTAGAACTTTAATTACAAGTATTTTTCCATTCTGCGTATCATAACAGCGATTCGTTCACTAAGCCTCCATCTTCTCCCTGAAGATTTCAAGGACAGATAATTCGAAATCTTAAGATGGACGCTTACAGAATGAATCGCTTGTTATGATACGCAAAATGGAAAAATACTTGTAATTAAAGTTCTAGTGGATAATTTTTTCTACCTTTTTGTAAAGTGAGTAAGAATATAATGCTAAATAAGTATATAATATTGTTTTTATAAAAAAATAATTTTTTAATACGGCCGCTGAACAGCATAAGCACCGAGAATTCAATCCACAGGCAGAGAGGTCATATCAGTAATGCCTTTTGTAAAAAAAATTAATTTACAATTATTTTTTAATTGAAAAAGTAAAGAGAAACCTTTTCTTTTTCTTTCTTTTTGTCTTCTTCTGCAGCACCAGAATCAATGTATTCCAAAAAGTCTTCTAATAAATCCAATGAAAGCAAACTTTGGCTGAAGATCAGTCTGAAATTAAAATAAGTAGATTCTAAATTCAATGCAAGATTAAAACACCATAAAAAAAAAAATACTGAAAAATGAATGTAAACAATTTTTACAAATTTATAAGATAAAAATATAAATGAAATGCTATTAAAATTGGAAGAGTAAAAAAAAAAAAAATTGTTAAAAAATATAATATATAAAATTGTTTATGGAAATGTCGACAACGTAACAAGTTATGTTGTTTGTCTACATTTCCATAAACAATTTCAGATGTCTTAAATTTTTATTTCATACTTACTCGCTCATATATATATTACTTCAAATGAAAATGTCAATATATTTTATTATTGAAAGTAAAGAGGAAAAAAATGACATACACTTTATCTCCGATATCTTCACACTCTCTCAGTATCTCAAAGGTTAATTTCAGTTTCCCACTTATATCCAGGTTGTGACAATCAGTGTCTTTAAGGTATTCTGACCACCACTCCGTACTCACGGGTTGGTCCTTTAACTTTACTTTATCAAGTTCCAGAAGAGGTTCTGAAAAGAAGAGAACATTTGGTTATTATTCACACAGGACGGTGGGCTTCTTAGCATGCAAAGTTAATCATTTACCAAGATCTAAATCCATAATTTTATTTTAACCATTTTTTTCTTAAAAAAATTCCAACTATTTTTAAAAATAGGATGGTTTTTTTTTTTTGCTTTGTAATAACAAATCAAAGCAATTTTTTTTTTAATAATTGGAATGTTTTGTTTGAAAATACTTTTTGAATAATTGGAATGTTTTGTTTGAAAATACTTTTTGAATAATTGGAATGTTTTGTTTGAAAATACTTTTTGAATAATTGGAATGTTTTGTATGAAAATACTTTTTGAATAATTGGAATGTTTTGTTTGAAAATACTTTTTGAATAATTGGAATGTTTTGTTTGAAAATACTTTTTGAATAATTGGAATGTTTTGTTTGAAAATACTTTTTGAATAATTGGAATGTTTTGTTTGAAAATACTTTTTGAATAATTGGAATGTTTTGTTTGAAAATACTTTTTGAATAATTGGAATGTTTTGTTTGAAAATATTTTTTGAATAATTGGAATGTTTTGTTTGAAAATACTTTTTGAATAATTGGAATGTTTTGTATGAAAATACTTTTTGAATAATTGGAATGTTTTGTTTGAAAATACTTTTTGAATAATTGGAATGTTTTGTTTGAAAATACTTTTTGAATAATTGGAATGTTTTGTTTGAAAATACTTTTTGAATAATTGGAATGTTTTGTTTGAAAATACTTTTTGAATAATTGGAATGTTTTGTTTGAAAATACTTTTTGAATAATTGGAATGTTTTGTTTGAAAATACTTTTTGAATAATTGGAATGTTTTGTTTGAAAATACTTTTTGAATAATTGGAATGTTTTGTTTGAAAATACTTTTTGAATAATTGGAATGTTTTGTTTGAAAATACTTTTTGAATAATTGGAATGTTTTGTTTGAAAATACTTTTTGAATAATTGGAATGTTTTGTTTGAAAATACTTTTTGAATAATTGGAATGTTTTGTTTGAAAATACTTTTTGAATAATTGGAATGTTTTGTTTGAAAATACTTTTTGAATAATTGGAATGTTTTGTTTGAAAATACTTTTTGAATAATTTACATAGATTATTTTGAAAATTTTTTTCAAATAGTTTTTTTATAAATAGAATTTAACAAAATGAAAATATATTAAACATAGTAATAACGTATCCAATACAGAATATTCTCGAATGTTGTTCCAACCATCTTGCTTAAAAAACAAAGCTCTAATGCTGGAATTAGTTCGTTGCAAATTTTCTGCATGACGGATTCAGTGAAATAAAAAAAATCCAAACTCTAAGCGGACGAAAATGATGAGGGACTGTTTTCTGATAAACACTGCTTGTCAATTTCAAAAATTAAAAACTGGAAGCTGTCTTCAAGTAGACTTTTTCTCTTTTCCTATTAAATTCAGTCTATTTCAGATCATAACTACCCCCAAAATGTACAAATTGATGTAAAGAAAGAATTCTGACTTTGCGTCCTCGCAAGTTTCATCTGTCGTCAGTTTGAAATAACGTTAGTCATCACTATAAATGAGTCGAATGGCCGCTTCTTCAGAATATCCATTCTGGTTTCTTTTTTATAAATATCGTAGATTGGTTAGAAATTGGCTCTTTTATGGATTTCATAAAAGAAAGCCAAGAAACCATCCATTTTATAGGAAGTAGAAAACGAGAAGCCCCTTTCCCCAACAACTCACCATCGTCAGCACCTCCTCGTGATCTGGTCTTCCATTCTTTTACAACCTCGGTCTTCTCCTCCTCGGATCTGTAACGATATATTTTTTTATGTATAAAATTAAAACTGAACAAAAGATAAAGACAGAAGTAATTAAGAAAATTTGGTAAATTTGATCGTTTTAAAAAATTCTGAAAGGATGAAACGTAAATAAACAAAAATGACTAAGAAAAGCAAAGAAAAAGCGTTTGCTGTGAACTCACCCCCTGCGTCTGGCTGCCCGAGAAGCACGAGTACTTCTGGCAGTTGTTTTATTGGTTGTGGTAGATGGAGCAGCATCATCGTCGTCATCCTCATCAGATAGTTCAACCAACCCTCCGCTACTATTGGAAGAAGACTCGCTAAACGATGCTTCGGATTCGTCATCAATAAAAGAATCCTCAGAGTCATAACGTCTCTGAAAAATAAATAAATAAAAGAATCCTCAGAGTCATAACGTCTCTGAAAAATAAATAAATAAAAATAAATATATCTGATTTTTTTTTCCTCTAAAAACTAACCCTTTCCATTTTTTCCTTCTTGAAACCCAAATTATATCGAGAAAATACTTTGGTTACAAAATTTTCCGAGCTTACTGCATCATTCTAACAAAGATAAACTGTCTAGAGAACTGTAGAGCTCTGGTAGTGAAGGAGTCTTTTTCTTCTTAGTTTCCACTCAGAGTTCACTTTCTTTTATTAAAAAAAAGAAAAGAAAAAACGATTCAAAATGAAACATAATTCATCTGATAATGGTGTTAATCTAAAAAAAAGAAATCTGTAAGTTGTTAATGACAAATTACAAACAAATATCTCCAAAAGCTAATTTTTCAACCTATTTCATTACATAGACAAAAAGATGTTATTCTGGTACTTTCCCGGCGATGCCTGGGTGTCAAATAGGTTGAACATAAATAATACTGTTATTGATTTATGATCTATATTGCCAACATCACAAATATTGGGTGAAATTTTAGAGAAAACAAATGATAGTTTTTTTTGTTTAAGATTTTCAATGTTTTTTTTTTTTAAATCTGTTCAAGAGACGATGTTCTCTGCTATTTTGGAAATACGTTTATAAACAAGAGAGCATTGCACAGATAAACATATTACAATATGAACTTTTAGATGCAAAAAACAATAAAGTGAGTGAAAAGAAAATACGGATAAGTTAAATGAATGTTGGATGTCTTCTAATTTTTTTCAGCCTGACTGGGAATTTTGGACCAAGACTACAATAAGGACCCCAGATCATTAACACAAGACGCGGGACATGTTTTGGAAGTCACCGGTTGACCTCGCAATACACGTGATCTCTATTTACAAAACACTTGTAAATAAATCTTTTATTTATTTTAATAAATGCAGTATATTTCGGAATTTTTTTTCTTTTAACATGTTAATATTTATTTTAAGGCAGTGAGTTCATAAATAAAACAAATAAAATATTAACATGTTTTCTTTTAAAACATGTTTTTGTGTCACTATTTACTTGCCTCTCCACGAGGGCAGAAATAAGGGGGGTATGAAATATTTATCACCGTACTTAAGTAATCTTTCGTTTTGTAGGGAAAAATCAAGCTTCCCAAAAAGGGGCACTCTAGATCTTACCTCAGTTTAGAAGGATTTTTCCATACTACACTTTGCTCCTAGCCCGAGGAGGCAAAACGGAAGATTACGCAAGTTATTTTAATAAATAAACAAAATATATACGCTTTTTAAAAAATCGGCTGACTTGTAATCTTTCGTTTTGCCTCCCCACGAGGGCGGAGTTAGACTTCAAAAATCAGTTTCTAAACGGAAGCAATTTAAAGTTTATGAAGTTTTTGTCCTTTTTTTCTGTAAGCAACAAATGAAATAAGATTTAACAAATACATAATTTTATTTACAAATCTTTTTATAACTTATTTGTTATTAAAAAACAAAACTTTGCTATTTACTCGCCTCCCTACAAGGGCAAAGGTAGACACAAGGTAGGTTAAAATTACATCGGATGAAAATTAAAGTTACCTCAGTTTAGAAGGATTTCTCTATCACTGATCGCAGTCAGTAAAGTGTAGTATCAAAAAATAGATACTACACTTTTGCTTCCCCATGAGGGCGGAGTTAGACTTCAAAAATCAGTTTATGAAGTTTTTTCCTTTTTTTTAAACGAATAAATAAAACTTTGTATTTGTTAAATCTTATTTCATTTGTTGCTTAGAGAAAAAAAAGGACAAAAACTTCATAAACTTTAAATTGCTTCCGTTTAGAAACTGATTTTTGAAGTCTAACTCCGCCCTCGTAGGGAGGCAAAACGAAAGATTACAAGTCAGCCGATTTTTTAAAAAGCGTATATATTTCGTTTATTTATTAAAATAACTTGCGTAATCTTCCGTTTTGCCTCCTCGGGCTAGGAGCAAAGTGTAGTATGGAAAAATCCTTCTAAACTAAGGTAAGATCCAGAGTGCCCCTTTTTGGGAAGCTTGATTTTTCCCTACAAAACGAAAGATTACTTAAGTACGGTAATAAATATTTCATACCCCCCCCCCCCCCATTTCTGCCCTGGTGGGGAGGCAAGTAAATAATGACACAAAAACATGTTTTAAAAGAAAACATGTTAATATTTTATTTATGGACTCTCTGCTTTAAAATAAATATTAACATGTTAAAAGAAAAAAAATTCCGAAATATACTGCATTTATTAAAATAAATAAAATATTTATTTACAAGTGTTTTGTAAATAGAGACCACGTGTATTGCGAGGTCAACCGGTGACTTCCAAAACATGTCCCGCGTTTTGTGTTGATGATCTGGGGTCCTTATTGTAGTCTTGATCCGGAATTTTTTTTATACACGGATGAAGCCTCCTCATCAAAGTCCGTGATATTTTATATAATGAATATATGTTCGAGATTGACAGAAGAAACTGTTTATAAATAAGTGTTTTTGAAACTAAGGTTTACATTAAGATTCATGACAAAATACAAATATTAAAGAGTATGAAATATTAAAACAAGCAAAACTTTCAACAAATACGCAAATAAAAATCTTTCATTAAAGGAAACAAAATTAAAAGATTTTCATTAAATAATTTTAACTCAATGTTTGAGGCTTAAACAATTTTAGTAATATTCATTAGATGTCAAAATTGGAAGAAATGCAATACTTTTCAAAGAAATTAAAAAAATATATATAAGTCAATCAACCTTACAACCAAATGTACCCTCTAGAGTGTGCACAGTGTAAGTTATATTGATAATGTAGTTTTTATTGGGTTATCAAAAGTACCGATACATCGATAGAATTCTTTGTTTTTTCAAGGTAAGCAAATGTTTTTGTTAGAAAATTAATAAGACCTTATATAGAATATCAGACTCAATCCTGGGCATTGAGATATAATATTAAAATTAGGTGTCCAAAGCAAAGTGACTAAATTAATAAAAGATCTTAATTACAAGGATAGGTTAGAATCCTTAGGTTTAACTACTTTACAAGAAGAATTAAGACCTTTAAAATAATCAATGGCATTTCCTCCTTTCACTGAGATTTATTGGCAAGAAAGATTTCAAAAACAGATTTACCACAGAATTAGATTTTCTTCTTCTAACAGAGTTATATATTTTTGAAGCAAATTGCCTAATCATGTTAAATATAGCAAATCTAATGTAAACCATTTTAATAAACTAGAATAATTCAATAATATAAATAAAAATAGAATTAACCAACAGAAAGATTTTTGGGGTCTATCTGATGGAATATTTAAGAGAATTTGATCCATGTATTCCAATTATAAGTATGCAACATACCAGCATAAATAAATTAAATATGTAACATAAAATTTATTATCAATTGATTATTTTAGAAATGGTTTCAAAATATTTAGCACTTTTTGTAAAAAAAAAAAAAATACAAAAATAAAAATGGAGAAAGAAATGTGTTAATAACGGCTTACCTTTTGTTCTTGCCTGATTTCATCGAGTTTTAGCACCCAAGGATGACTCCAAATTTTCATGAGATGCTGATAGTCCGCAAATAAACCAACTGATTGGCGTTTTTCAGTATTGCTAGCAGCAATGTGCGAAAACTGATCTAAATATCTCTGATAGAGTTCAATTTGGACATCAGAAAGGCGAACTAAGATCACATATTCCAATTTAGGTGGCAAAAAGTCTGTTAAAACACTATAATCCTTTCGCTAAAAAAAAAAGGAAAAAAAAATAACAATGATTAGCAATTAACAGTTTTCCTTAAAAATATCATGGTGAATGAACATATACTACACTGACCTCCAAAAGAGGTGGTAATGACTGAAAGGATCATATAAGAATGGAATAGATAGTACCTCCCTAATGCAGGAAGTAATACCTTTGAGCTCCCTCCCCCATAAAAAAACAGATGGTAATGCCTGTATGGTCTCATGACAACAAAACAAATATTACATTACTTCCTTCTCAAAGAATGATGTAATACCCAAGAGGATTACCTACCTCCATAAAAACGGAGGAGATAATTCCTGGGAGGATGATCTTATGACAACAGAATCGATATTACACTAAAAGATAATACAATAGATGTAACCTCGGACGCTGTAACTTCCGGCCTTCTTCAGGTGTATCTCTTCGAACTTAGGAATCTGGAAGGAATTTCGAATGGAACCCTTTATTTAATCCACGGGGGTCGCATGCTCTTGTTGCGCCAGTTTGTTTATGCTCATAAAGATGACATCAAATATTTGTGTTCGGAAATGTATTACATTTGTTAGATTTACTTCCTAAGCCGATTAAATGATTTTTGAAAACCGCATTTTTCTTTAACTAACTGTAGAAGTTCCCTGGTTTCCCTTATCGCAATCTGTAATTTATTTTCAAGATTATGATGAAAAAGCAACAAAAAGAAGAAATGATATATCTGTACCTGTATACAGCCATCAAGGAGATCATGGAGAATATGGGCACGTCTCTTCATTATTTTCACGTCTATCCCCGTGGAATCGGAACATTGTCCGTTCGTAATAGGATTTACAAATCTGTTGCAAAATTCTTTCCGTGTTCCAAGTAAACTAGGTTTTACAAAACTAACCATACAATGATCTGAAATAACAACAAAGATTACGGTTTTAAAACTGGGAAAACGTTTCATTGTAAGTAACGGACATCAATTTAATAATGCGTACATGTGTGTGAATATATAAGTTAGGTGAGAAGTTTTTTTTCGCTTTCTTTCAAATAGAGCAATAAAAATAACATAGGTCCATTACGATGTTGTAATAATTTGACAATACTAACAGAGAGATAGTCTGCAACATCATAATGGATCTACAATCTATATACTACTAAAACTCTATTGGTCTTGTATGTTTGCAATCAGCTTTCAGGTTTTCAACATCCGGTTGCGCATGCGTAAATAGCATCGTCTTAAATCTGTTATTCCAATTCCGTTAATCTCTTATGATTAACGAACGCATGAAATTTTTCATTCTGGAAATTTTTATATCGCTTTTAATATAAACAATTTCATTTAATTTCATCAAATAGTTTTTTTTTTCTTGACGACTAAAAACATTCAACGGGAGCACTTCGTAAAGTCTGTCGCAGTTTCAAACCCTTTTAAAAAACAAAAACAAACAAACAAAACAACAACAATCATTATTAATATCAGCGATCGGTGAACGAAATCACCTCCCACTTTCCCTCTCATAGATTTCACCACTCCTACTCCCTCTGTTTTCGTTACGTGCGCGAGAAAGCTGAATCGGTAAATGCACACATTTCTATTACATTAAATAGTGTTTCCTTTTGTTGTTTTTTAAACAGCAAATATTTGAATCATATGTTTTACACATATTACATCCCCCAAAAAAAAAAACAATTATAATAAACAGAACGACTCATAGAAATCTATCTATATTCTTTTTTCATTTTAATATACTTACATAGAAATGCTTCTGTTATGAAAAAAAAACCTATTTTCTTTATGCCACAAGTGTCACGTTCATACATGAATTCCATAGCTAATATAACAAACTGACCCAACGGGTCACGGGTGGTCTAGTATATTATATAAATAGTATTTACATAAATTTGTGTAGGTATGTAACAGTTGCCACTTAGCGTAAAGCATTGCTCTTTAAAGAAAAAATGCCTCTCTCAGGGATGTCAGTGGCCAATGGCAAAAAAAAGAAAAAAGGAGAGAAAAAAAAAAAAAGAAAAAAAAAAGTGGAATTCCACTAAAACGTAAAGATTTCACATCCCCGTTCTTTAGGAAGTCCAATGTAAAACAATTTCCCTTATTTTCATGGGGAGTGTAATAGTCTAACATCTCCAGACTATTGATGGGTTTTGAAACACTTGCTATGTCTAGCCACACTGAAGAGTCGTGATATGTTGAAACACCTGTGTGGATGACGTGTGTGCATGCATAATTTATTTTCATATGCCTTGAATTTACGAAATTAAATATCAAGAAAATATCTTAATGATTAACTTGAAATCGTAAAAAAAATATTTATATCCATTATTTTTCACAATAATTGACTAGGGTAACTGTTGTAATTAGGTATCCCAAACCAAAATTTTATTTTCATTATATCTAAAAAAAAAATTATGTGTGCACATAGACTTTTGCAAGACATAAACAATGGTACCAAAGTTATTTTGATAGCTCAATTAGTCACCAAATTATGACCGTTCAAAGTTCCTGGAAATTAGAAAATTTGTCGTCTTGTGTGATATTGGTCTAGAAGCCAATTTTAACAGTGTATAACTAAAAATACAGGCTTCAAACAAGTGAAACATCCTTGCAAATGTAATGTCATCTTGTAGTAAATGAAAATTAATCAGAATAGAAACAATAATTATTAGATAAAATTAGTATAAATATTGAACGAAATCCCATTCCCACCCGACAAAAATCATACAAAAATCATACGGAAGTGCAACTTTGACTGTTCATATAAATTTCATTTCAACAGCTAATGCATTAAATCTCCTTAATAATATTCCTAGCATATTAGAGATCAGGCTAATTTTTTCTTTTAATAGTAAACCAATAAAAATACTCAGATTAAGACCATGTAAAAACAGGCAGAAACACAATTTGATAATAGGGCAAAAATGGACGAAAAATTAAGTAAAAAGTATACGTTACTGTAATTGCTATAAAACAGTAGCCATTGGAGCTACAAGCTTGAAACTTAGTCACTTTACTAATTTGGGGATGAGGAATTCAAAAACATGGCTTCTCTGTATTATCAAAAGTTTTTGTCATAGATCTATTTTAACTTTGATAAATTTATTCAGTTTTTAACTTGCCAAAAAAGGGCCGACAACAAAAATTAAAAATTTCTTATACAAAATGAATAACAAGTCATTTTTTTTTCAGGCAAATACTTATTGTAAAGCTTTAAACTTAAAAAATTTGAAATAAGCTAAAATATTTTTATCTCAACTGACGGAACATCTTATAATTGTTCCCCTACAGTTCTTCTGCCGACTAGTCCCATCTGTATGGAGTGTGACACTTGGTGAGTGACTGCAGGATCACCTTGCAGCATGAAGCTTAGTGATGAAATGAGATTCATCACTGATATTTGCTGATGTGGATATTGAGGGAAGATCATCCAGCTTTTCTTCAAAAAATGTCAATTACTTGTGAACATTTTGATGCAGAAATACCTGCTACCTGCAGGCCTATAATGGTCATCCTAACATTATCATTAAAGCGGTTGCACCAACTGTCCCCTAGTTGCTCTAACCTCCTTTTTGTTTTTTTCTAATATCTGCTGAATAGCTTCTTCATCTCTGGAAGTCTTCTCGTTCCTCAACTTCTTACACTTCCTTTTCAAAAGACTTGTTGTTTTCTGAAGTGATACCTTTTCAGCTTTACCTGAATCTCTTTCAAGGAGTTGACTTGTTTTTTAAGCTCATTATTTTCACTCAGTCTCTTCTTGTTCATTTGTTTCAACATATAAATTATTTTATACAATTTACTCTTTGTCAACTTTTTCTGCCTGTCAATGGATTGTTTGGAGACTTCCATGCGCAATCTGGCAATCACATTCTTAACATGAACATTCTGATTTAGCAGAGATGCTTTTTGTTTAGAAACAGTTTCATATTTTGCTGTTAATAATCGAAATGCAGTTCTCATATTGGACAGCTTATTCTGATATTTTATGACCGATTCTTCCAGTGCCTTAATTTTTGAAGCAGGTGAGTGTTCAATAGTGGCTGAATCATTGGATTTGTCTGGAGATTTGACCTGGGAAGATAGGCTAACTCGCTCATGGAAAGGTGAAGTCAAAAACTGCTGCAGTTCTTGAGGTCTTTGTGTCTTGTTTTTTTCGTTTTATCCGATTCTCTATTACCAGTTTTTTTAATGTTGAGGACAGATGCTTTTCATCGTAATTGGACGACAGAAGTTGATTTATCCACATGACCATCATACTGAACTTCTGCGTTAAGTAATTCTGGAGTTGAAGAATATCTTCATTAGTCAACTCATTTGATCCTTTGGCACCTAAAGAATCTAAATTTAAAAAATAATAATTTACCAAAGTTAATAACAATACTGTTAATGATACGCGCTCGGTAAATTCTTTTTACGAACATGTGCTAATAAAATATCCGTTTCTCTCATTTTTTGGGGTGGGTGGGTGGGTGATGGGATCATTTACTACACTCAACAGAACGAAAAAGAGGGTGAAAAAACAAAATGTGTAACAAATAAATGTTAGCAAAGGCAAGTTATTCATCTACCTACATGGATAAGTTTATTTGTATTTTAACTGATTTTAAAGGGTTTTTTTTTAGTTCAAAACAAGCTGTGTCAATAGAATAAATGTCACAAAAACATAATTTATCGAATAATGATATCGTTAATGATGATACCGTTAATGATGATACCGTTAATGATACGCGTCGTATTATTTCTGCAATGTTATTATTTAATTCAAGAACGTACTTTATATTGATTTTATCAAAACGCGTTAAAATACGCTCAATAAATCTCGCCGTGCGCTGGTAAATAGGGATATATTACACGAAACCGCTTGATGGTGACAACTGTTAATGTTATGAAGCAGGGATTATTCGACACTTCTTCAGTTTAGGTGTGAATCAGAAATCAATTTTGAAGAGTTACATTCCAGATAGCGGTTTTTAAAACTCATTAAAATACGCTAAATAAATACTGCCGGTGTCTCTAAATTTGAATGAGTTTTATTGTGTATACGTCGGCCGTGTCTCTAATGAATAACATTACAGACATGACCGCCGTGTCTGCAGCTTCTTCGTTTTAATAAACAGCTGTTATTATTATTAAAAAATATCTTTCATTTCCTGTTATTCAATTTAAAAGCGCTTAAAAATATTTAAATACCACCCGTTTTTTACTCGGAAGTTATTTTCGTTTTATTAATTATATTTACGCACATGTGATAAAAAAATACCACCCGTTTTAAATTGACGCACAAAGTTCAACTAACAAATATATTCTTCAATTTATCATTTTAAACAAACAATAAAAGACTTCATGCAACTTTTAAATAAACAAAAAAAAAAAAAAAAAATTAAAGTCACCTAAGATCTTTGAAATATCCATCAGCAGCAATCGTTTTGTTGACGTTTTCGAATTTTTGATGCGCGGCGGTCATAGAAGATTTTGTCATTTGCGCGGACCTACCTCCAGTTTTATACGTATCGCGTCCTGAGTTATGGGTGTATTAATATGACACCAACAGATTATTAAAGACGGTATATTTCTCTACAAAGGTGTACATTTTTGACATTTTTTTTTACATTGAATTTCTTTGTGATTTTATACACTAAAGTTTTTAACTTGGATTTCTTTTATAAAATTCAACATAAAACCCTATGTTACGCCCACCAAATTAAAGAGCGTCCTTTTTTCTTTTAGATGGGACTATTTTTATATGCATAGTAACATGCGCGAGCGCGCGCAACAAATTTGAAAAAGACATCGATTTTTTTTCAAAAAAGAAAAAAAGCGTCCATCACTGAAAATAGTGACCTAATTTGAAATGGTCTGGAAAAAAAAATATTAATGAGACAAGAAAAAGAATTATATCGTTATAAAGAGAAAAGATTAAATTTTGTTTACATCCAAATTTTATCAAAATAACCCAAAAAATTAACGAGATATCACAAGTTGAAATTGTATGGAATTTCACTTTTTTTTACATATTTCGCTAGAAAATCAGCCCGGTTTGGGATACCTATTGTAATATTGATTATAACAACTTACATTCAATTAAATTATTCTGTAGCGGTGTACCAGTTAAAACAATTCGTCGCTTGGTATGAATTTTATTCATAGCTTTGGAGACTCCAGAAGCATCGTTTTTAAGTATGTGGCCTTCATCGCACACCACTAAATCAGGGCCTACAAAAAAAATTAAAAAATTAAAATAAAAAATAAAATAAACGTTTGTATATTTAAGTCATCTCCAACTGAAAAACAATTTGCATTTGCAATGACATTACAATCTTTTTTTTTTTATTTCTACTGTCAGCTTACAATCAAAATGTAAAAGAAATTGAAATAAGTTATTTAAACAATGCCATTAAATTTTGTAAATCTCAATAAAATTGTGACCACTTTGTTTCTCGCCTCTACGTAACTTTCAGTTTTTTTTAAATTTAAAATTACTCTAATATTTATTGAAATCAATGCAATAGAGTAAAATTAAAATTTAATCAAAGAAATTAAATCCACAAGAATGCATTTTGGTTTCTTCGTAAATAAGTCAGCCATTTTAATTTTGTTAATAGTTGAAAAAAAAAAAAAAAAAAAAAAAAAGAATGACCTTTCGAAAATCGAAATTTGGAAGCATTTTTAACGTCATATAAAAGTCATTTTTGGCCTTAAAATTCTTAGAAAAAGAAAAGGTCAATCCCGAAAACAAAAACTCCAGACTTACCGGGATTTACAAGACACTCTTCAAATATTTTCTTCTGTTTTTTGTTTTTGACATGATGTCCTTGGCTGAGATTTCTGTACATCTCATAACCAATAATCATGATTCCGCCCTCCTCCAACCAATTCTTGAGAGCGTCTGTTCGCTGCCAGTTATTTTTTATATTAGTCATTTCATAAACCTGTACAAAAATAAAAATCACTCAACTAAAATTTTTTTTTTTTTTTATTCACATCAAAGTTATCCCATCACCATTTATATTGAACATTTTGATGGTGATAAGAGTTTCAGGATTCTTCAATGTTACGCATTTTTAAAATCAGGCATGTCAATTTTACTTATTATAAATAATTTATATAATTAACAAGATAATTCAGTTGTGAATATGCATAGCTTCACCTGACAACGTAAGGATGGGCCAAAGTCTTCTCTGGGTGGACCATACTTCTCTGTATTGTATTAAATATTACCAAAGTTATGTCATGGAAACGTAACCTGATCATGCTGAAATTTTTCATGGCGGTTACTGTTATCAAAGAGCATCAGATCCATACATCAAATGTGGGGAAAAAATCGGAAGTTGAAATTCAGACCTTTTCAAAGATCATAAAGATGTGAAACTTCATTGGCTACAATATGGGCCAAGTAGAGAGTCTTCATGATGAACAGAACAAAGTTATCGCCAAAAGTGTGACGTTCACCTTTTATGTGATCTTGACGTTGACCTAGATATCCCACAATTATATCAGACCATGACTGATATTTTGACCAAGTTTGGTGACCATTGGTCAAGTGGTGAAGACGATAGGCTATACACAAACAAACTTGACCGAAAAAATAACTTCCGCCTAGAATACCCATTTGTGTCATATGTATAAAAGTTACAAATAAAAATATGTTTATTGATAAGAAATCCAAAATGATCAACATAAGACTGATGAAATACAGTTGGGGGGAAAAAAAAAACATCAATTTAAATTCCAGCGGTAATTAAAGTTTTTCTGCGAAATAAAGTAAAAATGAAAGAACATCAATTTGCAATATAATAATGACTTTCGGATCAATTTATGGGAATTGTAAAAAAAAGTTTATTAAAATAGTAAACAAAAAGTAAAATAAAAATTAGTTTTTAAAACTAAACTTATTCAAATTTGGTAAAATACACTTAGTATGAATATTGTTGAAGCAGACAATCTTTGCTTATTACAATTATCTAATAAATAATCTTTGCTTATTACAATTATCTAATAAATAATCTTTGCTTATTACAATTATCTAATAAATAATCTTTGCTTATTACAATTATCTAATAAATAATCTTTATAATAAACAATCTTTGCTTATTACAATTAGCTAATAAGTTTCGCCAGTTTTCGTAAATTTTCAGTTACTGTTTTATTATGTTCAAGCAATGATTATCATTATTAAAACAATCTTTGCTTATTATTGTTAAAAACAAATAAAAATAAGATTTATGAAAGTTTAAAAATAAAATACTCATTTCTTCCCCACAAATGTATCTAATCTTTTTAGCGTGTTACAAACTTACTCAAATTTATAGATAGAACTAACAATGGTTGCCCAGGGAGTACGGACCCCCCCCCCAAAAAAAAACAACAAGTGCCTAAATTTTACCCAAGGCAACAGCAGGCATAAATGCTATAATAAGCCCATTCTCCCCAATGGTTCACTTCAACTTATGCAGCTGTTACTGCACATAGGCAGCAAGCAGTCAGCTACAAATAGACAAAAACTTATAGTATCAAAAAAACAAAAAACAAAAACACTTGATCTGATGATCACCCTTTTCCATGTCCGGGATATCATAAAAAAAAATAAAAAAAAATGACACCACCAAAGTATGTGGACCTGATCTTATTTTTGCTATAGTAATAAAAAAAAATACTCTGCCGAGCATTTGCCTTGCTGAATCTTGCTTCCCTGATAGCTGGAAAATAGCCTCTGTGGTACCAGTTTTCAAGAACTCTGGACGATAATTTTTTAAGTTAGTTCTTTCACCAATTAGTCTCCTCCCACCCTTTGCTAAAATCTTTGAATTATTAATCAATCTAGCAATAGTCTGCCACCTCATAAATGCAAAACTTCCGTTGACCAATAGTATGGATTTAGGGAATCATGTTCTACTGTGGATACCCCAACAGTTATTTCTGAACGCATATACAATACACTGGATAAGGCAGGCGAAACTAGTGCGGTAGCGTTTAATAAATTCAAAGCATTTGACACGGTCTGGCATGAAGGTTTTAAGAAAATTCATTTGCATGGTATTACTGGACGAATATTTTAATATAATCAGTTCCTTCTTAGTTAAAAGAAAGATCCAGGTCGTTCCAGACATCTAAACATAACATTAATGTGGGTGTGTACCAGGGGGTCGATCCTTGGAACTTTACTTTTCCTGATTTTCATAAACAACCTCCCTGATCCAATCACATGTGAGATGGGTATATTTACTGATGAGACCAAGCTCTATTCTTGACATGAGAGAAAATCGAACTCTCACATATCCAAGGTAATGACTGAATTCTTAGTAAATGACTTCTAGTGAAAGTGGGCCATAAATGGATGGTAACATTTAATGCTACCAAGACAAATTTCCTTTCCTTTAACAATTATAAGAAACCTTACCAACGACCGATTGTCATGGCTGATTGCACCCTTCCCGAGAGTCCAACATTCACAGGTAACATCAATTGGAATAAATAAAAGATACTGCCAAGTCTGCTGCAAAGAAGGTGGCCATCTTCCACACTTCCCAGTATCCTCTATCTCTACAAAGCCACCATTCGCCCATGCATGGAGTTTTGTCGCCACATCTGGGCTGTAGCACTTGGACAGTCTCTAACTTAATAGGTCCCACACTGTCTATCAAGCTCCAGCCCAATCGCTGCAATATGCTCCGCCGAACTTGCAGCACTGGTGCCCTCTTCGACATAAATACCCCCGACCAACCCAACAACCAGTAAAATCCCACCCCTTAACTGTAGCGGTCCCCAGATGTCGGAAGGCTTTCTACTCTAATAGCTCCTTTCTTCGAACTACTAGCCTTTGGAATTAACATTCCTGCTCCCTGACTGTACTAACATGCAGAAATTTAAATGTAATGTGAACAAGCATCTCATTGCACAACTCCCCACTGAGGATGCTCTTATAAATCTGGCCCCTAATTCACAGTAGCCTCTTACTTCTCAGTAGCAGTGTGCCTTGAAAAAAAAAAAAAAAAAAAAAAAAAAAAAAAGAAAGCCTTGTGGGTGTTTTTCACTTAACTGGACCCACATAATATATTAGATAAAATAATATTAAAACTTTAAATCAATCAAACTTTTCTTTTGTAATAGAAAATAAAATTTCCCCAATTATAATAATAGAATAGACTTGTCAAAATAATCATTCTCTTTATCTAAAGAATTCTTTCTTTGGTTTGTTTGAAACAACTCAATTAAAATAGCACCATTAATGCTGTAAGTTCTTTATATAAAATATTTGCTTATTTTTATTTAATAAAATGACTTACCGATACATCTTCGTTTGGATCCCATTTTTCCCATTCATCTTTCCAGTTCAAGACGGTGTTAAGAGGGCAGACAACCAAACAGGTTCTTAATTTAGTTCTTTTGTAATTGACCAAAAGAGTGTGAACAAAAGTAATTAACTGCAAACAAAAGAAAAAAAAGTTTTTACATCTTATATTTTTTTAAAAAAGGAAATATATAAAATATATGGTTATATTTAAGTCTAAGGAAAAACAAAAAAATGTCTAACATTACGTTAGAAATTTTTTTTGTTGTGCAAATTTAAAATGTTTTTATGTATATTTAAAAAAAAAATTTTTTTTAAAAACATTTATTTTGTTCCAAGTTCCCAGATTGATGGGCACAAATCAAATCGAAAAATTAGCATCTATATTTTCAATGGGAACATGAAAAAGTATATGTGGGAAGATTTTTGTAGACCAAATCGAAAAATTAGCATCTATATTTTCAATGGGAACATGAAAAAGTATATGTGGGAAGATTTTTGTAGACCAAATCGAAAAATTAGCATCTATATTTTCAATGGGAACATGAAAAAATATATGTGGGAAGATTTTTGTAGACCAAATCGAAAAATTAGCATCTATATTTTCAATGGGAACATGAAAAAGTATATGTGGGAAGATTTTTGTAGACCAAATCGAAAAATTAGCATCTATATTTTCAATGGGAACATGAAAAAATATATGTGGGAAGATTTTTGTAGACCAAATCGAAAAATTAGCATCTATATTTTCAATGGGAACATGAAAAAGTATATGTGGGAAGATTTTTGTAGACCAAATCGAAAAATTAGCATCTATATTTTCAATGGGAACATGAAAAAGTATATGTGGGAAGATTTTTGTAGACCAAATCGAAAAATTAGCATCTATATTTTCAATGGGAACATCAAAAAATATATGTGGGAAGATTTTTGTAGACCAAATCGAAAAATTAGCATCTATATTTTCAATGGGAACATGAAAAAATATATGTGGGAAGATTTTTGTAGACCAAATCGAAAAATTAGCATCTATATTTTCAATGGGAACATGAAAAAGTATATGTGGGAAGATTTTTGTAGACCAAATCGAAAAATTAGCATCTATATTTTCAATGGGAACATGAAAAAGTATATGTGGGAAGATTTTTGTAGACCAAATCGAAAAATTAGCATCTATATTTTCAATGGGAACATGAAAAAGTATATGTGGGAAGATTTTTGTAGACCAAATCGAAAAATTAGCATCTATATTTTCAATGGGAACATGAAAAAATATATGTGGGAAGATTTTTGTAGACCAAATCGAAAAATTAGCATCTATATTTTCAATGGGAACATGAAAAAGTATATGTGGGAAGATTTTTGTAGACCAAATCGAAAAATTAGCATCTATATTTTCAATGGGAACATGAAAAAGTATATGTGGGAAGATTTTTGTAGACCAAATCGAAAAATTAGCATCTATATTTTCAATGGGAACATGAAAAAATATATGTGGGAAGATTTTTGTAGACCAAATCGAAAAATTAGCATCTATATTTTCAATGGGAACATGAAAAAGTATATGTGGGAAGATTTTTGTAGACCAAATCGAAAAATTAGCATCTATATTTTCAATGGGAACATGAAAAAATATATGTGGGAAGATTTTTGTAGACCAAATCGAAAAATTAGCATCTATATTTTCAATGGGAACATGAAAAAGTATATGTGGGAAGATTTTTGTAGACCAAATCGAAAAATTAGCATCTATATTTTCAATGGGAACATGAAAAAGTATATGTGGGAAGATTTTTGTAGACCAAATCGAAAAATTAGCATCTATATTTTCAATGGGAACATGAAAAAGTATATGTGGGAAGATTTTTGTAGACCAAATCGAAAAATTAGCATCTATATTTTCAATGGGAACATGAAAAAGTATATGTGGGAAGATTTTTGTAGACCAAATCGAAAAATTAGCATCTATATTTTCAATGGGAACATGAAAAAGTATATGTGGGAAGATTTTTGTAGACCAAATCGAAAAATTAGCATCTATATTTTCAATGGGAACATGAAAAAGTATATGTGGGAAGATTTTTGTAGACCAAATCGAAAAATTAGCATCTATATTTTCAATGGGAACATGAAAAAATATATGTGGGAAGATTTTTGTAGACCAAATCGAAAAATTAGCATCTATATTTTCAATGGGAACATGAAAAAGTATATGTGGGAAGATTTTTGTAGACCAAATCGAAAAATTAGCATCTATATTTTCAATGGGAACATGAAAAAATATATGTGGGAAGATTTTTGTAGACCAAATCGAAAAATTAGCATCTATATTTTCAATGGGAACATGAAAAAGTATATGTGGGAAGATTTTTGTAGACCAAATCGAAAAATTAGCATCTATATTTTCAATGGGAACATGAAAAAGTATATGTGGGAAGATTTTTGTAGACCAAATCGAAAAATTAGCATCTATATTTTCAATGGGAACATGAAAAAATATATGTGGGAAGATTTTTGTAGACCAAATCGAAAAATTAGCATCTATATTTTCAATGGGAACATGAAAAAGTATATGTGGGAAGATTTTTGTAGACCAAATCGAAAAATTAGCATCTATATTTTCAATGGGAACATGAAAAAATATATGTGGGAAGATTTTTGTAGACCAAATCGAAAAATTAGCATCTATATTTTCAAAGTATATGTGGGAAGATTTTTGTAGGTCTACAGATCTACACCCTTGATTGGAGGCAGAATTTTTCACAGAAAGTTGATTCTGCTCTTAGGTTTTAAAACTTCAGATGATTCTTTCATGCTTAAAAGCATTTTACAGAATGTGTGCGGGTGAAATTTCTGCATTCAATCAGGTTCGTAGGTTTGTTTTGTTTGATTAATAAAAATTCATACAAATATAATTATTTCACAAACATGATAATGGATATTGTATATTTAGAAATTCCATTAGACACGACAGCCTACCCCTCCCCGTTTGAAACTAGAACATTTAACTAACACAGTTGTGGGTGCAACAACCCAAACCAGTGAAGTTGTACTTTGCAATATGTAAGCTACTGTATTTCCATGAAAGGCGTCAAGAGACGGAGAAAAAAAAAAAAAGATTTGAAAGTTCAACCAAACTATCACAGATAGTGTTTTTTTAAAGACTTCCTTTTAAGAAAAAATTTAAAAAATAAACCAGTCTGATGTGGCTGCAAATAGAGTAGCCATTTCTTAATTTTTTTATCCAGGATTTGTGGAGAACTACTTTTGATCATGAAAAATTATCTAACAAATGAAATTTCATCATCAACAGCCAACAAAAGCACACAAGATGTGTGGGAATACTGACCGATAAAGTTTTACCAAGACCCATGCAATGGGCAAGGATGCAACCTCCACCTTCTTCTCGCTTTAGTTGAGATATCGTTTCTATACAACAATCAAACATAAATTGAACGGCTGCAGAAAGGAAAGAAAAAAAGAAAAAAAAAGAATATTAATTCCAACAGTATGTAGATTTTATCACAAAAATATAAACTGATTTTGTTAAAAGAATAAACATCTTTTTAATCGTCTATATAAAATTGAATGTTTGTGTGTGTGTGCCTTATAGAAAAAATGTTAGAGAATATAGGTACAATATAAAAGTGTATTCTTATGTAAAATTCAGAGTAAGATGATGAGAGTATTCCCGAATCTACAAACCCACCCCTTAGGGGTCCATGGGGCATATTTCATCAGGGGGACGCGGCCTTTTCAGTTATTTCACAGTATATTTTATAGTAATTTGAAATTGCCGAGTCATATTGTAATTTAATTACATAATACTTTGAAATAACTTTATTTATTTAACGTTTCTTAGCGTCAATTCTATTTACATGGAGGGGGTAAGAAACTACGCCAAGGTCCGCTACTCTGTATGTACACAAAAGAAAAGTATTCGGCGTTGTCCTGCAAATTATACCTCGCGTACATAAAACAGTTTATCATTTTCATTAAAAATCATGAGTCATATTTTAATAATTTGAAATGACTTTTAATTTTATTTAACTCTGAATCACTGGAAATGACGCCATTGTAAGAGGATGGGGGAGGAGAGGGACACATAGTGAGGCAAGGGTTGCTCAATCCTTTAGTAATTTTTGGTTCGTTTACTGTTATCGCAATTTTTTAATGTTATCATTCGCCCTGACGTCAGTGATAGGTACGTGATATCAGAGTGATAGTATTTGATAATATTTTAACGCCATATAGGTTTCTCTTCTGATTGCCACTTGTGCAGTATATGACCAGGGGCATGGCACTTGTGCAGTATATGACCAGGGGCATGGCACTTGTGCAGTATATGACCAGGGGCATGGCACTTGTGCAGTATATATATATTTTTTATTTTTTTATTTATTATGTTTTTTTTTTTTTTTCCCCCTTTCAAAACACACATATATCTGTCTATCTACACAATGTTACAATGTTATGTAATACCTGTATCAAGATGGTCTGGTGGAAATTCCGTATGATATAATATATTTTTTAATTTTCGGGAACTCTTCCCTTCTTCAGAAACGTGTTCAACTCAATTTCAAGCGTGCATATGAAGGCCGCTGTAAGATATATTTTTTTGTTCAAAATTTTTTTTCTTCCAAGGTTTTTTTAAAATTTTAATTTTAACTTTTTTTTTTCTTCAAATTTTATTTTTTTGACTTTTGCAGTATACGAACTGGGCATGGTACGTGTGCAGTACATAATCCGGGCATGGTACTTGTGCAGTATATGACACAAGCATGGCACTTGTTTTTTTCTTCTTTCTTCCAAATTTTTATTTCAACATTTTTATTTCTCTTCTGATTATTATGCTCTTCAAGAGGTGAATGTCTATGTTTGTATGTTTTTTTTTATTTATCGCCCCGGGCAACGCCGAGTAGCCCTGCTAGTTTTATAAATGAAATTATCGCCCCAGATATCAGAAATGAAATTATCGCCCCAGATATCAGAAATGAAATTATCGCCCCAGATATCAGAAATGAAATTATCGCCCCAGATATCAGAAATGAAATTATCGCCCCAGATATCAGAAATGAAATTATCGCCCCAGATATCAGAAATGAAATTATCGCCCCAGATATCAGAAATGAAATTATCGCCCCAGATATCAGAAATGAAATTATCGCCCCAGATATCAGAAATGAAATTATCGCCCCAGATATCAGAAATGAAATTATCGCCCCAGATATCAGAAATGAAATTATCGCCCCAGATATCAGAAATGAAATTATCGCCCCAGATATCAGAAATGAAATTATCGCCCCAGATATCAGAAATGAAATTATCGCCCCAGATATCAGAAATGAAATTATCGCCCCAGATATCAGAAATGAAATTATCGCCCCAGATATCAGAAATGAAATTATCGCCCCAGATATCAGAAATGAAATTATCGCCCCAGATATCAGAAATGAAATTATCGCCCCAGATATCAGAAATGAAATTATCGCCCCAGATATCAGAAATGAAATTATCGCCCCAGATATCAGAAATGAAATTATCGCCCCAGATATCAGAAATGAAATTATCGCCCCAGATATCAGAAATGAAATTATCGCCCCAGATATCAGAAATGAAATTATCGCCCCAGATATCAGAAATGAAATTATCGCCCCAGATATTATAAATGAAATTATCGCCTCAGATATTATAAATGAAATTATCGCCTCAGATATTGTCTTTAAAACTGATAAACGCGACTTGTAAAATGAAAAAAGTTGATTAATAATTTTGTTAAATTAAAAAACTTGAAAGTATTTATGCGTTGATGTTGCAGTATACTTAAGAAAAAAAAACAGGTAAAAAAAAAAAACAATAACTGTTACCAAACGATATAAAATTTAATATTTTACCGACCTGTTAGTCTTAAACTATTTCCAAGTTTATGTATTTAAAAAGTTATGTTGTTACTTTCTCTTAACCGATTGTGTCAAGAGATTTTTCTTATTTAGATGCTCGAAAAGTTTAAAACTAACGGGTCAGTAGAATAAATTTTCTAACGTTTGGTAAAAGTTTTTTTTTTTTTTCCATAATCGAAATTTTATGCAATTTAAATTTCAACATTTCGATTTTCATTTTTTTTTTTACATACATACATACATACATACATACATACATACAATTCTGTTTTCAATTATTAATTTTAAAACAAAAAAGATTTATGTAAATAAATTCAACATTTAATATAACGTTCCTGAAGACGCCATGCATTATGTGAAGGATTATTGTGAAATGAATGTTCTTTTTGTTTAGGAAACATTTTATTTTTGCCGTTAAACATTAATTCAAGCCAGAAATTATTTCATCATAGTTTAAAGGCTTAAAACATGTCATTTTAATTGTTTGTTTAATAATTGTGGCCCTTCAACATTTTGTTTCGGACATTTGAAAAGAGTTTTGGAAACATTTTGCTGTTGGCTTTAAAAATTCTTAGCAAATTCTTATAAAGGATTGCAGTCTTGGAAACTATTTACATTCAATAATTTTATAGAGATTAAAACATTACTGTAAGAAATTTAGTTACAGCTTTATAGTTTGATTCAATTAATAATTTAATGACCAAACTATATTGTAATTCAATTTAAAAAATTCTATTTATAAAAATGAAATTTAGTTAAAACAAAAATCTGCATTGTTAAAAAAGTAGAACAAAAATGAAATTAAAGTCTCACGGGGTCATGTAGAATCGGAATACATTTGTTGAATAGGTATTTATATATTTATTATTTTTACGAAAGAAAAATATTCCGATTCATTCTGCATCCAATATTAAAGATATTTACCTTCAACTTGATGAGGTTTTAATTTAACGACAAGATTTTTGTCAACTTCCAATAGTGGTTTTTTCTCTTTATCAAAGGCAAGAACCAATTGTTTAGTCACCGGGCATTCTGTAGGGGCGCCTACTTCCTCAGTAATCACACGATTAAACTGTAAGTAAATAAAAAAAGACATTTTTTTACATTTAGAATGTGGTTCGGTTTGGCAACAATGGGTCATTTAATGTCTAAACTGATTGTGATTGAAAATATTCAGCTTAAAAATATTTTTAATTATAGTAATTATATATATATATTATTTCATGTATCCACATAAGGAGATAATATATTTTATGTATCGATTTTCAGTATTTACTTCAACAGTGCTCAATACATGAGTAGAGCTAGGTAGTAAGTTATGAAAATATATTTATGGCAATTAAGCTACACAGAGGCTTCTGTGTTTTATCCTCATGAGGATTCGTCAAGCTAAAATGCATTTTAGTCTGACGAATCCCCACGAGGATAAAATACGGAAGCCTCTGTGTAGCTTAATTGCCATAAATATATTTTCATAACTTACTAAGTTAGGTATGTTTATATACTTGTATGTAGAAGATTAATTACTAAACTTATTAACCGATCATTCTGAATTTTGTAACACAGCTGCTCACCATAAAGCCCAATTCAAACACATCCGATTTGTATTGAATTTTATCCATAGTTATTTGACACCAAATAAGCAAGATCCCCTGAATTTCAGGTTTTTTAAAGACCCTTTCAACTTAAGCCTTAAATTTTAAACATTTTCTCGAATCAAAATCATGTAATAGATTTTTATCAAAATTAGAATAAGGACTCTAAACATAAGGTTTAGTATCATCATATCTGCCCCTCTACTGGGGCAAGTTGTATAGCAGCTATGTCATAATATATGCTAATGAATGCTGGGCCCTTACTCAGTCCTCTCTCGCCCGTCTGCAACGCAATAACAGATCCATGATCAGATGGATCTGCAATGTGAAATCTAACCAAACCCAACGCATCAGAAGATTTGTTGAAAACACTACACTTGCCCAGCATGGAGGTTATTCTAAGGATAAATCGATTACGCTGGTATGGTCATGTTGAATGTTCATCCTCTTGGATAAACAGTTGTAGAAGCATGACTATAATAAATCGCAGGAAGGTTGGCCGGCCAAGGAAAACTTGGAAGCAAGTGATTGGACAAGACCACACAGAGTGGAATATTTGGATAACCTGTGAAAGGTGAAGCGTAATATCAGTGAACGTCTGACACCTGAACAAGGGAAAAGTGACGTTAAATGACTAGAAGATATTTTGATTTTAATTGTAAGGGGACATAAAAGTTGCCCTATCACAATATTATCCTTTTCTGTCTTATTTTTACATTCTATAATATTCAATTTTGAGGTGAGACGAGGGGATTCGCTCGGCATTAATTGGGTAATTGAAATAAATTTTGGTAAATTTATTGAGAGGTCAACCAAATACTCCTTGGTAGTTGTCCACATCTTCACCTGTCCACCTATACGCTTGTGTCAGCCAGGCTGAGAGGTTAAGAGGATTACATTGCGAATTAGCTCTCCCTCCAGGTGACAAGATGCATTCCACAAACCATCGGAGACGTCACTGGAGAGACTTTAGTTTGAGGTGTTGGTCGAGGACAGCAATTAGGACAGTCGACTCGCCGGCAATGCAAGATGCAGCGGAGGGAGTCATTGTCAAAAACTTCTACACACACACGTATATGTTGTTGCAATGCCGTTCATCCTTGTTGGGTTGAGCCGCCTTCTTTCCTCACCTGCATCCTAAATAATGAACAAGGTCTCATGAAATGGCTCGCCAATCCATCTTCAAAGCCCAACGACCACTTGTAGACCCGAGAGCCCAGCCAAGTCCTCCTTCATGATTGTTGTCCAGGTTAGTTATGGATACACAATCATTTTTTTTTTTTATTTGTACAAATATTTGGCAACATATGCAAGCATGTTTCAACTTGAGCCAAAAAATCAAGATAAAACACATCCAGTAAATCCCAACTTTGTTACACCTTCCAAACTCCTCAACCCTTACCTAGTCCAAATCTTACCTAGTCCAAATCTTACCTAGTCCAAATCTTACCTAGTCCAAATCTTACCTAGTCCAAATCTTACCTAGTCCAAATCTTACCTAGTCCAAATCTTACCTAGTCCAAATCTTACCTAGTCCAAATCTTACCATGCCATTCCCACTTCCTATTTATAAAACCTACTTTTTTCTGTCGTTCAGCAACTCTCCTACGTCGCTCTTCTTCAGCCTTTGCAGCAGCTTTGGTCGTGTCAGTCAGTTTTTTGTCAGAAATTAGTTTCCGGATTTTCTTTCTCTTGCTTGGACCTCCAGGAGAATTTTTGTCACTGTCGCTGTCACTCTAGAAAAACAAAAGAAAAGTAAATTAATAAAATAACAAAACATACTATTTTACATGAAGACGGACAACAAAATGAAAAAAAATCAGTAACAAAAAAGAAGCCTAACTCCCATTACAAACATTTGTCAATTGCTTAATTTTTTAAAATCATTTTTATTTATTTAATATTTATCAACATTTTTAAAAATCTTTTATTTAAATGTTTAGGTACTTTTGAAGAATAAACATCCAAGAATTTGACGGAGATTTTAAAGTTTTGACGACAACTACCGTGCAAGGTATGTAGACAGTAAACCCGACGCTTTCTTGGGTTTACTTTTGCAGATTTCTGATAAAGAACATCACCCACCTTCCTTTTCAGCAACATTGCTTTCTAATATTTGCTAAATATACCTAATTCCAATTTATCGATCGCCATTTCTCCACCGTTTTGTTCACCAAGCATTCAGGTAGCCACGTACATCAAGACCCAAAAATCTCCGTAAGTACTGAAATTCTTTGGATGTCTATTCTGCAAAAGCACCAATGTTTGTTTACAGTAAATACAAAAATAAATATAAAAATGTATATTTTATTAGCTGTATCTACCTTAGATTGACCAAGTGTTTTTGTTTTTTTTAACTTTCATTTTTTAAAACTACACCGTTTAATTTTAATTTTTTTTGTTTTAAAACAGGATAAGGAAAAATTTTGAATTTCTTGAATTGAATTTCTGTAACAGCCAAATAGACTTCCAGTTCCGGCTCTACCTCGCCTTTAATATAGAATGATAGGGTATATACGTACATATTTTGTCAATTAATAATTTTGGTTCTGTCATGCTGCAAGTTAATCTAATTCATTATTGACCCTTCGTGGCCACACACAAATAATAAAACTGATCTGGGACGTCATTTGTTACGACTCCTTGCCAACAAGGATTGCGGAATTCGCAGTCAAGCCCGGCACAGTGGCTCTGGTCGCCGAAACAAGAAAGCACGGCAAATACAACTCGCTCACTGACCGATTCATCTTCCACCCAACTTCAGTGAAAACGTCAGGCGTGCTTGGTCCTGAGTATTAGATTTTTCAAGACATCGGACGGATGATATAAACGTCTAGGAACGAGCTCCGAGAGCCAGCTTGGTTGTTCCAACATCTCCCTGGCCATCGTTTGTGGCAACGAAATGTCAATTACGGTGTCGTCCCGGAATATATAGATGTCATTCGAGGTCGTGCATATGTTTGTGTTGTATGTAAATAAAAATTTTTGGAGAACGGAAACGATGTGCAAAATGTTAAAGAAATAATAAAACCGATTTCAGTGGCGAGTCCGAGTAGGCACTAAAGTCATCTTACAATTGAATAGATTTGAATACTTTTAACTGATATAGGTAAAATAATGGAAATGAAAAATAAAAATAGTAGACTTACCCCAGAATCAGAAGAATTTTTGGGTGCTTTGATGCGCTTCCGACGTTTACCTTTCTTCCCTTTCTTTTTAACACTTTCATCTGAATCATCGGAATCGTCAGAATCCTTGGCTTTCTTCCCCTTCTTTCCTTTCCCCTTTTTCTTTTTTTTCTTTTTCTTCTTGTCAGAATCCGAACTAGACCCAGAACTTGAAGACGATGATGACGACGACGATGATGAACTGTTAGACCCTGATCCATAATCATCATCACTGTCCTTAGCTTTCTTCTTTTTCTTCTTGTTGCTGAAAAAAAATAAAAAATAATGACGTTATTTTAAAGGATTACAAATGAAAATATATCTCTGACAAGGAAGAAAATTTAACAAATCATTACAACTAATAAAAAGTTTCGCTAGAGATTAATTTGCTGTCTTCACAATGTAAAGAATTTTGCTAAAAATTAAATTTATAGTTTGGAAAAAAAAAAAAAATTACGGTTTCAAAAGGTAATTTGCATACCGATATGGTATCATCTTTGCATGTCTGAAGTGTCATGTTGGCATACAACAGTTTCCCCATTTCTTTACGCAGTCCATTGAACATTGCTGTGAGATGTTTCAAACTGCAGTAGAGGGCAATACTGCCTTGTATGATTCTCCTCTCCACATTGCAGATGGTTGGGTCGGTTTTGTAGCCCCATCTGACCATAGCAGCTTTTGATAGGACATGCATACTCCACAGGAATAGCACAAGGCCAAAGCAGTACATCTTATATGGTAAGAAATAAACCAGTTTGGACTGGGTAGGGGGATGTGGCACCCCTGTCCGTTGGAGGTAGCCTCAGCCTGGAACTCTGCTAATTTTTCCTTAGCACAAATCTGCCAACTGCTTGAAGAACCGTTGTTATTCTGAACCACACTTACAACCCAGAATCTAACAATTTAAAACTAACATATATAATCATTATTTCTTTGTGAACTATTAGTGGAATGATAGGTCAGAAGGCAAAATCAAAATAATTTGGATATGTAAATAAAACAAACATTTTCATCGACTAAAAAGACCAAAATTTAAGTCGCGCAACAGTTAAGATTTTCATTATGAAAACATAAATAATTCTTATTTTTGTGTCCCAAACCCCAAAATAATTGATTTTATTCTAACAATGTGGACAGTCACGATACATATATAACGTAGGTATAATTCCATATTACCATGAATGAATCTCCCTCAGTTTCCTACTGAATAGTGTTCCTATTTATAGTAATGCTTCATCCTTATGGTTCGATAGAGTCATGTATATAACAAATACATTGGATCGGATCATTTTGTTTTACGGCACATCAACCCTAGGAGTTAATTTTTTTGCCATACAATGTATTGATAAAATAGACAGTTTTTAAGTTCTGGAAAGTTATTTGTGTCTTTGGTTTCTCCGATACGAGCTGGAAGTGATTTGTTTTTCTCAGATAGTCCATCATTTGAGAGATGGGCATATTTTTCAAACAACCGTGTGATAGTATTTATCGCGGGTATTCCCGAATTTTGTTTGGTCGATTAAAATATAGATTTGACTGAGTAGTTGATTGCAGTTGATTTGACTAAGTAGTGTGAGTGTTATTTATAAAATAATTATCCACGTTCTTCGGCATGGCTGTACTTTTAGCGAGATTCAAAACCAAAATTAAACCAGCACCCTTACTGATGAGGCCACGGAATATCGGCAGAATTAATGCGTACATTAATTTTTAAAAAAATTGTTTTGGTTGCCCCAATTGATGTTTACTTTAAGTAAACAATGTCTATCGCCAAAACAATAAAAATACAATAAATAATGTGTATGCATTCATGAGCGATAAAAATATCCAGTACTTCTGGCGAGATTCCATGTTCTAATCGGTAAGGGCATTAGATTACAGTAACTGTGATCTCGGTTTTGAAACTTGGCAAAAGTACAGCCATGCTAAAAGTGTTAGATATGCTTGTCTAATTCTGGCTGTGCTTAATACGATGTCTTGTATTCAATCGGGTACAAGTTCTACATTTTCTCTTCGGTTAGCCGTTTCTTTATTTGTTGTATCCCATATGGTTTGCTATTTTCATAGAAAGATTAAGCTTATAGTTACCCCTTCACATCGCTATCAGAGTCATCTGATAATTTGGCTTGTAATAAATGGTTGCTTTTCTTTTTCTTAGGTTGTGCATCCGAAGTAGAATCGTCACCACTTTTTTTGGCACTGTTTTTGTCTGCTCCCCTCTTTCGTTTTTTATTTGTGATAACATCTGAAAAATAATAGAAACAATAGTGTAAGATTTTTTGTACACAGATGTGAGTAGACAATGGCAAAACAATTTAAAGTCTAGATGATTTTCTCAACCTGGGGGGTCAATGGCCCCCACCAATTACCCAACCTAGGGGTTTTAAAGGAGATGGGAAGACATTCACTGATTAAACAAGTTTTCTACCTTCCTTGCTCATGAATCGTTTGAAGTATGGCAAAATAAACATTTTCAAAAAGAGGGGAAAGAGGCTAAGCAAGGCAAGTCAAAATGTGACGGAGAGGGGAAGGGAAAAAAACAGATAGATAGAGAGAGAAGATAAAAGAAAATCGAGCCAAATGGCAAAAAAAAAAAAAAAAAAAAAAAAAAAAAAAAGCAGAGAACTCGCATCCCTGATCGTATGACTCAACCAAATAAAAACCTACAAATTAATTTTAAACATTTTTCTTTCTAAAAATCATTTGAATACTAAACACACTTTACAAATAGGATTTTTAGATGAAAAACTAATGATAGGACCCAGGTGGCTGTTTCTTTTATTTTATTACCTCTGTCAAGAAGTAATGTTTTTGATAGAGTTTGTTAGTTTGTCCACATCACTTGACCAATAGTCACCAAACTTGGTCAAAATATTGGTCATGATCTAACTTAGAACTGATTAATTTTAAACTGTCAAAAGTGAAAGTCACACTTTTGGCAATATCTTTGGTTCTGTTCATCAAACTTGCTATTTAGCCAATAATGTAACCAATGAAGATCCATATCTTATATGACCTTAACCGTAAAAAATTTGGTTAGGGTCAGGATTTGACTAAATTTCAACTTCTGATTTTCCAAATTTGATGTATAGGGCTGATGCGATTTGATAACCGTAACCACCATGTAAAATTTAAGCCCGATCAGATAGTTTTTGAGTTATCAGCATTTCCATTGCATAACTTTGGGAATACTTCATACAATATGGAGAAGTACGGCCCAGATAAGACCCATTCTTACGTTGAGGGGGTATGCAGTTCCACAACTGACTTATGTTCTTGTTCTATGATGTAGTTACTTAGGTTATTATATATTCAAAATATATTATATAAAAAATAAAAACTAGACAAAAATAACATGTTCAAATTACCCGATCCACTGCTGTCACTATCGGAGCTTTCTTCTTCTTCCTCCTCCTCCTCCTCCGCCTCTTTATCAGCCTCTTCAATCATGGAAGCTAAATTTTCAGCATTTTCTTTCTCTTGTTTAATTTTGGCTTCATCCTATAAATATTCAAAGTAATTTATATAAAAAACTTAAAGAAATAAAAACAAACAGATACACCAAAAACTTCAAAATTCATAGTGACAGCAAATAATTAAAAGAACAAAAACCAGCATCCTTTGTTGTTTGAAATAGTTTATAATTTATGAATAGTCAAAATTAAAATAATAAAATTATGACTACATCCAGTCTGGCCTGGAATGGTGAAGCCTGTCAGGGAACGACCGTCATTAAGAAGGCCTGGTTACAGAGTTGGATTTATCTGCTATCACAGCGGTCGCTTGATGCTAAGCAGATAACCAAGACGCTTCGAAGAGAAAGGTTATATACTGTGGTCATTTCTGTCTGAAATTATTTCATGATTGTTTGTAATTGTTAGTAATTGTTTGGCATTTAAAAAAGGATACGAATGATTTTGTTCATGTCGTTTTCATGGTTGGAAATCTCAGTGATTTGATGGCAAAACTATAAAAATAAGTCATAGACTAAAATTCAAGATGGTTGACAAACCTGTCTTGATAGAAAAGGCTTAAATAAAAAATACTTGCTTTTCTCTAAAATTTGAATTATTTTTAAAACAATAACAAGTCTGTATAACAAAACTTTTTGTTTGTCCTGATTCAAAATTAACTTTTATGCTGACCCACTGACTGTCATAAAAAATACCAACTAGAAATTCGATTCAAATTTGTTTCTTTTTGTATATAAAAAAACAACTTTTTGTGCCAAAACGTTCATGTGTGTAATAAAATTCTAAAACAGTTCAAATATGTTTGGTGCTAGAAAAAACAAACAAACAAAAAACAATGATTAAAACATTGAATTAAAGTTCTGAACACTTAAAAATAATTTTATTTCAGGACAAGAAATACAATTTAAAACAATTAAAATTGACAAAATAATGTTTATATATTTATTTCCAAATAGTTTTGCCTTTTTTTTATAACACTTACAAAATTCGATACTTAATAAGTTTTTAATTATTTATTGTATTCATTTTTGAGATTATTTATTTTTTTTAGTTTAATTACTGTAAGTTTCCTATTCTTTATGAAAGGGTTGAGAGGATCTTACCAATTGTTTTTCTTTGTTTTAGGTGTCCCACTCATCACATTCAATGAATTGGTAAATATATATATTATGAATAAAATTTAAATTTTCAACACATTGGGGATTTTGAACCCTACTCGTGCTGGTCAAAAAAATAGAACATATGTATAAAACTGTAAAAATCATTCCGTTTGAGATAATTTTCAGCTTTTAAATTGTGTAGGGGAAATATTCTATATGTAAATAACAATTACAACTATTTTTAATCATTTGTCATATGTCAGACTTTATTGTCACAGAGTAGTTTGTCACATTGGGAAATTCAACGTTTCAATTTAATAGAACATTATTCGTTAAGTAATCTTAAACTCAAAAAGTTTCTGTGTTTAAAAATTTTTTGCAAGTAATTTAATCATAATCTCTCATTCTTATTGAGGACAATCTGTGAGATGTAATTGGTGCTAAAATATTCCTATCATGCTAAACTAACTGAAATAGTTGTTTTACGATAGAAACTTTTTTTCCATATCAATTGCAATGTCAGTTTTTCAATATTTCGCGTTTCAAAATAATAGAACAAGACAGCTAAGAAAACAAAATAGTTTTTTATTAACTTAAATATAAATAAAAATTAATCAATATTTAGTAGCAGCACCTTTTGCCTTGATAACAGCATCAATTCGCCGGGGCATGGAATCAACAAGCTTCTCGCAATCCTGTGTAGACACCGAATCCCATGTGTTCTGTATTGCAATCTTCATGGCTACAAGGGTAGTAGGTTTTTCTTTGCGAAGCTTCCTCTTCATCTGATCCCACAAGGCTTCAATAACGTTCAAATCTGGCGAGTTCGCTGGCCATTCAAGAACAGGGATCGATCGTTCTAGGAGCCAGGAAGTTGTGGACTTGGCAGAGTGTGCCGGTGCCAAGTCATGTTGAAAAATGATTTCTGTGGCGTCACTGTCAAACTGATTATCCAGCACTTGCAGTAAATTAGCTTCCAGGATATCTTGGTACACTGTTGCGTTTACATTTCCTTTGATGAAGCAAAAATTACCAACACCCTTAGGACTCATACAGCCCCAAACCATGCAAGACTGCGGGAACTTCAGACTTCTTGACGCATTCTTGGTTATACCGTTCCGTGGATCTTCACCAAACACGTGGCCCTTGGTCGCCGAAGGAGATACAAAATCGAGACTCATCTGAAAAGATTACACGCCGCCATTCGTCTGTAGTCCAGGTTTGATGAGCAGTTGCCCATCGTAACCTCTTCAACATCTGTTTTTTGTTAAGGAGCGGTTTGGTGGCAGCTATACGATTTTGGTATCCCAGTTGCCGGAGCCTTCGGTAGGTAGTGCTTCTTGAAACGTCGGCACCAGAAGCCTATTTCCACTCTTTAGTAATGTGGTTTGTTGACTGGAATCGACTTTTCTTTGCCACCTTATCCAGTGCCCAGTCTTGTCTTTCAGTGGTGCTTTTCTTTCGTCCGCATTTCTTGCGATTGCTGTTGGAACATCTTTCTGGAGCATTTTGGTCACTACCGATCTTGAACATCCGACCTTGGTTGCGATTTCCATGTGCGTCTTTCCTACTTCCCGCAAATCGAAGATTCGCTGCTTCTCAGGCAGAGATATGTCTTT
Organism: Sepiola atlantica; assembly: GCA_963556195.1. Taxonomy (NCBI): domain Eukaryota; kingdom Metazoa; phylum Mollusca; class Cephalopoda; order Sepiida; family Sepiolidae; genus Sepiola; species Sepiola atlantica. The sequence continues at coordinate 49,801,708 of OY744548.1, forward strand.
AGAGCGACCCATAATGAGAGATTATGATTAAATTACTTGCAAAATCTTTTTAAACATAGAAATTTTTTGAGTTTAAGATTACTCAACGAATAATGTTCTATTAAATTGAAACGTTGAATTTCCCAATGTGACAATAAACTACTGTGACAATAAAGTCTGACATATGCAAATATGACAAATGATTAAAAATAGTTGCAATTGTTATTTACATATAGAATATTTCGCCTACACAATTTAAAAGCCGAAAATTATCTCAAACGGAATGATTTTTACAGTTTTATACATATGTTCTATTTTTTTGACCAGCACGAGTAGAGTAAATGTGATATCGTGGTGACTAATGATTCTAGCAAAGAGTAGGGTGGACAGAGGATGACCATTCACATTCCACTCCCAGCTCTTGATGGCCTTTTGCCTAATTTGTTTAAAATTTTAATTGTATTTTTATATTTTTTGCAAAGTAATAATTCAAACTGTAGTATCTGTTCTGATACTACACTTTATTTTCGGTTAGTGAAGGAGAAATCCTTCTAGACTGAGACAATTTTAATTGTTCCAATCCAGAATGCCCATTTTTGGGAGCTGGATTTTCCCCACATTGAAAACCGACCTGTCTAATTTTGTCCTCGTGGAGAAGCAAGTAAATAGGAACACACATAATTACATAAATCGTAATCAATAACATCTATACACTTCAAATATGTTGATACTGTAATTAAATCTTTAAAGTCCATTAAACAATGTAATGTTTATTTACTTTAATACAAACAATACGTATCATAACTTTTTTTTGGATTAATACTTATTTTTTTATTTAAAAATTAATATTGAATAAAGTTCAGTTTCAGTATGAATTGAATAGTGTTCCTTACTTCAAATCAAATTTATGGGTAAACGAGGATCGTCAATATATCGATGCCATATTGGACATTGTGTCTTCTGGACAAGTTGGAGTTATCTCCCTTGACCGGCAACCACAATGTCCAATATGGCGTCGATATATCGATGATCCTCGTTTACCCATAAAATTCGATTTTCTTTTATAATAAATAAAAACTACTTTATCCACTTATAATATAACGAGCAGGTTCTCTGTCATTCTGTCAGGATGTCTATCTGTCTGTCCGTCCTGGAGAATTTTTGTAAACGAGAGGGGGGTGGAGGGGGAGGGGGAGATAATTACTATTTAATTAATTTCTAAGTCAGAAACATAGTAAATATATTGGGCCACATATTAACGACTAAATAAACAATAATTTTTGGCGTCAACGCCGCTATTCAAACTCGCAACCTTGACGCTAACAGCCAAACACTCTACCGAATGAGCTAAAGGGACACAGTTGAAAATGGTCTCTTAATTCTCATACTTGAACAAATCGCTTTTTTTTCACATCTCTCATTTAGCAATAAATGATCGTATAATAATTGGTCCTTTTTATACTTTGGGGTCTGTGTCCACGCTCGATCTGTTTTTCGAAAATACAATTGGGTCTGCGTTCGCTCTCGATTTTTTCGGGGGGGGGGGGGAAGAGAGAGAGAGAGAGAGAGAGAGAGAGAGAATTTACCCCCCCCCCTTTGGCGGGGGGGGGGGGGGGGTAATTTTTTTTCTTTTTCTTCCCTTTTTAAACAAAATGGTATTCGGAGACAAATTTTTTTCTTCTTTTCTTTTGTCTAACCACCCAAGAACGCGGCAGCCTAGCAAAAATAGACGACCGTTAGGGAGTCTATTTTCGCTAGTCAATTTATGTAATTGTTGGTTAAATGCTTTCCGCCACGGGTAAGTACATCATAAAAAATATTTCTTTAATTTTTTCCCCATATCGGTCGAATTCTTAACTTGCACCAAAATCACTAACAAATTACCTGATCATTATTTCAAATTTGTTTATTCCCAAAAGAAAAACAGAATTCTTTTTTACGATTATAAATAAAATAAGGACATAAATTATAACGTATTAAAACAATCGTTTTTTTTTCAGTAAATGTCAAGTAATTGAAACAGCTTTGACTGAATGTTATTTAAACATTCAAAAATATTTTGTTCTGAAAAATGATTTCATTTCCAGGAGAAAAACAAAAACAACCCTTTATAATTACAGCATCATCTTCGCGATGAAGCTGAAACATGCTTTGACAAAGATAAAAAATAATCTTAATAGGCATCATTTAATATAGAGACTTTATCATAAAATTGATATGGATCAAATATGAAAAAGTAAACCGGGTCTATGTAAAAAAACTACTTTTTTCCATCAATAAACTTCACGAAGGTCTGATGTTGATATTATGACCATGTCTATAACTACTTACATCAATTGTTATCTCAGCAATGTAAATGCAGTCCTTCGCGGGTTTTACTATTTGTGTACGACTAAATAAGGCACGACCACTTGAAATAGGCATGTCAGCGGAGCAACCTTTTCGTCATATTCAAGGCAATCTCTGCCCTTTAGATCGAACTGAACTGAAATATCGTCTTGCAGTATTATTTTAAATAAAAAATGAAACGGATTTAGTCACAACTTTCAGCCATAACGATTATATGAAATCAAAAGTTCATTTTTGGTAAATTCTTGATTTTTGTTTTAATATTCCCTCTTAAGCTTGAAAAAAAAAAAAAAGTTTTACTTCTTCGAACTAAATTTTAAATAAAAACAAATAACTGAAAATAAAAAAAGGAACTGTCCCCTTATGTTTGAAGAAAAGAGGTTGTTTATTTTTTGGTACGTCAGTTTAATTTTTTAAATAGGAAAGTATTAAATAGGCAAAAAAAAACAAAAACAAGCAGTAGTCGATAATGAATTATGTGTGTTCCTATTTACTTCCTCCCCACGAGGGCAGAGTTAAACACGAGATCGGTTTCTAGTGTGGAGAAAATTCAGCTTCCAAAAAGGGACACTCTGGATTTGGACAAGAATAAAAATTGACTCAGTTTAAAAGAAAACAGACTTTAAACAAGGAAGTAGTAATCACTAATCAATAGAAGGGATGACAGCGTGAAAACAAGATAAAATCGAGGCTGTTTCTTATAAAAGGATAGCATCAAATTTTTATATCATTTTCAGTCACAGAAAAGATTTTTTAAGAATTGTTGAAGATAGGATGCTCCTATTATTTCCAGTGGTGTTATTCAGTTACATTGAAGATATTTGCCACTATCCCTTTGATGTTTCGTTTGTTTTAGAGCATATCAACCATCTATGGGTTATTTAATGCTGAATAAAGTTGTCAAATGAAATCCTATATGTAGGATGACTTATTTTATATTCTTACACAACATTACTCCTAGTAAAGATTACTCTTTCGCAGTGGTAATCTTTGTTCCCAACACGATTGACTCTCAGCCACCCCCGTTGCTGAAAAATTACTATTAGCTTCAGATAACTTCATGCGTAATGAACATGCATGTTTTTCAGGGAAATTCATGTACTACTTTGATAAAAATATATAGGGTATCTTTTACAATAATCCGCAGAGTGAAAACGCTCAAAAAACAAATATACAACAAATAAAAGTAACTGTAGCCGATAAGTTATTTTCCAACTTATCTGTGACATTTGTTTGTATTTTTAAGCCGTTCCAACTGCTATTTATTAGAAATCAATATTTTTGTCACATGAACAGGGGGGGGGGGGGGTTCTTAAGCGAGGCTGGAAAATAGGCTCATCGGCACCATTTTGTTTTTAGTAAAAATCTGTGCCAAAACAAAAAAAAATTTTTTAAATTTTTTTTTACATCTAATAAAAACCCATTTATAGTACGTAAAAATACAAACAAATGTCATAGGTAAGTAGGAAAATACCTATTCTCGACGTAGGTCACCTTCACTTGTTGTATATATATATTTTTTTTACCCCGTTTTCGTTCGTTTTTTGACCCCGTCCGCGACTCTGCGGATTATTGTAAAAGATACCCAAAATATATATAAATTGATTATTTCGTTTAAGCAAAATTTGTCGTATTCCATCTAAATAATTAAGTCATTGTTCAGATTCATTTCTTGTGACTTTTAAAAAATAATTTCTTGCTAATAGAAAGCATTCTAAAAAGTAGTTGATACATTAGTTCTAAGTATTTATAAGATTTGTATAGATCAAGGGTTTTGAACACGCAGCTTGTGGATCGTCTTTCTGTGACCCACTGGACACCATTTTTGTAGCAACTAATTTTTTCAAAGTTTAATAAATATGTCACTCGCTCCGTCCATATTTTTGCATTAATAATGAACTTGACACCAAATGCAAACAGGCCATCCACAAAATGTTATGGTCTGCAGAATCTGTTCTAGTTCCTCTTCAAGAAGGGAAGAAAACTTTCTCCCTGCCACCATGTATGGTTCATCAGTTACATACCGAAGAGTATACAAATGTACTTCGTAATCTTGCAGTCACTTTTTATAGAAGAAACACATTTCATAATTCACTCGGGAAGGCAGTTATAAGTAACTGACTTTTATATACATAATCCACCTTTTGCAACATGTGGAATGCTGGTGGTAGTTGCTAGCACACTATCATTGCTAGCTGTTGTGTTGCATGGGGAAGGTTCAGGAAGCTGCTGCCAATTCTTACATCTTGGCACATTTCCTTCAAGATTCAAAACTTAAGTCTTTTCATCCTGTGTTCGCTCTGCCATCTTGCATTCTAGTGAGATATGGAATATGCAATGATTGTGTCATGATCGTGTGGATGTGTGGTTGCAAACCAGAAAGGATCCCATCAAGCGTGCTGCACTGGAAACCCCTAACCTCTTACAGCAACTCAATAATGCGTCTGAATATTGCGGGGAGTAAGGAGCGTGGTAGATCGAGGAAGATCTGGTTTTGAGTGCGTAAGTGATATGACTGTATGCAACTTGGCTGACGTCCACCCTTTGCATGGAGAGCAGGTGTGAGACGTTGCCAACCTCAAAGTCTGAGACACTCGCATCATCCTAAATATCAAAACTGAATGAAGATAAAATTAAAACAAAAACAGTTCCGATAAGAAGATTAATGACATGTGTCGCAGGGATGAAGATGATGATGATGATCGAGACGTGATACAAATAAGTCAGACAACAGGAAATGAAAAGCGTTTGTTTTCATCAAGTAAAGGATAAACTTGGCAGGCGAACATTGACACGGGGTAATAGTTAAGATGATACAAAATAATTTTCATGTGAGAAACGCACGTCCATCTCTAGACTTAACCCCCCTCCCCTCCTAATACCTTGCCGACACCACCTGTTTCTATATCTACCGTCTTATGTAATGAGTCTTTTGTGTTATGGAGTCCGAGACTGTTCAGAAAATGCCGGCCGGGCAAGAAAAGCTTATCAAGATATTTACCTCTTTTGCTTTTTCATCTTCGTCTTCATCAGAACTCTCAGCAGCAGATTCATGTGATGCGTCAGAGAAAGACATTTCCTCTGTACTTTTGCTACCTTTACCTGAAAAGAAACAACAAACCATTAAAATACCACATCAACGGCAGACGAGTGAATGTTATCAGTTGGATAAAAGATCTAGTAGTAATTTGATCCAGATTTGTCGTAACTATAGAAATCTTATGTCAATCTAGTGCTTATTTATATTAAGAAAATTATGAGACAACTTGGTAACGCTTGGTAACCCTGCTAGTTGTTTATATAATAAAATTATGAAAGCTTCATGTGCTCACATCAACGTAGCTTTAATAATTTTACACATTGAATTAATTTTTTAATTTATTTACTATTGATCAAATATTTATTGAAATTAAAAAAACAATTGTGCAAGATAAACAGAAATATTAAATCTAATTTTTTTTTTTTTAAATTACAAATTGAATCTACTTATTTAAAAAGAAAAATGGGTGCTTGTGCTGTTCAGCGGCCGTATTAAAAAATTATTTTTTATAAAAACAATATTATATACTTATTCGGCGTTATATTCTTACTCACTGTACAAATATGTAGAAAAAATTATCCACTAGAACTTTAATTACAAGTATTTTTCCATTCTGCGTATCATAACAGCGATTTGTTCACTAAGCCTTCATCTTCTTTCTTAAGAAGATTTCAAGGGCAGATAATTCGAAATCTTCTTAAGAAAGAAGATGGAGGCTTAGTGAACGAATCACTGTTATGATACGCAGAATGGAAAAATACTTGTAATTAAAGTTCTAGTGGATAATTTTTTCTACTTTTTTGTACAATGAGTAAGAATATAACGCTGGATAAGTATATAATATTGTTTTTTATAAAAAAATAATTTTTTAATACGGCCGCTGAACAGCACAAGCACCGAAAAATGTTCTATCTTGCTTGCGCATGAGATTGATAGCAGGTAAACAGCCTTCAGTCGTTGCATAAATCTTCATTCACTTGTTACGAGCACACCTGCTGATAGTGTAAACCGGTAAGGCTAAGCATTATGTTTGGATTTTTTAATCTTTTCGGAATCATAAACAAAATTGCTTTTTTGAACGAGGCAAACAGATTCAGACTCTGAATGATCTGCTGAAACGAACCAGAGCTTTTAGCCGATTCAAATCAATCAATTTATCGATCTGCGAGACAAGAAAACCTATCTAATGGATTTTAGTAATAGTTTTATAATAATTTGGTTCAATTAATAACCAAACCATAATATAATTAATTCCAACATGCACCCCCCCCCCCACTTTTTTTTTGGGGGGGGGGGGAATCGCTCTAGACAAGGCATGAAGCCACTTAATGTAAGGAGCTAATAAGAACGATATATGATTATCACAAAGACTTGAAAAGACCAAGTCTATAGGTAGGAGGAAAACAGTCAGCAGGAAGAGAGTTCCACAAGCCTGCAGTTCTTGGAAAGAAGCTTACTGGAATAGGAAGCTGTTTTACAATGAGGTATCAAACAGCGAATTGATGGAGACCACTAGACCAACGAGAGTGAACAAAGGAAGCAGGGAACAGATCAGATAACTGAAGAACACATGTCATAATAGCATTTATAAAAAAGACTGAGACTAGCAACATCACGTCTGTGAGAGAGGGGATGCAGAGAAGAAAGGGTAGTGCCAATCAAATTACAGATATGTTTCTGCACCTTATCAAGAACCCTCAAATGAGAGAGATTCACCAGCCCAAATATGACAACAGTACTCCATACATGGTCGTAGATTTGTAGAGATAGAGAATAGTTTCAGGTGTGAGAAAGTGTTTGGAGCGATAGAGAACAGACTTTACAAGAAGCAGAAAAAGCAATGGATCTAATGCATCATTTCCAAGAAAGATTTGATCAGAGAGAATGACCAAGAAGTTTCAGAGTCGATTTCTCCTCAAGAGCAGAGCCATCCATGAGAATCTCAGGAAGAAAAGGGACACACCTACGACTGAAAAACACAAACTGAATCTTCAGAGGATTAAACGAAACAAGCCATTTCGTACTCCAATCAACAACTGAACCCAGGTCAACTTCTAGATCAGCTGCATATTTCGATTGATCTGAATAGAGTGATATCACTGGCATAGATGTTAATTTTCTGAACAATATTCTTTGGAAGATCATTTAAAGAAGAAAAAGTGGTGGACCTAGAATAGAGCACAGAGAAACACCAGCATTGATAGGAAAAAAGAATGAAGAGACACCATGCAAAGTTATTTGCAAGCTTCGATCAGAAAGAAAAGACCTAATAATGTCAAGAACCTGACCACCGATAACATAACCATGAAGTTTGTATAGGAGACCAGAATGCCACACTGTCGAATGCCTTTGAAGTGTTAAGCGCAATGGCTCTACCTTCTCCTGAATTATCCATAAACCGACAGATCCGCTCAGTTACAACAGTTAAAAGATCATCAGGGAACGAAAACCATGAAAGTCATACTGAACATCACTAAAGAGGCCCAGACTTTCCCAATGAACAAGCTTGCCATTGAGCAACCTTTTAAAAACTTTGCTAATAACAGAGGAGACTAACGGGACGATACTTAGTTGGGTCAGACCGATCACCAGAATTTTTAAAGATAGGGACAACAGAGGACTCTTTCCAACAAGAAGGGAAACAGGACTGAGACAAACATATATCAAATAATTTAGAACCTATTTAAGTATGTATGAGTAATGGAAATTCTATAAATTCTGTCAGAAATGTTAGATACAATGGAGTTAATTGACCTAGGGTGATTTGAGTATGTACGTAATACAGGATTTGGTTGGGTTTATGGTCAGGTTCTAAAGTATTGCTAGATAGGTTAAGGGACTAATCTTAAGTTAATCAACTTTTGATTAATATCTATTATTTTAACCTATAGTTCTTTTGAAAAACTGATAGATTTCAAAAAAATCATTTAATCATCTTTTTTAAAAATGTCAATATTTTCTAACAAGAAATAAGGAGAAAAGAAGGGGAGGGGAGACAATGCCGTAAGTAGACCCAGTATAGTAATATTTTTGGAATAAGTTGCCAGTGCCAGATGAGATGGAGAACAGCAAAAGTGTAGAAGATTTTAAGATGCAATTGGATGAATCTCGAAATAATGCTTAGATAATATTTTTATTTTTTTTAAATAATGAAAACAAAAAAAAACAACAAAAAAAACTAATTACTTAGATTGCAGTAAATAAATAGTAAAAAAAAAAAAATTTCAATAAGGAAAAACAAATAAATAAATAAATATCTGTATTATGTATGCGGCCGGGACGGAACAAAGATATTGCACACCAAAAATTACGTAAATTGATCAAGTAGTTTTTTTTTATCATCACAGAAGATCAAATTTTGTCATTTTTTTTCCACGCTCGCTGGGCTGATTTACATCCCTTGTTTTTCAAAGATGGCAAAGGGACAAGCGAGCACGGGAAAAAAATTGACAAAAATGTGATTGTGTTATAAAAAAAAAAAAAAAAACCCTACTTAATTTTTGGTTTTGGTGTATGACATCTTTGTTCTGTCACGGTCACATACATAATACCAGCATGTCTTTATTTTTATTTATTATTCGGAAAAGCCTTAATAAGGAAAAACACTGTATTAAGGCTTTTCCGAAGTTGTACCCCCCCCCCCCAAAAAACATATTTACCTTTTCCTTTCTTTTTCTCCTGTTCCTTTTCTTTTTTGTCTGCCAGCGCTTTGCCTTTCCTGGTCCGCGGGGCAGCTTTCTTAATCACTACTTTCTGCGATAACTTGTCGATTTCCTTCTCGAGGTCAGAATCATAGTTTGAAGATTCAGAGTTGTCATTTTTCTTGTCTGTTACTTTCTTTTCACTCGCAGCATCCTCTTCATCTTCATTACTAGATTCAGTTTTTCCCTTTTTCTTTCGACCCCGAGGGCTTTTCTTTGAACTTTTTTCCTTCTTTTCAGCGGCCATTTTTTTCGCAGTTTTTTTCTCCTCATCTATAAAACAAAAATGATTATTTGATATTGATTAAAGAAATATATAAAATAAAAACACATTAGATATAGACATAATATATTATGTCTAGATTAGATATAGATATGATAAAAAAAGAAAAGAAAAGACAGCATATACATCTATGCATATTAGACCAATATACAATTACAAAGTAGATATATTTAAAGTTGTCGAAATTAGATTTCGTTTTGGTTAATAAATTCATAAAGCTACTAGTAGGAATACCCGTCCCTCCCAAGACTGGTTGATAATGAGAAACACTTGGAAACTTTAATAAGTGCAAATATTTCATAGCAATCTTAATAAAAAGTGTGTGCAAATAGAGATTATACAACTGAAGTTATAGCCTGAGAAAAGTTTCAATTTTCGGGGTAGCTCCCATTAGTTTTTCAAAATGATCAATTATTTTTTAAATCATTTTTTATATGGTACTTTGATTTTTATGAAATAAAAATCCCAGGGGTGAGTGGGAGGGGTAACGTTCCCTCAATGATGTCCGATTAAAAAGTGCAAGGAGTTAAGGCTCCAAAATAATTAAATGAAAAAAGATACTATCACAAAACTATGTAAAAATAGAGCATACCTAAGTTATGGGTATAGAGAGCGATGAATGTTGTAGATTTAAATGATCAAAACTAACTTTATTCTAGAACCCATGGACTAAATTAAGTGTTTACTTAATGGTATGCAAACAGGTCAACAAAAAAGCAGTGATTATATATATATATATATATATATATATATATATAGCAGTGTAAAAATATACATATGACAAGTAAACTACACAGGAACATTTGTGTTTCATTCCGGAAGAAAATCATCAGGCTAAACTAGGATTAGATTGACTGTTTGAACTCCTAAAAAAATAAAAGTGATTTTCTTTAGTTTGTCATGCCCAGGTTGGAAATAGCATTTTCACCAGTCTGTCATGCTCAATTTCATAAGATCAGTTATTGCATGAATATATACTTTGATTTCAAAGAAAACAAGCCGCGCGTGCGTGGTCCCCCTCTGTATGTGACTCGATGTGGTGAGTGTAAAATGTAATGAATTTGGGCAATTTGGGGCATTTTTGACCCCCCCCCCCTTTGACCCCCTGGGGGCGCGAACCAGAATTTTTCTGAGGTCAAGGATGCTCATTTTATATCCAGAACAATTGCCTCTACATTTTGGCCAAGTTTCAGAAAAATTGAATGGATGGATCAAACATTATGGGAGAAAAGGGTCATTTTTTGCCATTTTGGGGGCTTTTGAACCCCTGGGGGCGCGAACCAGATTTTTTCCAAGGTCAGTGATACATATTTTCTATTAGGAACAATTGCCTCCACATTTTGGCCAAATTTCAGAGAAATTGAATAGATGGATGAAAAGTTATGGGGCAAAAAATGTCATTTCGGAGCCTTTTGACCCCCTAGGGGCTAACCAGATTTTTTTTCAAAAATCGGAGAATGTCACTTTCTAACCTGACCAAAGTTACAACTTCATGCAAAATTTCAGAGAAATTCAATGGATGGTTGCGGAGAAAAATCTGGACGGACGGGCCTCAAAACATAAGTCACCGATTTTATAAATCGGGGGACCAATATGACTAAATGGGCAATAAATATAAAATTAATAACAAAAATTAATAAAAAAAAAAGATTCCCTTGTAAAGTAACAATTTAAAAACAGTTACTACAGTGCAAAACAATCTAATAGTGGAAACAGCAGGACAGCATGCAGTACTAATAACTAAAATATGGGAGGAGTCAGAAGAAAATGGACAAAACACTGATACCAATAAACTTGTATTATTTGGACTAAAATTGTTTTGACTACCCAGTTATTTCTGACTCACCCCAATCAAGATTGGTTGTAAGAAATATTTTCATTTTATTGTAAGTAATTTAGCAAATGAAAAGATAAAAGATTTTATAAATCTATCAAATACAACAGACTTTTAAAATAGATATTTAAATGATAAATCATAAAAACATTTGATAAACTTTGAGACCAACATATTTATTACTATTTTTCCACCATTTTCTTCTAATAATTTATGTGAACGGGTACCATGCTCCCTCAGGTACACCTTAAAAAAAAAAAAAAGATAAATATGAGCCCCTTAAGACAATCTGTATAGGTAGAGGATCATTCCTACTAAATTTCCTGTTCCTAGATCTAATAACTTAAATGTGACGGCCAGACTGACGCTTTCTTCTTATATATCATCATCATCATTCAGTTGTGCTAAGGTGCATTGTGTGTTCTCTGCTAATTGATCAATGTATATTCTCTGCGGTCTCCCCACTAGAGCTACATCCCCTTTTTGACATCCACAAAAGAACATCCCTGACGATGTCATTCTTAGCCCTTCAATGGTGACCAGCAAATCTGGTTCTTCTCTCTCTGCTCAAGATTTCAGATGAGTCACATTTATTAATGTTATAAATCTATCTGAAAAGCTATTATATGTACAAATGTTTGTTAGGTTTTAGAATTAATGTCTGAGCCACCGTTTTTGAGATATACATCTGCAATTTAGCGAGTACATATTCTTGTTTTGCTTTGAAACTGTCTTTGGGTAAATCTCAAATGTTGTACCCTTAGAATTTTAATTATGAAAAAGGTACATATTTTTTTATGCACAGAAATGTTGGACTAAAATAAATCAGGACTTTGTACACCCCCCCCCCCCACAACAACCATTTGAGTGAATCCTGACGTTGAGATAAAAAACTCAATTATGCCGATTCCCAAAGAACAAATATTGCTGACAGATACTTTTCGTAATCGTTATCAACATCAATCCACAGTGCTAACTGAATCCGTTTGTAATCTGACTGCTTCAAATAAGAATTGAAGCCGATTAAAAGAATACCCCCCCCCCCCCATTTTGTTGATAATGTCTTGTATTATAAACAAGAAAATAAGTTTCCACTTACAGGACAATATCATAATGAAATGATAAAACGGAGACATATTACAATACAATATACAATAACTTGGACTTGGAGAGAGAAAATTAATTTTAACTGGAGTGTCTACTTACAACACAACAAAAACAATTGAACAAAACAGCACCAGGAATTTGTAATAGATTTAAAAGGCAACTCAACTAATTTAGATTAGCAGGTAATTTTTAGTTTAGCTGTACTGGCAACGTTAAAAAGAAAAGCTGTCTAGCAAGGTTAAAAGGTCTGGGGGACCTATGAATGTGGGAACACAAGTTAGGGGAGATAACCAGATAGAGAACCACATCAGCGTTCAAATGCAGAGATGATGATGATGATGATGATGAATCGCAGAAAAAATAGAATTTTTGATTTTGAGAGCATCAATAAACAGCAAAATCTTGATGCTTGTGTTTTCCTTTTCAAACAAAGAGAAAACCAAATCTCTTGTTTTGATTTCAGATTCTCGTCGGTTCGACCCACCTCACTATTGCCGGTCACTAGCAGACGGCAATGTCGGTCACATCAACAGATATGACGGAGTGAATCAAAGTATGAACTCTCGGAAGGATAAAGAACAAACAATTACATCAAATTTTTCTTTAGCCGTTCATGTTGTAAGTAGTTTTTATCATGAGGAAAATAAAGAACGCAGACACAAGAACGTTATACTTGGGAACCAGCAGAGATCATTTTAACAACCATAAAGCATTCGGATCTTGTGATGTCAGACATCAAAACTTAAGATTTTGTTTACATTTTTATTATTTACTAGACCACCTGAGTCAGTAGTTGTGATGTATATTATTAAATATTTATGAAAACCTTTTGAAATTACCAAGTATTTTTCTGTACAAAATTTTTCTGTAAATATCCGTATATAAATCAATACTCTATTAAACATCGATGAAATAAATCTGAATTAATTGTGTATCTGGTTCGAGAATGAGTGGTCCGATGTAATAATGAACCTGTCAAAGTCCATTCATTCATATATATATATATATATATATATATATATATATATATATTTACTAGAAAATGAATGGTAGCTTTTATGATGTCATGCATCTCTCTTCTTTCTCTTTTAAAATTATTTAAATCATTAACTCCTCCTCTTATCGTTCCGATTTATTTACGCTATCTGCCTCTTTTGATGTCATTTGGTGTGCACAGTGACAAGATCCACAGAGCTTTAGGAGTATATAGATTTTAATATGACCCATCTCTTTCTTATATAGATGTTTCAGACATGTAAACTTTTACATTTTTCTACAAATGGTGAGGCCTCAATTTGGGAGCTTTCAGTAGTGGGGAGTCACCTCTAATTAGCACTACTCCTAGGTCTATTCTACCCCAGAGTGGTAGTACCTGTTAGGGCCCCCATCTAGGGGTTGATTAGAAACTAGTGTTTAGAAAATATACGACGTCTACAAAAATAAATTAATCTACAAACCAATATTTACTGTTTTGGAATAGAATGACCTAATGATGGTGGCTGACATGGTGTAACACCCCCTCCCCCCCCTCTCAGTCAGTTAAGTTTTAGCTTATAGTTCCGTGTATTAAAATTACAATAAATAAGACATTTTAATTTAAAAAAAAAACAAAACATAAAAAAAACAAGGTGTAATTAAAACAAATAAAACTAATGGTTTGGAAAACTAATGTGAAATGAAATGAACAAGTTAGAGAAGGGAGGGGGGGAGAGCTGTTTTAGAACAAACATTGATACAAACAAACAAAAGCTATGGCAAGAACAATGCAATTAGTTTCTGAATTTACAACAAAAGCATTTGATATGATTCAAAGATGCTTAAAAATATACAAATCAATAACACACACATGATATGGCTAGATATATATATACACACACTTATATATAGATATACATATATCTATACAAACCTTTTTTATTCTTGCCCATTCGTGTGCGTCGTCTCTTTCTTGTATAGAGATCACTATCATCACTTGAATCTGAAGAATCTGAATCCGAACCAGAGTTGTCACCATTATTATCACTGGCATCGGAAGATTTCGCTTTGCTGCCGTCGCCACCTTCGTCTTTCTTCACCTTCGCCTCCAATTTCTTGGACTTGCTTTCTTTCTTCACCTTGCCGCTTTCTTCTTTCTTCATCTCACTCTCATTGTCAGAGCCATCAGAGTGTGAGGGATTGCCGTCCTCACTCTTTACAGCAGCTTTTTTGTCATTCGCACTATCTATCTCGGCCTTTTTATCCTCCTCACTCTCGGTATCGTCTTTTTTATCGTCCTCGCTCTCTGTACCATCTTTTTTATCGTTCGCATTTTTTGTAGCGGCTTTTTTATCGTCCTCACTCTCTATACCATCTTTTTTATTGTTCGCATTTTCTGCACCATCTTTTTTATCGTCTTCACTTTCTGTACCATCTTTTTTATCATCCTCACTTTCTGTAGTGGCCTTTTTATCGTCCTCACTTTCTGTAGCGGCTTTTTTATCATCCTCACTTTCTGTACCATCTTTTTTATCGTCCTCACTCTCTGTAGCAGCTTCTTTCCCAGGTTTACCCTTGGCAGCGGCCTTTTTGCCAGGCCTACCCTTGGCAGCGGCCTTTTTGTTGTCTTCACCCTTTTTGTTATCTTCACCCTTAGCGGCGGCCTTTTTGTTATCTTCACCCTTGGCGGCGGCCTTTTTGTTATCTTCACCCTTGGCGGCGGCCTTTTTGTTATCTTCACCCTTGGCGGCGGCCTTTTTGTTATCTTCACCCTTGGCGGCGGCCTTTTTGCCGTCTTCACCTTTGGCGGCGGCCTTTTTGCTGTCTTCACCTTTGGCGGCGGCCTTTTTGCCGTCTTCAACCTTGGCGGCGGCCTTTTTGCTATCTTCACCCTTGGCGGCAGCCTTTTTGCTATCTTCACCCTTGGCGGCAGCCTTTTTGCTATCTTCACCCTTGGCGGCAGCCTTTTTGCTATCTTCACCCTTGGCGGCGGCCTTTTTGCTATCTTCACCCTTGGCAGTGTCCTTTATGGCGTCTTTGGATTTTTTAGCGCCTTCCTGTTTCTTGGCTTCTTTCTTCTTAGATTTACTTTTTTTACCACTTTCACTCTCATCGGATTTGTCTTCATCCTTTTCAGAATCTGTATTGTCATCTTTCTTCCCACCATTCGATCGGTTACCATTTGATTGGTTACCACGGTCAGAGTGGTTACCACCATCGGACTGGTTATTGTTAGAATCACTGGCATCATTGTTCTTTTTCCGGCCGTCAGAGGATAAAGATTTATTGGATTTTTTCCTCTTGTCAGCAGCACCACTATCACAAGGTTCATCTTCAGAATCGCTTGCACCGCTACCACTCTCAGGTCTCGGCCGCAATTTACTCGTACGGAATCCTCTTTTATTTGGTGTGACTTTAGGAGATCCATTGTTGTCAGGTTTTGAAACTTTGGCAGAATCATCACCTGAATTATCTACATCTGAAATGTCAAGATTTTCTGTCTCGTCAGAATTGGTTATCTTGGGGGGCATTTCTGATTCGTCATTTATGCTAAAGACGTCTGTATTATCACAAAAGTTATCTGTGACATGATTGGTGAACTGACTGAAGTCGTCGTCATCATCATCATCATCATCACCACCACCACCACCATCGTTGTCACTATTATCATCATCCTCATCATTGCCTTGGTTTTTAGAAATTTCATTTGCCATTTCCATCAACAAAGAGAGTTGAGCAGCTGCGTTCTCCGGATCGTGCAGGGGCTTGCTACTTAAAAAGCTGTTTGCGTTGTTATTCGTAATAGAATTCGACTTCTCAGAAGATTGTTCAACTTTAGCAGCCAAGTCTTTCTTTGGAGTTTCCTCACCGTTGGATTTTTCCTCAACATCATCATCATCATCCTCCTCTTCCGACCCCTTCTCTTTGACGCTCTTCTTTTTACGGTCCTCATTCGGTTTTTTATCGGTTTTATGAGACCGCTTAATTAGCGGAATGTCATCAACAGAAACATCACTGTCGTCATCATTGCTGCTGCTGCTATCAGCACGAGCTTTGATTGAACGTTTCGCACGCCCTTTGTCTGCACTTTTCACTGGCGTTGTTTTATTATCCCTTTTTTTGGGCGTTTTTTCTAATTTCTCAGTTAAGGATCTTTTCTTAGGTGTTTTCTCATCTCGATCTCTCTTTCGGGGACTTTTTTCTTCATCCGTGACTTTCTTCGATACTCCCTGTTCGTCATGATTACGGGTACGCTTTACCTTTTCACTATCCCTGTTGTGCTCTCTCCGCCGAGACCGGTTTTCTTTACTTGAAACCCGATTGTTATGGGCAGATTCTTTTATAGGCGATATCGTTTGACAATCTCCAGATGAATCACTCTGTGGCGACGAACATTTACTTTTAGTAGAAACATTGTTTTTTTCAAGAAATATGTCGGGTCCTTTACTCTCACTAAGAAACTTTATATCATCTGCGTCGTCCTCATCCGACGTCAAGATAATCTCATTCAGTTGGTTATTGCAGTTCGGTTCTTCCTTCAGTTTAAAAGAAGCCGGAGTATTGTTTCGCTTATCTAGTCCTTTATTCTGCCCAGATTTTTTTTGTGATCTAGCATCGGACTCATCACTATCACTGGAGGAAACTGTGGACTTATTTTTCCCTTTTTCTTTAGTCGAATTTAGCATTTTCGTATTTGTTTTCATGAAACGACCACGGCCTTTGCTGCTGGACTTTTTATTTACGTTATCATCTTGAGAATCTTCCTCTTTGATCTCTGGTTGGAATAAGGTTTCTTTCAGTGCTAAAAAATATTTTACAAGGCCACTTTTCAATTTAATCAAAGCAAACTCTGCTGGTGAGTGTCCTTGAGTGACGGCAGCCGCAGCGGCAGTTATATCGGATCCATACGCACCCTCCTTTATATCATTCTGCAGGGTATTGAGCAGAAAGCTGATTGAAGTGGTGGCAGTCAGTAGCTTTTCAACAACAATCCCAAGGGTTTTAGGAGTGACATTCATACTTTTGTCACAGATTGGAATAACGGACACAGCATCAAACGTTTTACCTGGAGCTGAGGACTTCCTTTGCGACGAATGTGTCTGCTTGATCTGGCTCAAGTCTCCTCTGTTTCGTTCGGCTTCCAAGTGACTGAACACTTCATTGCAATGTTTAACTAAGGATTTTATTTTTGGAGGATCACAAACATAGCACTTCCACTTTTCAGAACCTAGAACAGAGAGAAAAAAAAAAAAGGTTTGTTTCTTTTAATTTTTAATTATTTTATATTAAGGAAACATGTTTAATATTCAACAAGTTCAAATATATTGATAAAATGAACTTAAAACCAATATATTTTTCAAAAAGTACTCAATACAAGGTAGAAAGTTAATATCTAAACATTTAAAATAGTCTACACAAATTCATGTTTCAGTGCATAAGTGCACTTTATCGCTACTAGTTATGAGTTAGTCCCGAACCGGAACACTAAAACATAAGTTAATTTGTGTAGACTATTTTAACTGTTTAGATAGCTTCAAGTGTTAAAACTAAATAATAATTTGCAAAAACAACAAAATGGTATTTATATGCGATAAAATCTCTGTTGCTGCTAGCGAGTTTTCGTGGCCCAAGGGCGCTGAACTTCAGTCATTGGGGTTTTGAACCTCGCTAGATTCGGCCATAGACAGTGGATAATTATATTTCATAATACATATAAATAAATAAAAGGTAATTTTTAACATCCAGGTGAGCATTACAAATGGAAATATTTGGAACATGGAACGCCAAAATATAACAAATGCTTCATCTGGGTGTTATGTACAAGTTTTTTAATGAAACTGAATAAAGAAGGGAGTTGCGAAGTAATTTATAAAAGTCCATATAACTTCATTCTTATATTTACAATAAGAAATGCTTAGGCGTATGAAAGCAAACTTTTGTTGATCAGTGAATTTAAGTTTTTCTCTTAAGCTTTTTAATTGCTTAAATCCTCCGAAGATGCTTTGAGTAAGTAATTCAATATAAACTGATAATTCACACCACACGTTGATACAACGGAACAACTGCTCCCTTGGCAGAAATTCTGTTCTCATTCATGTGGCAAAGAGAGAGAGAATGCTATGTTTTCTTTTTATTTAAATAACTGATATTGACTAGAGAAAAGGTCTGGTTACACTGTAGAAATGCAAGTTCTTATTTCGAACTGAGAAATTTCTATCAGTTGCTAAGAATGAAGGAATCACACAAAGATGTTTTAGTCTTATTTCATAAAAATACGTTTGTGATATATTCGTTTTTCATTCCTATATTAACAATTATAAAACTTTACGGTGTGCATTTTTTTTACAACTATGCAAATTGCATTAAAATATTTTATTTATTTACTATTAATTAAACATTTATTGAAAAAAAATTAAAAAAATGCAATGACAAAATAAAAATTACAAAATTAAATCCACCAATTTCGGTTTATTTGTAAACAAATATATTTTAATTTTTTTTAATAGCTTTAAATTTTTATTTTATTCTTAGTATCACCTGTAATGAGGATTGAACCCTAACCACTATCTGTTGCACCACGTTTGCAGGACTAAACCAATAGTTAGGGGTAGATGGTGTTATTTCAGAGTTTCCCTTTTAGACTAGTTGCCATACCAAGGTTAGTCTACCCTACTATTCCACCGAAAGACAGGGAGAAGAGAGAGATTCATAGCTTTTCAATTCTTACATAAATTTTAAGGTGAATAAATGCAAACTTATTTTTAATTGCAGAGAAAATGTTGAGAAAACAAAATCTTGAAATTCTCTTCGATAAATAAAAGTTGAAAACTTATTTTATTGTAATCTTTGTTGGCGAAGACTGCATAACAAAAAATGCTATGTGTTTATTGAATTAAAAAATTTTTTTTTTAACAGTTCACCCCCAAACAAGGCAGGCCGCCACTGTAGACGTAAAGGGCTACTGGGAAAAAGGGTGAGAGCTGCGCAGCAAGATGTCTGTTTACATTAGTTTTAAATTTCTTCATGTCAGTACCGTCAGGAAAACAGGGAGGGAGTTCCAGAGTCCAGCAGCACGAGGAAAGAAGCTTTTGAAGTAGAAAGCTCTTCGGCATCTGGGGACCTCCACAGTGAGTGGATGGGATCTGGCAGATTGTCGGGTTGGTCTAGTGAATTTACGTCGTGGGGGCACAAGACCAGCAAGCTCATCAGAGCACAATCCATTGAAGAACTTGTAAAACAGGCACAAGGGGCTGGAGCTTGGTGAATAGTGAAGGACCTATTAAGTTGGCGACTCTTTTTTGGACTTTGTCGAAGAGGGAGAGACTAGTGGATGATGCCCCAGCCCAGATGTGGCAACAATACTCCATGCATGGGTGGATGGTGGCTTTGTAGAGATATAGGATAATGTCAGGTGTGAGAAGTTTACTGGCACGGTAGAGGGAGCCCACCTTCTTTGCAGCAGCCTTGGCAATGTCTTCAATGTATTTATTCAAATTCATGTAATCTGTAAAAGTTAGACAGAGGAGTTTGAATGATGAACTCTCAGGTAGGGTGTTATTTGCCATGACAATCGGTAGTTGAAGAGGTTTCTTGTAGTTATTGAAGGAAAGGAGCTTTGTCTTTGCGGCATTAAAAGTTACCATCCATTTATGACTCCATTCCACTACAGACTGGAGGTCATTTTCTAAGGAGTCAGCCATTGCCTCAGATATATGTGCGCGTTGGTTTTGCCCACATGACGAGAGTAGAGCATGGTGTCGTCAGCAAATATTCCTATCTGTCTCAATGACATCAGGGAGGTCATTTATGAAAATCAGGAACAGTAGAGGTCAAAGGATGGATCCCTGGGGTACACCAGCATTTATCTAATGTTGCTTAGATGAACGGCCATCGAGGACAACCTGGATCTTTCTTTTTATTAGGAAGGATTTAATTATATTAAATATTTGTCAAGTAATACCATATGAGAGCAGTTTTAGGCGAAGCCCTTTATGCCAGACCTTGTCAAAGGCCTTGGATATATCAAACGCTACCGCCCTAGCTTCTATGTTGAAGGAACTAAAATCAGTGCCTTGTCCAGTGTATGGTATATGCGTTCAGAGATGACTGTTAGGATATCTGTGTTGTTTATTAATTTTCTTAGATTTTGAATTAAATTGAACCCCCACCCCATAAGATAACAAAAATTTACAAACGGTTGAAAACGAATAAAATTATCATTAATACATTCTTCTCTCGTCTTGGTGCAACCTGGGTAGATTAAGTCGGCTTCTTCCCTCGCACACACATGCTGGTCCTGCACAAGCTCCCTGAGATGGCAAGCCAGCCAGTCATTATTTCATCGACAAAGACCAACAAATTGTGGGCTCAAGATTTTACTGAGGTCCTGCTTGATGGTAGTTACCCAGGTTTCTAGCTGCCCACCAACGTGTTTGCACTAATTGGGTAGTGGAAGCAGGAGGAGAATGTCTTGGATCAACCCGTCTGATGATGAGCAGCATGACAAACTATTGAAGACGTTGCTGCAACAGCAGAGATGAAGGGTCGCAGAATCAATCGTTGATGCAGGTTGGTTACCGACACTCGATTGATGCGACGGCATTGTCGAATACTTTCAGCTCCTGTTGGTTAGCAACCTGCATCGGCCACATTTCAGAGCCATAGAGGAGGCGGATCCAGACAGTTGTCCGATAGATATGCCATTGGTAGCCAACAAGATTTCTCCCCTGTCCCACAGGCATCGCAAAAACAGAGTTTGCAGCACCTATGCTGTGTTTAATCTCACCATACGTTAATAAATTTACTGAATTAAATTAAATACTCTAAACAAATTTTTTAAAATATCAATACATAAAATTCAAAGCTGGGTGGATGCATACGACATGACCCAAATTAAAAAATAAAAATCTCTTCAGAAAACTATTGATTAAGCACTAACTTTTCATTAAGAAGAGGGTGTTGCAAAGTTTGTGTTCCAAATTTTTAAAAAATTTATTTATTTTCTTTACTTTTTACAGAAAAGCAAGAATTGAGATTTGTTCATATTTTATTTGCTTTCAAACTAAAATGCTTTTTTAAAAGTGGTGCACATTTCTGATTTTAGTTCCTTCAACATAGAATTTTATATATATATATATATATATATATATATATATGTGTGAAATTAATTCTCAAGATATATTGCAATTCATTAATCTTTGAATAAGAAAAAAAAATATAAATTTATTTCTATTTCCTTGTAAACAAAATAAGACAGTAAATAGCAAAATTAGTTATTTCCTTATTGAAACAAAGGTTTCTGTCTGACCTGAAGAGTTTTCGCACTTTTTCCATACGAATGCCTCAAAGACCTACCTGCATCAGTTATAATCCTTAATTCAGACCTTCCTAAATTCCTTAGAATGCAACCTTTACAGAAGGCATTGTGGCAAAAGTCACAGCCTAGAAGACGACCACCTTCACCACACCATCGGCATTGTTCATCAAGACCATCGGCATCTTGAGAAATGTCACCACTTGAATAATATTTGCAGCACTTCTACAAATAAACAATTTGAGAAACAACAAAGTTATTGGCATGGAATTATGAAATGTTTGAAAAAAAAAAAAAAAAAAGAAAAAAAAAGAAGCTATCAGGCGTACATTTGTGTTCAAAACAGTAAAATACCGGAGTAAAACAAAACATTAATTTAAATGATTTATTTATTTTCATTATTTTTTTTTTTAAATAAAAAGTTTTTGTTTTGTGCTATAGCAACCTTTTTCGGGTTATTTAATGGTGAATCCATTAATTTTACTGAGAAATTTTGTTTCAAATTCTTAATATTTTCATATATTTATTCATGCTGTAAATATATTTTTGACATACAAATGTTTTGTATAGTAATTTGTTTTGTATACATATATTTTTTAAATTAACAGTCTGTAAGCAATAGATAATGGCCCATAGATTGGACCCTGACAGGTACTACCACTCATCTGGGTTAAAGTGAATCTGGGAGCAATGGCAACTAAGGAGTTACTCCACAAATATACAGTTTTGTGCCATACTCAAGGTAAGGGTTAGGCAGGTTTAGAGTGAGACTCAAGGTAAGGGTTAGGCAGGTTTAGAGTGAGACTCAAGGTAAGGGTTAGGCAGGTTTAGAGTGAGACTCAAGGTAAGGGTTAGGCAGGTTTAGAGTGAGACTTAAGGTAAGGGTTAGGCAGGTTTAGAGTGAGACTCAAGGTAAGGGTTAGGCAGGTTTAGAGTGAGACTCAAGGTAAGGGTTAGGCAGGTTTAGAGTGAGACTCAAGGTAAGGGTTAGGCAGGTTTAGAGTGAGACTCAAGGTAAGGGTTAGGCAGGTTTAGAGTGAGACTCAAGGTAAGGGTTAGGCAGGTTTAGAGTGAGACTCAAGGTAAGGGTTAGGCAGGTTTAGAGTGAGACTCAAGGTAAGGGTTAGGCAGGTTTAGAGTGAGACTCAAGGTAAGGGTTAGGCAGGTTTAGAGTGAGACTTAAGGTAAGGGTTAGGCAGGTTTAGAGTGAGACTCAAGGTAAGGGTTAGGCAGGTTTAGAGTGAGACTCAAGGTAAGGGTTAGGCAGGTTTAGAGTGAGACTCAAGGTAAGGGTTAGGCAGGTTTAGAGTGAGACTCAAGGTAAGGGTTAGGCAGGTTTAGAGTGAGACTCAAGGTAAGGGTTAGGCAGGTTTAGAGTGAGACTCAAGGTAAGGGTTAGACAGGTTTAGAGTGAGACTCAAGGTAAGGGTTAAGCAGGTTTAGAGTGAGAGCTTTAGTAGGTGATAGAGTTGGGAAATAGGGAGAAAAAAAAAAAAAAAAAAAGAGCAGAGAGACCTAGGAAAGATGGAGTATTGATTTACTCCTCTCCAAGAGTTAGGAACAAGGCCAGTTTTTATCCTCACACAAGTAAGATGTGACCCAAGGTCTGGTCAGGAAAGTGGGATTTAAAAATTGCCTGGGCAGCCCCGTCGGCATTCCCCGGTAGGGGCGCCTCAGGCAGTAAGAAATAAACTTACTCCTCCCCAAAGAGGGGAGGCAAAGCCTGGGAGGGTGGACCTCCTAGAACTGCACAGGACACACCCATAGACCGGCGTAAATCAAGCCCCGAAGCCAAGACAATACCAGTCTATGGGGTGCAGTATCCATCGGAACAAATACTACACTTTGATCTTAGCCAAAAGACCAAGAAAAGATAGAGTAGGTAAAGGAGAAAGATGGGGTGGGTAAAAGGCGAACACCTTGCCCAAGGATGTCGAAGCAGTTTAATGTCCTGCCTGGGACAAGTCAAATAAGATACTAATTATATAGAAATTTAAAGTAAATAAAGTTAACGTTAGATTTAAGAGTAGGAATAAAAAAAATTTTTTTAAATTAATAGCGAACATTCGTTTTGGAATACATGTTATCAACCACCAAGTAAAATAACAGGTGAAATTTCAAAATGTTAAATCTTGTTTAGAAAAGAATACTCATACATTTAACATTGATGGTACTAAATTTTGATTATTTTAAAATGTTAAATCTTGTTTAGAAAAGAATACTCATACATTTAACATTGATGGTACTAAATTTTGATTATTTTAAAATGTTAAATCTTGTTTAGAAAAGAATACTCATACATTTAACATTGATGGTACTAAATTTTGATTATTTCAAAATGTTAAATCTTGTTTAGAAAAGAATACTCATACATTTAACATTGATGGTACTAAATTTTGATTATTTCAAAATGTTAAATCTTGTTTAGAAAAGAATACTCATACATTTAACATGGTACTAAATTGATAACATCGATAAGATTTCAATCAAGATTGACACTTTTTATACAGTAGATAAATATGGAGAATGGAAAGTCCTGTTTTTAATGAGATATCACGTGACTTGCTAGCTCAACTTAGTGATTGCTAAATTACTCTGTTCACCTTATATCTTTTTAGTAAACCTTCTTTACTATCCGTATACATGATGTAGTTTCCCCATAACTGATACTCGGCTTACAATAGGACAACTCGGTTGAGAAAAGTTTCTGCTCTGTATTATGAAGATGCTGTAAGTCATATTTAAAACCAGAAATTAAATGTCTTTAGAAAAACGTCATTAAAATAAAATTTAAAAAATTTTTTGTGCTAAATGTTATTAACTTATTTATTACACAAAAAAAAAAAAAATGTTTAAACCATGGAAAACAAGAAAAACGGCAAAAAAAAAGCTAAAGGGTTTCAAACAATTTTCAAGTAAAAAAAGATAAAGTTTGCTTGTAGTTATATAATTAGATTCTAAACGCTAATAAAAATGGTACAAACTTGTGAGAAGTACGTTCAATATTCATATGGCCAATCTCAATTCCGAAGTTGCTGAGAAGAGGCGTGGTTCTTGCGAATAACAAGGTACTGCACAGATGTAAAACTTCTTTTTCAAGCATCATTAATGGACAAGAGCTGATTTTCTCAACATTTTTGCAATGAACTTTGCTTCAAATTTCAGTATTTCCTGAATTTCCTCTTATGAGTGTATCTGGGATATTGGCAAACTTATCAAAAACCTTGATGCCAGCAAGGCAACTGGTCCTAACATTCCAGTCATTGCCTGAACTTGCTCCTATCCTTACAAAGCTATTCAATCGTTGCTTAAAGAACAAACGCTTTCAATCTCCTTGGAACATTTCATTGATCTGCCGAGTATTGAAAAATACAGCTGATCAGTCTTCTGCATCTCAGTACAGACCAATCGGTCTCTTGTGCATCAGAAGTTTGAATTTGGGAAAAATCAAGAAATTGTCAATTACCTCAGTAAAAGCAATCTACTTAGTGACAAGCAATATGGATTTTGCCCTGCAAAATCAACTGCTGACCGTTATATCGCATAGAATCAATGAATCTCTTGATAAGGGCCTTGTTTCTAGGGCAATCGCTCTCAACATATCAAAAAACTTTGATAGGGGTTGGTACAAAATGTTGCTTCACTTTGCTAGCTATGGAATATCTGAAAATGCCTCTCAACCATAAAATTCTTTCTGATAGATCTAGAAAAGTAATGATTTATGCGCAGAAATCTGAACCCCAGAATAAATGCCTTAAGGATCTGAGCCAAACCCTCTACCTGATCTCCATTAATGATTTCCCAAATCATATTCTGAGATCATTTGTTGACATCTACAGACAACTGTTTATGGCAGCACTTCGAAGAGCATTAGTGAACGAGATATTGTTGATTATCTCTTCCGATCTACAGCACGCGACACAACAGAGGAAAAAAATGGCTTGTTACTTTTAACACCCCCAAAAGCAAGCTGCTCTCCATTCACCACCAATGCTCAGATCCTTGTTTTGCCATCGTCAAAATAAATGGAAGCCCTGTTTTGATAAGCTCATAAGATTGACTTTCACTTCATATCTAAAATGGAAGACTTCTATCCAATCTGTTGCTAAAATGGTTGGATCATTCTATCGCTCTAGAAAATACCCGACGCCTTATGGAATCCTGTACCTATATAAGAGTCAGATACGTCCTAAAATAGAATACTGCTGCCACATCTGGGGAGGTGCTGCGCAAAGCAGTCTCCCATAACCTGGAGTAGAAAATCGACTGTGCATTCTAATGGGTAAAAAGCTCTTCTGTTCTCTATAGCCCTTTTCTCACAAAAAAGACGCTGCTAGTCTTTATCTACTCAATAACTGAATCCCAATCTCTTGTTCAGCCATGTAAGACACTCACAACAAGAATTTGTTACCACAACTTAAAAGAACTTTCTTTTTTTCTCCCGTGTGCCTAGTTTTTTCTAACTTACTATCTGTGGAACACATACCACAGGACTGATTCCCTGCAGACTACAACACAGTAGTCTTCAGATTCAAGGTCAACAAACACTTGCCATAAACCGTTTCTATAAGTAATCAAACCTTGTTCATTACATTCATCATTTTCAATCCTCTCATAATAATCTTCATCATCATTCACCTGACAATGTATTCATCTTGTTAACTTCTATCCTCAGATGGCTTTTGTAAGTGCTGACGTATCAATTAGAGAGTAGCAGAGAGTGAGTGAGAGAGAATCATACTGGCAAAAAAAATGCATAAAACAATAGAAAAATATTGGTATTCATTTTTTCTCCCAAATCTGCAAAATTGAGAGAAAACACAGCTGCATTTTGTTTTTGGTGTGATAAAAAAACAAAAAAATAAAATTAGAACTTTAATTTTAGAAATGTTCTATCCTCTGAATTACTTTTTGATAAATTATCAGAAACATTTATATTATTCGGACTACTGTTCTCATGTTATTCTCACAATGTTTTTGTCGATGTAACCTCTGACGTTCAAGCACCTTTTGTCAAACTCTGCAATCTTTATATTAAACTCAGAAATCTGTAAGGATTTCTAACAAAACTTTTTATATAATCCACATGGGTAGCTTGTTCTCGTTCCGTCAACCATAACCGGGTAGAAGTTTTAAGTAACTCATAATCGTATTCTTAATATCGCCTGTATTTCAGAAGACTGTCACTTACAACTGATTATTACTCAACACTTTTATCCGTTGCACCACAGATCCTTATCAGAAACAATTCTTTTCATAATAAATAAACTTAAAATTAGATAAGTAGATAAAGCTGCCGTTTTGCCGAAGTAACAAGAACGGGTCCATTCTGAAGATGCGTCCATTCTGAAGATGCGTCCATTCTGAAGATGCGTCCATTCTGAAGATGCGTCCCTTCAATCTGCACGTTTAGTGATGAAAATGCAGTTTCAAGTTTAAGCGTGATGGACCAACGGATGTACAGACACATCTAAAAATGCCATTTCAAACTAAGGTGTGTCAGGCCAACAGACAAAGCCCCTCATAATTATGATTGGATGCAACTAAATAAACAATCCTTAATAAAATTCCCGTTTGGAAGCCATTCATCTTTAAGTTTAAAAAAAGAAAAACGGTTGAAGAACTTACCTTGCAAACGATCACTTTCAACTTGGGATGCCTTTTAACGGCACCTTTTTTGCTGGGATTTAATTGTTTGCCACATGCGGTGCATGCAACTTTACTTAATGAATTTCCTACATTAAAAAAGAAAGAAAAAAGATAATCTTTCAAGAACTTTTGAAAAGAGATAAATCAAACGTGTTTTAGTAAATAGTTTGAACTTGCAATTTAATTCATATTCACTGCTTGAAATGCAACGAAACGAAACTAATCGATGACCCCCCCCCCTCCCGGAAAAAAACAACCCTACTACTATTGCTATCTAATCATATTTGGTTTAACATCAGTTTTACATGCTGGCATGTGTTGGATGGCTTTTAGAAATTGACTTCAAAAGTCTTTATTTATCCCTTTTTCTCAAGTTCATCCTTATTACCCCCCCCCCCCCCGGTTTCCTTGGTCTTTTCCTGCAAACTGACCGTACTATCTCAATTGTTCTACATCTAAGTAAAGAACTCTGATCCATTCTTTTAAGTGGCCATACACCATTGAAGTCTACTGTTCTGCACACATCTTTCTATACTACAGATTTCATTTTCCCGAGGCCATCAAATCTAAGTTTGTCTTTAAATCTTCACATCCATCGTATCATTCTCATATCATTCCTCTCCATGCAACGCATGTCCACAACCATCACTGATTATGTTTCACTTCTAATCATCACATTGCATACACGTGCCTGATAGACTCTTCCATTGGTCGACAGTGGTAATGCTCTGCTGATTAGTAATGGAAGAAGTTGCCTGAACTTACTCCATTCACTCCTAATTCTTGCAATCACACTAACACCTGCCCTTCCCTGTGCTCCAATGATTTTACCAAGGTAAAAAACACAAAAACAACAACTTCTAAACAACCTCAATAGCTTTGCCATCCAAATATATTTTCTACACATCTGAGTTCTCATTTGTCTCCATTATCTAACATTTCTTGCAAACAAACTTGTTACCATCTCAACTTACAAGTAATTCTACTGCACTTCTTGTGTACACAATGCTTGCAAGTACACCAAAAAATTGAGTTGCACCCGACTACCTTTTCATAAACTTTCTAATTCACACATACATACCAAGGAAAGTTAAATTTTTCAAGCATTGAAAAAAAATTTCTAAGAAATAAATAAAATCCAAATTTATTTAAAAATGCTATTGCTATTTCAAACTTGACTCCGTCCCCCGAACATACATAATTTTCAACGAGATAAATAGAAGATAGAGTATTGTAAGCAGAAGCAGCCAACAAAACTGAATTCTGAATTGGTGATCGGTACCAAGCTTTGAAAGCAGCAGCCACTGCAATTCTGCCTACTACTTTTTATTTTAACTTCTTATTTGTTCCTTTCTTCCTACCTCCTCTTCTTTATACCACAAATCGGGTCGGGGACACACACGTTCACTTTTATTATATAGATTAGAAGGAATATTATAACAAAACAAACAAAAAACCAACAACAAAACCTCTTTTTAAAAAATTATTAAAACATTGTTTTATGCTTCAAACACCACCCATCATTTTCAAAAGACATCTCTAGAAAGCATAAGTGGAATACCAAACATATATATATATATATATATATATATATATATATATATATATATATATATATATATTATATATAAGCTCCCTCCAGTTGCATATTTTTGTGAGCCTGTGAGGATGTAATACTTGGAAGGATTACCCCACCCCCTTAAAAAGAAGGAGGTAATTACTGGGAGGACGGTCTTATGACAATAGAACGGATAGTACACTACCAACCCCCATTAAAAGATAATACAATATAGATTAAATTATTTTTTTCCATTAATTTAAAGATTCCTTGTAATAAAAACATTACTTTTTATGGTTCCTTTTCGCTCAGATCAAATGTAGTATCTGTTCTCAGCATCTCGGCGACAGACGTTTCACTATTGACAAAACTATTGCGTATATATAAGATAATGAAAATTATAAATGTATATTTAGAATATTAATTTATTAGAAACTGTTTAAAACATAAATATGCAAATCAGGAATACCTAAAACTGTTTGTGGGTGTTCGCAGATTACTATATATACGGTATTTAAAATAGTGTATCAGAGAATTAAATAAGCATAAGCCGTTTTGATGATAATATGGTTAGCATAGGTGTAAAAAAAACTTTTGCATTTATTCATTTAGATATTGGGTGAATCAAAATGATGTTAACAATTTTAATTTTCCGTTACAGGATTAACGACGGTATAAAAAGGCGTAATATCAAACAGAACCGATGAAACGTGTAGCAAGGCACTAAATTGCACAGTTGATTGCTGGTATTTGTACATCAATCGTGTTGCTGGACAGGTGGAGACTGTTCCATAAACTATCAATCAATGATTTGTCATGTAAACATAATTAGGACTCACCCTGCCTTCAACAGTAAACCACTTGAAGACAATTTTCTTTTCACAATAAAAATCTTTTATTTAAAGAAAAATATATATTTAATAACAAGGCTACCTGGTGTTGCCCAGGATACAATTAGAAATGCTATGTCCCTTTATGTCTAGCATATAACTCCATATTTTTTGTTAAAACCATTTCTACTCCTCAACTTTTTTGGGTGGAGCCGAAGGATATACTCATCACCATGGATTGGATGCATTTACAGAATAACATTTTTTATAGCTGACTTATATTCACTACTTATTAAATATGTTTTCATTAATAGAATTGCTACTAAGTCTATATTCAATAGAAAAGAAGCCTCCAGTCAAGACTGGACACATTTGAAAAGGTGGTCAGTAAAACACTGTCCATCGATTTCTTTTGAAACAACATCTGTCACTTGGTGAAAAGACAAAATAAAAAAATCTAGATGTTTGGCTTTACTTCGGAACACAATTCATTAAGACGGAACTTTAGTAATATTAATTTTTTTAAAAAGAAAAGAAAAGAAAAAAGAAAAATGTAGTATGTGTTCTAATACATTTCATTTTTTCTGTCCTTGGTCAGTGGAGGAGAAATTCTTATAAACTGAGTCAATTTTTATTTTTGTCCAAATCCAGAATGTCCTTTTTTTGGAAGTTGGATTTTCTCCAGTGTCTAACTCTGCCCTTGTGGGGAGGTAAGTAAATAGGAACACACGTAATTCATTATCGACTACTGCTTGTTTTTGTTTGGTGTTTTTTTTTTTCCAATTTAATACTTTCTTTACTATTTAAAAAATTAAACTGGCGTACCAAAAAGTAAACAACCTCTTTTCTTCAAACATAAGGGGACAGTTCCTTTTTTTATTCTTTTTTTCTTTTTAAAAAATTAATGAATAAAGTTCTGTCTTAATGAATCGGATTGTGTTAAAAAAAATAAAAATAAAAATGCAATTTTTAAAGTTTCTTAAACTTAGCTTAAAAGCTAGTATTCATTTTCGACTACTGCATATGTTGTTTTGCTTTTTTTGCGAATTTAATATTCGATGATATTGTCATTTACTATTTCAAAAATTAAACTGGCGTACGAAAAAGGAAAACTTTTTCTTTAAAATTAAGGGAACAGTTTTTATTTTATTTATTTTTTTTTTTTTTTAAATTTTGACTAGTAATTTTCTTTTTTATTACTATTGCACTCTTACGGATGAAAAAATTGTTTACTTTTTACAAAGATTTTCTAATTATGGTTCTACTTATTTGTTATTGTGTAAAAAAAAATTCAAATTTTAAATAAAACTCATTTGTTTTTATTTAAAATTGAGTCCGAACATTTTTGTAAGTAAACAATTTTTTTCTAACCAGATTACTAATTAGTATTATTTGAACTACTATTCTCATTTTTGCTGTTATATTCAGAATGTTTCGACTGATGTAAGCTTCAATCAGATGCATCTTTACGAATTATGGAACCTGCATGGAATTTCAAACTAAACCCCTTATTTAATATTCAGTGGAGTAGATTGTTCTCATTCCATCAGCCATGACCAGGTAGAAGTGTCAGTTTATGTTAATTTTATTTATGTTATTCAAAATTCCATACACGTTCCAAAGTTCGAAAAGATGCAGCTGAAGAAAATTGGTCGAAACGTTGTGAATCTAACAATCAAGAGGAGAAGAGTGAGTTGGTCGAAACGTTGTGAATCTAACAATCAAGAGGAGAAGAGTGAGTTGGTCGAAACGTTGTGAATCTAACAATCAAGAGGAGAAGAGTGAGTTGGTCGAAACGTTGTGAATCTAACAATCAAGAGGAGAAGAGTGAGTTGGTCGAAACGTTGTGAATCTAACAATCAAGAGGAGAAGAGTGAGTTGGTCGAAACGTTGTGAATCTAACAATCAAGAGGAGAAGAGTGAGTTGGTCGAAACGTTGTGAATCTAACAATCAAGAGGAGAAGAGTGAGTTGGTCGAAACGTTGTGAATCTAACAATCAAGAGGAGAAGAGTGAGTTGGTCGAAACGTTGTGAATCTAACAATCAAGAGGAGAAGAGTGAGTTGGTCGAAACGTTGTGAATCTAACAATCAAGAGGAGAAGAGTGAGTTGGTCGAAACGTTGTGAATCTAACAATCAAGAGAAGAAGAGTGAGTTGGTCGAAACGTTGTGAATCTAACAATCAAGAGGAGGAGAGTGAGTTGGTCGAAACGTTGTGAATCTAACAATCAAGAGGAGAAGAGTGAGTTGGTCGAAACGTTGTGAATCATACAATCAAGAGGAGAAGAGTGAGTTGGTCGAAACGTTGTGAATCTAACAATCAAGAGGAGAGTGAGTTGGTCGAAACGTTGTGAATCTAACAATCAAAAGAAGAGTGAGTTGGTCGAAACGTTGTGAATCTAACAATCAAGAGGAGAAGAGTGAGTTGGTCGAAACGTTGTGAATCTAACAATCAAGAGGAGAAGAGTGAGTTGGTCGAAACGTTGTGAATCTAACAATCAAGAGGAGAAGAGTGAGTTGGTCGAAACGTTGTGAATCATACAAGAGGAGAAGAGTGAGTTGGTCGAAACGTTGTGAATCTAACAAGAGGAGAAGAGTGAGTTGGTCGAAACGTTGTGAATCTAACAATCAAGAGGAGAAGAGTGAGTTGGTCGAAACGTTGTGAATCTAACAATCAAGAGGAGAAGAGTGAGTTGGTCGAAACGTTGTGAATCTAACAATCAAGAGAAGAAGAGTGAGTTGGTCGAAACGTTGTGAATCTAACAATCAAGAGGAGGAGAGTGAGTTGGTCGAAACGTTGTGAATCTAACAATCAAGAGGAGAAGAGTGAGTTGGTCGAAACGTTGTGAATCATACAATCAAGAGGAGAAGAGTGAGTTGGTTGAAACGTTGTGAATCTAACAATCAAGAGGAGAAGAGTGAGTTGGTCGAAACGTTGTGAATCTAACAATCAAGAGGAGAAGAGTGAGTTGGTCGAAACGTTGTGAATCTAACAATCAAGAGAAGAGTGAGTTGGTCGAAACGTTGTGAATCTAACAATCAAGATGAGAAGAGTGAATTGGTCGAGATAATTGAAACACATAAAATGTACTGACTGAAAATGCAGTAACCCTTAAATGTTTTTTGTTACAAATATGACACATTCAAACAAAATGCCTATTTAATATAATATTCAACGGAAATGTGTCAAACTGCAACTTGTTTCACATCTGCAACGAGCCTGTTGGCAAGTGTGAGTAGGTATTAGTATGATGTTGCATCAGCACACCTGCTAAATAGCTAATCAGTATCTCTGATGATAAATTTTTTTTCAAACCAATATAAAAAATAAAGCATTTAAGGGTTAATAAAAAGTAAACTTTCAGAAGAATAAGAAACTTACCAAATGATTTCTGAATGCTTCGACGTTTACTCGGAAATTCAGGGCCACTAAAGACAAGCTTAGATTCATTAACAGGTTCGGGTTTCACAACAACTGTACCTGATAAGAAAAGAAGGGTGAATTTAAAAAACCCTTTAAAAACACTTCATTACATGCAAAATGTAGACATTAAAACAACAGAAATAGGTTTAGTATAAAGCTTTCACACAGATAATGAGATATTAAAATAAATGCTAAGCTTGGACAAAATTTTAGTGGCCAAATAAGGCTTAACAAAAAAGAAAAAACACAAAGAATACATTTTAAAAATCTCAAACCTGTCACCAAAGCGATTGTTCTTTTTTCTTATTTATGAAAAAATGTCTCAAGATAAAAACCTTGTGGGTAGTCAATCGGTATCTAATTATAATAGACAATAATTATTACAGCCGACTGGATTATCCTATCAGGCAGTATCTTATATTCTTAGGATTGGTTTATTGTCAGACGCCTGAGGAACCCCATCATGGAATGCTAATCACAGCAAATTTTGCACCCATCTAGAGTGCCCATTTTCAGGGGGAACTGGATTCCCTATTATAAGCTGACATCATGTCTAACTCGTGCAGTGGGAGGCAGGTAGATATACAGTAAAAGAGAAACAGTTTACTCTATAGTGGCTTCCGGTTTTGAAATTGTAAATAGGCAAATAGTTTATTCTGGAAATATTTTTTAAGTAGTTTATTTACTATTTTTTTTTATAATTAAAATGTTTAAAAATTCTGCCAAAATCTAAGCGGTAGAAAATGAAGAGGGCGCGTTTTTTGATGAACACCGCTCGACAATTTCCAAACCAGAAGTCATCAAGTAGACTTTCTCTTTTACAAGGCATACTAAGTGTTTTTCAATCATGAGAAAAATCACAAAAAAATAATTTATGAACATCTCAAAATGAAGTCTGTTTGGATGACAAAACAGGGAAACATTGAATGTAACTTGGTCTGGATTCACCCAGTCAAAATAATTTTTGGAGGATATTTAAAGATTTTATATTCATTATTTTCATGCATTTTATTTGAAACTTTGTATAAGTTAAAATATTTTTTGGAGGATATTTAAAGATTTTGTATTCATTATTTTCATGTATTTTATTTGAAACTTTGTATAAGACATTATGCATGAAATGAGTTACTTTTTAAAGAAACCTTTTAGTACTAAATCCTTTTGCTACGTAAGACGCACAGAAAACGGTTTAGAGAAAACTATTTTCTCAACTCCATCGCCGTCTCTACAAAAAGAAAGCAGCGACTGGTTTGAAAACGTTCCCAAAAGAAGCACCGCTGGAGTCGGCATTTAGAAATTCTAATATTTGCTTTTACACATTGAATAACTTTGCCATATTTAATTGAAGATTCATTTTTTTTCCATCAGACATGTATTATTTATGTTTACTAAACAAAAAAAATTTACTAAATGTAATGAAGACTCGCGGAAAGTATTCACTTAAGTAATATTTCAAAGTTATTTGACCCGCTACTTTCGACTGATGTGGACGAAGAAAAATATGATTGCAATTCTGCTCTCCTAATGAAGAGGCGTGGAGAGTTCTGTGTAACGTATGTAAAAACACGGCTCCTGGCGAGGATGGTATTCCAGCGGAAGTGTAGAAATCTGCGTCAGATCTGTTTGCCCAGTGAGTACATTGGTCTTCAACACGGTTTGGTGCTTTGAGAAATTGCCCAACAACTTGAGCCAAGCAACCATTTTGCCCTTCTTTGAAAGAAGGCAGGAAACTGTTCAACACTGCATGGGTATTAGCCTCATTGTTGTGGCAGAAAAGGCCTCCTACAGAGGTTTCAAGAAATCTGGTTCTGTCCGAGTAGAGGGTGCATTGACTAGAACATCGTTGGGCTCACAAATGGCCAACTAGCCCAAGTTTTCAGCAGCTTTTGACGGTCAACAGAGACTCCTTTTGGATATATCATCCAGGTGGATGCGTACCAGCAAAGTTGAGGACTGGAGTTTGTCAGGGACATGCCCTATCCTCTTCAACTATGCGATCCAATGCATTTTTCAGAATGCCCTTCAAGACTATGCAGGGGTTGCAGTCAGCTGAGATGTAGAGGTTCTCAACATGGCATATTGTCCTGATGGGGTTGTCAAGTGGAGAGGCACAAGCTGGGTTTGCTAGAGTACGAACTGTATGTGAATCGATGAGCTTAAAAACAAAGAGCTCTCCTCGCTCACATTAGACGGAGTTAGTTTGGAGGATGTGGAGTAATTCGTCTACTGTGGACAACCTACAATTCTACCAACCAGCTAAGTCCCTTTAGAGGCTGACCGACATACGTTCCTATGGATCTGTTTCCCGTGGTTCTTGTGGCGACGCAGGCAAATATCAGTGGTGACTAAAGAGAGCATCTACTGAAATCTGGAGTTCTTTGACATATTCTATTGGCAACTACTCAGTGTGGAGACCTAAATTTCAGGCCCTTGCCGTCCATGTTGCTAAAACGTAGTGTCCAGTGGTTTGGGGCACGCAGCTCGTCTTCTGGAGAGAGAGAGCTCATCTATAATCTACTACTCCCTACACCTCTGTCTAGCTGGCACAAACATATC
Source organism: Sepiola atlantica (assembly GCA_963556195.1). Classification (NCBI taxonomy): domain Eukaryota; kingdom Metazoa; phylum Mollusca; class Cephalopoda; order Sepiida; family Sepiolidae; genus Sepiola; species Sepiola atlantica. Next base: position 49,837,306 of record OY744548.1, read on the forward strand.
AGTGGGTAGCTGAAGTCATAAGCGACAACCACCAAGAAGGACCTTGCAATGCTCTTTGGCTCAAAAGTGGTAGAATTGTGAGTGGCATGCAACCATCACGAGGATGCAGCGCATGAGATATGAAGCATGCCAAAAGCAGCACAAATCTATTCACAAAAAGATTGTACCTAGTAGTTCAATATAAAATTAACCTAATAACACATATACAATAAGTATTTTATATGTGTGCTACAAACAAATATGTAATGTTTTTGTAGTCTCAGTATACGTATAACCACTATTATTACTTTCCTAAAAATAATTGTCAACTAAATATTCTTTAAATAAAACGTATGTCAATTCTTTTCATGCAGTCATATTCAATTTTGGAACAATCCATTTTATAAAATGGGTAAAATATAAAACATTAGCAGACAGCGACATCAGATAATCAGCAATTCATCTTTGGTGATTGGATGATCTCATTTTATAAAATGGGTGTGGAAGGTAATGAGGTGAGTACAAATGAAGGTACTTCTATTCATTTTCAAGTTACTTTTCACTTGTCGAGGGGTCAGACGTTTTTTTTTTATATTTTGCATGTTCACTCCCCAGTTGTCACAGTTCAGTGGGTCAATCTTGTTTAATCATTTGCTTCAAAGTTTTTTTTTTTGGCTGTCCAACCTGCCTACGATCCGAGATATTCATGCTTCAGAAACGGTTTCTCCAGGAGGATGCACGCTCCACATGACCGAACCAGCATAACTGATTCGTCCGTAAGATAACCTATGCTGGACAAATGTAGTGCTTTCAGCAAATCCATCGACTTAATGTTGGGTTTGGTTAGATTTTACATTGCACATCCATCTGATCATGGATCTGTCATTGCGCTGCAGTTGGATGAGAGAGGACTGGATGAGAATTCATAACAATGTTCCCGACACAACTGCTATACAAGCATATTGTTATTATATCGACTAGCGATATACCATGATGTTTCTTAAATACCCGTATAATTTACTGTTAATAACATTCCTTCTGGAATAATAAATGTCTGTCAGGGTCGATACTATTGAGATAAAAATTGACTTCTCCCATAAAAATAATTATTGCTGTCAGCTAAATATTCTTTAAATAAATAAAATAATTCCTTTTAAAACGATAAATATTCTGTCTTACCGTTAAAATAACTAAATATTCTTCATCAATAAAACGAATGTCACTTTTTGAAAAGTATTTAAAATTGTAACGTTTTAGTCAATGAGATGACAGAATTCGATTTTGGAACAATTCATGTTAAAATGGGTAAAGTCAGATTGTTTTTATGTTAGCGACATCAGATCATCATCATTGCTGATCGGACAATCTCATTTTTTTTTAAATGAGATTGTCCGATCAGCAATGATGATGATCTGATGTCGCTAACATAAAAAAAAATGATCTTTAAGTATGGTGCTTCTTTGCCTACCCCCACCCCCAAATGTCAAATAAAAATGTACTTCTATAAATAAATAAAATAGAAAATTAAAATAAAAAGAACTACGAGATAATCACCAGAGAAGTAACTAATGCTAGATTTGAAGAATCGTGAGTTAGTAATGAGAATTATTTTTATCTTAAGAATGACGGATGGATGAATAGATCAGCAAAAAGAGAAAAAAAAAATAGAACAGGGGAACAGTGTTAGTCACCTTCAGGCAAATCAGGTGGGCCGTCATCACTGTCGGCAGCATTCAGTTCTGGCTCTCTGGAAGTTTCAGAATCCTTAGTACTTCCAGCAGCATCCAATTCGGCACTAGAGTCGGCACTAGACTCCTCTGCAGAAGAGGATGCCTGGACCTTCCGCGTAACCAGCGGCTTTCTAGCAGAAGAAGAACAATTTCTAAACAACAACAACAATAAAAAAAAAATAATGTCAACAACAACAAAGGCACGTTTTGAAGCAGACAACAAGGGTACAAAACATTTACTCAATTTTAAAAACAAACAACAATAAACAGTATCGGAAGTTGAACAAAAGCAGCAATTCTATTGCACCCTTGTTCTTTTTCATGCAGGTCAATTTCTATCGACTTCATTTGCCGCTACAAAACATCATCCCGCAGTCTTTCGAGTAGCCCACCCCAGTTTTTACAGTAATTGTGGATAGTCTGTACTATTGACATGTTAGAGTCCAAAAAACTGTTTTAAAAATTGATCCTTTATTTTCATTGGATTATAATTTTGCACTGTGTGTGTTTCTTGTGACTTCGTGACTTACAATTTTAAAAATTAGTGTTTACTATTAATGGAGTATTTATTGAATCAAAGATTCAATAGTGTAAAATACTAAAACGAATAAAAATAAACGTCGTGAAATGAGGCGAGGTAAAAAGTTCACTACATAGCCGAGAGCAAATGTCTAATTAGTATTCAATTTCTTCTGTCCTTTTCACACTCCAAACAATGTGGCCAGTTCCACCCTCCCTGCAGTAGTCACGTAATCAGTAATTCACCTATCAGCTTGCTTGCTGATTTGGTATTTGTGGCTTTTAGCTTCTTCATCATTTAAAATAAGTATAAGGATGGATGGGATTTAATAAAAGTGCGACAAAAAAAAAATGAGATTAAAAAGTCATGTCGGGCAGATATTTATTTAAATGATTACAAATGTTGAAAACAAAAACTCAGTCTTTGTCTAGAGATAAGTACAATGATGATGATTACTTCTCACGCCCATCGCATATTTCACTGAATTCATACAAATCTAACATTTATGGTGCAACGATGGTAATAAAAAATATGAGGAACAACGCCGCACTGTAACCGAATTTGCGAATGCAAAAGATTGGCAGATTATTCTAATTATCTATTTACATATTCCCACTAATTTCAAAAATTCTTAATTACTTCAATATGTTCATAAATCCTAAGAAAGATCAAATTCAATTAAATCTACAAAATGGTTAGTTACGCAAAGTTAGGTTTCTTTAATATGCTCCTCTTTCATAAAACTAATCTTCAAACAGAGTATTTAAAAGCCAAAAATGACTTCTATTCAACAATTCAACAGTGCTTCCAAATTCCTTTCAAATTTCAAAAAGGTAAAAATAATTCATTTAAAAACTTAAATATTAACAGATTAAAATGGTCAACTCAAACGAATGAACAGAAATTAATTTTGTTGGATTTCGTCATTATCTTTTTAATGGTCTTTTTTTTTTTAATTAATTTATTTTACGCTATTGATTTCAATAAATATTCGATTTATAATAGTAAAAAAAAATTTAATGCGTAATTATCAAAGTTACAGTGATGCAAAAAAACACACAACATGGTCGCATAATTTTATTAAGATTGATAAAAAAAAAAAGAATTTCTAAACATTTTATGTAACTGGCATCTTACAAATATATAAATTATATTTATAATAGGGGTGGGACGTAATGGGTGAAAATTTCAGATTCATGCGAGTAGTATTGTTTTGTGTTCATTTATACATAAACACTAAACAATCAAACATTTTGAAAATTTTGCAAAATTCAGAAGGTGCAGGTGCACTAGTTTTTGGCTATTCTACATTCATGAAAACCCTTTCACAGCCTGAAAATGGTCCTAAATTAACCATCTATATCCATTCATAGCTTTTGAGGATGTTTTAGTACCTGCAATGTTGCATGAAACAACTTTTCCACTGAAAAATGATGGATTTTGAGTCCTGTGAAGCCCTAACAGCTATTTTTGGCCTGCACCTTCTGAATTTTGCAAAATTTTCAAAATGTTTGATTGTTTAGTGTTATTTATGTATAAATGAACACAAAAAAATACTACTCGCATGAATCTGAAATTTTCACCCATTACGTCCCACCCCTATTTATATCTCAAATCTATATCCTAATGATGTATATCAAGCTAATGTGATATAAATACGTAACGCAATTACTTGATTAATTTTAATATTTGAGAATAATCATTCACACAATTTTAAAATGAAGTAAAATTCAAGCTGAAATCCCAACGTAAGAAAAAGGTATACTATTTCTAATTATATTTTAAGACAAATGCAACGGAGAAAATTTTCCACTGGGATAAATGTTACTAATAAAATGTCATTTTCAATCAATTTTTATTGGTGTATCTCAACATATGATATATTAGATATATGATGTATTACTCGGACTACTATTCTCATTTTGACCGATGTAGACACAACCTTCAGGCATATCTCGTCAAACTTGGGAATCTGTATGGAATTTCAAACTGAACCCTTCCAGAATTCAACAAAGATTCCCCAGTTCGAAAAGATACACCTGAAGAATGTAACCAAAATAAGAAGAGTAATCCAAATTATCAATTCTTCCATCTAAAAAATTCCAGAGGGGGAAGAAAAAAACAAGAAAACCCCAGGAAAACAATCATTTCAATAGTGGTTTATTTTTAAAATTTTTATTTAAAAAAAAAAAAATTAAAAAAAAAAAAAAGGTAAATTTACCCTAAAAGAGGACTTCTTGAGTGCTTGTTTAAGAGACTATTAGTTAGAAAAACTGAATGTTAGTAATCCATAACATCTGTATAGCGCCCCCCCCCCCCCCCCCCATCCGATTTTTTTTAAACACATAATTAACATTGGGAATGGAAATGTATCTTTCAGTTTACAATCTGGAATTTCAATAATTGAACTACGAAAGTCTTGGGGGTGATCCGAAAGTCTTGTTAAAAAAAAGGTTAAGTCGAAAATATATTTTAGAACTTCTACAACTGATATTAATTTTTTGCTTTTCTTTCATTTTTAGAGTAATATACTTTTGGGACAAATTGCCTATTTTCAAATAGCTCTAAATAAATAGGATGAATTCAGAAATAATGGTAAAATAGAATTTGGGAGGATGGGCATATGATGAAAGATTTAGAATGTACTGTATAGTTATAATATATGGATTCTTGTTTTTTTTTTTTTAAAGTTGACATAAGATTGATTAAAACGAGAGAAAAAGGAAACTGTATTAATAAAATTATGAGACAACTTTACGCTTGTTTTTCGTGTCAACGTAACTTCGATAATTACACATTGCATCAGCCTTTCCTTTATATTTAGCATTAACGAAGATTTACTGGATAATAAAAAAAATAAAAAAATGCAACGATGTAAACTAAAAAGAAAAAAAAAAATCTATTTTATTTCGAGCTTCCTTACTATCCACTCTTCTCTTCGTTCGAACCCGAAGGCTGACATCTCCAGATACAACCAGTATTAAATAAGTTCATTATAAATCAAATCCATAACATTTTTTAAAAAAACTTTAAGATAACAAAAAATTAATCAACAATGTTGTTTTTAATTTTCTATTTGCATAGCTAAATGAACATAAATGTTTGGGAATATTTCTAAAAATGTGATTAAATTATCTTCTCACACCCATAAAAAAATAATATCTGCATACATTTACACTAATACAAAATCAACATACAGATTAAATTTTTTTTTAAATATTTCATCTGATAGTCCTCAAAAATGTCCCCAGATACAATTTTTTTTCAAACCATTATTTCTGAATTCATCGAATTCCATCTTAAAATGTTCTACACTATTCCTATTCTTACTGTGATCTGGCAGCTTAAAAAAATTAATTAGCTAATTAATTTAATTTATTGGTAATATTTTTATGTAAGGGGTATAATATTATGGATTTATTTTGTTCATTTTTTAAAAATGTATAAGATTAATTTATTTTCCGTTTAGTTTTTAAAAGCAGGTTTTCAAAATGCCACTTCTAATAATTTGAAAACTAATGTACATTTTGATAAATAGAAATTTAATTATTCCTAAAGGCATTTTTTTCCATTGAAGTTGTGAATACACACAAAAAATTAAAAAAAAAAAAAAAAAAATTCCTCACCCCACACTGTTATCCAGCGCCTCCCTACAAAAAGAGAAGTAACAAAGTATAACAAAGACCGGCTAATCTTGGTAGATTAACTTAGGCAATATTTACAACCGATAAAAAAGGCAAATCGCTAACTGAGATTCATCATTTTCAGCATGATTTCCTATATTTATTAGATACTTCAATGTATCTAAGCAAACTATACTATTTGTTTTGAAAGTTGGTGAGAATACAATTAGATTTAGATTTTTATGAAAGTTGCATACATTTTCCTGATTGATATGAAAATTTAAGATAATAAAATTTCTTGAGACAAACTAAATAGAAAGAAATTGTCAAATCATATTTAAATGCAAATTTAGATTTAAATAAATTTGTTTATCATTTATCTTATGAAAGAGTTGTGTGCGCGGTCACTGCACAGATGTGATTGTCGGCTGGTTATGCCAGTCCAAACAATTCCGACACGCACAGTGGGCTTAGAAGGGGGTTCAAGCGGACATTAACCTATGAGTACCCATAATGTTAGCTGTTATACCTGTTGGTCATCATGTTAGGCATCAGGGAGGGCAGTGGGATGTTAAACAGACTGATATTCAGCAGAATTATACCATTTTGGGAGTCTGAGGCCCCAATCACCATCATTTTGGGCCAATACACGGAGGGGCTAAATTCTGGGCTAATTTCAAATTATCATAACTCGCAAAGTAAACAAGTTGAGCAAACAAACAAGACCTTTTTATTAGTATTACAGGAAGAGAACTCTTCAAATATCCACTTTAAAATGAAAATATATCACTCAAACATCAATGAAACAACAAACAGTGATTCACATTATGCATCATCCGTCAGAAAGCACAACAAAGATTCGTACTCGGTGTTACACCCAAGTATCGCAGCTTTGAGCTGCTCACAGATACGAATACTGTGCCCTGTCCCTTTACAATGTCTGCAATTAAATTGCTCTCTGGCCTCCATGACACTGGGGTCACTCTTGTCCCATAATCGATTGATACAATCTGATAAATTATCAAACTGATTGGTCTTCCTGGCTTTCTTGATTCGTTATTGTCGAAGAAACTTGTTGTTGGCTTCAATACCTGCCTCGGTGAAATTGAGTAAACCAATACAGCCGTTTTCAGCAATCAACTCTGCACTGTGCCCCAGAACAACATGTGCACTAGGTGTGATGTGGATCCATGGAATTGAAGCAACGTGGAGGTATGTTGTTCTGCAGAATTCTCTGAACTCATCAATCTTAACCTTTCGATCTGAGTTGATGATAGTCAGAATGACTGCCATGTTCAGCACCAGTTGTTCGATCTTAGCTCTCAATTCAGAGCTCTCAATTCCTTGGGTGAGCAGTTTTCCACGGTTGGTGTTCAACATAACCGTAGCAATATTCCCAGTTGTGGAGGTTCCAACATGACCAGTTGGATCAGCTTTCTCCAAGGTGATAGATATTTCTTCCTTAACTCTGGCTTGTATATCCTCTTTGGCTTGTTTTAGGAATTCTAACGCTCGAGCCACCCTATTTGACACATTCAACTTTGCTTCCGACCAAGACAAATGACCAGTAGTGGCATGGTAGCACATTTTAAAGATCCATCCAAAACACTGGAGAGATTGTGGAGAGGGTCATGTTGTTGATGTCTTCTGTTGTCATAGGTTCCTGAGTGACTCCTTTACGAACTTCATCTTTCAGTTTTCTTCCAGGTGCATGTCCTTCTCACAGATCTCAAGGGTATCTTCTAGAGACAGATCGACCTTGAACCCTGATATGAAATCAACATCATGACACTGTTCTTTGCTCTTTGTACAGAGACAACAAAACGCGCCACCCAGACCAGATATGGTTGTGTGCATTTTACCATCTATCATGGACATTTTGGCATGAACTTCAACATTGATAGATTTGTTGAGATGGTCCACCGAGAACTTAACACCTTGTCGTTCCTTCTGAAGATCTGCTACAACTTCAGTTCTCACGGGTTTCTTTTCCCATCAACAACATCACTGGACGACAAGATGGAGAGGAGGCATGTGAGGGGTTTTCCCAGAGCACTTCACCATTCACAGTCTTTAGGTTCTTGATACGGAACATGAACATGATGATGTTGTTTGTGTCGATGGAACCCTTCTGGTAGAAAATGGAATGTCCACCACTGCCATCTAAGCCATCATGAAGCGTCATCTGGATCTCGTAGTTGTGGAATGCAGGCAACTGAAGTGATGCAAACAATTGGGCAGACGTAAGTTGCAAGCACTGGAGGTAATGGTACTTCACACCACTGTACGGAGTTGCAAGTTTTTGTACTGTTGGCCTCTGCTCCTTAAATTCCAACAGTTTGTCGTACAATGGAAGAACATCAGCTCCAGCATCTTTCAGGAGTAAACGAATGTCTGTGTAAATCTGTTTGGTCATTTTGCCATTCTCGTAGATGGCAGATGCAACCTCCAGTGAAACGAGTCGGTCTGGGATGGACTCATTGCGTAGGATAGAGTATCCCACTTTAGCAACCTCTTTGTTTTGAAGGTATTTGTTCTTCAGACCGAAGGCAAACATTTTGGTGGGGGAAGTGTTCTGTGCTTAAGCAGCAGCTTTTGTCAAATCCATATAGTCGCTCAGTCGTCGGCATTGTTGACGATCACTGACTTCCTCCAGAGGACGCTTTGCCTTTGGTACATAGGTGACGTTGGAGCACTACCTTCTCATCAAATGACCTAGATAGACTGACCACTGAACGATTCTTGTTTTGTTGCTGCTGAAAGTATTTGAACACAACTTGGATGTCAGATAGAAGTTTATCACTAGGTGGGACTTCTAGCTTGGATGAGACCTGTTTCATAACTTCATCGAATCGAGATCTCTTGCAGTTCTTGAAAATCTCAATGAGAGCAATGTTTGTCATGCCATTCATTATAGTTGTGTATAGAAAAGAAAATTATGACAATGTGAGATGTTGAAAAATTGAAAATGAGAAAATGGAAATATTCAATTTTTCCATTTTTATTTTCAACGTAGGGAAAAACGGGGAAACACCAGAGTGGGCATGAATGTAAGATTGAAAAGGATAGTGTAAATTGTTTTCAACTTGAGGGAACATTCTGTCAATTGTAATGGATAAATTTTGAAAAAAAATCAAGAATTTATTCTGGTTTACGGCCAATATTTGACTGAAAATAGCTTTAAAAAGAGTAAAACTCAGGATTTTCCAGAAAACAGTGCAGTTTCATGGTTTTCTGATGCCAGATTTTGATTCTGCACCCCAAAAAACATAGGAAAAGTGGTTTGGATGATCAAATTTGAGTAAGAATGACAAGAATTATCTGGATTTATGGTTTCAACGGTCATTGTGGGTTGTCCAAAATTACGAAAAAATGCGCAAGTTCAAATTTTTTCAGTATGTTAGAATTAAAATGGTTCCAGAGAGTGATTTTTTTCATCCAATTGGATTATGATAGTTTTCTATGTCTAGATTCTTATTTGTGAAGCATGAGAAATTTCATATCGGGGCTTTTTTGCAATCTTTCGTTAAAATATGCCGGCCAGGGGCAAATTTTGTCGTTTTTTAATGGAAAAAATGCTCATTTTTATGGTAAATTTTGTGGGAAAAAAAAAAAAACAGGTCAAAAACTTGTTCATATGTCCCATTTTTTATAATGAAGTCAATTTAGGGAATCTGGAATTACTTAAGTGGCTTATAGGACATATTTAGGGCTTTCCTGGAGAAATTTTTAGCAATTCTTCAGCTGCACCCAAATTTACTTCTTGGTAAAATCACTGTAGTTGCGATTTCACGAAAATTCGCGAACTTCAAACGGGCATATCTTGAGAAATAATTGGAATTAGAAGACAAATGAGCCCATTTTTTGCAACCTCAGACTCTGAGCTATTCAAATATATAAGTTTCATAATGATTTGAGAAAGTTGCTAAAAATACATATGTCTGCTTGCCAGCTCACTGTGACACGTGGTCTCAGTCAGTGTTGCAACAGAAGAATTTTCCCTCCAAATAAAATCACAACTCTCGTTTAAAAACAAGTAACAAAGTTTTAATCTTTTGGAAGTTACAATGATGTTCATTTTCTTCTACTAAATAACAGACTTACAAATGAGAATTCTTAACCCGACCAAATCAAAATATAAGTCCAAACGAACACAAACAGACGGTTTCCAAGCGGCATCGAAAAACCAACTGACCGCCAGACGTCCAACTCTGACTGATCCACATCTGCTGGAAGATATTCAGAAACTGACCACTTGAGATAACGGCTAGCCAGCATCCACTTGAAACCGGACAATCTGCTACCAATCTATGAACATCAAAAACCCTTTCTTTAGTGGGTTCCCATATCTGGACAGTCATTAAATTTCTCAAGTATTTTGCTCCTAGCATGAAGTCCTACTTAAAAAAGAGACCCATACTTTTTTTTTTTTCAAAGAGAAATCAAATTCTGGGTGGTCCAAGCTCCAGACCAAACATATTTTCAATACCGTGGGTGATTTCTTTAAGCTAAATATTTCCACCTGCAGCAAGTCTGCCCTTCACATGCATCGCAAACATGCAACACACTAAACACACCACCTAGTGTAGTTTTACAATCTAACTGCTTTATTTTATTTGATTCTTTACTACAGTCGATTAATCAAAATTTAATACATGTATATTTTGTACACAGGACGTTAATGGTAATCGTTCACCATTTTCAACTGCTGCTTTCAATTGAATATGGGAAATTTTGAATCTCCAAATTTAGGGAAGAGTCCTCGAAATGTGTACGAGGACAAACAAGGAGATTTCAGATTTATTCAGCTTCAGCAGGAGAGTATCAGAAAAGGTGAGTAAAAATAGCTGGAGGATTGAGAATTCAAGTAGGAGGTGAAAGCGGACTGAGACCCTTTTTACAGAAGTCCAGGAAATGATCATCAAGTTGATGCATGTCAATGCAGGTGAGGAGAGAAGGCAATGTAATGCCTACCTAGCTCGTAAACTAAGGTCTCAAACTGAACACAAATAGCTACATGCATGTTCTGTCCGGGTGAGCTGCAGATAGACTGTACTCATGTGGCAGCAATACTTGGTGTCATGTTACACCAGACACAAAATCCAAACTGACCCTTTTTTGACCACACTGCACCTGACATTGGGCCTCTCAATTGAAGTGAATGTAAAAGTTTTAATATATCTAAATACCCCTCCCTCCGACAATAACCATCTCCACCCTGTAAATCGCATACAATTCTATTTAAGAATTAAAAAATAAACAGGCTTAAACAGAGATCCAAATTATACAAATTCCCATAACCGGTTACTTGATTTCAAAATAAAATTTGGAAATGATTTTTATGTATGCAACTTTTTATTAGTAATATTTTGTTCAGTTATTATCTGAAAAGGACACTTCTACACAAATATTGTTCAGTATTTATTTATATAAAAGCCAAAAAAAAAACAAAAAAAAAACGCATATCTTTGGAAATATAACAATCAAATATGTATGAGGCATTTTTTGCGCATTATAACTTATTTCACACAATCTAAATATTTAATTCTTTCGACAAACATCTGGTTTTAATTTGACTACGTTCTTAATTTTTTTTTTTTAATATTTTTTTTTACATATTTAATAGTAAAAAAGGTTAAGTTCATTTTGGAAATTATTTCCTACTATTTTTTGGCAAAAACTTGATATGCAAAATTTTTTGAACACAGTATAAAAATAATTTCCATACTTAAAACATTTCACATGTCATTTCTGCAATGCAGCAGGAGGAATAATTATTAAAAAAAAAAACTTTGAAATTAAGTCATCGATATTATCAAGAGAAAATAAGTATATAGAAAACCAAAAACTTATTCTGTTAGTAAGCTTGCATCGATTCTTGAACACTGACGATCTGTAATTGTTTTTCTATGCACAACAGAAAGTGCAAAAACTAATTTGGAGTGAAAAATTGCAAAAATACAAAGCTTATTCAGCATTTTCCCTGAGAGTCAAGACTATTTTTAGTTTTGTTAGTAGAGAAAAAAGAAGTGAAGCAGAAGAGCAAAAAGAAAAAAATGAGTGGCCAACAAGAAAATAAAAAGCAAACTTATCCACACATCAGATTAAAATGGAAAACATAACTTATTCTTATCCGTCATGAAGTATCAGTTTATGTAAATAAATCTGCCATTCATATTATAGAAGACTGGATCATGGATGGTTAGAAATGGTAAGCAATCAATTATAAATCACATGAAACCATAACAGTTTTTTACCCAAAGCAAAATGGTCCATTTTGTTGACATTATGTATTGTACCTCATCAGTTTTTTTAAAACTTATTCCCATTATCGGATCTGTTTTTAAATTCATTTTTAAAAGTCTAAATTAATATTCTTAAAAATAATAAAAAAAATCTTGGCAAAATGGAATTTTTTTTTTTTTTAAATTTCTGGTAAATTTTGCGGATGAGAATATCTTAGAAAATGTTAATACTAAAATAATTGTCAGTAGATAAAATATTCTTTGATTTCGTTAAACGCCCTTCCTAACTCAAGATTAATGAATTCAATATCCCAATAAAATTAGAAGCCGAAACACTTTCCCTTTGTCCATCATATCAAAGCGAGCAGGGTTTATAGAAATGACCTATGAAAAGAAACACGCCGCACACAAATACCACTGAAGTGACATTCACAAAGCGAGAAAAAAATATATATATATAAATAAAAAAAAAAATAATCAAACAATAATCAAGCAAGGCTGGTGTTGTACATGAAAATTAGGTAAATGTTAAGAGGTAAATTGCTGTCGGTTTTATCCATCGGAAATTTGTTTAACAGTCAATGCAAAGACTTAAGAAAATTTAAAACATGTTTTATTCATTTTTTAATTCCTTTTACAGATTTCTATGTGTTATGGTAGAAAAAAGCGGTTAAATCAATGGTTAAAAATGAAAATTTTCTAAAAAATTAGAGATTAAAACATGTAGGGTTAAAATATCATTTTCATGACTAAAAAGCCAGCAAAAAAAAAAAACAAAAAAAAAACATGAAGCATAATTTACAATTGTTTAATAGCAAACATTTACAAGCTTTTTTTTGCATTTTTGAAACAATCAACTAATTAACAAAAAGCAATCTGTTGTAAACCTTAGTTTATTTTCACTAGATTTTTTTTATAATTATTAAAATATGATTATATATATCTTTAGATATTCTTACTTTTCTATGAAACCCAATTAAAATATTGTAATAAAATAAGGAATATGTAATTTTCAAACAACAACTTTAATCTCAGCCAATCTGGACACTGGGAATAATACATCTAAAAATTAACTCTTTAAAAAAAAAGTTTTATTAAAAAAAAAAAAATTACTCTAAATATAAATATAAATTATTTTTTGATTTCATTAAAACAATTTTAAAAAATAAAAATAAAACCTTTTTTTTCTCTCCTTCAAATATATAATTAAATTATATAATTAAGTTCCATAAAGTTATATATCAGGATTATTTTTTTTATTTTTTTTATTTATAATTTTTTTTTGGGGTCTTTTTTTTTTCTCTCCAAATTTTACCAAGAATATTTTAAATTGCCAATATCAATGACTTGACCAAAAACTGGAAGTTAATTTTATTGGTAAAATCTTGTGTTGACTAGGTGTCATATCACACTTACCAAAAGATTAGTTTTATTTTTTTTCGAGATTCAGTTGGCCTTTTCATTTTTTACTTTCATTATAAAACGCACAGGGAAATTATTAACTGTCAATTTCCTTACCAAATTAGATCATTCTATGTAACATGTTTCCTGTTTAAATGATAGCAACACTATATAGTTGGTTCATAATTTCTTATAGTCGGCCCCCATTATTCATGAGGGTTACGTTCCAGACATACCCATGAATAGCTTTTGATGCCTTTAAGTTCACTAAAAATCAAGTTTTTGTACATTAGCTTTCTGTGTTTTTTTGCATGAAAGCCACCAAATCAGCGTAAATTAATCGTTTCTTCTTGCAAGTTGGTCGATTGTTTTTTGTTATTTTTTAAATTTCAATTTTATATAAAGTTAGTGAACATTTGGAATACCAACGCTTTTGTATGAGCCGCATTTAATATGAATCCTACGGAATAATTAGCATATTTTTGTCATATTGGCCGTAGTTGGACTTAAATGATTATCATATTTGTAATGCTTATGATGAAAATCCGTGAATTTGTGAAACCACCAATGGTGAGCTTGCAAATAGCAGGGGTCCATGGTATTTGTCATTTTAATTGGAAAATTAAAACGATATGCATTTTTTAAAAAAGTTATCTTTCAATCTAAAAATTTGGAAAAACACCATTGTTGATCACGTGGGGATACTAGTTATTTTTAAGAATTTAATGAAAAACTTAAAAAAAATTTTTTTTTTTAAATCCCCTTAAAATACAAAGGTTTAAATATAAATATATACGTAAATGAACAAAAATTAAAAGAATTTGAAAAGTTTATAAAACTTAATTCAAATCTAAAATAAATGTAAGAGACCATTTTTCATTCATTAACTTATAAAGTTGTATTTATTAATTAGTGTATTTCAAAAATCTTTTAATGTGAATCTTAAAACTGGATTTTATTTTTAAATTCAAGATAAATACAAGAACTATTAATATTTTATAGGATATAAAGATGTTTACAAGAGATCTAAGAAAGGCGATAATAAACAGTGCAATGAAATAGATATAGAAAAAACAAACAAACAGTGCAAAATTACAAAGTTGAGACAATATATCAATAAAAAGTGATAAGAGAATTAGTCATTCTTGAAACCATTAAAAATAAAAAATATCAATAAAATACTGACAAAGTTCGAGTAAATAACAAGATTTCACTTTTATTCAATTAAATAAATTATCCATATTGAAATTAAAATTATTTTCTTATTGATGAATTTATTTTATGTTTATTACAAATAATCTTTTGTAATAAATTGTATTAAATGAATATTGAACCAAAAGGGTAAAATATAGAATTGGTAACAGCTTAAATTGTGTAACAATAAACACGATTATACGAATACATAATTAATCATGAAAAACTAAAGAATTTTTAAAAATTTTTATTAGATTTAATAAAAGAAATACAAATTACGTACAAGGTCGTCTGAAAGTAACAAGACTAAGAATAGAGGAAGAATGAAAGCACAATCTCATAAAATATCACGCAGCTCATGATGCCGCATCATTTTGTGTCACTAAAATTATTGCGTTCACACAGATACTCTAAATGTGAGACAGTGTCAATGAAAGTGAATAAACTGAATTCATTAGATGTTCTCTTTTGTTGCATTACTTGGTCCTATTTTTAGTTTTTGAAAGACTTTCAGACCACCCTGTACTTTAAAAACAGATATTTAACCTACAATTTTATTAAATATAAATAAAAGGTATCAAAACCAGTAGAATTACGCTCTAAGTACAATAGAAAAATCCACTGATATCTAACCAAATAATCCAGAGAAATTACGTAGAAATATCACAAGATGAAGGGATTATAGTTACCTTCGTGATGACCCTGTTCGATCAGAACTCGTACCCTAAAGAAAAAAAATTAATTATCAAAATCAAACAAAAAATAATAAAGGTAATAGATGCATGATGATTAAAAAAGTTTAAACATTTTTAGTGAGTGATGCAATAAACAATCAGGATTTAACAATTGGCAGATAAACAAAAATTATGATTGAAAATGTTGCATTTTATGAAAATGCATATTCGTACGGGTACAGTTTTTGAACAAGACAAAACAGACTTTTGCCAATGCTGAAATACATAAACAGCAGGAAAAAGCGGAATCAAAATCAAAACGAGGCTGATTTTCAACATGAAAAAAAAATAACGAAAGAAAAAAGACTCGTATGTTTTTTTATATAACTATTTATTTATTTTCTGATGAAGAAAATCAATGAATTTTAAAATATTTTACAGGAAAGTTAAAGTTAAACTTTTTTTTTTATAAATTGTGTGCAAGTTTTTTTTTAATAATTAATCGAACAATGGTTTTTATAAATTTTTTTTTGCGTTTTATTTTTTCAGTACGGGTACAGCTTTTGAACCCGACAAAACACGACTAGGTTAGAGCGAGTGAGGGCTACGGCTATGAAATTCATTTTCGGTTTAATCACTTTTCTTCAATTATCACCTACCCGCCAGGTAAATTTGTCGCCTGCTTCTCAAGTGTTCTGATTGGCTAAGGGCTTCGGCATCTTCTGACTGTTTATGTAAACGACCGGAAGTTTTGTCTAGTTCAAAAACTGTACCAGTACCAAAACATTTGTTTACTAGGTAATTTTATAGAATCATTCCTATCTCCAATCGAATGTTTTTCTTTTGGTGGTGGTGAATCTCCCTGAAATTCTACCTTTTCTTAAAAAAGGTTGTTTTTTTTGTAATATATATATATATAAATGTGAACAAGCTAAAATATTTGAAGAAAGAAAGAAAAAAAAAAAAAAGAAAAAAAAGACTCCTTTAACTATCACTAATCTGGATAACTGGTTTGGAGACTGGAGTGATTCTATAAAAATATCCTTTACTGATGTTATGCAAGTTTATATGAAAAAAAAAGTAATCAAAGTTTCTCTTCATGAATAAACTTAGAAATCTAAAGACCCTATTTTAATACTAAAAAGGGTTCCATGTTACAAAAGAATCAAAATTCCCAAGAATACAAACACCAACAACAAAAGGAAGCAAGTGTAAAACAGAATAGAAATTCGTCTTAAAATTTAATCCCCCACATTTTAAGCATGAGCATTAAATAAGCCATATCTGTCGGCATCATCACAGGTGTAGCGGACATCAAAGCGCAAATTGACCTTGCATGTCATGCCTTCTGACGACTCGATACCCGGCTCTGGTAAAGATCTGAGATAAGGTGCAGCACCAAAGTAAGGATCTACCAAACGTTGGTGCGAACGATCCATCCTCCTTTATGGCAGCGAGTTCTAGTAAATAGCGGAAGATGTTAAGCGATTGGAAACTTTCAATCCCTATTGCCTGCGTCACATTCTGTGTCTGATGGCAGCACTTCCTTTCAAACAACACGGTACGTTTCTGTTGCAAAATTAACTCCCGACAAGTCATCTTCATGTGACGTCTTAGCTGGCTGGGTCATGCTCGTTGCCGTCAACTAGGATTCATCTACGAAACAATTGCTCCAGCTCCCCTACAGGGTTGGAAAAAGCGATGTGGTGGACAAAGAAAAACCTAGCTGGTGACGGTTAAAGCTGATCTGGAACCCAAGCTGCCCCCCCCCCCCTACAGAGTTTGTCGTTGGAACAGTGAGTGGCTAGAGATCACCCAATCGTTGACTTCAAATTGTCTGGCTTGGTCAGCCTTCGTGATGGACTAAGTAGCTAGGATGGATCGAGTCGGCTCAACCCACTTTAGGTGAATGTTGTTTCAAGTACAAGTAAGCCATAAGTGTTGATATGGTATAAAACAAACGCAAACCTTGGGTCCTCCTACCTACACCCAAATTGAACACTTCTCCATCGCCCTCCTCTGTCCATAACTTTCATATAATCTTTCAAGATGGTTACACACGTACATACAAATGGATAATTTTTTTTTTCCCCTGCCATGTTTAGATGAAATTTACTGCATTCACTTGAATATAATAAGACTAAAACTGGGAATAAATTACATCCCTGTATATAGAAGAGTACAACAACCAAAGAATGTCTTCCGGGTGATTGTAGCGGAGAAAGAGAATATATCACCCGTTGGACAGGTTTAAATAAAACCAACTACTACACAGGTACAACGTGCGATTGTGTCAAAAAATTTAATGGCGGACGAGATTCACATATTCATAAGATAAACTGGTGCGAACAACATGAATTCCCCTATTGGAGAATGTAAATCAAACGATGGGATTATGAAGCAGGATTAGTGTTCAGGATCCCATTGCTGAGCGTCAGTGCTCTGGAGAAATTCTAAACAAACAAAGAATTTAGTGATCAACAGTAACGATCGGTTTAACACATGATGAAATCAACGGCAAAAATATAAGACATTATGAAACGGCAAAGATGAAATCACATTTAGAAAAAAATAAAACTGTTCAAAGGCAAAAGTTACTGTTGCTGTTAGTATTGCCTTCACTATAAAAAATGTTACCACTTTTCGTTGGAAGCCGATGAAGACGTGTGTGTGTGTGTGGGTAAAATAAAATCGCCAATATACAGTCGTCTGTATCTTTTAAGTCAATGTTCGTTTGTGTGTTATAGAAATCAATACGCTAAAACATTCAAATAAGTTTCAGTTAGCATTAAATTTATCACAGAATCTAAAGACATTCAAATTTTCCTTCTATTTCAGCTGGGTTCACTTGGGGCAATTATCAGTTAGGTCCATAAAATAACTAATATATATATATATTATACCTAAAATAAAATCAACAATTAAAAAATAAAAGTTATTTAATTGCTCAGTAAAATGTACAGTTTACATTAATCAAATAACGCGCCCCTATCTTGCGTCCCTCTCTCTCTCTCTCTCTCTCGAAATGGAACTTTCTGTGCGTTCGGAATAGAACATTATACTTAATAATCAGACAGCGTGTAAAACATACATTACCTCAAAAACGGTATGACAACAGAACAGATACTACACTACCTCCTGCCTCAAAAAAAGTAACGGAGAAGGTAATCCCTGGGAGGGTAGTATCATGACGATAGAACAGATACTACATCCATCCCCCCAAAAAGAGGAGGTAATACCTTGGTGGATGGTATGATGACAATAGAACAGATATTACACTACCTCTACACCTTTAAAAAAAAGGAGTAGGCAATGTCTGGGAGGATGGTATCATGACAACAGAACAGATACTACACTACACTATGCCCCTGAATTGAGCATTTAAAGATAATACATTAGTCTGAAATAGTATATACTATACTATTTCATAATATAGTACAATAGTCTTAAATAGTATAGTTTTGGCTTCAGACAAACAGAATCTCCATTATTAATAGATATTGGAATCGAGAAAAACACATAAAAATAGTCAGCATTCAATATACTTGAAGACCAATTCTGGTCTTTCATGCATCATTTTTTTTTGTGTTTCCTTCAGAACTCAAACGACTATTTCTATTAATGTTAACCAATGCTTAATCATTTGTTTAAAGAGCGCTTTTCTAAAATATTCTTTGTTGTAATAAAATAAACTTTTAATCTAACTTTGCATTTGTTTTATTATTCCCTTTTCTCTCTCTCATATATCTTTTAAAATTAATTTTATACGTACATAAAAGTGATCCATTGACACATGTTTCTGGCTCACAGACGTTATCAGAATGGCTAACTTAGACAAGGATCGAACCTTGATGTCAATATTCTGGCGTTTTACCTCCAGGTTATGACACCTTGCCTGAAAATATGTACGCTTTTTATCACCTAAATATTTCATCTATTAAATGAAATTGTCTTTTTTATTTGTGATTGCAGTTGTGTGTTGCTTTTGCTTATATGAATTCATTTTGATTCGTTAAAGCCATTTGTTGTTTTACAAAAATGCAGCATCAACAAGTATTTTGTTTTTCAAAAAACAGTTTTTATCTTTATTACTTGACCTCATATTGCAAATGTTATTTTTAACTTTTCTTTCAAGGCAAAAATTGTAAACCTAATGATATTTGAAATTATTTTTCCTAAAAAAACAAATGAAAACATGACAAAGAAATCTTCTGACAGTAAAATTATCTATACATGGAAAAACGCCAGGTGAATACCACTAGTAGTATATAATATTACAAAGGTGTACAATATTATATATTTAGCAAGTAAAACACATGCCTTTTTTCTACCCCCCCCCCCCCCCCAACGAATTTACAGTGGTGAGAAGCAAGAAAGACAATAGCAAGTCAGATAACCACCTCAGACTCACCCAGCTGCCTGAAATAAATTTGGAAAGAAATCCTCCACGCTATAAAAAAAGTTTTTTTTAGGTCATCAGAAATGAAAATAATTCATATGAAAAATTAAATTCTATAATTTTATCTGAATATTTTAGTAATATATCTCGATAAATAGTGAGTGCGAACATTGGCCAAGCATACCCCCCCCCCCCCCCCGGTTATTTTTGATGGAGGGTGTACACAATAAGACGGGTCACAGCAGTAGCAATTAATGGTGATTAGGTTCATAATTAAAATATTAACAGAAAGAGTGAGCAATTGGAGCCCGGTACCAAATGGAAAAGTGCACTTAGGACGCTAAACCTACACCATTGAAAAATGGCCTCAAATCCACGGTCTACCTTTTCTTTCTTCAAGGTCATTAACTAGAATTAATTTTTAAGACAATTTTCCCTTTTAATTTTCAGTTATTAAAAATCAACGAGAATGGACTAATCTTATCTTTCTTTTTTTTCTCTTAAAGATCTGTGCATTGTAGGGATTAATATTATTTCATTGTAATAATATAATCACCTTTCACTTAAGTATTTTAATGTTAAGGAATTAAACAATAACTAAATTGTTTTCAATTCTCTTTGATTTTAAATAAATGAAAATTAAGAAAAATTGTATTCTTAAAAATTAATTATAATAATTAATGCAAATTAAGAAAAGGTAGACCATGGATTTGACACCATTTTTCGATTGTGTAGGTGTTAGCTTCCCAAATTCACCTTTCAATTTGGTACCGTGTTACTACCAGAGCTCCGAGCAATCTTTACATAAAACCTAGAAATTTAAAGAAAAAAAGCACTTTGTAAAGGGGGTGCAAATGTAAGTTAAATAAATTTTGCAGACACATCTCTATAAAATTATCTGATGAGATTAGAGTTGGGCGGTTTTGAAATTTTGGTTTCGGTATCGCTTTCGGTTTTTTTCCCTTAAAACCTCGGTTTACGGTTCGGTTTTTCGTTTTTTTTGAAAAAAATTTGTTTACTATGGAAGCTATTCATTCTCTTATGTGATGATTAGTTATTATTCAACGTTTAGTTGAATTATGCCACTGTTTCGATAATTTTGTGACTGAATCATTCTCCATGATATGAATCATATGTTTTAAGGTGTTGACTGTTGTAATCAAAGTTCTGATACCTTTTCAACAGTTAACTCATTAAAACAGTGACCAAAGATTCATGAAAGATTTCTGAAGAATAAAACTGAGTTTGAATATACATTCTATCTAATTCTTTAACCCATCAGAAGCTAAAATATAACTCGAATAAAGTGATACTAGCATTGGCAACTACTTTTTTTCTTTTTAAATGTTTATACTCGCTCGCTACTTTTCGTTTATTTACTTTTACAAGTATTTTTTTTTTAATTTCATTTTAATAACTTATTTTTTTTAGATAACTCTGAAACAAACAAACAATTATTTTACAATTTTGAGTTGAATCAAATAGATTTTCGACATCATACGGAACGCGTTTGATTTTTTCTTTTTCATTTGAAAATAGTTTATGCTAAAAATACGATGTCATGTTGTCTGTCGTATTTCTCTTTTTTTCATTTGAAAATTCAAAATGTTAATGATAAACAAACTGTAAACAAAGATTTCTTCCTACAAGTCAATTAAATGTTTTTATCATATATTTGTTCAATCTGTCCTCTTACTAATATAACATTTTTTGGTAATATTCAATTTTATTCAAATCGGAAAATCTTTTCAACCGTGTTTCCTTGTATATGGTGGCTTACTGTAGTAAAAACACAATACCGAACGGTTACGGTAAAAAAAAAAAAAAAAAACGATTCGGTATGGAGACGAAACCGAAAAACCGCGTTTTTTCGGTAAAACCGCCCATCTCTAGACGAGATATATGTAACGTCATTTGTAAAATAAAAAAAAATTAATTTAAAAGTTAAATTTAAAAAGAAAATGTAATGAATAAATAAATTTAAGTTTTAAAATCCTATTAAAATGTGTAAAAGAATATTAACAAATTGCAAGTATAGGATTTAAATTTCAACATTTCATAAAATGCCTGATCGATTTTCTCGCAAAACAGACTTTTTAAATATATGTATTCCTTCATTATTTTCTCAATTATTAATTTTAAAATATCACTAAAAGACAAAATTAAATATCAGATTCCACGAAGATGCATTATGAGAAGGGTTATTGTAAATTAATATTTCCCTTGTTTAGAAACACAAAGGAAACATTTGATTTTTTAAAAAATGTTAATTCAAGCCAGAAATGACTTTATATCTTCAAAAGTACTATTGAATTTAGAAGCATCACAATATTGTAAACAAGTCAGCCATTTTAATCTTTTGTTAATAGCTGAGGAAGAAAAAAAAAGGAAATGAATTACTTTGTGACATTATGTTTCGGAATTTTTGAAATGAAGATTAATAATTTGAATTATTTTTGAAATGAAGATTAATAATTTGAATTATTTTTGAAATGAAGATTAATAATTTGAATTATTTTTGAAATGAAGATTAATAATTTGAATTATTTTTGAAATGAAGATTAATAATTTGAATTATTTTTGAAATGAAGATTAATAATTTGAATTATTTTTGAAATGAAGATTAATAATTTGAATTATTTTTGAAATGAAGATTAATAATTTGAATTATTTTTGAAATGAAGATTAATAATTTGAATTATTTTTGAAATGAAGATTAATAATTTGAATTATTTTTGAAATGAAGATTAATAATTTGAATTATTTTTGAAATGAAGATTAATAATTTGAATTATTTTTGAAATGAAGATTAATAATTTGAATTATTTTTGAAATGAAGATTAATAATTTGAATTATTTTTGAAATGAAGATTAATAATTTGAATTATTTTTGAAATGAAGATTAATAATTTGAATTATTTTTGAAATGAAGATTAATAATTTGAATTATTTTTGAAATGAAGATTAATAATTTGAATTATTTTTGAAATGAAGATTAATAATTTGAATTATTTTTGAAATGAAGATTAATAATTTGAATTATTTTTGAAATGAAGATTAATAATTTGAATTATTTTTGAAATGAAGATTAATAATTTGAATTATTTTTGAAATGAAGATTAATAATTTGAATTATTTTTGAAATGAAGATTAATAATTTGAATTATTTTTGAAATGAAGATTAATAATTTGAATTATTTTTGAAATGAAGATTAATAATTTGAATTATTTTTGAAATGAAGATTAATAATTTGAATTATTTTTGAAATGAAGATTAATAATTTGAATTATTTTTGAAATGAAGATTAATAATTTGAATTATTTTTGAAATGAAGATTAATAATTTGAATTATTTTTGAAATGAAGATTAATAATTTGAATTATTTTTGAAATGAAGATTAATAATTTGAATTATTTTTGAAATGAAGATTAATAATTTGAATTATTTTTGAAATGAAGATTAATAATTTGAATTATTTTTGAAATGAAGATTAATAATTTGAATTATTTTTGAAATGAAGATTAATAATTTGAATTATTTTTGAAATGAAGATTAATAATTTGAATTATTCTAACAACTGTTCTCATCTTGGATGCTATTCTCGGAATTCTGTACAGATTCCAGAGTTCGACAAGATGCACCTAAAGGTCACAGGTTACGTCGGCCGAAACGTTACGAAAATAACGTCCAAGATGAGAACAGTAGTCCGAATAATATAAATTAATTTGTGACACTTAAGAATTTAAAAAAAAAACTAGAAGCTTTTAAACTGTTGTATCGAAAGTTATTTCGAGTTTTAAAATTCTTAGCAAATCCTTATGTATTGAAACTTTTGAATTGGGTTTGTTCGTTTTCCAGCAAATCAACCCTAGAAATCATTTTGTGTCATACAATGTATTTATTTGTGGAAGATCTGATTTCTCCGATCGGAGCAAGAAAGGATTTATTTTTTCAGGTAGTCTATATTAATTGTGATGTAGGCCCATTTTCAAATAACAGGGTGAGGTTTAATGCGTGATAGTATTTATTGCGGCTATTCCTGTATTTTGTACTGTCGATTAAGATATGTCCGACTGAGTAGTTGAACGTAGAAGGTGCAGCCTCCGCTTTGAGTATATGTCCATTTTAAATATCTATGTCTGATTGATTAATATTATGTCTTGTCTTCGATCGGATAACTTGTGACTCTGTAAAGAGGTCCGGAATGAAAACACGAACTCGGAGTTTAGAGAAAACAAGTATATTGAAGAAAAGTATAATACAACAGAGAAACAAGAGTGGTTGTACGTCAGTCTTAACTGCCAGTATAGACTGGGGTGGATTCAGGTATTTAATTAATTCTCAACGCAGCAATATGTGACACACGGTCAGAAAGTGGGGGAAGTCAGCGCCCCTAAAGAAAGAGCACTATGGCCTAGCAAAAATAGCCTGGGCAGCCCCACTGCCTCAGGTAGTAAGCGATAAACTTTCTCCACCCTAAAGAGGGGAAGCAAGGCCTGGGAGGGTGCACCCCCGAGGACAACCCAGGATAGTATACCTCAGCCTGGCAGATAAAAGGCCACCGAAATGACACGGTTCCTGCCAGACTGATTGTCGAAAATGAATCCTCGACTGGTATTACCCCATCCCGATGTCCTCAATCAACCTAAGTTAATGAGAGACTGAACAGAACGGGGTGGATCCAACACCGAGGAGCAGGTGCCCCCAGTATTTATGGTGAATGGAAGAGTCCAAAGTCTGTTATAGGTAAGGTACCATAACAGTAACATTCCACGTTCTTCTTTTTCAACTATTGGTTGATGTTCATATAATTTGTTGCTTTGGAACATCTCCCATATTGTTTGTCATTTTCTTTTCATCTCTATAATAAAGTAAAGTCGTTTTTCTTCTCTGCATTCAGACATAATATATAATCTTAGTTTTGTCATCTGTATTTGAAAGTTGAAGAGTTATTTTTGTCATTTTTTGCAAGTATGTCAACCCTGTGGTGTCCACATGATTGGGAAGCCAGAACTACCACTCTCCCAATATTTCATATGTGTAATGATTTAAATTTAAAAAAAAAAATTAAATAACTGTCAGACAAAATTAAGAAAATCATGTATTTTCCTTTCGTCAAGCCCTTGATCATTTCTAGCAATATTTTTATAGCTGATAATTCAACTGTATATGGAAGCATTATTTGGTAGTCCGATTTGTTTATGGGCATGCATAATCTTGGTATTCGCTTCAGAGTTGACCAAATTCACTTTGGCTGTTGAGGTTGTTAGCTATGTTTATTTTTGTCAATGTTAGATCTATGTGCAGTTTAGAAATTGACAATGGAGGCATCTTGCTTATCGTGAATGGTGTTACATTATCAGGGTCTTGTTTACCTGCGTTAGTGCTTCTTGAATGCAGAGTCCAAATAAAGGAATAGCTGTTTGCTTATAGAATTTACATTTTAACATTTTTTTTTGAGATTAAAACATTACCATAACAAGATTAGTAATAATTTTCTAATAATTGAACAAAAAAAATACTGTAAAAATTAAATTCAACTTTCAGAATTCTATTAAAAAAATAATAAATAAAATCTTTATCGAGCAAGATGTCGATGGTAGGATGCTAACTGCTTATTAAAAAAAGCTAACTAGAAGATGAAGTAGAATGACGCCATTTTGGGGAATCAAATTCTAAAAAGATACTTACAGCAGAAGACATCTTTAAGCACTAGTTAGAAGTACTTGAAGTTGTTAATATAAGAGTCTCTTTCGTTATCCCCAGTCCGACCATGGAGAAGGATAACACCTGGAGAGAGAGAAAAACAAATTCATTAAGAGATGAAAATAGACATCTTAAAATGAAAATAGTCTTTTAGTTGGAAAGTTAGTAACAATGTGGTCATATTTTCAGGAAAAGTAGTTTACATGGCATCAACTAATTTCACTGATTACAAAATTACAAGTTTAACATTCGTTTATTTGCACTTGAATAATAATCCTCCACTCTATAATAAAGACCAATGTGTATTCATTTGTATATAATTTAAGTTAGCGAGTAAAAAAAAAAAAAAAAAAGTTATTTTCTAACTCGCGGCCGAAACCATTTCAAGTGGTGAGGAGGAAGAAAGAAAGCAAATAACAATTTAGACAACACCTTCCACTCGAAATTAATTTGAAAATAAATACTTTACTTTAAATAAAAAGAATACTGTGGGTATTTTTTCTTTAAGTCATCAGAAATGATAATTTATATATGAAAAATTAAATTGCTGACAACATTCTATGATTTTATATGAATATTAGTGTGAACACTGGCGAAGAATAATTTCTTTTCGTTATTTTTGACGGAGATTATAAATAGTTAATAGTATGGTTCTTTAATAATCTATACTTCAAAAGATTTTACGGTAAATTTTCAATTTTAGTTCTATTAGGATTAAAATAATTTATAGAAATTGATAAGTATTCAAGTATCACAAATTTAATGGGACGTGAAATAGAAACTGAAAAATTGGAGAGGGGGGGGGGGATATGTTAATATTCTGTCGGATGTATAATGTAAATTCCACTAGGAGTGTTGGCAACCATAAAAATGGTCCGTCCTGCGAGTACTCAACTATCGGTGGAAATCAACACCAACAACAAAATCAAACATAACTGTCCGCTTACGATGAATAGTGCCATTGAATTTGAGACAAGGACTCCTCCCCCTACTATCCTAAATTTTATGGTGAACTCACAGGGTGGGAAGTTTAGTCCGGTACACCATAACGTACTGATCTAAAACTAGCAACATTTTTTATTCTTGAAGTAAATATTTTAATTGTTTCTACTTAAAAAAAAAAAAAAGAAAAAGTATTTTTTCCATCCCCTTCATTTGTTCAAATTTTTTTTTTTTTTTTTTAAATACTAATGTATGACCGTTTATCAAGGTTGAAAGGCCACCTGAGGACGATGAGTGTTAATGAGTTTGTCAGGTGAATGGTGAGACAAACACCGTGAGGATTGGAGACGATGGTTGAAACTGATAGAATTTGATTATTTAAGAGGATGGCTCAACAGGAATTTGTTAACATTGGACTTTAAAACGGTCATGTTGTAATCAGTCGTGAAACTGCCCTGCAGTATTGTGTTTCAACGGATAGGTAGTTCTTGGAAAGAAACTGCTCATGGAAGTTCCGTTGAGCTCCAGATACACAGAGGATGAAAGGAACATTATTTACAGTGGTTGTAGCTAGACGAGTTTTTGCTCTGAATGTTTTATTGGGAGGAACCAGAGATTGGAGCTCAATCAAGCATCAACCATAAACATAACAATAGAGAAAGACTAGCAACATCTCTTCTGTGAGAAAGAAACGGTAGGGAAAAGAGGGCATTCTCCACGAGATTTGTTGGCTCTTTTTTTTTTTTTTTTTTACACACATTACAAAAATAAAAAATAAATAAAAAATAAAAATAAAAATGACTGACACTTCAGATTTTGAAAATTCCTTCTGACATCGCTTCAATCTAACACCAAAAATGGTTTTGTCTTTTAAACTCTCCGCACAAGGTTGAAAGATTTCAAAGAAACAAATTAGAATACATCATTCCACTTTCAGATATACCATTCTGATGACAATCGAGTAATGAGTGAGATGCCAGATAATTATATATTGAAATTTTTATTTCAATTAAACAGAAAAACTATACACTTAAAAACATTTATCATGTGTTGTATGTTTTTTCTTTTTTTTAAACAATCAAAATATATAATACTGGGTATCACAAACCAGCCTAGTTTAAAGTATGAAAAGAAATATAGTTAAATTCCTTCAATTTCAACATCATGTTTATTTGGGTGTAAACAAAATCTAATATTTTCTTTTTATAGAGATGTATCTCTCGTGTCATTAAAGCCCCCCCCCCCCCTCAAGTTAGGTCACTATTTTAATAACCAAATGAAAGCATAAAACTATTTGGATATAGGTGAGTCATAAAAAAAAAGTATCAGTTTATTTAAAACTTATTAGGTTCTACCAAGTATTAGATCGAACATTTAGGTAATATATTTCTTAATTAGACGTGGTACACTGTATTGAAAACAAAAACAAAATAAACTGGAGAATATTTTTCAACTTTTGTATGCCATTATTAAAAAAAAAGAAAAAAAGTAAAATTTACAATTTTATAAATGCATTATTCCGATTGTTTTTCAGCCAAAATATTTTTTTTTTTTACTTTTTATTAAAGTTTTTTACTTTTAAGCATATTTTCTAATGATGTTAACGTCACTTTAAGAATTTAATAAAAATGTAAAAGTAAAAAAAACAAACAAGTGAAACCAAGTAGGTTTTTATAAAAATTTACGTGCATTAAATAAATTAAGATAAATTTCAGCTTTGCTACTTACTAGCTAGCTGTTTCTGTAGCGTCACCCGGAATTAAACAATTATTAAGTGTGTAAAATAAAACGATGACAAGAACCGAGATAAAAAACGGATTTTCAAACGATAAGTCACTTATACGGGATGCTACTTGTGTCGACACTTTTGCGTCCTCATCAGTGATAGAACTGGCAACAAAGCCTGGACATGCAGCAGCAGAGAGCCGCAAGTGGTCAAAATATGCTGGTCTTCGACAGATTTGTTTTTCAACCAATCGCCGTGGAGACGAGTTGAGTGATAGGCTCCGCCATGCGCGACCTCCTCAGTCTGTTAATGACGCACCACACCAGGAACAATCGTGAATTGACTTGGCTTTACAAGCACCTCTCTATCGCCATTATTCGTGAAAACGCCTTGAGTTTGTTCTCGGTCTGCCAAGCCAGCCGAACATTCGATGCAACTTCCTAATGCATGCATGTTGGTTTCAAAAAGGGACATTTTATTAATTCTTGTTTTCTTTTTGAAAATTAATATTGAATAAATATCTTTAATTGGAAAAAAAAAACAAAAAAACTAACCCATAAGATGTTCAGCCTGATGATTTAACCATATGAACTATATATACACAATAGGTTTGTTATTTGATAAAGCTAAGTTTCAATAAATGTAATATGCTGCTGTTTCTATTGTTTTGTCAGTCATCATTTAAAAATGTCACCATTGTAAAAGAATTCTGAGTGGGGTATAATTTTATCTGATAGAAATTGAAAGAAATACTTTTGTTGCTGTTAAGAACATAGTCCAAGTTTCCACAAAGGAAACGGAAAAATCAGAATAAAATATAGAGTTTGTAGGCTGTATGCTATCCATGACAATATATGCAAAATAGAAAGGCTCTTCTATATTATAGAGGTGTAAGTATATTAACTACAAAGTTAGACATGGCATCAGTTTATGGTGAGGAATCCAGTTTTCCCAAATAGGGGCACTCTAGATGGGTGCAAAATTTCCTGTGATTAAACAAGCCGGCATTCCCCAGTAGAGGTGCCTTAGGTGATTGGCGATAAATTAATACCCTTCCTTAAGGAGGAGATAGTGTCCTGGAGGATGGCATCCTAAGATCCGAACAAAACAATACTTCACTCCGATCCCAACGGAGAGACCCATGTCCTTTATTCCTTATGTAATATTGTAATTTACTTTCCTTTCATTACTCTTACTGTGAAGACAGCTCTACAATAATTGGAAATTTATGTAGTCATTGTTATTAATTCTAGCAAAAAAAAAAAATAAGCGACCCCAAAACTGGTAGAAGAGAATAAATTTAAAAACTGCAGGTTTTTTTTTTTGTTTTTTTTTTTACTTCATCCTTCCATCTTCCCAGAATGTCTATCTACTTCAAAAAGTGAATGCACTGGAAAAATTTGTAGAAAAAAAAAAAAAAAAAAAAAAAAAAGCATTTTTTTATGATCAATTTGTAATAAAAGTTTGTGGTTTTCAAACGATAAATCTAGCATTTGCAGCATTAACATGAAAGAAACCATGATGGATTATGGTATTCTTAAAACAATGTATAGATTCCATTCTTTTACTATTTCATATCTTACTAGTTCAATCATGTGCGCACGCACATTGAGGGAGTATCAGGATCGAACTCTTGATGAGGCAATTAAATCTGGTTTGTTGTGTCGCCTTTTCATTTCCTCACATCAAAATTATTTTATATCGATTATCTGGAACTTGTATAAAACAAGGGTTTCCTTTATCCATTAATGTTGACATCTAAAATCGATCTGTCATTGTCAGCCAGGTCTGTTTGTTTGAGTCAAAGATTTGTAGCCGGCCCTCAACTTGTAAGGCTACTAGGACCAGGTATTCACAAATGGTTACCCATTTAAGTACTGACCATCTCAACAATGCTTAACTTCCATGATCTAATGGGGAAACAGTATCAATATGATTATAGCTGTATATAATATTGACAGAATAATTTTTTATGATTTTTAATTCATGACAAAAATACTAGTATTTAAAGGTAAAGTATTTGTTTAAATCGGGATGTCATAGTATTTTTTGTTTTGTTCAACTATAAAGATGAAGTACACCTGACATTTGCCAGGAATTAATGACACCTGTGCATTCCTGCTCCAATTTCTATAATATTAAAGTTGTTCTTTCTTTGATCAAAATAAAACACTTATTAAAGTACCCTGGTAGTTTCGGAATATATATAGTTACAGAGAGAGAGGGGGGGGGGGCTTTACCACCAAAACCCTGACGGAGTTTGTGAAGATAGACAGAAACTACAACTTTATACAGAGATCTGGTTTCATCAATACTGCATTTGACATTCTCTAGATAATTATTTAATACAGAAAGTAAACCTTTTGTAGACCCTTATTTTGCCTACC
This sequence comes from Sepiola atlantica, assembly GCA_963556195.1. Classification (NCBI taxonomy): domain Eukaryota; kingdom Metazoa; phylum Mollusca; class Cephalopoda; order Sepiida; family Sepiolidae; genus Sepiola; species Sepiola atlantica. Next base: position 49,867,833 of record OY744548.1, read on the forward strand.
CATATTTACTAACACCCCCCATTATTAAAAGATTAAATAGCTGACTATTTAATCCAAAATGCATGCTGGTGGATTTAATTCTGTATATAAAAAAAAGATAAAGATACATGATTTTTTAAACACATTTCACCCCAAACAAGGCAGGCCGCCACTGTAGACGTAAAGGGTTACTGAGAATTTGGGTGTCACCCCAAGTTGGGAGCAGTGTAGCGAGATGTCTGTTTACATTAGTTTTAAACCTCTGCATGTCGGTACTGTCGGGGAAACAGAGAGGGAGTTCCAGAGGCCAGCAATATAGGGATTTGCAAAAAAAGTAACATTTTTCTACTTTTGTGGTCATAATTTCACACATTCTGTGAAAAACCAAGGAATCAATCAGAAGACTAATAGACAGTGACAGAAATATAAGTAACATCAGAGGAAGAAAATTGTTACCATTTTTTATGTTTATTTTCTTCTAAAGTATGTTAGTTTTTCTCGATCCTTGTCGTTTGACTCCCCCCCCCCCCAGTGATTAGTAACAGTGAAAGGTAATAAAACTATAAAACTAATAGTACATTTAAATCAACAGCAAATATGACCATAAGAGAGAGGGGATGGGGGGGGGGGGAGGAGAGAAAAAGAGGGGGTGGGGGAAGATTTAGGGGGAAAAAATTAATTGGCATTAATTTAACCCTAGTTCAATGGGTGACCCAATGAGTCACAATGTTTTCTAGTAGGAATAAAGCACTTGAACTTAACGGTCAATAAAATAATTGATCAAAAATGTGTGTACAAATGTAAGTAATGGGCTTAAAAGAGTATTAGTCAAGTTCATAGTAATTTGGGATTGTAGTTTATCCTGGAGGGGAGACTGACATATTCTTGAAGGAACATAAGGAACAATTAAAATATAGTTATATAACAAAACAAACGATTTGATACCAGCTCTCTTGAGTAAATTGCTGTTACACACACACACAAACACACACACTGGATGAGTCCAAATAAAAGTCTATATGGGTAAAAGCAGGTTAGCAAACTACCAAATTAATGTTCTTTTGTTTTAATATATCAATATTTTATTTGTGCTATTCTATTTAATTTAGTCATTTTTTTATTTTTACTATTGAGCTTGGGGGGGGGGGGGTGCTTTTAAAAAAGAAAAAGAAAGTGTCATTTTAGTCAAAAGCAACATTTCTAATATCTTATAACGATGCTGACAATCGTAAGCCTTTACATTTATGATTACTGTGTTAACTCGAGTCTCTTATCATTAGTAGTTTGAAGAAGAATGTTTAGATGATGAGAACACTTCCAAGATCAGTGAAAACGCACGTTGGCTTTTGTAGCAAATAATAAAGTCACCAAGAGAAATGTAACTATTAAACAATGGCGACAGAAGAAGAACTCACCAGTGGTGGTGATAGTGGCGATAACTAAAAGATTATTTAAGAACGGAACAATTAAACTAAAGTGCACAGATGTATGATCAGATGTAAGAGGCTTTTCTTAGGTTTATATAGAGGAAGAAGAAGAAGAAGGTTGGCTTTGTTTGGTATCAATGAATGGCAAGTAGCATTTAAAAAGTATTCGTTGTTTTTGTGTCTTTGCAGCTTGGCCTTTTTATCTTTCCGGTTGGATGGAAGAAGAGTAGTAATAGCAACTAAGTAAGGCGGCAATGGTGAGAGTAGTAGTAGTAGTAGCGGCTGCAGATCGTTCTATTGTTCACCCTTCTACGACTACTGTCCAACCTCATTTGAAAAAGGGACCAATAAGACTAACATTGTAAGATTCATAGATGAAATTTTTTTTTAAAAAGCCCATAAATTGAGAAGTCATTTTCAGTTAATCACAAACAATGAAATTTAATCAGGTGAAATAATTACATCAATTTTACAGCAATCAGTAAAGACGCAAAACTGAATCGTTACGAAATCCATTGGAAACGAAAACAAATTAAAGGCTGTTCCTTTTTCAACCGAACATGTTTCTAATTATATTTATTTTACTTTTATTCACTCCTCAAACAAGGCACATTACCACTGAGATATAAGGGGCTACTGTGAATTAGGGGTCATACCTACAGAGGCATCCTAAGTAGGAAGTTGTGCAGTGAGATATTTGTTCACAGCACATTTAAACTTCGGCATGTTGGTACAGTCAGGGAAACGGAGCAAGAGGGAATTCCAAAGACTAGCAGTTTGAGGAAAAAAGGATGGGATTTTGCTGATCGACATGTTGGTCGGGGGTATTTACGTTGAGAAAGCACCAATGCAGCAAGTTTATCGGAGCACATTCCATTAAAGAACTTATAAAACAAGCACAAGGATGCAACATTGCAGCGATGGGACGGGCTGGAGCTTGGTGGATAGTGAGGAACCCTTTAGATTAGATACTCTTTTTAGGACCTTGTCTAAGAGGGAGAGACTGGTGGTTGGTGCACCAGCCCAGATGTGACAATGGTGGCCTTGTAGAGATATAGGATACTGGAAGGTGAAAGAAGTTTTTTTTTTTTTTTTTAGCTCAGTAGAGGGAACCCACTTTCCTAGTAGCGGCCTATGTATTTGTTCCAGTTGTGAATGTTATTTGTGAATGTTAGACTGAGAAGTGTGAATGTTGGACTCTCAAGTATGGCAATCGGTGGTTGAAAAGGTTTCTTATAATTATTAAAGGAAAGGAGCTTTGTCTTTGTAGCATTAAATGTTACCATCCATTTATGTCAACATTCCACTTAAGACTGGGGGGTCATTTTCTATGGATTTAGCCATTGCCTGTGCGTGTTCGGTTTTCTAACATGCCAAGAATAAAGCATGGTGTCGTCAGCAAATATATTCATTTCTGACGTAATTGCAGCAAGGAAGTCGTTTATAAAAATCAGGAATAATAATGATCGACTCCTGGGGCACACCTGCATTAATGTCATGTTGTTTAGATATGTGGCCATAGAGGAAAACCTGGATCTTTCTTTTGGCTAAGATCCAATTAATATGAAATATTCGTCTAGTCATACCGTACAAATTAATGTTCATGCCAGACCTTGTCAAAGGCTTTGGATATGTCAAGCGCTACCACTCTAGCCTCACCAGCTTTGTCCAATGCGTTCGAGATGACCGTTAGGATATCCGCAGTAGAACAGGCTTGCGTAAATTCATACTGTTGGTCAGAAAGAAATCTAGCATTAACGAGGTGGTGAACTATTGTTAGATTGATTAGGGAGTCAAAGAATTTAGCAAAGAGCGGGAGGAAACTGATAGGGCAATAATTTTGCGGGTCAGATTTTACACCATAATTCTTGAAAACTTACTACAGAAGCAATTTTCCAGCTATCAGGGAAGCAAGATTCGGCAAGGCATTTGTTGTAGAGTTTAGAGATGACAAGGATCAGCAGAGCATTTTAAAACTGTAGCAGAGATAAGAGCACATATGTAGGATAGGTGATAAAAAAAATTGGGGAAAAAAAAGTGGTGTGGTGTAATGGTTAGAGGCGTGGACTGTGGGCTCAGCATGCAGAGTTAAAATTTAGTTGGGCTTTTGCATTAGTTTCACTAATACGTCTGGGGAAAGGTATGAATCCATATATCCTCCATACAGCTATGGTTTAAATAGTAGACTCAAGCCTTGGTTGTGCACCTAGTCTTGAAGTAAAAATTCGAAATAACACTGGTCTTTCTCTGCTTAACCCGACATTGTTTCCAGTCATTCTGGACTTCTTGTTCAATGCCGGTTCAGGAGGGATAGTTGGAAATTACATCATATTCGGGTTAACATCTGGTTTACAGGCTGGCATGTGTTGGACGGCTTAGTTTTAGTAATTAACTTCCAAGGTAACCTATCTCTGACCAGGTCTTTATTTGTTCCTCTTTCTCTCATATCCAATCTGTGTATATAAATAAAATATAAGATGTCTATCTATAATTATCAAAAGAAATGTTTGACCCCTTGACAAGGGATAAGGAGCATTAAATGAATAGAAGTAGTAGTCTGGAGTCCTGGGTCTTATATTTAGTTAGGTGCATATATGATAAATCGAGTTTGCATTTATGGTGGTCTAATGAAAAAAAAAAAATTTGTTAAAATATAAAATATAATTATGCAATGTTATCTTAAGAAAAGGCCTTTCCACCTAATTATGGAGTAAAGATTTTCCATTATTCTTGACCAAATCAAAGAGTGGGTTTAGTTTCTGATATTTTTACTATTAAAGTTTACAATGAAATTATTTATAAAAGACCTTAAATATTTTAGCTACAAAATTAGAGTACTTTTTTGATTAATTCAAGATACAATTGATGTAGGTAACAATATTTGACACTTTCCTTTGGATATATAAGGTGATTATGAAATAAGATCTATTTTATTTATTAAAAAAAAAAAAAAAATGTGAATATTATAAAAATGTTGTACATCTTGTTACCATGCACACTGGATGATGTCCCAACAGAAGAGAATGGGAACATGCGAATGACATAAATAATTAAGAGAGAAGAGGGGGGGGGATTTATAAAAAAAAAAATATGAATGATTATCAAGGAATATATTTTTTTGAAAATATGTCAAAACATTAACATTTTTTTTTTAACAGGAAAACCAACATTGTTTGGGATTGAATGAGGATCACTACTAAGTACTTTTTCACTATCACTTTCTTTGTTTTTACTGCCCCCCCCCCCCCCCTCGTGTACCCGGAAGAAGTTTAAATGTTGGAAAACTCTGAATTAGTGGCTCAGGCATATAGTTTAAATTTTATTAAAATCGAATATACGTATTTTAAGTTTTAAGAGGGTTCTGCCCCCTAACACTAAAAGGTGGAGGCACGTAGATATTTGGCATATAGAGAATAACTTCCATTTTCTTTCCTGAAGAATTTTATCCATATACTATAAATTTCATCAAAATAGGATATGTTTTAAGTTTTAAGGGGATTCTATTATCTAGCCCGGTAAATTTTACATAAGAATACACTTAGATTTTATGTAAATTCTCTAAACTTTCTTTCTACAGGGAACACACAAACATCACATACAGTTTTAAATATATTGATAATATATACAACAAATAGTAACCCAACAGGTCACAGGTGGTCTAGTATATATAAAAATAAGAGACAAAAATTGTATCTGCTTTTCACATCCAAAATCACAGAATGGTCTGTAGACAAAAAAAAAAAAAAAATTGCCTTCTAAGTTTGTCACGACTAATAACTGCAAGAAAGAAAAAGTGATTAATGACCTCAGTCTTTCTTTTTGGGGGGGGGGGGGGGGGAAATGTTTCTTTGCACAAATAGTCTCTTTCTACTTGTCTCCCCACAAGACGAAAGTTAGATAAAAAAGGATACTCTTGATTAGGAACAAAGAATACCTATATAGTCCTACCTCTAAAAGTTGGTAATGCCCGAGAGGATTGCACAGATACAAAAGCACAAGGGGTCAGTCATAGTGTATTTACAAAACTCAATGGTCATCAAATTTGGCATCCAATCAGAATAAAAACGGTCATTTGAGAATCTTCGCAAAGATAATTGCTTTTGGTTGGAAGCCATTTGTGGTTAAGTAACTTTGTTGAAAAAAAAAAAGGTCAAATTAACATGTTGGTGAGATGGGATGTTATTTTTTCATAAACATGTTCCATAACTGGTTTAGTAAATATAGTATCCGCAGTTTTTACCATTAAAAAACGCAAAAGCTTGGGGGGGGGGGGTTGAACTGGCTTTAATGCAATAAGATTATCAGCCGTGTAAGCGAGATGTTTTACACTTTACTCTTTTTCACAATCATGAAAAGGTTCAAACCCCCCCCCCCCCCCAAAAAAAAAATCATCATCATTGGTTTAACACGCTGGCATGTGTTGGATGGCTTTTAGAAATTGACTTCCAAACTTATCTCTGGTTAGGTTTGTTTGGAAGTTATTTTCTTAATTGAGGCCAGATTTTTACAGGCCAGATGCCCTTCTTGACACCAACCCAGTGTGGTGATGGGGACCAGTGTTTTTATTGACACACCATCTCTAGATGATTTCCCACCAAGGCTAGAGAGTGCCCCTCCGCCTATTATTCGATATTTTAATAATTACTTAATTGAAATGAAAATATTTTGCATATAAAATTAAATCAAAGATTAATTCTCCATACTTGACTGACATAATTGTTGTACAATGGACCAAGAGGATACACATTGAAATCAGCCTTTTCTTTTTAAGTTAAAAAAAAAAGTAAGTAAAAAGAAGTATTTTCTGATTGTAAGAAACACGTTTTCTTTTATCTTATACTTACCCGGCAGTATTTATTTTTCTCACGTTTTTAAAATTTTTTATTTTGAAAGTTAAATTTAATTATTACAGTATCATCGGATCATTGAATTATTAGTTTAATCACCTTGTTAAACTTTTATGGTAGTGATTTAATGTCTACCTATAAATGAGAAGTTGCTAAGAATTTTAAAGGCAAAAATGACTTTCTATTAAGTTTTAAAGGCTAACAAATTTCTTTCAAATTTTGAAGGGCCATGAAGTAATTCATTGCCCTTTTCAACTATTAACAAAAGATTAAAATGGCCGATTGGTTTTTGAAGAAACAAAAACTCATTATGGTGGATTTCATTTCTTAATTAAATTATTTTCTTATAAGATTATTATAAGTTCATTTTAGTACTTTACGCTATCATTTTTGATTTAAATAAATAAAAATAATTCAATGTGTAATTATCAAAGTGATGTTGACACTAGAAATACACTCACAAAGTTGTCTTATTAATATAGTAATGACTTATGAACACTTTAACACTCCATTTTAGATGACCTGATTAAGTTGACTTGATTAAACAAGGTCAACTCAGAAAAGAACTTCCTTAAGGTTTTAAATGTAAAATAAAAATGTTTGCACAGATTTTTTGTATAATTATTTCTATACTTTCTCTTAAAACTATCGAAACATTAAATCTATAAAAAGTCATCAATTAATAAAATGAAGTGGGTAAAACATCTGTTGTGTAACTTATGTTGAAAACAAGTCAATTAGAATTCTTTAAATAAACCTTTAAAGATCTTAGTAATTTGGTTACTAAATTCTAAGAAAATGTTAACATTAATTAAGCTAAGATTGACATCTGTTAATAATTAATCAACTCCCATAAAAAAAGCCCAACTTCAGGGAAGAAAACACATTTAAAAGAATACAGATCAGAAAAAAAAAATGGTTCTCATTAGGAGGAAAGAGGAAAATAAGCATTAAATTTTTATTTTTAAGTTTTGTTGGAATGTCTTAAACATCTGCACAATTTAACCTATTTCAGAATGTTTATATATATATATATATATATATATATAATTATTACTATTTCATGTATCCACATAAAATGTTATAAGGTAACAATCTTTTATGTATCAATTTTCAGTATTTACTTCAAATATTTTTAGCCTGATGATTTCCTACAGGGATGAAACGTGGAAGCCTCTGTGTAGCTTACTTGCCATAAATATATTTTCACAACTTACTAATATATATATATATATATATATTGATCAGGATTCAGATTTTTTAAATTAAATGTAAAAAATTTGAATATTATTGAAAAGAACAGATTTCTTCAAAAAAGATACTAAACAAATATAGAAGGCTATGAAAATGCGTAGCAGGCGGTAAATATGAAAAAAAATACATAAAATTAAAAAAAAAAAAAGCAACATATCTAACTAGTTCAAGGCGATCCATAATACAGGCCTGACAAACATGCGTAGAAAACAAAAATTTGGTAAACTGCTGTAAAACCAGGAAATGGGGGATCATTTTACGTTAAATTTATATGCGAAACTGATCCCTCACTCTAAATTCTAGAACAATTTTTCTTTCTAAGCTTTTCAATGTGTTCACACGTAATAACAAAGTAGAATCTCATTTTTTTTAAAGCACAATTTTCCAAACAGTTATCAGATATATTTTACATATATTGTATTGGTTTTATGTTCTTGTAAGTTGATTTTATTATTAAGAAGACTGTATGACATGTATTATTGTATCATGAAGAAATAAGCATTTTCTCCATCTTCTGTAAAAACAAATTATATGTGTAACAAACAACAAATTTTGTAAAATTATCAAAATTGTCTCTGAACATTATTTTGTTCATAAAGTATTTGATTTTGTAAAATGTTGAATTTGCTTTCTGGTTGTATAACGTCATTATATTTTCTGGTTGTATAACGTCATTATATTTTCTGGTTGTATAACGTCATTATATTTTCTGGTTGTATAACGTCATTATATTTTCTGGTTGTATAACGTCATTATATTTTCTGTAATAAAGTAGTCAATATAAGCAAATGTACTCATGATTTTTGAAATATCAAAAATGTGTCGAATTCATGGTGAATAAAGTGATTTTATTTGTGAAATCTTTCTCGGCCTTTTGGCAGGGATCGAAGTGTAGTATCTGTTCCGATGGATACTACACCCTATATTCCGGTATTGTCTTGGCCTTCGAGTCTTGATTTCCGCCGGTCTATGGGTTTGTCCTGTGCAGTTCTAGGAGGTCCACCCTCCCAGGCTTTGCCTTCTCACCCTTTGAGAAGGAGTTAGTTTATTGCTAATCGCCTGAGGCGCCCCTACCAGGGAATGCCGACGGGGCTGCCCAGGCATTTTTTGTGGGCCAGAGTGCTCAAATTCTCGTGCGCTGGCTTTTCAAATCCCACTTTCCGACCTTGTGTCACATCTTACCGCTGTGGGAGGTAGATAAAGAACTAGTTTTTATATTTTTGTACCTTTTACATTTGATGGAAATAAATCAATTATTGTAAGCTGCTTCCTAATTTCTTAGTAATGTCCAGTAATTAGCAACTATACATGTTGATAATTACTGGACATTACTAAGAAGTTTCTTACTAAAACTTTTCTTGCTAATTAGTATATAGTAGTGATTTTGGTCTTCACATGTTTGACCCCAGTCGCATGTTTGCCAGGTCTGTATTATGGATAGCCTCGAACTATTGCATTCAAGAAAAAAATAATTCAAAATACAGTCATGTCTATAACTAGAAAACGTAGGGAAAATAAGTATGCTCACCAAAAATTAGGAAAAATAATAGAGTAGAAATTTAATTAAAAGTAAAATCAATTTTATCGTATTTTGCAAGTCACCACGACCCATTGTGAAAATTTACCTGAATCAAGGGAGGTAAGTCCCCTTTGTGGTCGTAATCCCAGATACGGTGAAAATTCCCCCCTTCTGCATGTTAAGAATGGTTTTAGAAATGAAACTGCAATTTACGATAAAATTGATTTTTACATTTAATTAAACTTCTACTCTATCATTTTTGGTGAGGATACTTATTTTTGCCTCCTGATACGTAAGTATATCAAAGAGTTTTTACTCTGAATGTGATTTTCATGTCTTCATCTGTATAAGAAGCAAATATATTAAGTTGAATATAAAGTACTAATTAGATTAGCAATACTCATCGACCATAAAACGGTTTGGATAATAACAGATTTCAAGATAGTTCTACTAAAATAGTCATATTTTAAAAGCGAAACCACTTTAAGTCGTCAAAATATCACCATTTTCTTCGGAAATTAATATCCTTTCACATGCATCAATAAATAATAATCTACATAATATATTTGAAGAGTTTTACCATTCGTGTAGAAGGAATTTCGTCATTAAATTTGGAAAACAATCAGGAAAAATATCAATTTCAATTATTGTCGAGGGGAGGGTGGTATGAAATTAATTCATCCATTATTTTTTTGTAATCTTAAAAATAAAACTTCAACATAACGTGCATCGAACATTTTAAAATACCCCAACAAGTAAATAAATCAATCTTAACTTTTTTATGCATTAAAATTATAATTGTATGTTGTTTAGCCTTTTGGTAGTAGTAATTTTGAATTAGACTCTCAGAAAAAATATTGTCCCCTTTTGAGCAAGTCAACAATTTAACTAGTTTTGCTGATATAGCAATCAATCAGCAGCAGCAAGTTATAAACAGTAAGCTTGAAAAAAAAAAAAAAGACAAAAGTGTGCTTAAAAAGTTAATGCTGTTTGCGGTTTGGTAGTTTTGTTTTACGGCATATCAACCCTTTTTGGGTTATTTAATGCCGAATCTGGTCATTATAGTAAAAGTTTTTATGCTTCAAGTTCTTTATATCTTCAAATGTTTAATCATCGTTTTTGGTTTGGTAGTTTTGTTTTACGGCATATCAACCCTTTTTGGGTTATTTAATGCCGAATCTGGTCATTATAGTAAAAGTTTTTATGCTTCAAGTTCTTTATATCTTCAAATGTTTAATCATCGTTTTTGGTTTGGTAGTTTTGTTTTACGGCATATCAACCCTTTTTGGGTTATTTAATGCCGAATCTGGTCATTATAGTACAAGTTTTTATGCTTCAAGTTCTTTATATCTTCAAATGTTTAATCATCGTTTTTGGTTTGGTAGTTTTGTTTTACGGCATATCAACCCTTTTTGGGTTATTTAATGCCGAATCTGGTCATTATAGTAAAAGATTTATGCTTCAAGTTCTAAAAATAAAATAAAAAAGAGGAGGGAGAAAGGGAGAGGGGCTGTTGTTTTTGTTTTTGGTTTTGTAGAACATAATTAAGTTTTACAAAAAAAAAAAAAAAACGTCAATGTAGGTGAATTTCGTCTCAGGGAGCCACAGGGCAGCCTGATCTGGTATCACCAGGCTGTTTGCGGTTCTTTTATAAAAAAAACACTTCAAGAAATATGGGTTTTCAAATATACTCTACTTTCAAACTTTAATTCTAGTAATAATGATAAGTAATAAGTTGCCAATTAAAAAGTATATAAATAAGATTCTACTTTTTTTAGGCGATTACGTGTGAACATTCTAAAAGTCTTGGCGGAAAAAATAATAAAAAATAATTTAGGGTGGGATATCAGTTTTGCACAAATTCAATGCAAAACGATCCCTCACTTCTCAGCCATTCTTACCCTTTAGTGCAATTTAAAAAATATTTTTTCAAGCTGAATACATGATATAAAATAAATAATTACTCTACCACTAACTCTAGGGTCGAGTGACAAGCCCACCTCCTAAAAATGTCTTCTCTTGAATGTGTTGTACCATTAACCTTAAATCTGAGTGACAAGCCACCCTCTAAAAAAAAAAAACCCTTAACTGTGGCCTACGTAATATAGTAAGCTAGTTTACTATTACAGTGGCCACGCCTTAGCCCTAAGTCCAAATCGCAACCGCCATCCAAAATCCCCTCCTTAACATTATCACTAACCCTAAGCCCGAGTGGCAAGCCCCCCATCCTACAAAAAGCCCATTAAAACCACACATAATTGTCTAAAAAAAACAACAACAAAAAAAAATTTCTATGGGAAATAAATCCTGTGCATTTTTCGTTATGGGGGGCATAACGAAAAATGCACAGGATTTATTTCCCATAGAAATTTTTTTTAACTGACCTAAAACGCTAGAATGGCCGAAAATGGTGAACCATTTCACATTAAATTCACGCTAAACCAATCTCCCCCACTCTAAATTCTAAAATAATTTTGAAGGAGTTCACACGTAATTGCATCTAGCCCTATCACTAACCCGAAGTCCGAGTAGCAAGACCCCCCCCCCCCACAAGGTTAATACCCTAAAATGCTAGAATGAGCGATTATTTTACATTAAATTTATATGTGAAACTAATCCCACTCTAAATTCTAAAATTGTTTTTGTTTTTCAGGGTGTTCACATGTAATCACCTAAAAAAGGTAGAATCTCATTTTGGGTAGGCAAGGCAGCTATTGAGTGGAAGGTGTTAATCTACAATAATACCAAAGAAATCTTGCAATATATTCATTTTTAAACAGTCCTAGTATTGGGTTTCAGTTTCTTGTACATAAAATGTATTACAATTGAACTTTGATTTCTCTAACTTCCTTTTTTTTTTAATGGATACATGGTATTTTTTAAGGTATTGCAGCATATTTATGTGCATTTACTGCAGATTACTGGGAAACCATTAATTGCTGGAGATTTTCAGTGGCATATTCTGATTCCTTATACAAAAATACACTTATATGGCACTTAATCTCTTGTTTTAACTATAATGTTCTCGCTTGTCAATTGTTATGTGAATCTATTAATATTCGGCTCGCGACATAATAGACACTTATACATACAATGCGAAGCGAGAACGTAGAATGAATAAGAAAGAGAGACATAATTTGATGTTTACGCTTCCGAGACCTTCTAAAGAGAGCGATCTTCGTCAGCATTCGTTTATATATGCAAGAGAAATATACAAAGGGAGATAATTATACACTGTAAGTGAGGTAACTATGATACACATTGTTTCTAAATGTAAGATACTACATTAACAAAGATATAACATTTTTACTGAAAAATTAGTCAACAATGTGACAAAACGCATATGGTCATAAAAAGGGAAATATACCCAATCGTGCGAGGCATAAAAATAGTCATAACTTCCGGGTTTTTTTAGTCAGATTAAAAAAGATTCTTAGATCATCAAGCTCTTTCTATGTCATTGAGATATTTAAGCAATTTAAGTTTTTTCATGTGTATTGCTAATTAGACGTAGTATAAACATAAAATGCTGCCACTTAAGTGGCAATAGATTTAACCGAATTACCATAGTAACCAAGGCAGCAGATACGTAAAGCATGTGTCAATATCATATAGTGTCACACCAGAACAACAGTGAAGTATTAGCCCTATTGTTGACCATGTGAAGGTGACAGATTGTTGTCATGTCGTCAATCATGTACGGCACTAAATATTTGTTACCAGTTACAACATGGTGAATTGTCTGTACATTTTATTGAGGTCAGAGAAAGATACCCCTCGAAAATATTTTTCTCTAGTTTAGTTGGGCGAGGAAGATGTGTGCAGAACAGGAGACTTTGATGACATGGCCACGTTGAAAGAATGGATGAGAGTTCTTGGGTTAGTAGATGTAGAACAATTGAGGTAGCAGGGTCAGTTTACAGGGAAAAGCCAAGGAAAATATGAAAGTGCAAAAGATGGAATTGAGAGAAAGGAATAAATAAAGACCAGGGCAGAGTTAGGTTAGTTTGGAAGTCAATTTCTACAAAGCGTCAAACACATGCCAGCCTGTAAGACTGACTTTAAACCGAATATGATTATCATTGCAAGGCGAAGAAGCTTTTCACCGATTTCAGACAACGAGAGTTGTTAGGGTCATTTAGTTGATTTTATTCTTTGGCTGAAGGTAGAATTATGCCAAAATGACGGCACAAGAAGCTTACCGAGGTTCCTCGCAGGATACCAATGATGATAGATTCATTTAATACAGGGTGGATTTTTAAATGTGTAGATCTTGACCAAACAATGAGAAGCAGAGTATGTGTGTACGATAGACTAGCATGGATACTCGGCATTGGATAACGAAACAGTTTTTTAAAATATATAACATTTTTCTATTAAAACAAACTTCTCTCCCTGTCTCATTACTTTTGGAACACACCTTTAGCAACTGGTTTAATACAATAGAAAGCAAAAGAAGATGTCATTCGCAACTGACTGACAGTTTTGGTGTTGTTTTTGGAACAATTAACAGTAAGAATAACAAAAAGTAATTTTGATTGACACCCTATGGACTAATTTGGTCAAGAAAAAGAATATAACAGGTTGGTGTCATATAGAATCTGATGATGCAGAGATGCGAATAGCCAATGACAATAATAAAAAAAATTTTTTTTAATGAAATTGAGACCTCCCATGTGTGTGGAGAGGGCAGACAAAAAAAACTTTGTTAAACACCAATCGGACCAAGTCAAAATTAAGAGAGAACACAGAGTGCACATGTGGGGAGAGGGAAGGAGACAGGAAGTCATTCTTTGATGAAACAAATCAGCTAACTCCCCTACTCCATCAGGAATTGTTTCAAGTCTTAGCCTTCACAACAAAGTTAAAATTTTCAGTTTTCAGAGATAATTGGCATAAAAGGGAAAAGCATGGAAAGGCGGAGAGAGGAAGAGAAAAAAAAAAAAAAACAAGAAATGAGATAGATAAAGCAAGAGGGGAAGAAAGAAAGAGAAATAAACTCTAGCCAAATAGAGACAAAAATTAAATTGCCCGCGTTTAAAAAAAAAAAATTTTATATATATATATATATATATATATATAATTTTTTTTTTTTTTTTTTTTAAACGCGGGCAATTCACATCCAGGTGATGTAAGTTTTGTAAAACTATGAAACTATCAAAGTCTCCGAGTTTTAGCCGTACACAGACAACTTTCCTTTATTTAATAGATGATATTAGCATTTTTGGACATATTCTCCATTTGTCGTTAGCAATGATGCAGGATCAGAGTTTTGACAATAGTAGATAACGTTTGGCATTTACCATCACCCAATTAGATTGTGATGGTTACAGATGAAGTGTAAATGTTAAAGATGACACCAACAGCATCTTTTCATCTAATAAATCTGTTGAAGATGTTTTAAAATATATTTTATTCTTAATTGGATTTAATAATGACAAGTTTTTGTTCATCTATCGACAGGTTTTTCTTTTATAAATGTTTAACAAATTTCAGTAACATTCTGTAAAAGAGAAATTGTTCTAGGAAGTTCTGCGAGTCAATCTAACATAACTATATATTAATAAAATTGTATGACAATTTCATGTGTGGATGTGTATGTATGTATTTAATTTAGAATTTAACAAATTATGTACAAATGAACTGAAATGCATTATGGTGGAATTTAATTTTGTAAAGAAATTAGTGTGTGTGGGGGTGTATAAGGGGATACTCATCGATTTGTTTAATGATGGAGGAGTTAGCCGACTTGAAAATTTTGAAAAATTGGAGAAATCAACATAGACAGGGTATTTGGTGATGAACTAATTTTCAGTTATTTGTGACAAAAGGATTTGCAGCATGTGAAACCAAAGCTTTATTAATTAAAACTAACTGTACCTACCCAGTGTTGTCCAGGAGTCTTTACTCATTTTTTGTTTTGCTTGTCTTTTTAAATGGCATAAATATATGAGCCTTTTGTTTTGTTAACTCTAAAATTTATAAAAAGAAGCAAAGATGGCACAGGTACCAAATCAGTAATCAGGCTGATAGAGAAGAGGGTGCTGATTACAGACGAATGCAGGGAGGAAACTGGCTACAAAATTGTTGTATAAGAAGGGGAGACATTTGCCCTTTTTGTTATGTATTAACTTTTTACATCGTCTCATTTCACACTTAAATTATTCTTTGAAATAGGATTCTTAACAAGGTCGTTTTAGTACTTTATGCTATTGTATTTTTTATTTCAATAAATTAAGTTTTTTTTTTTAAATATAGAAATTTGTTTTAAATTTTAAATAACACGTTAGTTTTGAGGAATTTCAGTCCTTTTAAAAATTTATTTTCTGTTAACAGAGTTGAAAAACTTAATAGAAATTTTTGCATTTGTTAGTCATTAAAAATCACTTAATATTTTTCTTGTTTTTCAACTAACTGCTGTACAAAAATTATTTTAAATGATCTTTAAATGTGTCTTAAAAAATACACTACTAAAAATTGTTAAATTATAAATAGATGTTAAGATCTATTATATAAAGGAAACTTGTATTTTTCGTCTGTGGGTGTGGTTAAAACAATCTTTGAGGCTACACAAGATACAGTTACATATATTCTGATGTGGCATGATACCGGTCAGATTTGGATGCCCCCCCCCCCCCCAAAAAAACTTATTACCGTCAAATTTATGAGGGAAGGACTTTGCAAATTAAAAGTTACATGTATTTATTTGGATTATTCAGACTGTTTTTATTTTGGATGTTATTCTCACATTCCGGCCCATGTAATCGCAGACCTTCAGGTGCATCATGTTCAACAGAAAGGTGTGAAGTAACAATCCGTTTTAAGGGACCGTCTTCTGAAGGTTGAAAGTTCAATCTCCACCACAGGCAGAACTAATAGAATAAAAATTACTTAACTCTTAAATGCTTTTGGTTTCAAATAAGACACATTCCAACGAAATGTCTATTTAATATAATATTCAACAAAAATGTGTCAAACTGCAACGAGCCTGTTGGCAAGTGTGAGTAGGTATTAGTATGATGTTGCATCAGCACACACGCTAAATAGGTAATCAGTATCTTCGATGTCACGGGCAAGTGTCATCTGCCTAATTCAAGAGCTTAAACTTTGCGAAATGTGAGAATAACACTTAAGATAAGAATAGTAGTTTGAATAATCCAAGTTCACCATCTAAAAAATTCCGAAACAAAAATTACCTATCGAGAACGTTAAAATATGAAGAGGCTATTTTTGAAGTGTTTCGAAAAATTACAGTAGACCAAAATGGAAATATTTACCTTTTTCATTGTAATTCAATTTTTTCAGGAGTTTAATTTGTTACAAATTTGAACTATTTTAAGCATATAATACTTTTACTAAGATTGGTCTGGTACAATTAATATATAAAAATATGACATATTTATTAGCTATAAACATAACTTTTTATTTAGGTCAAACGGATTTTCTTTTTTCTTCAATATTGAAGCAATAAGAGGGAAATGTGTTGACCAAAGACAATGAAAAGAAAAATAATGGGGTTAAGGTGCATTAAAAAAAAAAAAGTAACCCGACTGAAGTGAGCTTCTTATCCATGTCACATGGCCAATGAAACATATCCCCATTAGTCTAAACAAAATCCAAACCTAAATTTCTAGATATAAAGAATAAGTATTCAAACGATTTCACGAGAGTACTTAACAATGAAAAAAAAAAAGTGTTCACAGTTTTCTGGTTACACCGGTAAACACTCATAAATTCAATGGAAAAAACTTCTTGAAAGTTACTTCGAAAAATGACTTTTTTCTTCAAAACCCATTTTTGTTAAGAAAATTTACTTTTGTTTAATTTATTTTATTTAAATACTTTTTGTTTCAATTCTCTACAGTTGAAACTAAAATCCATTTCAGAAACAATTTTAAAATTTAAATTACTAATAAACTTTTTAAATAATTTCCTCAATTTCTTTTTGGGGAAATTAAAATCCATTGAGGTCAGTACAATCTTAAAATGTCATGTTTTTTGGTAAAATATTTATGCCCTTAGATCAATTTACAGAGGTTAAATATAAAAATAATATCCAAGAAAAACAAAATGTAAAATTAATGTATTTATCTGGTTTACAAATTGAAACTTTAACCAGAGTTTTGTCCTATATTGTACAAAATATTGTTAT
Source organism: Sepiola atlantica (assembly GCA_963556195.1). Taxonomy (NCBI): domain Eukaryota; kingdom Metazoa; phylum Mollusca; class Cephalopoda; order Sepiida; family Sepiolidae; genus Sepiola; species Sepiola atlantica. Next base: position 49,885,011 of record OY744548.1, read on the forward strand.
GCTAGATAATTTGTTTATCTGCCTCACAGTGGCAAGGTTAGATACAAGGTCAGTTCATAGTGGGAATTCAGCTACCACAAAAAGGGAATATCTTGGATGGGTGCAAAATTAGCCATCATCTACATTCCCTAGTAAGGTGTCATAAACTAACCAATTCTCTCCAGGAGATGGTAATGCCCGAGAGGTTTGACTCCTTGACCAACCAGAACTGCGATGGTATCTCACACCCCCAGAGCACGACTGATTTAAACACAATCTAGCGGAGTTTGTGTTCTCGCTTGTGAGTCTGCGTTCTTTTGTGTTACTCGTAAACCAGTTGTGCGATCATCAGTAATATCGATGTTCATAGTATCACATACCTCTCATGCCCAACTTGTAATGTACTACATAAATTACAAAAGAATAATACATTCATATTAGATAAGTTATGAACTTAATCATACATTCATATTACATAAGTTACAAAACAGCAGAGACATGACAGTCAACCAAAAAACAACAACAAAACACTTGTTAGGCATTCCGTCATTTTTTTGGGGGGGACAAAAAAATGGCATTACACAATTTTACAGACAAAACATGAAACAGTGTTTCTATTTTTTTAACAACAATGTTAGTAAAGATAATCAGACCCACCCCCTGAAGCAAATACAACTGCAACATATAACACACAGGTCTCTTTTTCATTCATTTTTTTTTTTTCATACTGAAAGTATCGACTGATATATTTCAACTTCATTTTTTTTTTTTTTTTTTTTTTAAACGTAAAATTCCGTTAAAATTAGCTTTTTGTGTAAAGAAATTGTCAACAGAAAAAAAAATATAGATCACTCCGTCGTTGAGAAAGATAGTACTTATTTATTTGGAACTTTTTTCGCTGCATCAAATGCACCTAAAAGTTGTCAGAAATTTACAAATGATAAAATTATGGAGGTCTTATAAAATGCACTCTAACCAGTGCTTATCAAAGAAAAAACTATTTTGCAGTAAAAGAATTATTTCTTGTTTTGAGAAAAAAAAAAAAAAATTTTTTTTTTAACATTTTGTTTTTCCTCTTAACATCAAGTGGTGTCAAAATATTGTAATCCCCCCCCCCCCAAACAAAACATTTTATCAATTTAGTGGAATTAAAAATGCAGAAAGTTGATCAAAACATGATTATGTAGTTAACTATAAAAAAATATAAATAGTCTAGAGTGAAAACACAAAATGCCAAATCTGAAAGTTTTTGTTAAAAGATATTCTCATTTATGAAGTGAAAATTATAAACAAAAACAAACATTACTCATGTTCCTGTGAGGTCATCAAATGTTAAAAGGTCAATAAAAAACCAGCACAGGTCATAGGTTACCAACCATAATAACTAATATAAAGAAAACAATTAGACACATTGAGATTCACATGGACTCAGGATGTAACCGTAAACTACATCCAGTGGGGAGGGGGGGGGGCAACCATTAATTGCTATTACTCCCAGGTCCACTCTGGAGTTGTAGTAACCATCATCTACGGATTAAACGAAATCTATCATTTGCAGAATATATTCTTACAAAACAGATTAATCCGTCTCTATAATAATGACCGTTGAGTACTTTTAAGGGAAGTGGGGTCTGATCAACTCTGTTGGGAAGCCATGAAATTAAATACCGTCTTGTTTTTAAATTCCCGAAACAGTTTTTCATGGTAAACAACTGATGATCCCTTAAATAATGTTAGAAGCAAACTAATATAATAACTGTAAAAAACTAAATTGACTTACATGAGTGATTTTCCACTGAACGACTTGGGACTTAAGGGGTTTTTTTTTTTAGTTTTAATGGTTGAGAAACTTCGAGACATATATATATATATATATATATATATATATATATATATATATATATACACACACACACAGTGTGTCAAGTTACATTGAGGAAAAAAAAACAATAAAGTGCTCAATCGCAGAAGAGCGAGAGCTAATAGAAATAATTTGAGAACTATGTTACATATTTCAGAATCGTACCGTGGTTGCATCCAGATGGGTGAACTTTTTACATTTAAAAGGTCTATACCCAAGGGACTCATCAGCGTACTGAAATGCGGTCAAAACACAATGAGAAATGGCGTTTATCGATATATGTATGTATGTGTGTTGAAAGGGGGGGGGGGTCATCCAATCAGCTGTTTCGTTACATATGGCTCTTCAGTGTGGCTAGACATGGTGACTGTTTCAACCCGATATTCAAATTCCAACTGCTTAGTCAGCAGTTGGAAGATCTTACCCTGACATTATCACGCTCACTACGAAAAGGAAATTATGGTTTTGTATTTGTTTAGATTACGACTGCCTAGAAAGACCAATTCTTTTATGAAGAGCAATATATGTAATATATATATGAAAAAGACAAAAGGAAAAACAATTTAAACACAGGAAAAAAAATCATCAAAACAAATTATTGTTTTTCCTGTCTCCACGGAATTTCATTTTATGATATCTTTTATCCTCACACGTTATGTCTTATGCTGATTTTTTTTGTTGATGGTAAGGTTTTCGTGGGTAATATAACCAAAAGAATTTTAGTCCACAGGGTTGCAGATAAACAAAGAATACAAAAAAGTGAAAAATGAGACTCTTACAGGATCCAAACCTGTGCCTCAAAAGAAAGATTGCCAAATGCAGCGCCATCTTAGAAAGTTTGACCAACTAACCAATACATCTAGAGAAAGTCGTAATTGTACAAATAACTCGTCGCCAAAGCTTTGTTTACATTTTTATATCTCCATCACTATATAACTTAAACCATCATAAACTGGATCAATGTATCTTAACTCCAACCAAGTTAAATTAATAAATTAACACACAAAACTAATTAAAGTAATATTAAATTTATTAAGAACTCAGATAATTATTTTTATACCCCCCCTCCTCCTCTTAATTCAATTTTTACAGAAAATGTGTTTGAAATTTGATTTAAGAAAAAAAAAGAAAAAGGCCTCAGTTGTGTAGTGATAAAGTTTGATGAAAACGCGGCTCTGAATAAATATAATCTTAAGCAAGTACAAGTAATTTTGCCTGTAAAATTCATTTCTTTGTGCAAATAAATTAAAATTGACATAGTTAATATTTTTTTCACATTTTTAATTTTAATGCTTGATTGAATATTGATGTTTTTACGTAGTTAGAATTCTAGTCCTCACATTCCATGAGCAAAGTTTCTGACCAAGAGGGAAGAAATTACTGTTTCCTGGGTCAACTTGTTTAGTGTGGGCTGTATGCAGAGATTCAAGTATTTTTCTTTTTTCTTTCTTTGCGATATATCCCTAATAAGAGTTGCTAGAAGTAAACCTTTTACCTCGGCTGACGTTATCTGCCTGATATTCCAAGTTTAAATCCTTGGACTAACTTTGAAGGAGACTATCCTATCAGCAGGTGTATAATACCGGGGATGCTGTATTGCCAAGCAGGTGTATAATACCGGGGATGCTGTATTGCCAAGCAGGTGTATAATACCGGGGATGCTGTATTGCCAAGCAGGTGTATAATACCGGGGATGCTGTATTGCCAAGCAGGTGTATAATACCGGGGATGCTGTATTGCCAAGCAGGTGTATAATACCGGGGATGCTGTATTGCCAAGCAGGTGTATAATACCGGGGATGCTGTATTGCCAAGCAGGTGTATAATACCGGGGATGCTGTATTGCCAAGCAGGTGTATAATACCGGGGATGCTGTATTGCCAAGCAGGTGTATAATACCGGGGATGCAGTATTGCTAAGCAGGTGTATAATACCGGGGATGCTGTATTGCCAAGCAGGTGAATGCAGTAGTTTCTGATGGGACCTCCCTATGCTAGAGGGAACTGCTATATTTTTTCTTTCATCAATTGTTCAAAGATTATCTGTTTACTCATTCTCTGTGTTCTGCTTTCAACTCCTCTATTTTTCCATTCCATCATAAGTTTAAAAACTAAATACAAGTGTAAACCTCAACTAATATGAACCCTGACTAACAAGTCTCCTTTTCCAACATTCCATACGTTGAAATCTATTTACACGAGACCAAACCAGACTTTATGTTTCTGTGTGAAACGGGCATTGTTCCATCAATTTCTATTGATGAATGCAAAATTAAAGATTATTATAACATGACCTACGAACCTCAAGATTGCCATGGACATGGAATTTGGGACAGTTTTTCATGTGGTAGGGAGATCTTCAAAGAAAGACCCTTGATGGGTTTCTGTGTAGCGCTTGTTCACGGCATCTCTCATCATTGCCCTTTATCGTTCCCGCAATGGAGAATTTGAAAATATTGATAAGATTCTATTTATCCTTCTGCCAACATTCAGCGATTAGCCAATCAGATATTTTTGAGGCTACATCCTTTCTGAAAACGAAAAGCAGGGGAATTTCAGAGATGAAAGATCTGAAGTTATCCCAATCAGCCGTTGAGTATCGATAGAGTCTGCGATAGTAACGAACATCAGGTCTCACTGAGCTAAGATTTGATTTTAATGGAGATCTCAGGAGGTAGAACAGTAGCTGTGCACGGCTCAGAGCGAGTTGTCAGGAAAAGATAAAGAAGGCTTGCAAAATGTCCGTCATTATCAGGTACGCGAGTGGGTTTGTTAATCTCGATTAGCCCATAGGCAAAAACTTCCTTCATCATCAGTCTTGTTAGAGTGGACTAGCCATTCAATATTGGTAATGTTGAAGTCACCACAGGTATGAATTATACGAGCTATAGAAAATGCGAAAGAGTCCTATGCCCAATCTGTTAAATCCCGACGCTTAGTCTTCGAGAGCTTTGGAGAATAACAAACAAAGTACGGAACAGATGTAAAACTTTTATTCCAATCATCATTAGTGATTTCCTCAGCAGTTGACAAAGCCAAGAACTTTGCTTGGAAGTTCACTTTTTGCAGTCAGAGCCACCTATTTCCGGAATTTCCACCTATGACTGAAAATACTGTAAGTGATATATATATATATATATATATATATATATATATATATCTATATCTATCTGTCCAAGATGTTGCTAAACTTATTAGGGCCCATGATGCCAGCAAGGTATCTGCTCCTGACAACATTCCAGTCATTGTGCTTAAGAATCTTGTCCTTATACTTACAGAATTATTCAATCATTGCTTAAATGAGAAATTTTTTCCATTTCCTTGAAAATCTTAGTTGGTCGGCCCAGGATTTAAAAATACTGGTGATCAGTCTTCTGCATCTCGGTAGAAACCATTCAGTCTCCCGTGCGTCAGGAGTAAGTTGTTTGAATCTTTGATAAATCAAGAAATTGTCAACCACTTGCGCAAAAGAAATCTACTTAGTAACATGCAATATGGATTTCATCCTGCAAGGTCGACTACATATGTAGTAACTCTAATATCACATAGAACCAACGAATCTGTTTCTAGAGCAGTAGTCCTCTACATATCAAAGGCCTTCGATAGGTTCTTGTACAAAGGATTGCTTCACACACTTGCTAGCTATGGAATATCTAGAAGAGTTTTCGCAAATATTGAATCTTTTCCCTCGGATAGGTATAGAAAAGAAGTTGGAATCACATAGTATCAACACTGGTGTGACTCAATGATTTATTTTGTAGCCAACTCTTTCTGATTTTCCAAATCATATTCTGAGATCATTTGTGAACATCTATGCAGACGTCACGTTCTATGGCAACACCTCAAAAAGCATTGGTGATCCAGATCTTGCGGATTCTCTCTTCTATTCTGGAGCATGAATGTTCAGATACAAAAATTTGCCGCACAGAATTATCAATCACTGTCATATTTACAAGCGTAGTAGGATCCAGGTGAAATATATCGATAGTGCTTACTCTTGTTATAAAAAGCTGGAGACAGAATGATTCTCAGAAATGTGAACTCCCTTGAAAGGTTACCTCCAGTTGGGATAAATTGGTGACTCCTATGCCTTCCTTTAAAATGTTGTAGACTTTGAAAACTGAGGATTTAGAAAACGTGTTGATTGTATCGATATATAAAAAATTTTTTTTTTTTTTTTTTTTAATCATCTTCGAAGCAAACATAAATAATTGCTTTCTGGTCAGACATTTCTTGGTACTTATCCATATCAGGACCCAAGTTAAAAACGACTAGGTGTCGGTAGTTTCTGAATGTTTTCGCAGACAGCCGGAAAAGCCAAATGAAAAGTTGGTTGCCGGCATCCCAAAAATCCAAAACTAAACTGGATGTACAACTGGAAAAGAAATGTTATTTTACGAAGTAAAATATCACTTAACAAGTGTTTTAAAACGGTGTTGGGGTTCGTTAAACTCCATTATTGCTTTGATCAATTTTTATTTAAAATTAATGATTTTCGCGATTTAATCAATTAAAATGTTAACTTGTCATCTACTTATTTTCTCGCATTCTGATTGGATAAGTGCTTTGACATTTTCTGGCAGTTTACGTAAACATCCGGAAACTACCGACGCCAAGTCGATTTTAGCTTAGGTCTTAATCTGGACAAGTACCATTTCTCTTTGTAAATTTGTCCATGCTGGCAAATGCTTAATTGTTCCACCAACACCATCGCAACTGGATTCCAATAGAAATCATCCCCTACCCCATGAAGAACTGAGCATCTTTAAAGTTTTTTCTTCTAATGACACAACAGAGTTTAATATGATTTAGATATTGCAATGAAGGATATCATTATTGTACAAATTTCTTTCAGTTCTTAAAATATTTCAAGTAGAAAGAATTTCGGCAAATTATGATTCATTTAACAGCAGAGAATTAGAAACAAAAAGATTTTTTTTTTTTTTTTTTTTTACTCTTCACGAAGCTTAAAACTTTATTTGCAAATCTCACTGATGTTTATGGATGACTAAGAGGTTGTTCTTAAAGGGTTTATAGAATTAAAATCCATGTTAACAATACTTCTAGCTGGAATAAGTCTTTTTTGTTTAATTAATCTTAAAATACATTGTTTTCTTGTAAATAATATGGTGTCAGGAAAAAAAGAAAAACAAAAAGGCAAGTTAGAATCAAATATGGACTTGTCAGATGACTAAGAAATAGACTAGCTTCACATAAAAGTACAATTACAATTGAACCTTTTCTTTATTCCTCCTAATTCATTCATATGTATAAATAAGAAAAAGAGAGAGCACGGGACAATAGTTTTATCATATCACGACTCTTCAGTGTGGCTAGACATGGCAAATGTTTTCACACCAAGATTCGAAACCAGATATCGTCTCACGGAGGGGTTCATATATTTAAAATATATAATTTTTTTTTTAAATAAAAATAATCAGATATTTTTTGATTATGGCGTTTGGGACACGATTATAAAAAGTTTTCAGTTAGGTAGAATGACAATGCAATCCCTTAAATTATTTGAAGTGAAATGGGGTTCGACATTAAATTTTTAGTAATATTAATACAAAAGCTATTAAAAACATTTTTACTATTTATTTTGTGTTGCAAATTCTTTGCTTTTTTTGTATTTATCCTAAAAAAAAAAAAAAAGAAAAAAAAAGATGGAACCCTGTCTTTAAATAGAAAATTATGAACATGGGTTATCGCCCTTAGCTTCTTTCTGAACTTGTTTGTAAAGATGACTCCCCCCCCCCCCCGGTAAGTTTTCATTTCGACAATGTTATTTTTCTCTCTCACCAAAACAGGAATCAATAAAGTACTTTGTTTTGAAGTAATGTGAAAACCCCACGAACCCTATTTCAATCCTGGCTGATTACATTTCAATTATTTATTTTGATGCACAGAAAGAGAGATTGAGGTCACTTCGTCATTATACAATGGACAATTTTTTATACTCGGTGTAAGAGAAATTCCACCCATGCAGATGGTTGTCTACGCTGTCGCTATGTAGAAGTTTGGGAGTTCAATTACAATAAGCGGCCATTATTTTACTATTTACAATATAGTAAAGTACTTGAAAATATTTTTTTTTTTTGTCACCGTGGTAATCGATAAAAGAAAACTATGCGGCCTATATTCCTAATATATATATATATATATATATAATTATTAGCTGTACTTATTCAGCGTTGCCCGACAGTGATTTTTTTTAACCAAAATATTTGTTTCAATCAAAGGGAACTGACTCTGGACGAGTACGGAGTTGCGTCCCATTTTTGAAAATAATTCCGACTCGGAAAAAGCTTTCACTGAAAGGAATTCAATTGAATTACATTTCATCCTTAACATACTGCAACGATCCAATCAAATATCGATTTTGTAGGAACAAAGCTATCGATGACAAAAAAACGTTAGAGGCTAATTTTATTTTATATATTAGAAGGTATATATATATATTAAAAGTTTGGTACTTATGCAGTTTACGAACCGCGTTTTCATCGACACATTCCGGTCGGTTACGTAAACCGAACGAAAACTTCGTTTTATTTTTAGAGTTGAAAACGCTGGCCAATGTTAAAACGCGAGAAACAGGCATCGTATGTTAATTATCAACGGAAAAAAAAAGTAAATTTGTAAGAATGCAGGAACAAAACACACATCATATATGCTAAGTTTCATGAATAAATATTTATTTTTGTTTGGTGAAGAAAATATGGTGCAATAAATGATAGCAAACAGTTTTTGTAATGATTTTTGTTTCTTGCCAATTCTTTTTCTACCCTACCGACTAGGTTAGGTACTGTTTCTTTTAGCAAATTTTCTGACACAAAAGTAGAAGGGTTCGAGGAAGGAAACGGCTCGATAGGGTACACTTCAGCAATGTACTCCAATATGGAGGCGAAAGGATCGTTTCTGAATTTCTGTCTCCCCATAAATTCACGCAGGTAGCTGTCGATTAGATCTCGCCAACCAATTTTCGGCTGCTGCAAAGCTCTTCTAATTTTCGTCGGCTAAACGTATTGGTTTACGTAACCTGCCGGAATGTGCCGATGAAAACGCGGTTCGTAAACTGCATAAGTACGACCAAATGTTCATCCACGTATTTTCGATTGTCAAGTCTGAAACGAAAACTGATTGCCCCTCCAGTATTTACATACAATATTGCTAACCTATATAATATCGTTGTACATATATTGATGTCAGATGGAAATAAGTCAACTACACATGTTATATCCACTCTTGCCTAAAGGTTTTTGGGATGCTTTTGCAGATCGGCCCCGGTAGCGGACAATATTGGCTCGCCAAAACCCGGTAACGAAAACAGCCGAATGGCGACGAAACAAAATGAAACCAGGAAAGGGAGGAGGAGGAGGGGTTAATGCCAACAGGAAGACACAAAAAAAACCAACCTGATTCGAAATGGTTACAAAAGTAATAAGGAATCTGTCATCATTTCTTCTGGAACGTAGCAATACTCAGAATCTTGACACCCTTAATAAAAACAAGTGTTCCACCAGACCAAACTAGAATGAAATTGTTCGCAGGATTATGTTAAAATAAGACGAGTTTGCAATGAAGATATTTACATCGTACTTTTTTTGTTTGTTGTAAATTATTGCATTTCACGCTGGCAGTTTCCTTTTTTTTTTAAATAAAATATAATTTACAAAAAAACAACTGTCTGAGGTAAAAAACAAAAAAAAAAACAATGCAACAATGTAAATAAATCAGTCGTTTCAGGAACTTCGTTTAATTTTATGTGGTCGCCTTTCGGCTGTTGTAGAACTCGTTACCGATTTTTACCGAGCCAATTCGGGCAGACAAGCGAGGGGGGGGGGGCTCATCTGTTTAAGCACCCATCTTTTTTCTTTTTTTTTTACTAATCACTTTAATTGTCAATTATTCATCATAAAATACCACATGACAAAGTACATTTCAAAGCTCACAGCAGCACGATGTTTCATTTTTATTAAATGATAAAAACGAATTTACACCGCGTGACCTCTCAAAGATGACAAAATAATTTAATGGAGTATTTAATTTTTTAAAAATACGTTTCACTTCAGGAAAATAAACATTTAATATGAAAATAATAATCAAAAGGAAAAAATAAAGCGTTTCTTTATTTGACTTCTGCAAATCGGTTAAGTCCGACATAAATCGGACAATGTCATCGGTAAAATTCGTCTTTCTCCGGAGAATTCGTCAACGCAAATAAAAACAAAAGAATCCATGGCAAAATTGGAAATAGATTGTTTTTAACATTCAAGAAATTAAAGTATAACTGTATAGATAAAAAAAAAAAAAAAAAAAAATGAAAACTACTTCGTACTAAACAAAATACCAGTCGGATTTATTCAATTTAGAAATTGCAATAATGAATGTATGATTAAACTTCGTAAATGATTGTGTTATTATTGTGAAAAGGAAGTTTTTTAACTTCCTTTTCACAATAATAACACAAAGTAGATACAAATTTAGATTTGAGATTTTCTAATACGTTGAGAAATCAGAGAACACTTAATTGTTTAAAAATTTGAGATGATTTTTATTTCGGCTATTTCCGGTTTCAAAGAAAATAAACTTGTTTGGACTACCCCAATAAAAAAGAAACCCATATATATATATATATATATATATATATATATATTCAAAAAGAAGTTATAAATAGCCCCCCCCCCCTCAAGTTATTTCATACACTATATATACTCGAGTCCGGCTGAACAGTTATCTTCCACACTGATGATTCCATTAAGATGAGACGTATATGTATGTGGATAATAATTTAAAATATTATCATGCCTGGTTATTTTTTTTTTATAATTTAAAATATATTATTATGGCTGGTTATTTTTTTTTTTATAATTAAAAATTTTTTTTAATGGAAAATAAAATGTTAACAGTTGACCAATAAAAAATAAATTAGCCGGAATAAACCTCACATTAATATAGCACTCTACTTTATTTCTAATATATTTAGAAATCAAATCAGTTTTAGAGAAAATTCTAAAAATATAATTAATATTTTAGCCATTTTCTTTTTTTCTGTGATTTTTTAAAAATAATTTATCTCAAACTGGACATTTGTTCCGATAGTCGGGGTGCAGTTTATAAGAAATTTACCATGGTGAACAGAACCCTTTTCGCAAGCATATAAAAAATGTATTATTTTTAATATAATATTGTAGTTTTTGAACCCCTATTTATGAAATCTAGATTTTTTTTTAGATTAAAAAATGTCTATTGCTTAATAGAAATTTTTTAATCTAAAAAAAAAAAAAAAAATCTAAATTTCATAAATGGGGTTCAGCATACTTTAACTAAACATGGTAAGCAATTTTGTAAATTATCAGATTTTTTTTTTAAATGGGACATTTTAGAATAGATACGATTTCTCCTTTGTGAAAGATCTAGAGGAAGATGGGCCTTCCCCGTGGAGGAACCCAAATCGTTAAACTAAACCCTAAATTTAAAAATAAATAAATAAACTAGCAAGCTTATAAGTGAACTATCACAGATCAAACTGCGAAAAATATGTTAAAGAATTTTTTTTTAATTCTTGGCAAAAAATGCGAATGGTCGATCTCACCCGCGGCTGTCGTAAAATCGTCGTTTACGAAATAGCCGCGTCTCACCTCGACTTAAAGAAAAATCTAACTTTCATTTATATCGTCTTAACAAAAGCCTTTGACGTATGGACTTAAAGTTTTATTTTGAAAAATAATAAAAAGAAATACGAAATAGTTTAAAAACATTAGCTTACAATTAATTAGCTTTAAAAACAAATCTTAAAGTACATCTATTCAATGAAGGTCGTTTCATTGTTTATGTTTTCTTTTTCAAAATGGAGATTATGGTCGAGTATCGCGTTTACAGCACGATTATCGAAAAAAATGTCAAAATTTATTTTTCATACACCGAAGAGGTTCACACTTGGCTATCATACTTTCACTGTAAAATGAACAGAGACGATGTAAATCCATGATCTCAATATTAAAACTATCAAACAAGATATCGTGTGTGTGTGTGTGTGTGGCTTGTACGTAACTTTAATTATATAAACATTGAATTATCTATCAATCGAATATTTGAAATCAAACACGAGGAAAAACTAACAATTAAAAAAAATATATATGCAAATGTGACTATTTTAAAGGGTTACAAGTCAAAACGTCACCAAATTCTTTATGTGATATTTATCGTCAAATAATTTGTTACTTGTACCAGTGTTCTACTTCTGTAATAATGAAAAGGTTTTCAAAAATATGAAGCTTTTATTAATAAAATATACAAAATATATTTTTAAATAGCCGGCATGTGGATCATCCGAGATGCTTTTCGAAGCAAACTTAAATCACCGTTATCATATTCGACCCACATTGCAAACAATATTCTTATTATAATATTTTTATAAGTTTGGTGACGAGTGGAAACACCCCCAGAAGTGGTGCGGCTAGCCGTCGAGAGAGGGTCTCCGACGCCGGAACGGGGGCCAAAAAATTTGGTGACGTTTTGACTTGGTGACGTTTTGACCTGATCCCTTTAAAGTACTTTATCACAAGGTACAGCGAGTTTCCATATCAAGGAATTAAGTCATAACTTAATTGGCCATTTTAGTATAAAGAATAGTGAAGTGACCCCCCCCCCCCTCAGTTGCATAAAAACAAATTAAAATGTTGATATTATTCAGCAATCGTGTTATAAAACGTGATAATTGACAATATGCATTTTGGCAATTGTCCAGAATAAAGTCCCAATTTTTTATAAGGGAGATAACTGAACTTTCAAATTTATTTCTTAGCGCGTAGAAAATGCATATTCTTCACGGGGAGATCCAAGCATCGCCGAGAAGTAGTAAGAAAAGGATCATCTTTATTATAAAGGATTAGCTATTTTATTAATAAAGTTGATGTATTTACCAAATGTTGCCCATATTGGGGGGGGGGGGAGTTTATAGCAAGATAATTCAAAATATAGTCAGGTTTGCATTTTAAAAAATTCATTCATGTCTTTCCATATTTTATTTTTGCTTTCAATAGATATCCGATTGTAAATAAAAATAATTAAACGAATATTTATCAAAGTTACGTATAGGCGAGAAACAGACGAAATATCTTGTCTGCGTTTATTAATAGTTTTAGAAAGGAAAATATATCAACTACAATATAGATTTTCTGTATTATGGAACTAATATACTCCACGTTTCAAGTTCTTATAAAAAGAAATTGGAACTCTTCCGAAAATTGCATTTAAAAAAAATAAAACCAAGGCGGCTATTCTGAAAAAACTATTATATAGTAATAAAATCCATATGAAATGGATTTTATTGGAAAAGAAAAGGTAGAGAAAGAAAACAAGTATCCAGGTTAGCAGTGAAACATGAAAGGTAAAACGAATTGGGTTTTAAGATCGAATATTTCCATTTGAAATGTCATTTAGTCACTTTAGGTGTCACTAGGTGCTACTATTTCAGTTTTAAACACGGGTAAAAAAAATAAAAATATAATATTAATTACTATTGATGGAGTGAACAATAATTCATTTAAGAAATTAAAGAGGAAATAGATTTGTAATTGATTGCATAGAATTAAAAATATGAGGAAGAAGGAGGCGAATAAGAAGAGGGGTTTGAAAGGCGAGATGGTTGTTGGGGGTCAAGTAGTCTAGAGAGAAGAGAAGGAAATGGGGGAGTCATAAAAGGATAAACCTGCGATCATGGCGACAAAGAAAGACATGCAAACGATTAAGGAACACGATTACAATTTGAAGAAAAGTAAAGAAATGAAAGAAAAAAAGTTAAAAGGAATTACAATGAATATTGAAGCAGGTTTATCTGGAAATTGTTAGATTTTTTTTTAGTAATAAAAAAAGAAATTGGGGATGATTATGATAAAAAAGCAGATTAATTAATAAAATTAAGATAAACAAGACTTAATAGATAAACTAACGGAGCAAAAAAAACAACCCGAAATACAAAAATGTTCCAAGAAGAGGGGGGGGGGTCTTAATTTGATTGAATAATGTAAATAAATCACGTGGAAAAAAAAAACGGGGTTACATTTTATATAAACAAAACAAAAAAAGTAAACAAATGTGAAGTTCCTACGTTTGTGTATGGTTTATATACGAGGTTTAAATATTAGAAAGAAAAAAAATTGCTGGTTTTCCTCATTTCCACAATGAAAAGAACATCGAATACTTTTAAAATGTCCATTTCACTTTGGTCAATAAAAACGCATCCTCGGGGCGATATCCAAAAAAGAAAGGAGATAAAGATGTAGAGGTTGGGAAATTAACTGAAATCAGGTTTGCCGGTTGAATTCTACATCGAAAATAATTAGATGGGACGAAATAATTAGAAACGGGAGTAAGTGATCGCCATTAAGAGAGGGAGAGGGAGAAAAATGTCATCTACAAGGAGGGCGATTGTAGTCGTACAAATCAATTTAAAGCGATCAGGTAAAAACGGGCATTCGCGAAATATGTTGCAGATAGACATAAATGTGGACAGAAAAAGGAACATTAATCGATGCTATTGTGGTAATTATGTAGAAAACAAACAAACGGGAATATAGAAGCTTGGAAATTCATAAAAATGTAAGAAAAAAAAAAAAAAAAAACTTCTGGAATTTCTGGATAAATGGAAATTTCCGTTTTTCCCGATCACAACTGGGTTATATATATATATATATTTTTTTTTATTGCTTAAAATGTGTTTAATTTGTATAAATTTTTTATTTATACAAATTAAACTAATCTTATTACGGAAACACTTACAATGAATGGATTCTACTCTTAAAATTCTTAGATATTTCGGATATTTTCCCCGTTCCTTGGATTAGGTATGGCCGGTCGTGTACGTCTTCAGCGTCCCAAATTCTCTTTTCAAAAGACGTCGTCATTTTATGCGATTATTCGGTTTGAAGATTTAAAATTATGTTGCAAGATATAACAAAGTAAAACAAATATCCATCAAGATGTAATATCGATTCGTAAAAGAATTATATTTTGATAACTTAGATAATATTAGAAAAAAGAGAAAAAAAAACTCAATTGGAGTAAAACAAACAAAAGCTTAAGTCAGGAATGAACGATAAAATCTAAAATTAAAACTTTTTCAAAAAAAAATTCAAAAAATAAAATAGACGTTAAATGAAATATTTATTAATATTTTTACTTTGTTATATTTTAAATTGAAATTAAAAACAAAACAATGTCGATCTTCTGGGATCCGTATACAAACGATATGAGTGAATCCAGATACGACGAAGAAAAATACAAGGTAAAAAACTAAATTTAAAGAGAAGAATCCATTCATTTTAAGGGTTTCTGTAAGAAAACAAGTTTTATTTCTACAATTTATAGAATTTGGGATTCCGAAAACGTACACAATCGGAACAAACATTTTGGACAAAAACATTGAACGTCTATGAAATTCAAAACAAAGAAAAAAAGCTTAAAACTTATGAAAATATTTTTTAATTTTAACAGAAAATAATATTTTTTAATTTTAACAGAAAATAATATTTTTTAATTTTAGAAACGCGGATTGAGATTTTGAACAGAAAGTTGGAAGGAATTTTCCCGGGTTTAAATCTCCAAGTTATTTTTAATTAACATAAAGAAAAGAAACTGTTTTCAATTTGATTGTCTTAAAATAGTATTATTCACTTGAAGTTATGATGACAAAAGAACTCGAAAAAATATATATTCAACCTCTGACATGATTATTATATAGAACTCATGCTGGCTATTAACCCAGTAGTAATTGGTTAGTACTATTACTACGGATATTATTAACTTTTTTTAATTTTATTTTTACTTATCTGTTAGCATTAACGATCGTTTAATAATATTTACATATTTCTGTTTATAGTTAGATTGATTCTATTTGTACAAGAAATAAATTGAAATAAGTTTTACATCGACGAGTCATCAGTGTGTTACTTATAAACTTATTTTTCCCTCCATCATGAAAAAGTGGTTTGCTCAGGAAGGGAGGGGGGGGGGGGCTCATTAAACAATTTTTTGTTGCATTTTCTTTTTAGATTTGTTTTTTTGTTTTTTTACATGGTTAAGTTTGATAATTATTCATAATGAATTAACGCCCTAGAGAAAATTTTTAAAAATTAAGATTTGATACTATCAAACTAAAATTTGCTTTGAGTTTTTTTTTTATATAAATACTCGATCTGAAAATATTTTTCTTTAAAAATCTAAATTTAAGGTTTTGAAGAATAAAAAGAATTTTAAAATTCGTAAAATAAGTTGTGTTTCTTTAAAAGAAAAAGGAATGAATGCAAGCCGCCCATTTGTAGTAACATATTTATAACTCTGACAAAGAAAGATATTTGATTTCTTTAAATGTGAGTGTCGCGCGGGTTTCGAATAATAAAAACAGATGAAAAATAAACTTTAAAATATTAAAGTTAAAAAAAGGCCATTTTCTAATTTAAGCAATGAATAAAAATACGATTTCCATAGTCTGAATTAGCGATTCGTTATCAATAGTTTATAAAAATATATAGTGAAATCAGTTTAATTTACAAATTTATTTAGTACACGAGTAAGTATAAAAATAAAAATGCGATTAAATAAAATAAAAAATTGATTGTTTTTCTATTAAAAAAAATAAAAATAAACGATCGGTCAATTAAAAAAAAAAATCGGTCGAAAAGAAATAAATTAAAATGGAACATTTTAAGGATTTCTTCATCAGGATTCATTAAAAAAAAAAATTATGAAATTCTTCTTATTCCTGAACTTAAAAACTTACCTTATAAACGTGTACACAAATCCATATATAAATAATAAATAAGAATCCCCCACTTTTTGTGTTCGCGTAAAGAAGATTGGAATTGGTTTTGTAAAAGGGATTCCTCTTCCTTTTTCACCATTCACACCATTTTTTCTTTCTTTTTACTCCATTTTTCCAGAGATAAATAAAAGAAATAGCAATATTTTTTTTTAAAAAACAAATTCCTTTTCTTCTTTCTCGAGTGTGTGTGATCTGAATGGCGCTTTGTGTATTATTATTTAGTGGGAGGAGATCGTTCCAAATAGAGAGGAAAAAAGCCAAGATAAAAAAGGCAGAAGATGTAGCCGGCCATTATTATTCATCTCGTCATTTCTTCCCTTCTCTCTTTCTTTCTTCCCTTCTCTCTCTCAACGCCTTCAAAATTCCCGGCGGTCATATTTACACAGAAGTCACAACACATGCATTCATCAAACAAACAAAAATAAACGAATTATGACATATATAGATATATATATACCTCCTTTGGTTTCTTTTTATCCTTTCTTCCTTGCTCTTTTTTTTCTTTACCAGTTTGGTGAAAAAAAAGTTCCCCTCTCTCACCACTCACTCTAAAAATATGGCGTCTTCAACTTTGAAGGTTGTACGGTCACGTGACAGTGGCCACTTCCGGGTGTCTCATTTGCATAATTTATGCATGACGTAAGGTTATTTGGATAAATTTGCATATTTAAATTTATCCCCCCCCCCCCCGGTTATTTTTTTTTAAAAATTGTATGTATCATATATATAACCCTTTTAATACACCTTTGGGTCAAAAGTTGACCCACGAATCAGGTGTTTTACTACGTAGTTAAAAGTATACCCTAAATTAATTATCTGTTCCCTAAAAATAATCTTTAGGAGAAAATCCTTGTCCTTGTTCCAGTAGGGGAAAGGGTAGATCAAATATTTGAGTTTTGTTTACCTGTGACTACCCTTTTGAATCAAGGCCATATACTCAACCGGTGTAAAGTTTGGACAAGTTTCAGTAAAAGTTGCGAATTTCACATTGACTGTGAGATTCATCTGAATTATTGTTCAGGGTAAACGTTATTATTGGCGACATGAATTATTTAAAGGGAAATTAGTCAAAAGCAATTTATTTTGGCTTACCTAATTATTTGTGACCTTTTTGCGCTTAAAAATAATATTTAATATAAGCATGAGGAATTACCGTAAATATTGGTCAGCCATCTTTTTTAGTTACAGGAAGTAAAATACCTAACCGGTTGTTCATGGGTTACTTTGTTCAGAACCGATATTTACAGTTATTTAAAACATCTTTTATTAAATATTAATTTTTAAACGCAAATAGGTCACACATAAGTAGTTAAACCAAAATATTTTTTTGGACTAATTTCCCAACTGCATTTCCTTTAAAATAATTGATGTCACCAATCGTAACGCTTAGCTTTTTCGGTGTTAGTTCACAACCAATGTAACTGACTTGATTTTTTTCATAAAGAAATCGGTTATGTAATAAGAAATTCGCGCGTAGAAAAAGTTTATGTTTTACTTTCATTTCCGAGCAAAGATAAACTATAATGCGGTTAATATTAACTTTAGCTAATCATAATAAATGTCGTTCGGCACTATTTCAAAACACCTTTTTATTGTATAAAACAATTATATTTAATGTTTTTTTACAAAAAAAATACTTGTAACATAATTTAATATGGAAAACTTTATTATCGCTGTTTGGCCGCCATTTTAAAAATGGCTGTCTTGTTTACATGGTTACTGATGCATTATGGTCGAATAGTCTTTTTTTTAATTTTGAGAGGAATTTTGACTCTAAATAGACATATTTCTCATATATTTCGGATAAAATTAATTGGTGGTCTTAAATTGTATTTTTAATCCAGAAATAAAATTGTAATTTACTTTAAAATCCATTTTATTTGCTTCACTAGGAAAATTTGAAAAATAAATATTCGACCAGGATACATCAGTAAATATGTAAACTAGACGCAGCCATTTTGAGAAAAGACCTCTCACGATCTCTCCACAAACATCTATAGTATTTTTGTTAATTATTAAATTATATTACATGTGTAAAAAAATATTAAAGATAATTATGGTTATCCTGAACTTTTCAGCTTTAAGATGGCTGCCATTGAAACAACATTATCTTAACCAAATTAGTTCTAGTTTTATAACAATTTGGTTCAATTAATAATTTAATAATCAAACAATATCTAATAATTAGGTTATATTATTACGATATTTGATTATTAATTGTTTAAGATAAAGTTGTTTCAACGTTAGCCATCATAAAGCTGAAAAGTTCAAGATAATCATAATTACTTCATATAATCATGTTTTGAAAGTGTCGAGTGACATTCCTTAAGATTCCCCTAAAGTTTATATTAACCGAAATCGGTTAAGAAAATTAATGTTTTACATTGATTTACGAGCACAAATGAACCATAATGCTTGACATATGTCTAAAAATCCAATGTTTAACACAGTGTAAATACCCCCCCCCCGTCCCTAACCCACCTCTCTGGTATCATGGACCTTAACCCAAACCATGATAAGTTAGAAATAACTTAATTAATTACATAGGTGTTTTGTTTGTTTGTTTTGTTTTGAAATTCATTTATAGAACTCACTTCTTGTTTGTTTGTATTTTATTTAGAAGATCAGTCGTAGACTGTATGTGAGGTGAGGGTAACTAATTTTGGCCAATTAAGTGATAAAAAAAAAAAAACAACTAAAAAGCAAACAAAAGAAAAACGAAAATGCACCGAAAAGCTTAGCACAGTTAATTTCATAAGAAGTTATGCTTTTTTGTCAAACACCGCAAAAAATATTACGTGACATTTGGTACCGCGATTTACTAGAGAACCATTTATTGTAACAATTCAGGACCGGCGGGGCAGTTATAAAAGTGGGGGGGGCGGTTAAACACATGCATATATAACTTCATTATTGATGACCGTAAAGTGGGGGCCAAGTAAAAAAGTGTGTGTGTGGGGGGGCTTGAGCCCCTCCCCCCGGTGCCGCCGTCCATATATATATATATATATATATATATATATATATATATATATATATATATATATATATATATATATAAACAGCTTTTGTATGTCAAGGCTGTAGTAGACCATGCAAATCAAGAATTGGTCTCTACAGTCACACAAAAAGATGCACACAAACAACATCCCAATACGGCGCTGATCCATAGTCGTTGCGACTGATGGATGCCAATACAATATATATATATATATATATATATATATATATATATATATATATATATATATATATATATATATATATATATATATATATGTATGTATGTATGTGTGTGTGTAAGAAGAAGTTTCATATATGTCTATGTTTATCCCTTGTTAAAAAAAAAAAACTTTTTACAAATGTTGGTAGCCTAATCCTACCAACATTTGTAAAAAGTTTTTTTCAACATTTATTTATTATTTTGTTATTTTATCATTTTATAATTTTATATAACGCGTTTCAAGCGGTGGCCCGTTCTTATCAGATATGTAAATCCATTTTTTTTTTCTTCAAATGGATTTACATATCTGATGAGAGCGGACCACCGTTGGAAACGCGTTATATAAAATTATAAAATGCTAAAATAACAAAATAATAAATACATGTTGAAAAAAACTTTTTACAAATGTTGGTAGCCTTACTCCTTTACACACACACACACACGTATATATATATATATATATATATATATATATATATATTATAACTAGGCTCTTATTTATCGTAAAAATAATTGTAAGAACTAAATAAAACGAATTGAATGTATTGTAAATACATACAGTTAGGCACAAGGCCATTTAATCGTGGGAGTGCGACGACGAGTAGGTCTTTCAATTGGTAATTTCTTGTTTTAAGCAACTTGGCTAGTCTCACATATCAATTAGTGATTTGTAGTATCCCCTTCCTTTCAAAATACGCGAAGGTCTGTATCCTGTGGTCGCGACAAGCTTTAAATTTTAGGAGGTTATTGTATCCTCTTCTTTTCACAGGTACGTTAAGGTCCTATCTTACTTGCTTGTCCCATCTACCCCCCCCCCCAAGAGGGCTTGATGCAACACAAGGTCTGAAATGAATGCCACTTTTATGACGTCTTATTCGATTTTGATTTTGCAACATATAATTTTGAAATTAGTAAAGTCTACATTTTGGCAACATCGACATCAGATAATTTGTAATTACTTTCATCCTTGGCGATCGGACGATCTCATTTTTTTTTAAAAATGGGTGTGAAAGGTAATAACATAGTACAAACAAAAGTACAAGCGTTATATTTATTTAATTTTTTTTTTTACTGTTGTTCGCCCCTAATTAGGCATATTGCTACAAAAGAGTAAGGGGCTAGTGTGATTAGGATAAGATTTATAGGGGTACGTGGGTAGGGGAGTTGGGCAGCAAGATGTTTATTCACATTACATTTAAATTTCTGCATGTTCGTACGGTTGGGGAAACAGGGAGCAAGGAGGGAATTCCAGAGGCAAGCGATCCGAGGAAAGAAGCTATTAGAGTAGAAAATATCCTGGCATCTAGGAAGCTATACAGTGAAGGGGTGTGATTTTGTTGTTAATTGGTGGGTCGGGGATATTTACGTTGAAAAGGTATACAGATAATAAAAATGTCTGTGACAATTCTAATGTAATTCTGAACTGTGATTAGAAAGTAATTTTCGGCTTGAATAAAAGTTTAAAAGCAAAGGTCAAGTAATATGGTTCATATGTGTCCCTAAACCAAAGGTAAAAACATTCGTTTTCGAATGGACCTCTCTTGTATGAAAGAACTAAGAAATATAAATTAATCTCCAACTTCACGACTTAATTCAATCGTAATCAATCCAATTAAGAATATTATTGTAGATGAACACCCTCAGCTAAATCACCATCCCCAAGAGAGATTCTACTTTTTTAGGCGATTGCGTGTGAACAGTGAACACCCTGAAAAATTTGGCGAAAAAAACAAACAATTATTTTAGAATTTAGAGTGGGGTATCAGTTTCGCATATAAATTTAATGTACAATTATCCCCCATTTCCGGGCCATTCTAGCGTTTTAGGTCAGTTAACCAATTTATTAAATTTTTGCTATGGGAGATAAATTCTGTGCGTTTTTTGGGGGAGGGGTCTACTTTTTAGGCGATTACGTGTGGTTTTACACCATTGCCAGTCGGACTAAAGGTTAGTGGTAACAAAAATTTAGTTAACAACAATAAAATGCTAGAATATCCAGGAAATGGAGGATCACTTTACGTTGAATTTATATACGAAACTGACTCGGTGCCTCCCCCCCCCTCCTTCTAAATTCTAAAATAAATGTTTTTTTTA
The DNA here is from genome assembly GCA_963556195.1 of Sepiola atlantica. Classification (NCBI taxonomy): domain Eukaryota; kingdom Metazoa; phylum Mollusca; class Cephalopoda; order Sepiida; family Sepiolidae; genus Sepiola; species Sepiola atlantica. Next base: position 49,906,990 of record OY744548.1, read on the forward strand.
GTTTTTTTCTTCTTTTCGCCAAGTTTCTCAGAGTATTCACACGTAATCGCCTTAAAAAGTAGAATCTCATGGGGGGGGGGGGGTGTCAGGAGGAGGGATTTACCGATATCGTCGCCTTTAAATAAACTAGCGTTTTAATCCGTGCTCATAACGACCTGCGTCTCTTCGTTCTAAACGTTTGGCTTGTTATTGCATGACATCTCACTTTTAATATTCTTAATAATAGGCCGGCGTTAACGCTGACTGTGTATTCAGCGGAAGCGCTACGCGACCAGTCAGCAGTCACTTATCACTGCATACGCAGCGATGTTAATATTTACTAATATTTTTCGATTTTGAAAATTGTCTGAACGCAGAATGATAAGCAACTCCAAAATAGTCGCTAGAAATCTATTTTTCTGGTCTTACTCGTATAAGTGAACCCCACGACGGCAAACCAAGGATCGTTTTGGCATTCAATTTATTTACACTGTGAACACCCCCCCCCTCCCTCCCCATTTCATAGTCAATGAGTTTAATTACCTCCTCAGAAGGTTAGATATAGACGCGGATAAGATGAAGGATTAAAAAGCCAGTGTGCTAGAGAAATGCACTCTGGCCTACAAAAATACCTAAGCAGCCACGTCGGCACTCCCTGATAGGGGCGCCTCAGGTATTTAATAGCAAATGAGTTTATTTACCTCCTCTCCAGGATATTAGACACAAAGTCAGGTGAGGTTTTGAAAAGCCAACGCATTAGAAGTGCACTCTCGCTTATAAAAAAAGGCCTGAGCAGCTACGTCGGCATTCCCGGTAGGGGCGCTTCAGGCGTTTAATAGAAAATACGTTTATTTTTCCCCTCAGGAAGTTAGACACAAGGTAATGTGCGGATTGAAAAATCAGTTCACTCTCGCCTATAAAATATGAGTGAGCAGCCTCGTTGGCATTCCGCGGTAGGGGTGTCTCAGGCGTTTAATATCATATTAGTTTAATTACCTCTTCTTCAGGCAGTTAGACACAAGGTCATAAGAGTCAGTGCACTATGAGAAGCGCACTCTAACTTACAAAAACTGCTTGAGCAGCCTCGTCGGCATTCCCCGGTGTTGGACTTCCTAGGGCTGAACAGAACTACATATCACAGCCCGACAACAACTGTATTCGTCACGTTATCAGTATCTCTATCGGTCTGCTTGCTGACCTGACACCGGTGCAGTTTAACTTCTTATCTTATTAATAAAGTTATCTTGTTGAATTTTCGGAGTTTGTTATCAATAGCAATTAATCTGACAAATCAATATTCGATTCTGACTAGCCATTTCGTCAAAGTGCAATAACTTTCCTGTCCTCAGTCATAGGAGGATTCACTTTTTTGTGGGTGGGGTGGGTGGGGTTTCGTTGCTGTTTCTTAGAAAACAAGTTAGCTATTTTGATAAATTATTTCATGAAATAAAAATCCTATTTTCCTATTTAGAAATAATACTTTATACGGCAAAAGAGAAACAATCTACTTGATGACAGCTTCTGGTTTTTAAATTGGAAATTGATAATCGCTGTTTATCAAAAATCAGTTCGACTGCTTAGATTTTAGCGATTCCAATTATAAAAAAATTACAATTATAAAAAATTACAATTATAAAAAATTACAATTATAAAAAAAATAGTAAATAAACTACTTAAAAATATTTTTTTAAATAAACTATTCCAAAAATATATCTCTCTCCTAAATATTCCATTTATAAAAAAAAGTTTCATTTATTATTTGTAATAAAATAAAAATAAAAGAAATTCCAATTATAAAAACCAGTTTGATTTTCTTATGTCTAGTTATTTATAAATTTAAGAATGATAAGAAAACTCGAAAGTATGAAATGGTGAACAATTATCAATTGCAAAAAAAAAAAGATCCGACCTAAAATATAATGGGTAGCAGTTTTTTGATAAACACCGCTTGTCAATTTTCGATTTAATACCGGAAACCGTCATCAAGTAAACTGTTTCTCTTTTACACTTTAATTTAAAAAAAGAAAATATTTGACTGGCTAAATTATCAATCAAATCAAATCACATTTATTTGGCAAAAATAGGAAAGCGCAACAAGCCATGTAAATAGACGGTGAGAACTACTTGCATCCACATACAGAATTCTGAATGTTTGTTCAAGGCCGCTTTAAACCTGAATATGGTAGGCATCGCCACGACCTTCTCTGGCAAGTTGTTCCGCGGAGTAGAAACACGGACAGAGAATGTTGCATTTTTTTTTTCTGGAGTCAAAAGCGACAATGGTACATCTTTTTCACTTGCTCGCGGAGACTACGCCATGGTGCTAGGATAAAATAACTTCTCGAAAGGCAGATTTGTAGAATGCTTCTTACAACTATTTGCACGAAATTGAAATAAACAAAAAACACTGTATCTAGGTACGTGCAAATCAATGGTCGATTCCCAAAAATGAAAAAACATTTTGACCCCCCCCTTCACTTAAAAATACACTAAAATTCAGGAAATCAACCAATTTTACTGAAATTTTCAATATTTATTAATCAACAATCACGGAATATAATGAAACCATTTTTTTTTTTTAAATCTTAGTGAAAATGTATTATTTTTTAAAAAGAAAATACACCTTTACTAAAGTTATATTTTTATATATTAATAAAAAAAAATGCATGATTTTTTAACTGTTACTTATGTAAATAAAGGATCGTAGATGTTAACAATAAAAAATTTTTTTCAAAATATTTCGTATATATTACGAAAAATGCCAGTAAATACCGTGTTAATAAAATCACTATAACTCGAAAAAAAATTAATTTTTTGAATTAGCGATATTATTATTGAATAAAGCATTGTTTAATCAATATTTTCACCAAAAAAATAATATAATTGCAAAAATATTTCATGTGATTTTAATGATTAGAGTTTTTGGAAAAATAAAAAATGCGACATAATTATATTTCTCTTTCATAGAGGAACGTGGCATCATCAGCGCAAGAAATTTTTTTTATAATCTTGAAAATAAACCAAAAATTGACAAATTTGAGATCCAGGAACTTAACGAAAAAAAGAATTTAAAAAATTGAATAATTTCTACTAACGATGAACTTTCATTAGTATGGTAGCCCCGTTCTGTAATAACCAGGTGGGATTAGCAATCACTCACTTTTACAGCGCAAATTTTTGTTTTTTTTAGAGATTCAACAATTTCGTTCATTTCGCAATTCATCGTCAATTATTTGGAAAGATTTGTATTTGTTTTGTCTTTTTTTCATTAATAAATATTTAAGTTAAAAACAATTATTTATTAATAAATAAAGAGAATTCAAACATGACATTTTCTTTCAAAATTGAATTCTGTTTATCAATAAATAACTGTTTTAACTTTTTTTTTCAATGAATAAATTGTCAGTGTAGTCATTGACTGTAATTTACTTTTTCACACTTAAAATAAAAACACTTTATTTTTAAAAGAATCAATGTAATTTATCGTTACGACACGTTAAGAATAAATCGAGTAACTAAAGTTTTAAATCATGTAAAACAAATTGATAAAATTGACGCAGTTCGTAACGTAAAAATATTTTTAACATATTTCAAATTCTAAAAAATCGAAAAACATTGGTAAACAGACGTCATCAATAATTTCAGAGTATTACTAAATTAAAAACTGAACCTTTTCAGTTAAAAATAATTGCGTACACTCACAAATAATTAAATAAGCATTTCCTTTTTTATTATAACAAAATAAGGGTACTTAAATTTGTTTATAACCTTAAAAAGAATAAAGAAATTAATGGATAATAATTTTTCAAATTCTATAAACTATTATTACATTTTTATATATAAAGTTAAAAATGATAAATTATGACATTTTTTGTCTTCCATATATTTTGCTTGACGATGTCAATTTGTAAACAACGTCCTTTTCCGATGAAGTTATGGCGGCTTTTATTCATTTATCACATTTGAAGGGCTAATTTTGCTAATTTTTAGTCAAACGTGGGATTTTTTTTTTTAATTCAGTGTCTTATGACTTTAATTTAATAATTATCTTTGAAATAGTTCCCAAAAACTTATATTTATCTTTTAAAGGATTTTTACAAGTAATTTTTTCAAAGTTCAAAATTCATTGAATTTTTGGGGGGTTTGACCGTCGTAATTACATATTTTATTATAATTTATTTTTCACACGTAAATATGCAGTTTTTTTCGTTTAGAGATTAAGTTTAGGCTTTTATCTTTCAAACACAATCAAAGTTTACACGGAAACTAATTAAATAATTAATGATAAGCGCTTTTTAATAAGCATAGTCCGTACAAGAGACGGCCATTTTTGCACGTACAACAGACGAAAGAGAATTTATTTCAAAGGGTTACTTTACCGTTTGGTAAAGTAACAAAATATTGGACAGTGTCCAGAAAGGAAAATAAGAGAAGCGTCAACGTCGTGGCTGCTGCTGGAACGATGGTCAGGCAGGAGAGAGCTGTTTCCTCGATCGCGTCTCGTTTCTCTCTGCCGATCTCGTCCCAAGACTAAACTGTCAAAGTAGTCCGTTTGGGGACAGCTAGAAAATCATACGCCCTGCAAGCCGATTGATCAGTGTATGACCAATTTGCTCACAGGGGACAAGAAGAAATAGGTCCTATGTCCAACCGCTACAGATTTATATTCCCGTGGATGATAGTGTACGCCAGAATCAAGTCTCAAATTAAATCCACTATAATGCATTTCTGATTCTTAGAAAACAAGTCAGCCATTTTAAAGCATCATTTCGTTAAATTAAAATCCTATTTATAACAAATACTTTATTTATACAAAATAATTTACTTATTTAACTAATTCCATTTGGATGCTTTTCCATTTCTTAGAAAAAGAGTCCGCCATTTTAAGTAATTACTTCGTGAAATTCTACTTTTCTGGCTGTAAATCACTTTACTATTCCTCACGTATTATTAAACTAAAGTTTAACTAAACTCCCGGGCAACGCCGGGTAGGTGTAGATAGTTATTTATAAAATTAAGAATTAAAAGAAAATTCGAAAATATTTATGTTATTGCAAACGAAAAAATGTTAAACAAAATGTCTTAGAAAAAGTTTCTCTGATATTTATCGACAATTTAACCCTAATTTAACTCTAAACCTAAACAAACTGCCGAGTTATATTTATGAGAAGCCAAAGATGCGATACGAACGAACGTAAAAAGTTACTAACTTGTATAAGCTACTCGCTATCTTTCTCCGTTCGTTTAGTTTACTTTTTCCCCTTTTCATTTCTTCTTTTCTGTATCGGATGAAAATAGGTAGGTATGGGCAAAATGAATGTCTGATCGTAAAAAATAAAAATAGAAATTCACCAAAATTCAGGAAATCAATCAATTTGAATGACCTTTTCAGTGTTTATTAATTAATGATCACAGAAGATAATGAATCCATTATTTTATTAGGAATCTTAGTGAAAATGTATTATTTCGTGTAAACAAAAAACACCTTTACTAAAGTTATATATCAAGGTACTAAAAATAGATTTTTTCTCTCCCATTTTTATGAAAATAAAGCACCGTAGATGTTAACAATAAAAAATCTTTTTAAATATAGTGTTTATATGTTACAAAAAAGCCCTACATTCGGTGTTAATAAAGTTAATATTACTTGAAGAAAAATCATTAGGCTATTATCTTTTAAACAGAATCCAATTTTAACTGAAATGAATAATCAGATATTATGATAAATCCGTTTAAAATATATAGACCATATAGCCACGCCCACTTATTAACGTTGCTAAAAATTAGAGACACCTAAAAAAAATTAAAACACACAATAAACAAAAAGAACATGATTTTACGTAAATTCTGCAATTTTCAACTAATGAAAATGATTCCCGCTCCTTCGAAACGATAAATTTAGCAAACCGGTGCGAAATGCCAATTTCTAATAAAAACATCGACTCGGCAACTAAAAGAGAAAGAAAGAGTCCAACAGAGTCAGAAACAAGACAGAATGCGGCTTGACATTACGCCCTCCCTCTCCTGCCCTTTGATGTCAGGGGAGGCAAATGAATACTCAACTCACGCACATAGTCACACACTGACAAAGGCCGCATACGCACAAGGTCTTCTGAACTCACGCACGCATATTAACACTAACAGAAAACAAACATAGAAATACACACTTTTAACATATGTGTCTTCTTCCACACTGCAAGCATTCTACAAACGTTTAACTTTTTTAAACGAACAATTTACTCAATCAAAATATCTTTTACACCGATGTAAATTTGTAATGTATATAAATATAGTTTATTCGTTACTCATATTTTTCTCTCTTCCGTC